>OX031016.1:21545112-22285612 GCA_943736025.1 Tenthredo mesomela | reverse complement strand
TCCCTGATATCCCTGATATCCCTGATATTTCTGATATCCCTGATATCCCTGATATCCCCGATATCCCTGATATCCACAATATCCCTGATATCCCTGATATCCCTGATATCCCTGATATCCCTGATATCCCTGATATCCCTGATATCCTTGATATCCCTGATATCCTTGATATCCCTGATATCCTTGATATCCCTGATATCCCTGATATCGCTGATATCCCTGATATCCCTGATATCCCTGATATCCCTGATATCCCTGATATCCCTGATATTTCTGATATCCCTGATATCCCTGATATCCCTGATATCCCTGATATCCCTGATATCCTTGATATCCCTGATATCCTTGATATCCCTGATATCCTTGATATCCCTGATATCCCTGATATCGCTGATATCCCTGATATCCCTGATATCCCTGATATCCCTGATATCCCTGATATCCTGGATATCCCTGATATCCCTGATATCCCTGATATCCCTGATATCCCTGATATCCCTGATATCCCTGATATCCCTGATATCCCTGATATCCCTGATATCCCTGATATCCCTGATATCCCTGATATCCCTGATATCCCTAATATCCCTGATATCCTGGATATCCCTGATATCCCTGATATCCCTGATATCCCTGATATCCTGGATATCCCTGATATCCCTGATATCCCTGATATCCCTGATATCCCTGATATCCCTGATATCCCTGATATCCCTGATATCCCTGATATCCCTGATATCCCTGATATCCCTGATATCCCTGATATCCCTGATATCCCTGATATCCCTGATATCCCTGATATCCCTGATATCCCTGATATCCCTGATATCCCTGATATCCCTGATATCCCTGATATCCCTGATATCCCTGATATCCCTGATATCCCTGATATCCTGGATATCCCTGATATCCTGGATATCCCTGATATCCCTGATATCCCCGATATCCCTGATATCCCTGATATCCCTGATATCCTGGATATCCCTGATATCCTGGATATCCCTGATATCCCTGATATCCCTGATATCCCTGATATCCCTGATATCCCTGATATCCCTGATATCCTGGATATCCCTGATATCCCTGATATCCCTGATATCCCTGATATCCCTGATATCCCTGATATATCTGATATCCCTGATATCCCTGATATCCCTGATATCCCTGATATCCCTGATATCCCTGATATCCCTGATATCCCCGATATCCCTGATATCCCTGATATCCCTGATATCCCTGATATCCCTGATATCCCTGATATCCCTGATATCCCTGATATCCCTGATATCCCTGATATCCCTGATATCCCTGATATCCCTGATATCCTTGATATCCCTGATATCCCTGATATCCCTGATATCCCTGATATCCTGGATATCCCTGATATCCCTGATATCCCTGATATCCCTGATATCCCTGATATCCCTGATATCCCTGATATCCCTGATATCCCTGATATCCTGGATATCCCTGATATCCCTGATATCCCTGATATCCCTGATATCCCTGATATCCCTGATATCCCTGATATCCCTGATATCCCTGATATCCCTGATATCCCTGATATCCCTGATATCCCTGATATCCTGGATATCCCTGATATCCCTGATATCCCTGATATCCCTGATATCCCTGATATCCCCGATATCCCTGATATCCCCGATATCCCTGATATCCCCGATATCCCTGATATCCCCGATATCCCTGATATCCCCGATATCCCTGATATCCCCGATATCCCTGATATCCCCGATATCCCTGATATCCCCGATATCCCTGATATCCCCGATATCCCCGATATCCCCGATATCCCTGATATCCCTGATATATCTGATATCGCTGATATCCCTGATATCCCTGATATCCCTGATATCCCTGATATCCCTGATATCCCTGATATCCCTGATATCCCTGATATCCCTGATATCCCTGATATCCCTGATATCCCTGATATCCTGGATATCCCTGATATCCCTGATATCCCTGATATCCCTGATATCCTGGATATCCCTGATATCCCTGATATCCCTGATATCCCTGATATCCTGGATATCCCTGATATCCTGGATATCCCTGATATCCCTGATATCCCTGATATCCCTGATATCCCTGATATCCCTGATATCCCTGATATCCCTGATATCCCTGATATCCCTGATATCCCTGATATCCCTGATATCCCTGATATCCCTGATATCCCTGATATCCTGGATATCCCTGATATCCCTGATATCCCTGATATCCTGGATATCCCTGATATCCTGGATATCCCTGATATCCTGGATATCCCTGATATCCTGGATATCCCTGATATCCCTGATATCCCCGATATCCCTGATATCCCTGATATCCCTGATATCCCTGATATCCCTGATATCCCTGATATCCCTGATATCCCTGATATCCCTGATATCCCTGATATCCCTGATATCCTGGATATCCCTGATATCCTGGATATCCCTGATATCCCTGATATCCCTGATATCCCTGATATCCCTGATATCCCTGATATCCTGGATATCCCTGATATCCTGGATATCCCTGATATCCCTGATATCCCTGATATCCCTGATATCCCTGATATCCCTGATATCCCTGATATCCCTGATATCCCTGATATCCCTGATATCCCTGATATCCCTGATATCCCTGATATCCCTGATATCCCTGATATCCTTGATATCCTCGATATCCCTCATATCCTCGATATCAGTGATATACTTGATATCAGTGATATCCTTGATATTCCTGATATCCCTGATATCCCTGATATCCCCGATATCCCTGATATCCCTGATATTCTTGATATCCCCGATATCCCTGATATCCCCGATATCCCTGATATCCCCGATATCCCTGATATCCCCGATATCCCTGATATCCCCGATATCCCTGATATCCCCGATATTCCTGATATCCCCGATATCCCTGATATCCCCGATATCCCTGATATCCCCGATATCCCTGATATCTCCGATATCCCTGATATCCCTGATATCCCTGATATCCCTGATATCCCTGATATCCCTGATATCCCTGATATCCCTGATATCCCTGATATCCTTGATATCCCTGATATCCCTGATATCCCCGATATCCCTGATATCCCCGATATCCCTGATATCCACAATATCCCTGATATCCCTGATATCCCTGATATCCCTGATATCCCTGATATCCCTGATATCCCTGATATCCTTGATATCCCTGATATCCTTGATATCCCTGATATCCTTGATATCCCTGATATCCCTGATATCGCTGATATCCCTGATATCCCTGATATCCCTGATATCCCTGATATCCCTGATATCCCTGATATTTCTGATATCCCTGATATCCCTGATATCCCTGATATCCTCGATATCCCTGATATCCTCGATATCCCTGATATCCTCGATATCCCTGATATCCTCGATATCCCTGATATCCTCGATATCAGTGATATACTTGATATCCCTGATATCCCTGATATCCTGGATATCCCTGATATCCCTGATATCCCTGATATCCCTGATATCCCTGATATCCCTGATATCCCCGATATCCCTGATATCCCTGATATCGCTGATATCCCTGATATCCCTGATATCCCTGATATCCCTGATATCCCTGATATCCCTGATATCCCTGATATCCCTGATATCCCTGATATCCCTGATATCCTTGATATCCCTGATATCCCTGATATCCCTGATATCCCTGATATCCTGGATATCCCTGATATCCCTGATATCCCTGATATCCCTGATATCCCTGATATCCCTGATATCCCTGATATCCCTGATATCCCTGATATCCCTGATATCCCTGATATCCCTGATATCCCTGATATCCCTGATATCCTGGATATCCCTGATATCCCTGATATCCCTGATATCCCTGATATCCCTGATATCCCTGATATCCCTGATATCCCTGATATCCCTGATATCCCTGATATCCCTGATATCCATGATATCCTGGATATCCCTGATATCCCTGATATCCCTGATATCCCTGATATCCCTGATATCCCCGATATCCCTGATATCCCCGATATCCCTGATATCCCCGATATCCCTGATATCCCCGATATCCCTGATATCCCCGATATCCCTGATATCCCCGATATCCCTGATATCCCCGATATCCCCGATATCCCCGATATCCCTGATATCCCTGATATATCTGATATCGCTGATATCCCTGATATCCCTGATATCCCTGATATCCCTGATATCCCTGATATCCTGGATATCCCTGATATCCCTGATATCCCTGATATCCCCGATATCCCTGATATCCCCGATATCCCTGATATCCACAATATCCCTGATATCCCTGATATCCCTGATATCCCTGATATCCCTGATATCCCTGATATCCCTGATATCCCTGATATCCCTGATATCCTTGATATCCCTGATATCCCTGATATCCTGGATATCCCTGATATCCCTGATATCCCTGATATCCCTGATATCCCTGATATCCCTGATATCCCTGATATCCCTGATATCCCTGATATCCCTGATATCCCTGATATCCTGAATATCCCTGATATCCCTGATATCCCTGATATCCTGGATATCCCTGATATCCCTGATATCCCTGATATCCCTGATATCCCTGATATCCCTGATATCCCTGATATCCCTGATATCCCTGATATCCCTGATATCCCTGATATCCCTGATATCCCTGATATCCCTGATATCCTGGATATCCCTGATATCCCTGATATCCCCGATATCCCTGATATCCCCGATATCCCTGATATCCCCGATATCCCTGATATCCCCGATATCCCTGATATCCCCGATATCCCTGATATCCCCGATATCCCTGATATCCCCGATATCCCTGATATCCCCGATATCCCTGATATCCTGGATATCCCTGATATCCTGGATATCCCTGATATCCCTGATATCCCTGATATCCCTGATATCCCTGATATCCCTGATATCCCTGATATCCCTGATATCCCTGATATCCCTGATATCCCTGATATCCCTGATATCCCTGATATCCCTGATATCCCTGATATCCCTGATATCCCTGATATCTCTGATATCCCTGATATCCCTGATATCCCTGATATCCTGGATATCCCTGATATCCCTGATATCCCTGATATCCCTGATATCCCTGATATCCCTGATATCCCTGATATCCCTGATATCCCTGATATCCCGGATATCCCTGATATCCCTGATATCCCTGATATCCCTGATATCCCTGATATCCCTGATATCCCTGATATCCCTGATATCCCTGATATCCCTGATATCCTGGATATCCCTGATATCCCTGATATCCCTGATATCCCTGATATCCCTGATATCCCTGATATCCCTGATATCCCTGATATCCCTGATATCCCTGATATTCCTGATATCCCTGATATCCTGGATATCCCTGATATCCTGGATATCCCTGATATCCCTGATATCCCTGATATCCCTGATATCCCTGATATCCCTGATATCCCTGATATCCCTGATATCCCTGATATCCCTGATATCCCTGATATCCCTGATATCCCTGATATCCCTGATATCCCTGATATCCCTGATATCCCTGATATCCCTGATATCCCTGATATCCCTGATATCCCTGATATCCCTGATATCCCTGATATCCCTGATATCCCTGATATCCCTGATATCCCTGATATCCCTGATATCCCTGATATCCCTGATATCCCTGATATCCCTGATATCCCTGATATCCCTGATATCCCTGATATCCCTGATATCCCTGATATCCCTGATATCCCTGATATCCCTGATATCCCTGATATCCCTGATATCCCTGATATCCCTGATATCCCTGATATCCCTGATATCCCTGATATCCTGGATATCCCTGATATCCCTGATATCCCTGATATTCCTGATATCCCTGATATCCCTGATATCCCTGATATCCCTGATATCCCTGATATCCCTGATATCCCTGATATCCTGGATATCCCTGATATCCCTGATATCCCTGATATCCCTGATATCCCTGATATCCCTGATATCCCTGATATCCCTGATATCCCTGATATCCCTGATATCCCTGATATCCCTGATATCCCTGATATCCCTGATATCCCTGATATCCCTGATATCCCTGAAATCCCTGATATCCCTGATATCCTGGATATCCCTGATATCCCTGATATCCCTGATATCCCTGATATCCCTGATATCCCTGATATCCCTGATATCCCTGATATCCCTGATATCCCTGATATCCCTGATATCCCTGATATCCCTGATATCCCTGATATCCCTGATATCCCTGATATCCCTGATATCCTGGATATCCCTGATATCCCTGATATCCCTGATATCCCTGATATCCCTGATATCCCTGATATCCCTGATATCCCTGATATCCCTGATATCCCTGATATCCCTGATATCCCTGATATCCCTGATATCCCTGATATCCCTGATATCCCTTATATCCCTGATATCCCTGATATCCCTGATATCCTGGATATCCCTGATATCCCTGATATCCCTGATATCCCTGATATCCTGGATATCCCTGATATCCCTGATATCCCTGATATCCCTGATATCCTGGATATCCCTGATATCCTGGATATCCCTGATATCCCTGATATCCCTGATATCCCTGATATCCCTGATATCCCTGATATCCCTGATATCCCTGATATCCTGGATATCCCTGATATCCCTGATATCCCTGATATCCCTGATATCCCTGATATCCCTGATATCCCTGATATCCCTGATATCCCTGATATCCCTGATATCCCTGATATCCCTGATATCCCTGATATCCCTGATATCCTGGATATCCCTGATATCCCTGATATCCCTGATATCCCTGATATCCTGGATATCCCTGATATCCCTGATATCCCTGATATCCCTGATATCCTGGATATCCCTGATATCCTGGATATCCCTGATATCCCTGATATCCCTGATATCCCTGATATCCCTGATATCCCTGATATCCCTGATATCCCTGATATCCCTGATATCCCTGATATCCCTGATATCCCTGATATCCCTGATATCCCTGATATCCCTGATATCCCTGATATCCCTGATATCCCTGATATCCCTGATATCCCTGATATCCCTGATATCCCTGATATCCTGGATATCCCTGATATCCCTGATATCCCTGATATTCCTGATATCCCTGATATCCCTGATATCCCTGATATCCCTGATATCCCTGATATCCCTGATATCCCTGATATCCTGGATATCCCTGATATCCCTGATATCCCTGATATCCCTGATATCCCTGATATCCCTGATATCCCTGATATCCCTGATATCCCTGATATCCCTGATATCCCTGATATCCCTGATATCCCTGATATCCCTGATATCCCTGATATCCCTGATATCCCTGATATCCCTGATATCCTTGATATCCCTGATATCCCTGATATCCTGGATATCCCTGATATCCCTGATATCCCTGATATCCCTGATATCCCTGATATCCCTGATATCCCTGATATCCCTGATATCCCTGATATCCCTGATATCCCTGATATCCCTGATATCCCTGATATCCCTGATATCCCTGATATCCCTGATATCCCTGAAATCCCTGATATCCCTGATATCCTGGATATCCCTGATATCCCTGATATCCCTGATATCCCTGATATCCCTGATATCCCTGATATCCCTGATATCCCTGATATCCCTGATATCCCTGATATCCCTGATATCCCTGATATCCCTGATATCCCTGATATCCCTGATATCCCTGATATCCCTGATATCCTGGATATCCCTGATATCCCTGATATCCCTGATATCCCTGATATCCCTGATATCCCTGATATCCCTGATATCCCTGATATCCCTGATATCCCTGATATCCCTGATATCCCTGATATCCCTGATATCCCTGATATCCCTGATATCCCTGATATCCCTGATATCCCTGATATCCCTGATATCCCTGATATCCCTGATATCCCTGATATCCCTGATATCCCTGATATCCCTGATATCCCTGATATCCCTGATATCCCTGATATCCCTGATATCCCTGATATCCCTGATATCCCTGATATCCCTGATATCCCTGATATCCCTGATATCCCTGATATCCTGGATATCCCTGATATCCCTGATATCCCCGATATCCCTGATATCCCTGATATCCCTGATATCCTGGATATCCCTGATATCCTGGATATCCCTGATATCCCTGATATCCCTGATATCCCTGATATCCCTGATATCCCTGATATCCCTGATATCCTGGATATCCCTGATATCCCTGATATCCCTGATATCCCTGATATCCCTGATATCCCTGATATATCTGATATCCCTGATATCCCTGATATCCCTGATATCCCTGATATCCCTGATATCCCTGATATCCCTGATATCCCCGATATCCCTGATATCCCTGATATCCCTGATATCCCTGATATCCCTGATATCCCTGATATCCCTGATATCCCTGATATCCCTGATATCCCTGATATCCCTGATATCCCTGATATCCCTGATATCCTTGATATCCCTGATATCCCTGATATCCCTGATATCCCTGATATCCTGGATATCCCTGATATCCCTGATATCCCTGATATCCCTGATATCCCTGATATCCCTGATATCCCTGATATCCCTGATATCCCTGATATCCCTGATATCCTGGATATCCCTGATATCCCTGATATCCCTGATATCCCTGATATCCCTGATATCCCTGATATCCCTGATATCCCTGATATCCCTGATATCCCTGATATCCCTGATATCCCTGATATCCCTGATATCCTGGATATCCCTGATATCCCTGATATCCCTGATATCCCTGATATCCCTGATATCCCCGATATCCCTGATATCCCCGATATCCCTGATATCCCCGATATCCCTGATATCCCCGATATCCCTGATATCCCCGATATCCCTGATATCCCCGATATCCCTGATATCCCCGATATCCCTGATATCCCCGATATCCCCGATATCCCCGATATCCCTGATATCCCTGATATATCTGATATCGCTGATATCCCTGATATCCCTGATATCCCTGATATCCCTGATATCCCTGATATCCCTGATATCCCTGATATCCCTGATATCCCTGATATCCCTGATATCCCTGATATCCCTGATATCCTGGATATCCCTGATATCCCTGATATCCCTGATATCCCTGATATCCTGGATATCCCTGATATCCCTGATATCCCTGATATCCCTGATATCCTGGATATCCCTGATATCCTGGATATCCCTGATATCCCTGATATCCCTGATATCCCTGATATCCCTGATATCCCTGATATCCCTGATATCCCTGATATCCCTGATATCCCTGATATCCCTGATATCCCTGATATCCCTGATATCCCTGATATCCCTGATATCCTGGATATCCCTGATATCCCTGATATCCCTGATATCCTGGATATCCCTGATATCCTGGATATCCCTGATATCCTGGATATCCCTGATATCCCTGATATCCCCGATATCCCTGATATCCCTGATATCCCTGATATCCCTGATATCCCTGATATCCCTGATATCCCTGATATCCCTGATATCCCTGATATCCCTGATATCCCTGATATCCTGGATATCCCTGATATCCTGGATATCCCTGATATCCCTGATATCCCTGATATCCCTGATATCCCTGATATCCCTGATATCCTGGATATCCCTGATATCCTGGATATCCCTGATATCCCTGATATCCCTGATATCCCTGATATCCCTGATATCCCTGATATCCCTGATATCCCTGATATCCCTGATATCCCTGATATCCCTGATATCCCTGATATCCCTGATATCCCTGATATCCCTGATATCCTTGATATCCTCGATATCCCTCATATCCTCGATATCAGTGATATACTTGATATCAGTGATATCCTTGATATTCCTGATATCCCTGATATCCCTGATATCCCCGATATCCCTGATATCCCTGATATTCTTGATATCCCCGATATCCCTGATATCCCCGATATCCCTGATATCCCCGATATCCCTGATATCCCCGATATCCCTGATATCCCCGATATCCCTGATATCCCCGATATTCCTGATATCCCCGATATCCCTGATATCCCCGATATCCCTGATATCCCCGATATCCCTGATATCTCCGATATCCCTGATATCCCTGATATCCCTGATATCCCTGATATCCCTGATATCCCTGATATCCCTGATATCCCTGATATCCCTGATATCCCTGATATCCCTGATATCCCTGATATCCCCGATATCCCTGATATCCCCGATATCCCTGATATCCACAATATCCCTGATATCCCTGATATCCCTGATATCCCTGATATCCCTGATATCCCTGATATCCCTGATATCCTTGATATCCCTGATATCCTTGATATCCCTGATATCCTTGATATCCCTGATATCCCTGATATCGCTGATATCCCTGATATCCCTGATATCCCTGATATCCCTGATATCCCTGATATCCCTGATATTTCTGATATCCCTGATATCCCTGATATCCCTGATATCCTCGATATCCCTGATATCCTCGATATCCCTGATATCCTCGATATCCCTGATATCCTCGATATCCCTGATATCCTCGATATCAGTGATATACTTGATATCCCTGATATCCCTGATATCCTGGATATCCCTGATATCCCTGATATCCCTGATATCCCTGATATCCCTGATATCCCTGATATCCCCGATATCCCTGATATCCCTGATATCGCTGATATCCCTGATATCCCTGATATCCCTGATATCCCTGATATCCCTGATATCCCTGATATCCCTGATATCCCTGATATCCCTGATATCCCTGATATCCTTGATATCCCTGATATCCCTGATATCCCTGATATCCCTGATATCCTGGATATCCCTGATATCCCTGATATCCCTGATATCCCTGATATCCCTGATATCCCTGATATCCCTGATATCCCTGATATCCCTGATATCCCTGATATCCCTGATATCCCTGATATCCCTGATATCCCTGATATCCTGGATATCCCTGATATCCCTGATATCCCTGATATCCCTGATATCCCTGATATCCCTGATATCCCTGATATCCCTGATATCCCTGATATCCCTGATATCCCTGATATCCATGATATCCTGGATATCCCTGATATCCCTGATATCCCTGATATCCCTGATATCCCTGATATCCCCGATATCCCTGATATCCCCGATATCCCTGATATCCCCGATATCCCTGATATCCCCGATATCCCTGATATCCCCGATATCCCTGATATCCCCGATATCCCTGATATCCCCGATATCCCCGATATCCCCGATATCCCTGATATCCCTGATATATCTGATATCGCTGATATCCCTGATATCCCTGATATCCCTGATATCCCTGATATCCCTGATATCCTGGATATCCCTGATATCCCTGATATCCCTGATATCCCCGATATCCCTGATATCCCCGATATCCCTGATATCCACAATATCCCTGATATCCCTGATATCCCTGATATCCCTGATATCCCTGATATCCCTGATATCCCTGATATCCCTGATATCCCTGATATCCTTGATATCCCTGATATCCCTGATATCCTGGATATCCCTGATATCCCTGATATCCCTGATATCCCTGATATCCCTGATATCCCTGATATCCCTGATATCCCTGATATCCCTGATATCCCTGATATCCCTGATATCCTGAATATCCCTGATATCCCTGATATCCCTGATATCCTGGATATCCCTGATATCCCTGATATCCCTGATATCCCTGATATCCCTGATATCCCTGATATCCCTGATATCCCTGATATCCCTGATATCCCTGATATCCCTGATATCCCTGATATCCTGGATATCCCTGATATCCCTGATATCCCCGATATCCCTGATATCCCCGATATCCCTGATATCCCCGATATCCCTGATATCCCCGATATCCCTGATATCCCCGATATCCCTGATATCCCCGATATCCCTGATATCCCCGATATCCCTGATATCCCCGATATCCCTGATATCCCCGATATCCCTGATATCCTGGATATCCCTGATATCCTGGATATCCCTGATATCCCTGATATCCCTGATATCCCTGATATCCCTGATATCCCTGATATCCCTGATATCCCTGATATCCCTGATATCCCTGATATCCCTGATATCCTGATATCCCTGATATCCCTGATATCCCTGATATCCCTGATATCCCTGATATCTCTGATATCCCTGATATCCCTGATATCCCTGATATCCTGGATATCCCTGATATCCCTGATATCCCTGATATCCCTGATATCCCTGATATCCCTGATATCCCTGATATCCCTGATATCCCTGATATCCCGGATATCCCTGATATCCCTGATATCCTGAAATCCCTGATATCCCTGATATCCCTGATATCCCTGATATCCCTGATATCCCTGATATCCCTGATATCCTGGATATCCCTGATATCCCTGATATCCCTGATATCCTGATATCCCTGATATCCCTGATATCCCTGATATCCCTGATATCCCTGATATCCCTGATATTCCTGATATCCCTGATATCCTGGATATCCCTGATATCCTGGATATCCCTGATATCCCTGATATCCCTGATATCCCTGATATCCCTGATATCCCTGATATCCCTGATATCCCTGATATCCCTGATATCCCTGATATCCCTGATATCCCTGATATCCCTGATATCCCTGATATCCCTGATATCCCTGATATCCCTGATATCCCTGATATCCCTGATATCCCTGATATCCCTGATATCCCTGATATCCCTGATATCCCTGATATCCCTGATATCCTGGATATCCCTGATATCCCTGATATCCCTGATATCCCTGATATCCCTGATATCCCTGATATCCCTGATATCCCTGATATCCCTGATATCCCTGATATCCCTGATATCCCTGATATCCTGATATCCCTGATATCCCTGATATCCCTGATATCCCTGATATCCCTGATATCCCTGATATCCCTGATATCCCTGATATCCCTGATATCCCTGATATCCCTGATATCCCTGATATCCTGGATATCCCTGATATCCCTGATATCCCTGATATTCCTGATATCCCTGATATCCCTGATATCCCTGATATCCCTGATATCCCTGATATCCCTGATATCCCTGATATCCTGGATATCCCTGATATCCCTGATATCCCTGATATCCCTGATATCCCTGATATCCTGATATCCCTGATATCCCTGATATCCCTGATATCCCTGATATCCCTGATATCCCTGATATCCCTGATATCCCTGATATCCCTGATATCCCTGATATCCCTGAAATCCCTGATATCCCTGATATCCTGGATATCCTGATATCCTGATATCCCTGATATCCCTGATATCCCTGATATCCTGATATCCCTGATATCCCTGATATCCCTGATATCCCTGATATCCCTGATATCCCTGATATCCCTGATATCCCTGATATCCTGATATCCCTGATATCCCTGATATCCCTGATATCCTGGATATCCCTGATATCCCTGATATCCCTGATATCCCTGATATCCCTGATATCCCTGATATCCCTGATATCCCTGATATCCCTGATATCCCTGATATCCCTGATATCCCTGATATCCCTGATATCCCTGATATCCCTGATATCCCTGATATCCCTTATATCCCTGATATCCCTGATATCCCTGATATCCTGGATATCCCTGATATCCCTGATATCCCTGATATCCCTGATATCCTGGATATCCCTGATATCCCTGATATCCCTGATATCCCTGATATCCTGGATATCCCTGATATCCTGGATATCCCTGATATCCCTGATATCCCTGATATCCCTGATATCCCTGATATCCCTGATATCCCTGATATCCCTGATATCCTGGATATCCCTGATATCCCTGATATCCCTGATATCCCTGATATCCCTGATATCCCTGATATCCCTGATATCCCTGATATCCCTGATATCCCTGATATCCCTGATATCCCTGATATCCCTGATATCCCTGATATCCCTGAAATCCCTGATATCCCTGATATCCTGGATATCCCTGATATCCCTGATATCCCTGATATCCCTGATATCCCTGATATCCCTGATATCCCTGATATCCCTGATATCCCTGATATCCCTGATATCCCTGATATCCCTGATATCCCTGATATCCCTGATATCCCTGATATCCCTGATATCCCTGATATCCTGGATATCCCTGATATCCCTGATATCCCTGATATCCCTGATATCCCTGATATCCCTTATATCCCTGATATCCCTGATATCCCTGATATCCTGGATATCCCTGATATCCCTGATATCCCTGATATCCCTGATATCCTGGATATCCCTGATATCCCTGATATCCCTGATATCCCTGATATCCTGGATATCCCTGATATCCTGGATATCCCTGATATCCCTGATATCCCTGATATCCCTGATATCCCTGATATCCCTGATATCCCTGATATCCCTGATATCCTGGATATCCCTGATATCCCTGATATCCCTGATATCCCTGATATCCCTGATATCCCTGATATCCCTGATATCCCTGATATCCCTGATATCCCTGATATCCCTGATATCCCTGATATCCCTGATATCCCTGATATCCCTGAAATCCCTGATATCCCTGATATCCTGGATATCCCTGATATCCCTGATATCCCTGATATCCCTGATATCCCTGATATCCCTGATATCCCTGATATCCCTGATATCCCTGATATCCCTGATATCCCTGATATCCCTGATATCCCTGATATCCCTGATATCCCTGATATCCCTGATATCCCTGATATCCTGGATATCCCTGATATCCCTGATATCCCTGATATCCCTGATATCCCTGATATCCCTGATATCCCTGATATCCCTGATATCCCTGATATCCCTGATATCCCTGATATCCCTGATATCCCTGATATCCCTGATATCCCTGATATCCCTTATATCCCTGATATCCCTGATATCCCTGATATCCTGGATATCCCTGATATCCCTGATATCCCTGATATCCCTGATATCCTGGATATCCCTGATATCCCTGATATCCCTGATATCCCTGATATCCTGGATATCCCTGATATCCTGGATATCCCTGATATCCCTGATATCCCTGATATCCCTGATATCCCTGATATCCCTGATATCCCTGATATCCCTGATATCCCTGATATCCCTGATATCCCTGATATCCCTGATATCCCTGATATCCCTGATATCCCTGATATCCCTGATATCCCTGATATCCCTGATATCCCTGATATCCCTGATATCCCTGATATCCCTGATATCCCTGATATCCCTGATATCCTGGATATCCCTGATATCCCTGATATCCCTGATATTCCTGATATCCCTGATATCCCTGATATCCCTGATATCCCTGATATCCCTGATATCCCTGATATCCCTGATATCCTGGATATCCCTGATATCCCTGATATCCCTGATATCCCTGATATCCCTGATATCCCTGATATCCCTGATATCCCTGATATCCCTGATATCCCTGATATCCCTGATATCCCTGATATCCCTGATATCCCTGATATCCCTGATATCCCTGATATCCCTGATATCCCTGATATCCTTGATATCCCTGATATCCCTGATATCCTGGATATCCCTGATATCCCTGATATCCCTGATATCCCTGATATCCCTGATATCCCTGATATCCCTGATATCCCTGATATCCCTGATATCCCTGATATCCCTGATATCCCTGATATCCCTGATATCCCTGATATCCCTGATATCCCTGATATCCCTGAAATCCCTGATATCCCTGATATCCTGGATATCCCTGATATCCCTGATATCCCTGATATCCCTGATATCCCTGATATCCCTGATATCCCTGATATCCCTGATATCCCTGATATCCCTGATATCCCTGATATCCCTGATATCCCTGATATCCCTGATATCCCTGATATCCCTGATATCCTGGATATCCCTGATATCCCTGATATCCCTGATATCCCTGATATCCCTGATATCCCTGATATCCCTGATATCCCTGATATCCCTGATATCCCTGATATCCCTGATATCCCTGATATCCCTGATATCCCTGATATCCCTGATATCCCTTATATCCCTGATATCCCTGATATCCCTGATATCCCTGATATCCCTGATATCCCTGATATCCCTGATATCCCTGATATCCCTGATATCCCTGATATCCCTGATATCCTGGATATCCCTGATATCCCTGATATCCCTGATATCCCTGATATCCCTGATATCCCTGATATCCCTGATATCCTGGATATCCCTGATATCCTGGATATCCCTGATATCCCTGATATATCTGATATCCTGGATATCCCTGATATCCTGGATATCCCTGATATCCTGGATATCCCTGATATCCCTGATATCCCCGATATCCCTGATATCCCTGATATCCCTGATATCCCTGATATCCCTGATATCCCTGATATCCCTGATATCCTGGATATCCCTGATATCCTGGATATCCCTGATATCCCTGATATCCCCGATATCCCTGATATCCCTGATATCCCTGATATCCTGGATATCCCTGATATCCTGGATATCCCTGATATCCCTGATATCCCTGATATCCCTGATATCCCTGATATCCCTGATATCCCTGATATCCCTGATATCCCTGATATCCCTGATATCCCTGATATCCTTGATATCCTCGATATCCCTCATATCCTCGATATCAGTGATATACTTGATATCAGTGATATCCTTGATATTCCTGATATCCCTGATATCCCTGATATCCCCGATATCCCTGATATCCCTGATATTCTTGATATCCCCGATATCCCTGATATCCCCGATATCCCTGATATCCCCGATATCCCTGATATCCCCGATATCCCTGATATCCCCGATATCCCTGATATCCCCGATATCCCTGATATCCCCGATATTCCTGATATCCCCGATATCCCTGATATCCCCGATATCCCTGATATCCCCGATATCCCTGATATCCCCGATATCCCTGATATCTCCGATATCCCTGATATCCCTGATATCCCTGATATCCCTGATATCCCTGATATCCCTGATATCCCTGATATCCCTGATATCCCTGATATCCCTGATATCCCTGATATCCCTGATATCCTTGATATCCCTGATATCCCTGATATCCCTGATATCCCCGATATCCCTGATATCCCCGATATCCCTGATATCCACAATATCCCTGATATCCCTGATATCCCTGATATCCCTGATATCCCTGATATCCCTGATATCCCTGATATCCTTGATATCCCTGATATCCTTGATATCCCTGATATCCTTGATATCCCTGATATCCCTGATATCGCTGATATCCCTGATATCCCTGATATCCCTGATATCCCTGATATCCCTGATATCCCTGATATTTCTGATATCCCTGATATCCCTGATATCCCTGATATCCTCGATATCCCTGATATCCTCGATATCCCTGATATCCTCGATATCCCTGATATCCTCGATATCGCTGATATCCTCGATATCAGTGATATACTTGATATCCCTGATATCCCTGATATCCTGGATATCCCTGATATCCCTGATATCCCTGATATCCCTGATATCCCCGATATCCCTGATATCCCCGATATCCCTGATATCCCTGATATCCCTGATATCCCTGATATCCCTGATATCCCTGATATCCCTGATATCCCCGATATCCCTGATATCCCCGATATCCCTGATATCCCCGATATCCCTGATATCCCCGATATCCCTGATATCCCCGATATCCCTGATATCCCCGATATCCCTGATATCCCCGATATCCCTGATATCCCCGATATCCCTGATATCCCCGATATCCCTGATATCCCCGATATCCCCGATATCCCCGATATCCCTGATATCCCTGATATATCTGATATCGCTGATATCCCTGATATCCCTGATATCCCTGATATCCCTGATATCCCTGATATCCCTGATATCCCTGATATCCCTGATATCCCTGATATCCCTGATATCCCTGATATCCCTGATATCCTGGATATCCCTGATATCCCTGATATCCCTGATATCCCTGATATCCTGGATATCCCTGATATCCCTGATATCCCTGATATCCCTGATATCCTGGATATCCCTGATATCCTGGATATCCCTGATATCCCTGATATCCCTGATATCCCTGATATCCCTGATATCCCTGATATCCCTGATATCCCTGATATCCCTGATATCCCTGATATCCCTGATATCCCTGATATCCCTGATATCCCTGATATCCCTGATATCCCTGATATCCCTGATATCCCTGATATCCCTGATATCCCTGATATCCTGGATATCCCTGATATCCCTGATATCCCTGATATCCCTGATATCCCTGATATCCCTGATATCCCTGATATCCCTGATATCCCTGATATCCCTGATATCCTGGATATCCCTGATATCCCTGATATCCCTGATATCCCTGATATCCCTGATATCCCTGATATCCCTGATATCCCTTATATCCCTGATATCCCTGATATCCCTGATATCCCTGATATCCCTGATATCCCTGATATCCCTGATATCCCTGATATCCCTGATATCCCTGATATCCCTGATATCCCTGATATCCTGGATATCCCTGATATCCCTGATATCCCTGATATCCCTGATATCCCTGATATCCCTGATATCCCTGATATCCTGGATATCCCTGATATCCCTGATATCCCTGATATCCTGGATATCCCTGATATCCTGGATATCCCTGATATCCTGGATATCCCTGATATCCTGGATATCCCTGATATCCCTGATATCCCCGATATCCCTGATATCCCTGATATCCCTGATATCCCTGATATCCCTGATATCCCTGATATCCCTGATATCCTGGATATCCCTGATATCCTGGATATCCCTGATATCCCTGATATCCCTGATATCCCTGATATCCCTGATATCCCTGATATCCTGGATATCCCTGATATCCTGGATATCCCTGATATCCCTGATATCCCTGATATCCCTGATATCCCTGATATCCCTGATATCCCTGATATCCCTGATATCCCTGATATCCCTGATATCCCTGATATCCCTGATATCCCTGATATCCTTGATATCCTCGATATCCCTCATATCCTCGATATCAGTGATATACTTGATATCAGTGATATCCTTGATATTCCTGATATCCCTGATATCCCTGATATCCCCGATATCCCTGATATCCCTGATATTCTTGATATCCCCGATATCCCTGATATCCCCGATATCCCTGATATCCCCGATATCCCTGATATCCCCGATATCCCTGATATCCCCGATATCCCTGATATCCCCGATATCCCTGATATCCCCGATATTCCTGATATCCCCGATATCCCTGATATCCCCGATATCCCTGATATCCCCGATATCCCTGATATCTCCGATATCCCTGATATCCCTGATATCCCTGATATCCCTGATATCCCTGATATCCCTGATATCCCTGATATCCCTGATATCCCTGATATCCTTGATATCCCTGATATCCCTGATATCCCCGATATCCCTGATATCCCCGATATCCCTGATATCCACAATATCCCTGATATCCCTGATATCCCTGATATCCCTGATATCCCTGATATCCCTGATATCCCTGATATCCTTGATATCCCTGATATCCTTGATATCCCTGATATCCTTGATATCCCTGATATCCCTGATATCGCTGATATCCCTGATATCCCTGATATCCCTGATATCCCTGATATCCCTGATATCCCTGATATTTCTGATATCCCTGATATCCCTGATATCCCTGATATCCTCGATATCCCTGATATCCTCGATATCCCTGATATCCTCGATATCCCTGATATCCTCGATATCCCTGATATCCTCGATATCAGTGATATACTTGATATCCCTGATATCCCTGATATCCTGGATATCCCTGATATCCTTGATATCCCTGATTTCCCTGATATCCCTGATATCCCTGATATCCCCGATATCCCTGATATCCCTGATATCGCTGATATCCCTGATATCCCTGATATCCCTGATATCCCTGATATCCCTGATATCCCTGATATCCCTGATATCCCTGATATCCCTGATATCCCTGATATCCTTGATATCCCTGATATCCCTGATATCCCTGATATCCCTGATATCCTGGATATCCCTGATATCCCTGATATCCCTGATATCCCTGATATCCCTGATATCCCTGATATCCCTGATATCCCTGATATCCCTGATATCCCTGATATCCCTGATATCCCTGATATCCCTGATATCCCTGATATCCTGGATATCCCTGATATCCCTGATATCCCTGATATCCCTGATATCCCTGATATCCCTGATATCCCTGATATCCCTGATATCCCTGATATCCCTGATATCCCTGATATCCCTGATATCCCTGATATCCCTGATATCCCTGATATCCATGATATCCTGGATATCCCTGATATCCCTGATATCCCTGATATCCCTGATATTCCTGATATCCCCGATATCCCTGATATCCCCGATATCCCTGATATCCCCGATATCCCTGATATCTCCGATATCCCTGATATCCCTGATATCCCTGATATCCCTGATATCCCTGATATCCCTGATATCCCTGATATCCCTGATATCCCTGATATCCCTGATATCCCTGATATCCCTGATATCCCTGATATCCCTGATATCCCTGATATCCCTGATATCCTGGATATCCCTGATATCCCTGATATCCCTGATATCCCTGATATCCCTGATATCCCTGATATCCCTGATATCCCTGATATCCCTGATATCCCTGATATCCCTGATATCCCTGATATCCCTGATATCCCTGATATCCCTGATATCCCTTATATCCCTGATATCCCTGATATCCCTGATATCCCTGATATCCCTGATATCCCTGATATCCCTGATATCCCTGATATCCCTGATATCCCTGATATCCCTGATATCCCTGATATCCCTGATATCCCTGATATCCTGGATATCCCTGATATCCCTGATATCCCTGATATCCCTGATATCCCTGATATCCCTGATATCCCTGATATCCTGGATATCCCTGATATCCTGGATATCCCTGATATCCCTGATATATCTGATATCCTGGATATCCCTGATATCCTGGATATCCCTGATATCCTGGATATCCCTGATATCCCTGATATCCCCGATATCCCTGATATCCCTGATATCCCTGATATCCCTGATATCCCTGATATCCCTGATATCCCTGATATCCCTGATATCCCTGATATCCTGGATATCCCTGATATCCTGGATATCCCTGATATCCCTGATATCCCCGATATCCCTGATATCCCTGATATCCCTGATATCCTGGATATCCCTGATATCCTGGATATCCCTGATATCCCTGATATCCCTGATATCCCTGATATCCCTGATATCCCTGATATCCCTGATATCCCTGATATCCCTGATATCCCTGATATCCTTGATATCCTCGATATCCCTCATATCCTCGATATCAGTGATATACTTGATATCAGTGATATCCTTGATATTCCTGATATCCCTGATATCCCTGATATCCCCGATATCCCTGATATCCCTGATATTCTTGATATCCCCGATATCCCTGATATCCCCGATATCCCTGATATCCCCGATATCCCTGATATCCCCGATATCCCTGATATCCCCGATATCCCTGATATCCCCGATATCCCTGATATCCCCGATATTCCTGATATCCCCGATATCCCTGATATCCCCGATATCCCTGATATCCCCGATATCCCTGATATCCCCGATATCCCTGATATCTCCGATATCCCTGATATCCCCGATATCCCTGATATCCCTGATATCCCTGATATCCCTGATATCCCTGATATCCCTGATATCCCTGATATCCCTGATATCCTTGATATCCCTGATATCCCTGATATCCCTGATATCCCCGATATCCCTGATATCCTCGATATCCCTGATATCCACAATATCCCTGATATCCCTGATATCCCTGATATCCCTGATATCCCTGATATCCCTGATATCCCTGATATCCTTGATATCCCTGATATCCTTGATATCCCTGATATCCTTGATATCCCTGATATCCCTGATATCGCTGATATCCCTGATATCCCTGATATCCCTGATATCCCTGATATCCCTGATATCCCTGATATTTCTGATATCCCTGATATCCCTGATATCCCTGATATCCTCGATATCCCTGATATCCTCGATATCCCTGATATCCTCGATATCCCTGATATCCTCGATATCGCTGATATCCTCGATATCAGTGATATACTTGATATCCCTGATATCCCTGATATCCTGGATATCCCTGATATCCCTGATATCCCTGATATCCCTGATATCCCTGATATCCCTGATATCCCCGATATCCCTGATATCCCTGATATCCCTGATATCCCTGATATCCCTGATATCCCTGATATCCCTGATATCCCTGATATCCCTGATATCCCTGATATCCCTGATATCCCTGATATCCCTGATATCCTTGATATCCCTGATATCCCTGATATCCCTGATATCCCTGATATCCTGGATATCCCTGATATCCCTGATATCCCTGATATCCCTGATATCCCTGATATCCCTGATATCCCTGATATCCCTGATATCCCTGATATCCTGGATATCCCTGATATCCCTGATATCCCTGATATCCCTGATATCCCTGATATCCCTGATATCCCTGATATCCCTGATATCCCTGATATCCCTGATATCCATGATATCCTGGATATCCCTGATATCCCTGATATCCCTGATATCCCTGATATCCCTGATATCCCTGATATCCCTGATATCCCCGATATCCCTGATATCCCCGATATCCCTGATATCCCCGATATCCCTGATATCCCCGATATCCCTGATATCCCCGATATCCCTGATATCCCCGATATCCCTGATATCCCCGATATCCCTGATATCCCCGATATCCCTGATATCCCCGATATCCCCGATATCCCCGATATCCCTGATATCCCTGATATATCTGATATCGCTGATATCCCTGATATCCCTGATATCCCTGATATCCCTGATATCCCTGATATCCCTGATATCCCTGATATCCCTGATATCCCTGATATCCCTGATATCCCTGATATCCCTGATATCCTGGATATCCCTGATATCCCTGATATCCCTGATATCCCTGATATCCTGGATATCCCTGATATCCCTGATATCCCTGATATCCCTGATATCCTGGATATCCCTGATATCCTGGATATCCCTGATATCCCTGATATCCCTGATATCCCTGATATCCCTGATATCCCTGATATCCCTGATATCCCTGATATCCCTGATATCCCTGATATCCCTGATATCCCTGATATCCCTGATATCCCTGATATCCCTGATATCCCTGATATCCCTGATATCCCTGATATCCCTGATATCCCTGATATCCCTGATATCCCTGATATCCTGGATATCCCTGATATCCCTGATATCCCTGATATCCCTGATATCCCTGATATCCCTGATATCCCTGATATCCCTGATATCCCTGATATCCTGGATATCCCTGATATCCCTGATATCCCTGATATCCCTGATATCCCTGATATCCCTGATATCCCTGATATCCCTTATATCCCTGATATCCCTGATATCCCTGATATCCCTGATATCCCTGATATCCCTGATATCCCTGATATCCCTGATATCCCTGATATCCCTGATATCCCTGATATCCCTGATATCCTGGATATCCCTGATATCCCTGATATCCCTGATATCCCTGATATCCCTGATATCCCTGATATCCCTGATATCCTGGATATCCCTGATATCCCTGATATCCCTGATATCCTGGATATCCCTGATATCCTGGATATCCCTGATATCCTGGATATCCCTGATATCCCTGATATCCCCGATATCCCTGATATCCCTGATATCCCTGATATCCCTGATATCCCTGATATCCCTGATATCCCTGATATCCTGGATATCCCTGATATCCTGGATATCCCTGATATCCCTGATATCCCTGATATCCCTGATATCCCTGATATCCCTGATATCCTGGATATCCCTGATATCCTGGATATCCCTGATATCCCTGATATCCCTGATATCCCTGATATCCCTGATATCCCTGATATCCCTGATATCCCTGATATCCCTGATATCCCTGATATCCCTGATATCCCTGATATCCCTGATATCCTTGATATCCTCGATATCCCTCATATCCTCGATATCAGTGATATACTTGATATCAGTGATATCCTTGATATTCCTGATATCCCTGATATCCCTGATATCCCCGATATCCCTGATATCCCTGATATTCTTGATATCCCCGATATCCCTGATATCCCCGATATCCCTGATATCCCCGATATCCCTGATATCCCCGATATCCCTGATATCCCCGATATCCCTGATATCCCCGATATTCCTGATATCCCCGATATCCCTGATATCCCCGATATCCCTGATATCCCCGATATCCCTGATATCTCCGATATCCCTGATATCCCTGATATCCCTGATATCCCTGATATCCCTGATATCCCTGATATCCCTGATATCCCTGATATCCCTGATATCCTTGATATCCCTGATATCCCTGATATCCCCGATATCCCTGATATCCCCGATATCCCTGATATCCACAATATCCCTGATATCCCTGATATCCCTGATATCCCTGATATCCCTGATATCCCTGATATCCCTGATATCCTTGATATCCCTGATATCCTTGATATCCCTGATATCCTTGATATCCCTGATATCCCTGATATCGCTGATATCCCTGATATCCCTGATATCCCTGATATCCCTGATATCCCTGATATCCCTGATATTTCTGATATCCCTGATATCCCTGATATCCCTGATATCCTCGATATCCCTGATATCCTCGATATCCCTGATATCCTCGATATCCCTGATATCCTCGATATCCCTGATATCCTCGATATCCCTGATATCCTCGATATCAGTGATATACTTGATATCCCTGATATCCCTGATATCCTGGATATCCCTGATATCCCTGATATCCCTGATTTCCCTGATATCCCTGATATCCCTGATATCCCCGATATCCCTGATATCCCTGATATCGCTGATATCCCTGATATCCCTGATATCCCTGATATCCCTGATATCCCTGATATCCTGGATATCCCTGATATCCTGGATATCCCTGATATCCTGGATATCCCTGATATCCTGGATATCCCTGATATCCCTGATATCCCCGATATCCCTGATATCCCTGATATCCCTGATATCCCTGATATCCCTGATATCCCTGATATCCCTGATATCCTGGATATCCCTGATATCCTGGATATCCCTGATATCCCTGATATCCCTGATATCCCTGATATCCCTGATATCCCTGATATCCTGGATATCCCTGATATCCTGGATATCCCTGATATCCCTGATATCCCTGATATCCCTGATATCCCTGATATCCCTGATATCCCTGATATCCCTGATATCCCTGATATCCCTGATATCCCTGATATCCCTGATATCCCTGATATCCCTGATATCCCTGATATCCCTGATATCCTTGATATCCTCGATATCCCTCATATCCTCGATATCAGTGATATACTTGATATCAGTGATATCCTTGATATTCCTGATATCCCTGATATCCCTGATATCCCCGATATCCCTGATATCCCTGATATTCTTGATATCCCCGATATCCCTGATATCCCCGATATCCCTGATATCCCCGATATCCCTGATATCCCCGATATCCCTGATATCCCCGATATCCCTGATATCCCCGATATCCCTGATATCCCCGATATCCCTGATATCCCCGATATTCCTGATATCCCCGATATCCCTGATATCCCCGATATCCCTGATATCCCCGATATCCCTGATATCTCCGATATCCCTGATATCCCTGATATCCCTGATATCCCTGATATCCCTGATATCCCTGATATCCCTGATATCCCTGATATCCCTGATATCCTTGATATCCCTGATATCCCTGATATCCCCGATATCCCTGATATCCCCGATATCCCTGATATCCACAATATCCCTGATATCCCTGATATCCCTGATATCCCTGATATCCCTGATATCCCTGATATCCCTGATATCCTTGATATCCCTGATATCCTTGATATCCCTGATATCCTTGATATCCCTGATATCCCTGATATCGCTGATATCCCTGATATCCCTGATATCCCTGATATCCCTGATATCCCTGATATCCCTGATATTTCTGATATCCCTGATATCCCTGATATCCCTGATATCCTCGATATCCCTGATATCCTCGATATCCCTGATATCCTCGATATCCCTGATATCCTCGATATCCCTGATATCCTCGATATCAGTGATATACTTGATATCCCTGATATCCCTGATATCCTGGATATCCCTGATATCCCTGATATCCCTGATTTCCCTGATATCCCTGATATCCCTGATATCCCCGATATCCCTGATATCCCTGATATCGCTGATATCCCTGATATCCCTGATATCCCTGATATCCCTGATATCCCTGATATCCCTGATATC
Organism: Tenthredo mesomela; assembly: GCA_943736025.1. Lineage (NCBI taxonomy): Eukaryota > Metazoa > Arthropoda > Insecta > Hymenoptera > Tenthredinidae > Tenthredo > Tenthredo mesomela. The sequence goes on along the minus strand of OX031016.1, from coordinate 22,259,087 downwards.
CCTGATATCCCTGATATCCCTGATATCCCTGATATCCTTGATATCCCTGATATCCCTGATATCCCTGATATCCCTGATATCCTGGATATCCCTGATATCCCTGATATCCCTGATATCCCTGATATCCCTGATATCCCTGATATCCCTGATATCCCTGATATCCCTGATATCCCTGATATCCCTGATATCCCTGATATCCCTGATATCCCTGATATCCTGGATATCCCTGATATCCCTGATATCCCTGATATCCCTGATATCCCTGATATCCCTGATATCCCTGATATCCCTGATATCCCTGATATCCCTGATATCCCTGATATCCCTGATATCCCTGATATCCATGATATCCTGGATATCCCTGATATCCCTGATATCCCTGATATCCCTGATATTCCTGATATCCCCGATATCCCTGATATCCCCGATATCCCTGATATCCCCGATATCCCTGATATCTCCGATATCCCTGATATCCCTGATATCCCTGATATCCCTGATATCCCTGATATCCCTGATATCCCTGATATCCCTGATATCCCTGATATCCCTGATATCCCTGATATCCCTGATATCCCTGATATCCCTGATATCCCTGATATCCCTGATATCCTGGATATCCCTGATATCCCTGATATCCCTGATATCCCTGATATCCCTGATATCCCTGATATCCCTGATATCCCTGATATCCCTGATATCCCTGATATCCCTGATATCCCTGATATCCCTGATATCCCTGATATCCCTGATATCCCTTATATCCCTGATATCCCTGATATCCCTGATATCCCTGATATCCCTGATATCCCTGATATCCCTGATATCCCTGATATCCCTGATATCCCTGATATCCCTGATATCCCTGATATCCTGGATATCCCTGATATCCCTGATATCCCTGATATCCCTGATATCCCTGATATCCCTGATATCCCTGATATCCCTGATATCCCTGATATCCTGGATATCCCTGATATCCTGGATATCCCTGATATCCCTGATATATCTGATATCCTGGATATCCCTGATATCCTGGATATCCCTGATATCCTGGATATCCCTGATATCCTGGATATCCCTGATATCCCTGATATCCTGGATATCCCTGATATCCCTGATATCCCCGATATCCCTGATATCCCTGATATCCCTGATATCCCTGATATCCCTGATATCCCTGATATCCCTGATATCCTGGATATCCCTGATATCCCTGATATCCCCGATATCCCTGATATCCCTGATATCCCTGATATCCTGGATATCCCTGATATCCTGGATATCCCTGATATCCCTGATATCCCTGATATCCCTGATATCCCTGATATCCCTGATATCCCTGATATCCCTGATATCCCTGATATCCCTGATATCCCTGATATCCTTGATATCCTCGATATCCCTCATATCCTCGATATCAGTGATATACTTGATATCAGTGATATCCTTGATATTCCTGATATCCCTGATATCCCTGATATCCCCGATATCCCTGATATCCCTGATATTCTTGATATCCCCGATATCCCTGATATCCCCGATATCCCTGATATCCCCGATATCCCTGATATCCCCGATATCCCTGATATCCCCGATATCCCTGATATCCCCGATATCCCTGATATCCCCGATATTCCTGATATCCCCGATATCCCTGATATCCCCGATATCCCTGATATCCCCGATATCCCTGATATCCCCGATATCCCTGATATCTCCGATATCCCTGATATCCCTGATATCCCTGATATCCCTGATATCCCTGATATCCCTGATATCCCTGATATCCCTGATATCCCTGATATCCCTGATATCCTTGATATCCCTGATATCCCTGATATCCCTGATATCCCCGATATCCCTGATATCCCCGATATCCCTGATATCCACAATATCCCTGATATCCCTGATATCCCTGATATCCCTGATATCCCTGATATCCCTGATATCCCTGATATCCTTGATATCCCTGATATCCTTGATATCCCTGATATCCTTGATATCCCTGATATCCCTGATATCGCTGATATCCCTGATATCCCTGATATCCCTGATATCCCTGATATCCCTGATATCCCTGATATTTCTGATATCCCTGATATCCCTGATATCCCTGATATCCTCGATATCCCTGATATCCTCGATATCCCTGATATCCTCGATATCCCTGATATCCTCGATATCGCTGATATCCTCGATATCAGTGATATACTTGATATCCCTGATATCCCTGATATCCTGGATATCCCTGATATCCCTGATATCCCTGATATCCCTGATATCCCTGATATCCCTGATATCCCCGATATCCCTGATATCCCTGATATCCCTGATATCCCTGATATCCCTGATATCCCTGATATCCCTGATATCCCTGATATCCCTGATATCCCTGATATCCCTGATATCCCTGATATCCCTGATATCCCTGATATCCCTGATATCCTTGATATCCCTGATATCCCTGATATCCCTGATATCCCTGATATCCTGGATATCCCTGATATCCCTGATATCCCTGATATCCCTGATATCCCTGATATCCCTGATATCCCTGATATCCCTGATATCCCTGATATCCTGGATATCCCTGATATCCCTGATATCCCTGATATCCCTGATATCCCTGATATCCCTGATATCCCTGATATCCCTGATATCCCTGATATCCCTGATATCCCTGATATCCCTGATATCCATGATATCCTGGATATCCCTGATATCCCTGATATCCCTGATATCCCTGATATCCCTGATATCCCCGATATCCCTGATATCCCCGATATCCCTGATATCCCCGATATCCCTGATATCCCCGATATCCCTGATATCCCCGATATCCCTGATATCCCCGATATCCCTGATATCCCCGATATCCCTGATATCCCCGATATCCCTGATATCCCCGATATCCCTGATATCCCCGATATCCCCGATATCCCTGATATCCCTGATATATCTGATATCGCTGATATCCCTGATATCCCTGATATCCCTGATATCCCTGATATCCCTGATATCCCTGATATCCCTGATATCCCTGATATCCCTGATATCCCTGATATCCCTGATATCCTGGATATCCCTGATATCCCTGATATCCCTGATATCCCTGATATCCTGGATATCCCTGATATCCCTGATATCCCTGATATCCCTGATATCCTGGATATCCCTGATATCCTGGATATCCCTGATATCCCTGATATCCCTGATATCCCTGATATCCCTGATATCCCTGATATCCCTGATATCCCTGATATCCCTGATATCCCTGATATCCCTGATATCCCTGATATCCCTGATATCCCTGATATCCCTGATATCCCTGATATCCCTGATATCCCTGATATCCCTGATATCCCTGATATCCTGGATATCCCTGATATCCCTGATATCCCTGATATCCCTGATATCCCTGATATCCCTGATATCCCTGATATCCCTGATATCCCTGATATCCTGGATATCCCTGATATCCCTGATATCCCTGATATCCCTGATATCCCTGATATCCCTGATATCCCTGATATCCCTTATATCCCTGATATCCCTGATATCCCTGATATCCCTGATATCCCTGATATCCCTGATATCCCTGATATCCCTGATATCCCTGATATCCCTGATATCCCTGATATCCTGGATATCCCTGATATCCCTGATATCCCTGATATCCCTGATATCCCTGATATCCCTGATATCCCTGATATCCTGGATATCCCTGATATCCCTGATATCCCTGATATCCTGGATATCCCTGATATCCCTGATATCCCTGATATCCCTGATATCCCTGATATCCCTGATATCCCTGATATCCCTGATATCCTTGATATCCCTGATATCCCTGATATCCCCGATATCCCTGATATCCCCGATATCCCTGATATCCACAATATCCCTGATATCCCTGATATCCCTGATATCCCTGATATCCCTGATATCCCTGATATCCCTGATATCCTTGATATCCCTGATATCCTTGATATCCCTGATATCCTTGATATCCCTGATATCCCTGATATCGCTGATATCCCTGATATCCCTGATATCCCTGATATCCCTGATATCCCTGATATCCCTGATATTTCCGATATCCCTGATATCCCTGATATCCCTGATATCCTCGATATCCCTGATATCCTCGATATCCCTGATATCCTCGATATCCCTGATATCCTCGATATCCCTGATATCCTCGATATCAGTGATATACTTGATATCCCTGATATCCCTGATATCCCTGATATCCCTGATATCCCTGATATCCTGGATATCCCTGATATCCCTGATATCCCTGATATCCCTGATATCCCTGATATCCCTGATATCCCTGATATCCTGGATATCCCTGATATCCCTGATATCCCTGATATCCTGGATATCCCTGATATCCCTGATATCCCCGATATCCCTGATATCCCTGATATCCCTGATATCCCTGATATCCCTGATATCCCTGATATCCCTGATATCCTGGATATCCCTGATATCCCTGATATCCCCGATATCCCTGATATCCCTGATATCCCTGATATCCTGGATATCCCTGATATCCTGGATATCCCTGATATCCCTGATATCCCTGATATCCCTGATATCCCTGATATCCCTGATATCCCTGATATCCCTGATATCCCTGATATCCCTGATATCCCTGATATCCTTGATATCCTCGATATCCCTCATATCCTCGATATCAGTGATATACTTGATATCAGTGATATCCTTGATATTCCTGATATCCCTGATATCCCTGATATCCCCGATATCCCTGATATCCCTGATATTCTTGATATCCCCGATATCCCTGATATCCCCGATATCCCTGATATCCCCGATATCCCTGATATCCCCGATATCCCTGATATCCCCGATATCCCTGATATCCCCGATATCCCTGATATCCCCGATATCCCTGATATCCCCGATATTCCTGATATCCCCGATATCCCTGATATCCCCGATATCCCTGATATCCCCGATATCCCTGATATCCCCGATATCCCTGATATCTCCGATATCCCTGATATCCCTGATATCCCTGATATCCCTGATATCCCTGATATCCCTGATATCCCTGATATCCCTGATATCCCTGATATCCCTGATATCCCTGATATCCCTGATATCCTTGATATCCCTGATATCCCTGATATCCCTGATATCCCCGATATCCCTGATATCCCCGATATCCCTGATATCCACAATATCCCTGATATCCCTGATATCCCTGATATCCCTGATATCCCTGATATCCCTGATATCCCTGATATCCTTGATATCCCTGATATCCTTGATATCCCTGATATCCTTGATATCCCTGATATCCCTGATATCGCTGATATCCCTGATATCCCTGATATCCCTGATATCCCTGATATCCCTGATATCCCTGATATTTCTGATATCCCTGATATCCCTGATATCCCTGATATCCTCGATATCCCTGATATCCTCGATATCCCTGATATCCTCGATATCCCTGATATCCTCGATATCCCTGATATCCTCGATATCAGTGATATACTTGATATCCCTGATATCCCTGATATCCTGGATATCCCTGATATCCCTGATATCCCTGATATCCCTGATATCCCTGATATCCCTGATATCCCCGATATCCCTGATATCCCTGATATCCCTGATATCCCTGATATCCCTGATATCCCTGATATCCCTGATATCCCTGATATCCCTGATATCCCTGATATCCCTGATATCCCTGATATCCTTGATATCCCTGATATCCCTGATATCCCTGATATCCCTGATATCCTGGATATCCCTGATATCCCTGATATCCCTGATATCCCTGATATCCCTGATATCCCTGATATCCCTGATATCCCCGATATCCCTGATATCCCCAATATCCTGGATATCCCTGATATCCCTGATATCCCTGATATCCCTGATATCCCTGATATCCCTGATATCCCTGATATCCCTGATATCCCTGATATCCCTGATATCCTGGATATCCCTGATATCCCTGATATCCCTGATATCCCTGATATCCCTGATATCCCTGATATCCCTGATATCCCTGATATCCCTGATATCCCTGATATCCCTGATATCCTGGATATCCCTGATATCCTGGACATCCCTGATATCCCTGATATCCTGGATATCCCTGATATCCCTGATATCCCTGATATCCCTGATATCCCTGATATCCCTGATATCCCTGATATCCCTGATATCCCTGATATCCCTGATATCCCTGATATCCCTGATATCCCTGATATCCCTGATATCCCTGATATCCCTGATATCCCTGATATTTCTGATATCCCTGATATCCCTGATATCCCTGATATCCTCGATATCCCTGATATCCTCGATATCCCTGATATCCTCGATATCCCTGATATCCTCGATATCCCTGATATCCTCGATATCCCTGATATCCTCGATATCAGTGATATACTTGATATCCCTGATATCCCTGATATCCCTGATATCCCTGATATCCCTGATATCCCTGATATCCCTGATATCCCTGATATCCCTGATATCCCTGATATCCCTGATATCCCTGATATCCCTGATATCCTTGATATCCCTGATATCCCTGATATCCCTGATATCCCTGATATCCTGGATATCCCTGATATCCCTGATATCCCTGATATCCCTGATATCCCTGATATCCCTGATATCCCTGATATCCCCGATATCCCTGATATCCCCGATATCCTGGATATCCCTGATATCCCTGATATCCCTGATATCCCTGATATCCCTGATATCCCTGATATCCCTGATATCCCTGATATCCCTGATATCCCTGATATCCTGGATATCCCTGATATCCCTGATATCCCTGATATCCCTGATATCCCTGATATCCCTGATATCCCTGATATCCCTGATATCCCTGATATCCCTGATATCCATGATATCCTGGATATCCCTGATATCCCTGATATCCCTGATATCCCTGATATCCCTGATATCCCCGATATCCCTGATATCCCCGATATCCCTGATATCCCCGATATCCCTGATATCCCCGATATCCGTGATATCCCCGATATCCCTGATATCCCCGATATCCCTGATATCCCCGATATCCCTGATATCCCCGATATCCCCGATATCCCCGATATCCCTGATATCCCTGATATATCTGATATCGCTGATATCCCTGATATCCCTGATATCCCTGATATCCCTGATATCCCTGATATCCCTGATATCCCTGATATCCCTGATATCCCTGATATCCCTGATATCCCTGATATCCCTGATATCCTGGATATCCCTGATATCCCTGATATCCCTGATATCCCTGATATCCCTGATATCCCTGATATCCTGGATATCCCTGATATCCCTGATATCCCTGATATCCCTGATATCCTGGATATCCCTGATATCCTGGATATCCCTGATATCCCTGATATCCCTGATATCCCTGATATCCCTGATATCCCTGATATCCCTGATATCCCTGATATCCCTGATATCCCTGATATCCCTGATATCCCTGATATCCCTGATATCCCTGATATCCCTGATATCCCTGATATCCCTGATATCCCTGATATCCCTGATATCCCTGATATCCCTGATATCCCTGATATCCCTGATATCCCTGATATCCCTGATATCCCTGATATCCTGGATATCCCTGATATCCCTGATATCCCTGATATCCCTGATATCCCTGATATCCCTGATATCCCTGATATCCCTGATATCCCTGATATCCTGGATATCCCTGATATCCCTGATATCCCTGATATCCCTGATATCCCTGATATCCCTGATATCCCTGATATCCCTTATATCCCTGATATCCCTGATATCCCTGATATCCCTGATATCCCTGATATCCCTGATATCCCTGATATCCCTGATATCCCTGATATCCCTGATATCCCTGATATCCCTGATATCCTGGATATCCCTGATATCCCTGATATCCCTGATATCCCTGATATCCCTGATATCCCTGATATCCCTGATATCCTGGATATCCCTGATATCCCTGATATCCCTGATATCCTGGATATCCCTGATATCCTGGATATCCCTGATATCCTGGATATCCCTGATATCCCTGATATCCCCGATATCCCTGATATCCCTGATATCCCTGATATCCCTGATATCCCTGATATCCCTGATATCCCTGATATCCTGGATATCCCTGATATCCTGGATATCCCTGATATCCCTGATATCCCTGATATCCCTGATATCCCTGATATCCCTGATATCCTGGATATCCCTGATATCCTGGATATCCCTGATATCCCTGATATCCCTGATATCCCTGATATCCCTGATATCCCTGATATCCTGGATATCCCTGATATCCTGGATATCCCTGATATCCCTGATATCCCTGATATCCCTGATATCCCTGATATCCCTGATATCCTGGATATCCCTGATATCCTGGACATCCCTGATATCCCTGATATCCTGGATATCCCTGATATCCCTGATATCCCTGATATCCCTGATATCCCTGATATCCCTGATATCCCTGATATCCCTGATATCCCTGATATCCCTGATATCCCTGATATCCCTGATATCCCTGATATCCCTGATATCCCTGATATCCCTGATATCCCTGATATTTCTGATATCCCTGATATCCCTGATATCCCTGATATCCTCGATATCCCTGATATCCTCGATATCCCTGATATCCTCGATATCCCTGATATCCTCGATATCCCTGATATCCTCGATATCCCTGATATCCTCGATATCAGTGATATACTTGATATCCCTGATATCCCTGATATCCTGGATATCCCTGATATCCCTGATATCCCTGATATCCCTGATATCCCTGATATCCCTGATATCCCCGATATCCCTGATATCCCTGATATCCCTGATATCCCTGATATCCCTGATATCCCTGATATCCCTGATATCCCTGATATCCCTGATATCCCTGATATCCCTGATATCCCTGATATCCCTGATATCCTTGATATCCCTGATATCCCTGATATCCCTGATATCCCCGATATCCTGGATATCCCTGATATCCCTGATATCCCTGATATCCCTGATATCCCTGATATCCCTGATATCCCTGATATCCCCGATATCCCTGATATCCCTGATATCCTGGATATCCCTGATATCCCTGATATCCCTGATATCCCTGATATCCCTGATATCCCTGATATCCCTGATATCCTGGATATCCCTGATATCCCTGATATCCCTGATATCCCTGATATCCCTGATATCCCTGATATCCCTGATATCCCTGATATCCTTGATATCCCTGATATCCCTGATATCCCTGATATCCCCGATATCCCTGATATCCCCGATATCCCTGATATCCACAATATCCCTGATATCCCTGATATCCCTGATATCCCTGATATCCCTGATATCCCTGATATCCCTGATATCCTTGATATCCCTGATATCCTTGATATCCCTGATATCCTTGATATCCCTGATATCCCTGATATCGCTGATATCCCTGATATCCCTGATATCCCTGATATCCCTGATATCCCTGATATCCCTGATATTTCTGATATCCCTGATATCCCTGATATCCCTGATATCCTCGATATCCCTGATATCCTCGATATCCCTGATATCCTCGATATCCCTGATATCCTCGATATCCCTGATATCCTCGATATCAGTGATATACTTGATATCCCTGATATCCCTGATATCCTGGATATCCCTGATATCCCTGATATCCCTGATATCCCTGATATCCCTGATATCCCTGATATCCCCGATATCCCTGATATCCCTGATATCCCTGATATCCCTGATATCCCTGATATCCCTGATATCCCTGATATCCCTGATATCCCTGATATCCCTGATATCCCTGATATCCCTGATATCCTTGATATCCCTGATATCCCTGATATCCCTGATATCCCTGATATCCTGGATATCCCTGATATCCCTGATATCCCTGATATCCCTGATATCCCTGATATCCCTGATATCCCTGATATCCCCGATATCCCTGATATCCCCGATATCCTGGATATCCCTGATATCCCTGATATCCCTGATATCCCTGATATCCCTGATATCCCTGATATCCCTGATATCCCTGATATCCCTGATATCCCTGATATCCTGGATATCCCTGATATCCCTGATATCCCTGATATCCCTGATATCCCTGATATCCCTGATATCCCTGATATCCCTGATATCCCTGATATCCCTGATATCCATGATATCCTGGATATCCCTGATATCCCTGATATCCCTGATATCCCTGATATCCCTGATATCCCCGATATCCCTGATATCCCCGATATCCCTGATATCCCCGATATCCCTGATATCCCCGATATCCCTGATATCCCCGATATCCCTGATATCCTCGATATCCCTGATATCCTCGATATCCCTGATATCCTCGATATCCCTGATATCCTCGATATCCCTGATATCCTCGATATCAGTGATATACTTGATATCCCTGATATCCCTGATATCCTGGATATCCCTGATATCCCTGATATCCCTGATATCCCTGATATCCCTGATATCCCTGATATCCCCGATATCCCTGATATCCCTGATATCCCTGATATCCCTGATATCCCTGATATCCCTGATATCCCTGATATCCCTGATATCCCTGATATCCCTGATATCCCTGATATCCCTGATATCCTTGATATCCCTGATATCCCTGATATCCCTGATATCCCTGATATCCTGGATATCCCTGATATCCCTGATATCCCTGATATCCCTGATATCCCTGATATCCCTGATATCCCTGATATCCCCGATATCCCTGATATCCCCGATATCCTGGATATCCCTGATATCCCTGATATCCCTGATATCCCTGATATCCCTGATATCCCTGATATCCCTGATATCCCTGATATCCCTGATATCCCTGATATCCTGGATATCCCTGATATCCCTGATATCCCTGATATCCCTGATATCCCTGATATCCCTGATATCCCTGATATCCCTGATATCCCTGATATCCATGATATCCTGGATATCCCTGATATCCCTGATATCCCTGATATCCCTGATATCCCTGATATCCCCGATATCCCTGATATCCCCGATATCCCTGATATCCCCGATATCCCTGATATCCCCGATATCCGTGATATCCCCGATATCCCTGATATCCCCGATATCCCTGATATCCCCGATATCCCTGATATCCCCGATATCCCCGATATCCCCGATATCCCTGATATCCCTGATATATCTGATATCGCTGATATCCCTGATATCCCTGATATCCCTGATATCCCTGATATCCCTGATATCCCTGATATCCCTGATATCCCTGATATCCCTGATATCCTGGATATCCCTGATATCCCTGATATCCCTGATATCCCTGATATCCCTGATATCCCTGATATCCCTGATATCCCTGATATCCTGGATATCCCTGATATCCCTGATATCCCTGATATCCCTGATATCCTGGATATCCCTGATATCCTGGATATCCCTGATATCCCTGATATCCCTGATATCCCTGATATCCCTGATATCCCTGATATCCCTGATATCCCTGATATCCCTGATATCCCTGATATCCCTGATATCCCTGATATCCCTGATATCCCTGATATCCCTGATATCCCTGATATCCCTGATATCCCTGATATCCCTGATATCCCTGATATCCCTGATATCCCTGATATCCCTGATATCCCTGATATCCCTGATATCCTGGATATCCCTGATATCCCTGATATCCCTGATATCCCTGATATCCCTGATATCCCTGATATCCCTGATATCCCTGATATCCCTGATATCCTGGATATCCCTGATATCCCTGATATCCCTGATATCCCTGATATCCCTGATATCCCTGATATCCCTGATATCCCTTATATCCCTGATATCCCTGATATCCCTGATATCCCTGATATCCCTGATATCCCTGATATCCCTGATATCCCTGATATCCCTGATATCCCTGATATCCCTGATATCCCTGATATCCTGGATATCCCTGATATCCCTGATATCCCTGATATCCCTGATATCCCTGATATCCCTGATATCCCTGATATCCTGGATATCCCTGATATCCCTGATATCCCTGATATCCTGGATATCCCTGATATCCTGGATATCCCTGATATCCTGGATATCCCTGATATCCCTGATATCCCCGATATCCCTGATATCCCTGATATCCCTGATATCCCTGATATCCCTGATATCCCTGATATCCCTGATATCCTGGATATCCCTGATATCCTGGATATCCCTGATATCCCTGATATCCCTGATATCCCTGATATCCCTGATATCCCTGATATCCTGGATATCCCTGATATCCTGGATATCCCTGATATCCCTGATATCCCTGATATCCCTGATATCCCTGATATCCCTGATATCCCTGATATCCCTGATATCCTGGATATCCCTGATATCCTGGATATCCCTGATATCCCTGATATCCCTGATATCCCTGATATCCCTGATATCCCTGATATCCTGGATATCCCTGATATCCTGGACATCCCTGATATCCCTGATATCCTGGATATCCCTGATATCCCTGATATCCCTGATATCCCTGATATCCCTGATATCCCTGATATCCCTGATATCCCTGATATCCCTGATATCCCTGATATCCCTGATATCCCTGATATCCCTGATATCCCTGATATCCCTGATATTTCTGATATCCCTGATATCCCTGATATCCCTGATATCCTCGATATCCCTGATATCCTCGATATCCCTGATATCCTCGATATCCCTGATATCCTCGATATCCCTGATATCCCTGATATCCCTGATATCCCTGATATCCCCGATATCCCTGATATCCCCGATATCCTGGATATCCCTGATATCCCTGATATCCCTGATATCCCTGATATCCCTGATATCCCTGATATCCCTGATATCCCTGATATCCCTGATATCCCTGATATCCTGGATATCCCTGATATCCCTGATATCCCTGATATCCCTGATATCCCTGATATCCCTGATATCCCTGATATCCCTGATATCCCTGATATCCCTGATATCCATGATATCCTGGATATCCCTGATATCCCTGATATCCCTGATATCCCCGATATCCCTGATATCCCCGATATCCCTGATATCCCCGATATCCCTGATATCCCCGATATCCCTGATATCCCCGATATCCCTGATATCCCCGATATCCCTGATATCCCCGATATCCCTGATATCCCCGATATCCCTGATATCCCCGATATCCCCGATATCCCCGATATCCCTGATATCCCTGATATATCTGATATCGCTGATATCCCTGATATCCCTGATATCCCTGATATCCCTGATATCCCTGATATCCCTGATATCCCTGATATCCCTGATATCCCTGATATCCCTGATATCCCTGATATCCCTGATATCCTGGATATCCCTGATATCCCTGATATCCCTGATATCCCTGATATCCCTGATATCCCTGATATCCTGGATATCCCTGATATCCCTGATATCCCTGATATCCCTGATATCCTGGATATCCCTGATATCCTGGATATCCCTGATATCCCTGATATCCCTGATATCCCTGATATCCCTGATATCCCTGATATCCCTGATATCCCTGATATCCCTGATATCCCTGATATCCCTGATATCCCTGATATCCCTGATATCCCTGATATCCTGGATATCCCTGATATCCCTGATATCCCTGATATCCCTGATATCCCTGATATCCCTGATATCCCTGATATCCTGGATATCCCTGATATCCCTGATATCCCTGATATCCTGGATATCCCTGATATCCTGGATATCCCTGATATCCTGGATATCCCTGATATCCCTGATATCCCCGATATCCCTGATATCCCTGATATCCCTGATATCCCTGATATCCCTGATATCCCTGATATCCCTGATATCCTGGATATCCCTGATATCCTGGATATCCCTGATATCCCTGATATCCCTGATATCCCTGATATCCCTGATATCCCTGATATCCTGGATATCCCTGATATCCTGGATATCCCTGATATCCCTGATATCCCTGATATCCCTGATATCCCTGATATCCCTGATATCCCTGATATCCCTGATATCCTGGATATCCCTGATATCCTGGATATCCCTGATATCCCTGATATCCCTGATATCCCTGATATCCCTGATATCCCTGATATCCTGGATATCCCTGATATCCTGGACATCCCTGATATCCCTGATATCCTGGATATCCCTGATATCCCTGATATCCCTGATATCCCTGATATCCCTGATATCCCTGATATCCCTGATATCCCTGATATCCCTGATATCCCTGATATCCCTGATATCCCTGATATCCCTGATATCCCTGATATCCCTGATATCCCTGATATCCCTGATATTTCTGATATCCCTGATATCCCTGATATCCCTGATATCCTCGATATCCCTGATATCCTCGATATCCCTGATATCCTCGATATCCCTGATATCCTCGATATCCCTGATATCCTCGATATCCCTGATATCCTCGATATCAGTGATATACTTGATATCCCTGATATCCCTGATATCCTGGATATCCCTGATATCCCTGATATCCCTGATATCCCTGATATCCCTGATATCCCTGATATCCCCGATATCCCTGATATCCCTGATATCCCTGATATCCCTGATATCCCTGATATCCCTGATATCCCTGATATCCCTGATATCCCTGATATCCCTGATATCCCTGATATCCCTGATATCCCTGATATCCTTGATATCCCTGATATCCCTGATATCCCTGATATCCCCGATATCCTGGATATCCCTGATATCCCTGATATCCCTGATATCCCTGATATCCCTGATATCCCTGATATCCCTGATATCCCCGATATCCCTGATATCCCTGATATCCTGGATATCCCTGATATCCCTGATATCCCTGATATCCCTGATATCCCTGATATCCCTGATATCCCTGATATCCCTGATATCCCTGATATCCCTGATATCCCTGATATCCCTGATATCCTGGATATCCCTGATATCCCTGATATCCCTGATATCCCTGATATCCCTGATATCCCTGATATCCCTGATATCCCTGATATCCCTGATATCCTGGATATCCCTGATATCCCTGATATCCCTGATATCCCTGATATCCCTGATATCCCTGATATCCCTGATATCCCTGATATCCCTGATATCCCTGATATCCTTGATATCCCTGATATCCCTGATATCCCTGATATCCCCGATATCCCTGATATCCCCGATATCCCTGATATCCACAATATCCCTGATATCCCTGATATCCCTGATATCCCTGATATCCCTGATATCCCTGATATCCCTGATATCCTTGATATCCCTGATATCCTTGATATCCCTGATATCCTTGATATCCCTGATATCCCTGATATCGCTGATATCCCTGATATCCCTGATATCCCTGATATCCCTGATATCCCTGATATCCCTGATATTTCTGATATCCCTGATATCCCTGATATCCCTGATATCCTCGATATCCCTGATATCCTCGATATCCCTGATATCCTCGATATCCCTGATATCCTCGATATCCCTGATATCCTCGATATCAGTGATATACTTGATATCCCTGATATCCCTGATATCCTGGATATCCCTGATATCCCTGATATCCCTGATATCCCTGATATCCCTGATATCCCTGATATCCCCGATATCCCTGATATCCCTGATATCCCTGATATCCCTGATATCCCTGATATCCCTGATATCCCTGATATCCCTGATATCCCTGATATCCCTGATATCCCTGATATCCCTGATATCCTTGATATCCCTGATATCCCTGATATCCCTGATATCCCTGATATCCTGGATATCCCTGATATCCCTGATATCCCTGATATCCCTGATATCCCTGATATCCCTGATATCCCTGATATCCCCGATATCCCTGATATCCCCGATATCCTGGATATCCCTGATATCCCTGATATCCCTGATATCCCTGATATCCCTGATATCCCTGATATCCCTGATATCCCTGATATCCCTGATATCCCTGATATCCTGGATATCCCTGATATCCCTGATATCCCTGATATCCCTGATATCCCTGATATCCCTGATATCCCTGATATCCCTGATATCCCTGATATCCCTGATATCCATGATATCCTGGATATCCCTGATATCCCTGATATCCCTGATATCCCTGATATCCCTGATATCCCCGATATCCCTGATATCCCCGATATCCCTGATATCCCCGATATCCCTGATATCCCCGATATCCCTGATATCCCCGATATCCCTGATATCCCCGATATCCCTGATATCCCCGATATCCCTGATATCCCCGATATCCCCGATATCCCCGATATCCCTGATATCCCTGATATATCTGATATCGCTGATATCCCTGATATCCCTGATATCCCTGATATCCCTGATATCCCTGATATCCCTGATATCCCTGATATCCCTGATATCCCTGATATCCCTGATATCCCTGATATCCCTGATATCCTGGATATCCCTGATATCCCTGATATCCCTGATATCCCTGATATCCCTGATATCCCTGATATCCTGGATATCCCTGATATCCCTGATATCCCTGATATCCCTGATATCCTGGATATCCCTGATATCCTGGATATCCCTGATATCCCTGATATCCCTGATATCCCTGATATCCCTGATATCCCTGATATCCCTGATATCCCTGATATCCCTGATATCCCTGATATCCCTGATATCCCTGATATCCCTGATATCCCTGATATCCCTGATATCCCTGATATCCCTGATATCCCTGATATCCCTGATATCCCTGATATCCCTGATATCCCTGATATCCCTGATATCCCTGATATCCCTGATATCCCTGATATCCTGGATATCCCTGATATCCCTGATATCCCTGATATCCCTGATATCCCTGATATCCCTGATATCCCTGATATCCCTGATATCCCTGATATCCTGGATATCCCTGATATCCCTGATATCCCTGATATCCCTGATATCCCTGATATCCCTGATATCCCTGATATCCCTTATATCCCTGATATCCCTGATATCCCTGATATCCCTGATATCCCTGATATCCCTGATATCCCTGATATCCCTGATATCCCTGATATCCCTGATATCCCTGATATCCCTGATATCCTGGATATCCCTGATATCCCTGATATCCCTGATATCCCTGATATCCCTGATATCCCTGATATCCCTGATATCCTGGATATCCCTGATATCCCTGATATCCCTGATATCCTGGATATCCCTGATATCCTGGATATCCCTGATATCCTGGATATCCCTGATATCCCCGATATCCCTGATATCCCTGATATCCCTGATATCCCTGATATCCCTGATATCCCTGATATCCCTGATATCCTGGATATCCCTGATATCCTGGATATCCCTGATATCCCTGATATCCCTGATATCCCTGATATCCCTGATATCCCTGATATCCTGGATATCCCTGATATCCTGGATATCCCTGATATCCCTGATATCCCTGATATCCCTGATATCCCTGATATCCCTGATATCCCTGATATCCCTGATATCCTGGATATCCCTGATATCCTGGATATCCCTGATATCCCTGATATCCCTGATATCCCTGATATCCCTGATATCCCTGATATCCCTGATATCCCTGATATCCCTGATATCCCTGATATCCTGGATATCCCTGATATCCTGGACATCCCTGATATCCCTGATATCCTGGATATCCCTGATATCCCTGATATCCCTGATATCCCTGATATCCCTGATATCCCTGATATCCCTGATATCCCTGATATCCCTGATATCCCTGATATCCCTGATATCCCTGATATCCCTGATATCCCTGATATCCCTGATATTTCTGATATCCCTGATATCCCTGATATCCCTGATATCCCCGATATCCCTGATATCCTCGATATCCCTGATATCCTCGATATCCCTGATATCCTCGATATCCCTGATATCCTCGATATCAGTGATATACTTGATATCCCTGATATCCCTGATATCCTGGATATCCCTGATATCCCTGATATCCCTGATATCCCTGATATCCCTGATATCCCTGATATCCCCGATATCCCTGATATCCCTGATATCCCTGATATCCCTGATATCCCTGATATCCCTGATATCCCTGATATCCCTGATATCCCTGATATCCCTGATATCCCTGATATCCCTGATATCCCTGATATCCTTGATATCCCTGATATCCCTGATATCCCTGATATCCCTGATATCCTGGATATCCCTGATATCCCTGATATCCCTGATATCCCTGATATCCCTGATATCCCTGATATCCCTGATATCCCCGATATCCCTGATATCCCTGATATCCTGGATATCCCTGATATCCCTGATATCCCTGATATCCCTGATATCCCTGATATCCCTGATATCCCTGATATCCCTGATATCCCTGATATCCCTGATATCCCTGATATCCCTGATATCCTGGATATCCCTGATATCCCTGATATCCCTGATATCCCTGATATCCCTGATATCCCTGATATCCCTGATATCCCTGATATCCCTGATATCCCTGATATCCCTGATATCCCTGATATCCCTGATATCCATGATATCCTGGATATCCCTGATATCCCTGATATCCCTGATATCCCTGATATCCCTGATATCCCCGATATCCCTGATATCCCCGATATCCCTGATATCCCCGATATCCCTGATATCCCCGATATCCCTGATATCCCCGATATCCCTGATATCCCCGATATCCCTGATATCCCCGATATCCCCGATATCCCCGATATCCCTGATATCCCTGATATATCTGATATCGCTGATATCCCTGATATCCCTGATATCCCTGATATCCCTGATATCCCTGATATCCTGGATATCCCTGATATCCCTGATATCCCCGATATCCCTGATATCCCTGATATCCCTGATATATCTGATATCCCTGATATCCCTGATATCCCTGATATCCCTGATATCCCTGATATCCCTGATATCCCTGATATCCCTGATATCCCTGATATCCCTGATATCCCTGATATCCCTGATATCCGTGATATCCCTGATATCCCTGATATCCTTGATATCCCTGATATCCCTGATATCCCTGATATCCCTGATATCCCTGATATCCCTGATATCCCTGATATCCCTGATATCCCTGATATCCCTGATATCCCTGATATCCCTGATATCCCTGATATCCCTGATATCCCTGATATCCCTGATATCCCTGATATCCCTGATATCCCTGATATCCCTGATATCCCTGATATCCCTGATATCCTGGATATCCCTGATATCCCTGATATCCCTGATATCCCTGATATCCCTGATATCCCTGATATTCCTGATATCCCTGATATCCTGGATATCCCTGATATCCTGGATATCCCTGATATCCCTGATATCCCTGATATCCCTGATATCCCTGATATCCCTGATATCCCTGATATCCCTGATATCCCTGATATCCCTGATATCCCTGATATCCCTGATATCCCTGATATCCCTGATATCCCTGATATCCCTGATATCCCTGATATCCCTGATATCCCTGATATCTCTGATATCCCTGATATCCCTGATATCCCTGATATCCCTGATATCCCTGATATCCCTGATATCCCTGATATCCTGGATATCCCTGATATCCCTGATATCCCCGATATCCCCGATATCCCTGATATCCCCGATATCCCTGATATCCCTGATATCCCTGATATCCCTGATATCCCTGATATCCCTGATATCCCTGATATCCCTGATATCCCTGATATCCCTGATATCCCTGATATCCCTGATATCCCTGATATCCCTGATATCCCTGATATCCCTGATATCCTGGATATCCCTGATATCCCTGATATCCCTGATATTCCTGATATCCCTGATATCCCTGATATCCCTGATATCCCTGATATCCCTGATATCCCTGATATCCCTGATATCCTGGATATCCCTGATATCCCTGATATCCCTGATATCCCTGATATCCCTGATATCCCTGATATCCCTGATATCCCTGATATCCCTGATATCCCTGATATCCCTGATATCCCTGATATCCCTGATATCCCTGATATCCCTGATATCCCTGATATCCCTGATATCCCTGATATCCCTGATATCCCTGATATCCCTGATATCCCTGATATCCCTGATATCCCTGATATCCTGGATATCCCTGATATCCCTGATATCCCTTATATCCCTGATATCCCCGATATCCCTGATATCTCCGATATCCCTGATATCCCTGATATCCCTGATATCCCTGATATCCCTGATATCCCTGATATCCCTGATATCCTGGATATCCCTGATATCCTGGATATCCCTGATATCCCTGATATCCCTGATATCCCTAATATCCCTGATATCCCTGATATCCTGGATATCCCTGATATCCCTGATATCCCTGATATCCCTGATATCCCTGATATCCCTGATATCCCTGATATCCCTGATATCCCTGATATCCCTGATATCCCTGATATCCCTGATATCCCTGATATCCCTGATATCCCTGATATCCTTGATATCCTCGATATCCCTCATATCCTCGATATCAGTGATATACTTGATATCAGTGATATCCTTGATATTCCTGATATCCCTGATATCCCTGATATCCCCGATATCCCTGATATCCCTGATATTCTTGATATCCCCGATATCCCTGATATCCCCGATATTCCTGATATCCCCGATATCCCTGATATCCCCGATATCCCTGATATCCCCGATATCCCTGATATCCCCGATATTCCTGATATCCCCGATATCCCTGATATCCCCGATATCCCTGATATCCCCGATATCCCTGATATCCCCGATATCCCTGATATCCCCGATATCCCTGATATCTCCGATATCCCTGATATCCCTGATATCCCTGATATCCCTGATATCCCTGATATCCCTGATATCCCTGATATCCCTGATATCCCTGATATCCCTGATATCCCTGATATCCCTGATATCCCTGATATCCTTGATATCCCTGATATCCCTGATATCCTGGATATCCCTGATATCCCTGATATCCCTGATATCCCTGATATCCCTGATATCCCTGATATCCCTGATATCCCCGATATCCCCGATATCCCTGATATCCCTGATATCCCTGATATCCCTGATATCCCTGATATCCCTGATATCCCTGATATCCCTGATATCCCTGATATCCCTGATATCCCTGATATCCCTGATATCCCTGATATCCCTGATATCCCTGATATCCCTGATATCCCTGATATCCCTGATATCCCTGATATCCCTGATATCCCTGATATCCTGGATATCCCTGATATCCCTGATATCCCTGATATTCCTGATATCCCTGATATCCCTGATATCCCTGATATCCCTGATATCCCTGATATCCCTGATATCCCTGATATCCTGGATATCCCTGATATCCCTGATATCCCTGATATCCCTGATATCCCTGATATCCCTGATATCCCTGATATCCCTGATATCCCTGATATCCCTGATATCCCTGATATCCCTGATATCCCTGATATCCCTGATATCCCTGATATCCCTGATATCCCTGATATCCCTGATATCCTTGATATCCCTGATATCCCTGATATCCTGGATATCCCTGATATCCCTGATATCCCTGATATCCCTGATATCCCTGATATCCCTGATATCCCTGATATCCCTGATATCCCTGATATCCCTGATATCCCTGATATCCCTGATATCCCTGATATCCCTGATATCCCTGATATCCCTGATATCCCTGAAATCCCTGATATCCCTGATATCCTGGATATCCCTGATATCCCTGATATCCCTGATATCCCTGATATCCCTGATATCCCTGATATCCCTGATATCCCTGATATCCTGGATATCCCTGATATCCCTGATATCCCTGATATCCCTGATATCCCTGATATCCCTGATATCCTGGATATCCCTGATATCCTGGATATCCCTGATATCCCTGATATCCCTGATATCCCTGATATCCCTGATATCCCTGATATCCCTGATATCCCTGATATCCCTGATATCCCTGATATCCCTGATATCCCTGATATCCCTGATATCCCTGATATCCCTGATATCCCTGATATCCCTGATATCCCTGATATCCTGGATATCCCTGATATCCCTGATATCCCTGATATCCCTGATATCCCTGATATCCCTGATATCCCTGATATCCCTGATATCCCTGATATCCCTTATATCCCTGATATCCCTGATATCCCTGATATCCCTGATATCCCTGATATCCCTGATATCCCTGATATCCCTGATATCCCTGATATCCCTGATATCCCTGATATCCCTGATATCCTGGATATCCCTGATATCCCTGATATCCCTGATATCCCTGATATCCCTGATATCCCTGATATCCCTGATATCCCTGATATCCCTGATATCCCTGATATCCTGGATATCCCTGATATCCCTGATATATCTGATATCCTGGATATCCCTGATATCCTGGATATCCCTGATATCCTGGATATCCCTGATATCCCTGATATCCCCGATATCCCTGATATCCCTGATATCCCTGATATCCCTGATATCCCTGATATCCCTGATATCCTGGATATCCCTGATATCCTGGATATCCCTGATATCCCTGATATCCCCGATATCCCTGATATCCCTGATATCCTGGATATCCCTGATATCCCTGATATCCCTGATATCCCTGATATCCCTGATATCCCTGATATCCCTGATATCCCTGATATCCCTGATATCCCTGATATCCCTGATATCCTTGATATCCTCGATATCCCTCATATCCTCGATATCAGTGATATACTTGATATCAGTGATATCCTTGATATTCCTGATATCCCTGATATCCCTGATATCCCCGATATCCCTGATATCCCTGATATTCTTGATATCCCCGATATCCCTGATATCCCCGATATCCCTGATATCCCCGATATCCCTGATATCCCCGATATCCCTGATATCCCCGATATCCCTGATATCCCCGATATTCCTGATATCCCCGATATCCCTGATATCCCCGATATCCCTGATATCCCCGATATCCCTGATATCCCCGATATCCCTGATATCTCCGATATCCCTGATATCCCTGATATCCCTGATATCCCTGATATCCCTGATATCCCTGATATCCCTGATATCCCTGATATCCCTGATATCCCTGATATCCCTGATATCCCTGATATCCTTGATATCCCTGATATCCCTGATATCCCTGATATCCCCGATATCCCTGATATCCCCGATATCCCTGATATCCACAATATCCCTGATATCCCTGATATCCCTGATATCCCTGATATCCCTGATATCCCTGATATCCCTGATATCCTTGATATCCCTGATATCCTTGATATCCCTGATATCCTTGATATCCCTGATATCCCTGATATCGCTGATATCCCTGATATCCCTGATATCCCTGATATCCCTGATATCCCTGATATCCCTGATATTTCTGATATCCCTGATATCCCTGATATCCCTGATATCCTCGATATCCCTGATATCCTCGATATCCCTGATATCCTCGATATCCCTGATATCCTCGATATCCCTGATATCCTCGATATCCCTGATATCCTCGATATCAGTGATATACTTGATATCCCTGATATCCCTGATATCCTGGATATCCCTGATATCCCTGATATCCCTGATATCCCTGATATCCCTGATATCCCTGATATCCCCGATATCCCTGATATCCCCGATATCCCTGATATCCCTGATATCCCTGATATCCCTGATATCCCTGATATCCCTGATATCCCTGATATCCCTGATATCCCTGATATCCCTGATATCCCTGATATCCCTGATATCCCTGATATCCCTGATATCCCTGATATCCCTGATATCCCTGATATCCCTGATATCCCTGATATCCCTGATATCCCTGATATCCCTGATATCCCTGATATCCCTGATATCCTGGATATCCCTGATATCCCTGATATCCCTGATATCCCTGATATCCCTGATATCCCTGATATCCCTGATATCCCTGATATCCCTGATATCCCTGATATCCCTGATATCCTGGATATCCCTGATATCCTGGATATCCCTGATATCCCTGATATCCCTGATATCCCCGATATCCCTGATATCCCCGATATCCCTGATATCCCCGATATCCCTGATATCCCCGATATCCCTGATATCCCCGATATCCCTGATATCCCCGATATCCCTGATATCCCCGATATCCCTGATATCCCCGATATCCCCGATATCCCTGATATCCCTGATATATCTGATATCGCTGATATCCCTGATATCCCTGATATCCCTGATATCCCTGATATCCCTGATATCCCTGATATCCCTGATATCCCTGATATCCCTGATATCCCTGATATCCTGGATATCCCTGATATCCCTGATATCCCTGATATCCCTGATATCCCTGATATCCCTGATATCCTGGATATCCCTGATATCCCTGATATCCCTGATATCCCTGATATCCCTGATATCCCTGATATCCCTGATATCCCTGATATCCCTGATATCCCTGATATCCCTGATATCCCTGATATCCCTGATATCCCTGATATCCCTGATATCCCTGATATCCCTGATATCCCTGATATCCCTGATATCCCTGATATCCCTGATATCCCTGATATCCCTGATATCCCTGATATCCTGGATATCCCTGATATCCCTGATATCCCTGATATCCCTGATATCCCTGATATCCCTGATATCCCTGATATCCCTGATATCCCTGATATCCTGGATATCCCTGATATCCCTGATATCCCTGATATCCCTGATATCCCTGATATCCCTGATATCCCTGATATCCCTTATATCCCTGATATCCCTGATATCCCTGATATCCCTGATATCCCTGATATCCCTGATATCCCTGATATCCCTGATATCCCTGATATCCCTGATATCCCTGATATCCCTGATATCCTGGATATCCCTGATATCCCTGATATCCCTGATATCCCTGATATCCCTGATATCCCTGATATCCCTGATATCCTGGATATCCCTGATATCCCTGATATCCCTGATATCCTGGATATCCCTGATATCCTGGATATCCCTGATATCCCTGATATCCCCGATATCCCTGATATCCCTGATATCCCTGATATCCCTGATATCCCTGATATCCCTGATATCCCTGATATCCTGGATATCCCTGATATCCTGGATATCCCTGATATCCCTGATATCCCTGATATCCCTGATATCCCTGATATCCCTGATATCCTGGATATCCCTGATATCCTGGATATCCCTGATATCCCTGATATCCCTGATATCCCTGATATCCCTGATATCCCTGATATCCCTGATATCCCTGATATCCTGGATATCCCTGATATCCTGGATATCCCTGATATCCCTGATATCCCTGATATCCCTGATATCCCTGATATCCCTGATATCCTGGATATCCCTGATATCCTGGACATCCCTGATATCCCTGATATCCTGGATATCCCTGATATTCCTGATATCCCTGATATCCCTGATATCCCTGATATCCCTGATATCCCTGATATCCCTGATATCCCTGATATCCCTGATATCCCTGATATCCCTGATATCCCTGATATCCCTGATATCCCTGATATTTCTGATATCCCTGATATCCCTGATATCCCTGATATCCTCGATATCCCTGATATCCTCGATATCCCTGATATCCTCGATATCCCTGATATCCTCGATATCCCTGATATCCTCGATATCCCTGATATCCTCGATATCAGTGATATACTTGATATCCCTGATATCCCTGATATCCTGGATATCCCTGATATCCCTGATATCCCTGATATCCCTGATATCCCTGATATCCCTGATATCCCCGATATCCCTGATATCCCTGATATCCCTGATATCCCTGATATCCCTGATATCCCTGATATCCCTGATATCCCTGATATCCCTGATATCCCTGATATCCCTGATATCCCTGATATCCCTGATATCCTTGATATCCCTGATATCCCTGATATCCCTGATATCCCCGATATCCTGGATATCCCTGATATCCCTGATATCCCTGATATCCCTGATATCCCTGATATCCCTGATATCCCTGATATCCCCGATATCCCTGATATCCCTGATATCCTGGATATCCCTGATATCCCTGATATCCCTGATATCCCTGATATCCCTGATATCCCTGATATCCCTGATATCCCTGATATCCCTGATATCCCTGATATCCCTGATATCCCTGATATCCTGGATATCCCTGATATCCCTGATATCCCTGATATCCCTGATATCCCTGATATCCCTGATATCCCTGATATCCCTGATATCCCTGATATCCTGGATATCCCTGATATCCCTGATATCCCTGATATCCCTGATATCCCTGATATCCCTGATATCCCTGATATCCCTGATATCCTTGATATCCCTGATATGCCTGATATCCCTGATATCCCCGATATCCCTGATATCCCCGATATCCCTGATATCCACAATATCCCTGATATCCCTGATATCCCTGATATCCCTGATATCCCTGATATCCCTGATATCCCTGATATCCTTGATATCCCTGATATCCTTGATATCCCTGATATCCTTGATATCCCTGATATCCCTGATATCGCTGATATCCCTGATATCCCTGATATCCCTGATATCCCTGATATCCCTGATATCCCTGATATTTCTGATATCCCTGATATCCCTGATATCCCTGATATCCTCGATATCCCTGATATCCTCGATATCCCTGATATCCTCGATATCCCTGATATCCTCGATATCCCTGATATCCTCGATATCCCTGATATCCTCGATATCAGTGATATACTTGATATCCCTGATATCCCTGATATCCTGGATATCCCTGATATCCCTGATATCCCTGATATCCCTGATATCCCTGATATCCCTGATATCCCCGATATCCCTGATATCCCTGATATCCCTGATATCCCTGATATCCCTGATATCCCTGATATCCCTGATATCCCTGATATCCCTGATATCCCTGATATCCCTGATATCCCTGATATCCTTGATATCCCTGATATCCCTGATATCCCTGATATCCCTGATATCCTGGATATCCCTGATATCCCTGATATCCCTGATATCCCTGATATCCCTGATATCCCTGATATCCCTGATATCCCCGATATCCCTGATATCCCCGATATCCTGGATATCCCTGATATCCCTGATATCCCTGATATCCCTGATATCCCTGATATCCCTGATATCCCTGATATCCCTGATATCCCTGATATCCCTGATATCCTGGATATCCCTGATATCCCTGATATCCCTGATATCCCTGATATCCCTGATATCCCTGATATCCCTGATATCCCTGATATCCCTGATATCCCTGATATCCATGATATCCTGGATATCCCTGATATCCCTGATATCCCTGATATCCCTGATATCCCTGATATCCCCGATATCCCTGATATCCCCGATATCCCTGATATCCCCGATATCCCTGATATCCCCGATATCCCTGATATCCCCGATATCCCTGATATCCCCGATATCCCTGATATCCCCGATATCCCTGATATCCCCGATATCCCCGATATCCCCGATATCCCTGATATCCCTGATATATCTGATATCGCTGATATCCCTGATATCCCTGATATCCCTGATATCCCTGATATCCCTGATATCCCTGATATCCCTGATATCCCTGATATCCCTGATATCCCTGATATCCTGGATATCCCTGATATCCCTGATATCCCTGATATCCCTGATATCCCTGATATCCCTGATATCCTGGATATCCCTGATATCCCTGATATCCCTGATATCCCTGATATCCCTGATATCCCTGATATCCTGGATATCCCTGATATCCCTGATATCCCTGATATCCCTGATATCCCTGATATCCCTGATATCCCTGATATCCCTGATATCCCTGATATCCCTGATATCCCTGATATCCCTGATATCCCTGATATCCCTGATATCCCTGATATCCCTGATATCCCTGATATCCCTGATATCCCTGATATCCCTGATATCCCTGATATCCCTGATATCCCTGATATCCTGGATATCCCTGATATCCCTGATATCCCTGATATCCCTGATATCCCTGATATCCCTGATATCCCTGATATCCCTGATATCCCTGATATCCTGGATATCCCTGATATCCCTGATATCCCTGATATCCCTGATATCCCTGATATCCCTGATATCCCTGATATCCCTTATATCCCTGATATCCCTGATATCCCTGATATCCCTGATATCCCTGATATCCCTGATATCCCTGATATCCCTGATATCCCTGATATCCCTGATATCCTGGATATCCCTGATATCCCTGATATCCCTGATATCCCTGATATCCCTGATATCCCTGATATCCCTGATATCCTGGATATCCCTGATATCCCTGATATCCCTGATATCCTGGATATCCCTGATATCCTGGATATCCCTGATATCCTGGATATCCCTGATATCCCTGATATCCCCGATATCCCTGATATCCCTGATATCCCTGATATCCCTGATATCCCTGATATCCCTGATATCCCTGATATCCTGGATATCCCTGATATCCTGGATATCCCTGATATCCCTGATATCCCTGATATCCCTGATATCCCTGATATCCCTGATATCCTGGATATCCCTGATATCCTGGATATCCCTGATATCCCTGATATCCCTGATATCCCTGATATCCCTGATATCCCTGATATCCCTGATATCCCTGATATCCTGGATATCCCTGATATCCTGGATATCCCTGATATCCCTGATATCCCTGATATCCCTGATATCCCTGATATCCCTGATATCCCTGATATCCCTGATATCCCTGATATCCCTGATATCCTGGATATCCCTGATATCCTGGACATCCCTGATATCCCTGATATCCTGGATATCCCTGATATCCCTGATATCCCTGATATCCCTGATATCCCTGATATCCCTGATATCCCTGATATCCCTGATATCCCTGATATCCCTGATATCCCTGATATCCCTGATATCCCTGATATCCCTGATATCCCTGATATTTCTGATATCCCTGATATCCCTGATATCCCTGATATCCTCGATATCCCTGATATCCTCGATATCCCTGATATCCTCGATATCCCTGATATCCTCGATATCCCTGATATCCTCGATATCAGTGATATACTTGATATCCCTGATATCCCTGATATCCTGGATATCCCTGATATCCCTGATATCCCTGATATCCCTGATATCCCTGATATCCCTGATATCCCCGATATCCCTGATATCCCTGATATCCCTGATATCCCTGATATCCCTGATATCCCTGATATCCCTGATATCCCTGATATCCCTGATATCCCTGATATCCCTGATATCCCTGATATCCCTGATATCCTTGATATCCCTGATATCCCTGATATCCCTGATATCCCTGATATCCCTGATATCCCTGATATCCCTGATATCCCTGATATCCCTGATATCCCTGATATCCCCGATATCCCTGATATCCCTGATATCCTGGATATCCCTGATATCCCTGATATCCCTGATATCCCTGATATCCCTGATATCCCTGATATCCCTGATATCCCTGATATCCCTGATATCCCTGATATCCCTGATATCCCTGATATCCTGGATATCCCTGATATCCCTGATATCCCTGATATCCCTGATATCCCTGATATCCCTGATATCCCTGATATCCCTGATATCCCTGATATCCCTGATATCCCTGATATCCCTGATATCCCTGATATCCCTGATATCCATGATATCCTGGATATCCCTGATATCCCTGATATCCCTGATATCCCTGATATCCCTGATATCCCCGATATCCCTGATATCCCCGATATCCCTGATATCCCCGATATCCCTGATATCCCCGATATCCCTGATATCCCCGATATCCCTGATATCCCCGATATCCCTGATATCCCCGATATCCCCGATATCCCCGATATCCCTGATATCCCTGATATATCTGATATCGCTGATATCCCTGATATCCCTGATATCCCTGATATCCCTGATATCCCTGATATCCTGGATATCCCTGATATCCCTGATATCCCCGATATCCCTGATATCCCTGATATCCCTGATATATCTGATATCCCTGATATCCCTGATATCCCTGATATCCCTGATATCCCTGATATCCCTGATATCCCTGATATCCCTGATATCCCTGATATCCCTGATATCCCTGATATCCCTGATATCCGTGATATCCCTGATATCCCTGATATCCTTGATATCCCTGATATCCCTGATATCCCTGATATCCCTGATATCCCTGATATCCCTGATATCCCTGATATCCTTGATATCCCTGATATCCCTGATATCCCTGATATCCCTGATATCCCTGATATCCCTGATATCCCTGATATCCCTGATATCCCTGATATCCCTGATATCCCTGATATCCCTGATATCCCTGATATCCCTGATATCCTGGATATCCCTGATATCCCTGATATCCCTGATATCCCTGATATCCCTGATATCCCTGATATTCCTGATATCCCTGATATCCTGGATATCCCTGATATCCTGGATATCCCTGATATCCTGGATATCCCTGATATCCCTGATATCCCTGATATCCCTGATATCCCTGATATCCCTGATATCCCTGATATCCCTGATATCCCTGATATCCCTGATATCCCTGATATCCCTGATATCCCTGATATCCCTGATATCCCTGATATCCCTGATATCCCTGATATCCCTGATATCCTGGATATCCCTGATATCCCTGATATCCCTGATATCCCTGATATCCCTGATATCCCTGATATCCCTGATATCCCTGATATCCCTGATATCCCTGATATCCCTGATATCCCTGATATCCCTGATATCCCTGATATCCCTGATATCCCTGATATCCTGGATATCCCTGATATCCCTGATATCCCCGATATCCCCGATATCCCCGATATCCCTGATATCCCTGATATCCCTGATATC
This sequence comes from Tenthredo mesomela, assembly GCA_943736025.1. Classification (NCBI taxonomy): domain Eukaryota; kingdom Metazoa; phylum Arthropoda; class Insecta; order Hymenoptera; family Tenthredinidae; genus Tenthredo; species Tenthredo mesomela. The sequence continues at coordinate 22,228,109 of OX031016.1, read as the reverse complement.
CCTGATATCCCTGATATCCCTGATATCCCTGATATCCCTGATATCCCTGATATCCCTGATATCCCTGATATCCCTGATATCCCTGATATCCCTGATATCCTGGATATCCCTGATATCCCTGATATCCCTGATATTCCTGATATCCCTGATATCCCTGATATCCCTGATATCCCTGATATCCCTGATATCCCTGATATCCCTGATATCCTGGATATCCCTGATATCCCTGATATCCCTGATATCCCTGATATCCCTGATATCCCTGATATCCCTGATATCCCTGATATCCCTGATATCCCTGATATCCCTGATATCCCTGATATCCCTGATATCCCTGATATCCCTGATATCCCTGATATCCCTGATATCCCTGATATCCCTGATATCCCTGATATCCCTGATATCCTGGATATCCCTGATATCCCTGATATCCCTTATATCCCTGATATCCCCGATATCCCTGATATCCCCGATATCCCTGATATCCCTGATATCCCTGATATCCCTGATATCCCTGATATCCCTGATATCCCTGATATCCTGGATATCCCTGATATCCTGGATATCCCTGATATCCCTGATATCCCTGATATCCCTAATATCCCTGATATCCCTGATATCCTGGATATCCCTGATATCCTGGATATCCCTGATATCCCTGATATCCCTGATATCCCTGATATCCCTGATATCCCTGATATCCCTGATATCCCTGATATCCCTGATATCCCTGATATCCCTGATATCCCTGATATCCCTGATATCCTTGATATCCTCGATATCCCTCATATCCTCGATATCAGTGATATACTTGATATCAGTGATATCCTTGATATTCCTGATATCCCTGATATCCCTGATATCCCCGATATCCCTGATATCCCTGATATTCTTGATATCCCCGATATCCCTGATATCCCCGATATTCCTGATATCCCCGATATCCCTGATATCCCCGATATCCCTGATATCCCCGATATCCCTGATATCCCCGATATTCCTGATATCCCCGATATCCCTGATATCCCCGATATCCCTGATATCCCCGATATCCCTGATATCCCCGATATCCCTGATATCTCCGATATCCCTGATATCCCCGATATCCCTGATATCCCTGATATCCCTGATATCCCTGATATCCCTGATATCCCTGATATCCCTGATATCCCTGATATCCCTGATATCCCTGATATCCCTGATATCCTTGATATCCCTGATATCCCTGATATCCTGGATATCCCTGATATCCCTGATATCCCTGATATCCCTGATATCCCTGATATCCCTGATATCCCTGATATCCCTGATATCCCTGATATCCCTGAAATCCCTGATATCCCTGATATCCTGGATATCCCTGATATCCCTGATATCCCTGATATCCCTGATATCCCTGATATCCCTGATATCCCTGATATCCCTGATATCCTGGATATCCCTGATATCCCTGATATCCCTGATATCCCTGATATCCCTGATATCCCTGATATCCCTGATATCCCTGATATCCCTGATATCCCTGATATCCTGGATATCCCTGATATCCCTGATATCCCTGATATCCCTGATATCCTGGATATCCCTGATATCCCTGATATCCCTGATATCCCTGATATCCTGGATATCCCTGATAACCTGGATATCCCTGATATCCGTGATATCCCTGATATCCCTGATATCCCTGATATCCCTGATATCCGTGATATCCCTGATATCCCTGATATCCCTGATATCCGTGATATCCCTGATATCCCTGATATCCCTGATATCCCTGATATCCCTGATATCCCTGATATCCCTGATATCCCTGATATCCCTGATATCGCTGATATCCCTGATATCCCTGATATCCCTGATATCCCTGATATCCCTGATATCCTGGATATCCCTGATATCCCTGATATCCCTGATATCCCTGATATCCCTGATATCCCTGATATCCCTGATATCCCTGATATCCCTGATATCCCTGATATCCCTGATATCCCTGATATCCCTTATATCCCTGATATCCCTGATATCCCTGATATCCCTGATATCCCTGATATCCCTGATATCCCTGATATCCCTGATATCCCTGATATCCCTGATATCCCTGATATCCCTGATATCCTGGATATCCCTGATATCCCTGATATCCCTGATATCCCTGATATCCCTGATATCCCTGATATCCCTGATATCCTGGATATCCCTGATATCCCTGATATCCCTGATATCCTGGATATCCCTGATATCCTGGATATCCCTGATATCCTGGATATCCCTGATATCCCTGATATCCCCGATATCCCTGATATCCCTGATATCCCTGATATCCCTGATATCCCTGATATCCCTGATATCCCTGATATCCTGGATATCCCTGATATCCTGGATATCCCTGATATCCCTGATATCCCTGATATCCCTGATATCCCTGATATCCCTGATATCCTGGATATCCCTGATATCCTGGATATCCCTGATATCCCTGATATCCCTGATATCCCTGATATCCCTGATATCCCTGATATCCCTGATATCCCTGATATCCCTGATATCCCTGATATCCTTGATATCCTCGATATCCCTCATATCCTCGATATCAGTGATATCCTTGATATTCCTGATATCCCTGATATCCCTGATATCCCTGATATCCCTGATATCCCTGATATCCCTGATATCCCTGATATCCCTGATATCCCTGATATCCCTGATATCCCTGATATCCCTGATATCCCTGATATCCCTGATATCCTTGATATCCCTGATATCCCTGATATCCCTGATATCCCCGATATCCCTGATATCCCCGATATCCCTGATATCCCCGATATCCCTGATATCCACAATATCCCTGATATCCCTGATATCCCTGATATCCCTGATATCCCTGATATCCCTGATATCCCTGATATCCCTGATATCCCTGATATCCTTGATATCCTCGATATCCCTCATATCCTCGATATCAGTGATATACTTGATATCAGTGATATCCTTGATATCCCTGATATCCCTGATATCCCTGATATCCCTGATATCCCCGATATCCCTGATATCCCCGATATCCCTGATATCCCCGATATCCCTGATATCCCCGATATCCCTGATATCCCTGATATCCCTGATATCCCTGATATCCCTGATATCCCCGATATCCCTGATATCCCCGATATCCCTGATATCCCCGATATCCCTGATATCCCCGATATCCCTGATATCCCCGATATCCCTGATATCCCCGATATCCCTGATATCCCTGATATCCCTGATATCCCTGATATCCCTGATATCCCTGATATCCCTGATATCCCTGATATCCCTGATATCCCTGATATCCCTGATATCCCTGATATCCCTGATATCCCTGATATCCCTGATATCCCTGATATCCTGGATATCCCTGATATCCCTGATATCCCCGATATCCCCGATATCCCCGATATCCCTGATATCCCTGATATCCCTGATATCCCTGATATCCCTGATATCCCTGATATCCCTGATATCCCTGATATCCCTGATATCCCTGATATCCCTGATATCCCTGATATCCCTGATATCCCTGATATCCCTGATATCCCTGATATCCCTGATATCCCTGATATCCCTGATATCCCTGATATCCTGGATATCCCTGATATCCCTGATATCCCTGATATTCCTGATATCCCTGATATCCCTTATATCCCTGATATCCCTGATATCCCTGATATCCCTGATATCCCTGATATCCTGGATATCCCTGATATCCCTGATATCCCTGATATCCCTGATATCCCTGATATCCCTGATATCCCTGATATCCCTGATATCCCTGATATCCCTGATATCCCTGATATCCCTGATATCCCTGATATCCCTGATATCCCTGATATCCCTGATATCCCTGATATCCCTGATATCCTTGATATCCCTGATATCCCTGATATCCTGGATATCCCTGATATCCCTGATATCCCTGATATCCCTGATATCCCTGATATCCCTGATATCCCTGATATCCCTGATATCCCTGATATCCCTGATATCCCTGATATCCCTGATATCCCTGATATCCCTGATATCCCTGATATCCCTGATATCCCTGAAATCCCTGATATCCCTGATATCCTGGATATCCCTGATATCCCTGATATCCCTGATATCCCTGATATCCCTGATATCCCTGATATCCCTGATATCCTGGATATCCCTGATATCCCTGATATCCCCGATATCCCCGATATCCCCGATATCCCTGATATCCCTGATATCCCTGATATCCCTGATATCCCTGATATCCCTGATATCCCTGATATCCCTGATATCCCTGATATCCCTGATATCCCTGATATCCCTGATATCCCTGATATCCCTGATATCCCTGATATCCTGGATATCCCTGATATCCCTGATATCCCTGATATTCCTGATATCCCTGATATCCCTGATATCCCTGATATCCCTGATATCCCTGATATCCCTGATATCCCTGATATCCTGGATATCCCTGATATCCCTGATATCCCTGATATCCCTGATATCCCTGATATCCCTGATATCCCTGATATCCCTGATATCCCTGATATCCCTGATATCCCTGATATCCCTGATATCCCTGATATCCCTGATATCCCTGATATCCCTGATATCCCTGATATCCCTGATATCCCTGATATCCCTGATATCCCTGATATCCCTGATATCCCTGATATCCTGGATATCCCTGATATCCCTGATATCCCTTATATCCCTGATATCCCCGATATCCCTGATATCCCCGATATCCCTGATATCCCTGATATCCCTGATATCCCTGATATCCCTGATATCCCTGATATCCCTGATATCCTGGATATCCCTGATATCCTGGATATCCCTGATATCCCTGATATCCCTGATATCCCTAATATCCCTGATATCCCTGATATCCTGGATATCCCTGATATCCTGGATATCCCTGATATCCCTGATATCCCTGATATCCCTGATATCCCTGATATCCCTGATATCCCTGATATCCCTGATATCCCTGATATCCCTGATATCCCTGATATCCCTGATATCCCTGATATCCTTGATATCCTCGATATCCCTCATATCCTCGATATCAGTGATATACTTGATATCAGTGATATCCTTGATATTCCTGATATCCCTGATATCCCTGATATCCCCGATATCCCTGATATCCCTGATATTCTTGATATCCCCGATATCCCTGATATCCCCGATATTCCTGATATCCCCGATATCCCTGATATCCCCGATATCCCTGATATCCCCGATATCCCTGATATCCCCGATATTCCTGATATCCCCGATATCCCTGATATCCCCGATATCCCTGATATCCCCGATATCCCTGATATCCCCGATATCCCTGATATCTCCGATATCCCTGATATCCCCGATATCCCTGATATCCCTGATATCCCTGATATCCCTGATATCCCTGATATCCCTGATATCCCTGATATCCCTGATATCCCTGATATCCCTGATATCCCTGATATCCTTGATATCCCTGATATCCCTGATATCCTGGATATCCCTGATATCCCTGATATCCCTGATATCCCTGATATCCCTGATATCCCTGATATCCCTGATATCCCTGATATCCCTGATATCCCTGAAATCCCTGATATCCCTGATATCCTGGATATCCCTGATATCCCTGATATCCCTGATATCCCTGATATCCCTGATATCCCTGATATCCCTGATATCCCTGATATCCTGGATATCCCTGATATCCCTGATATCCCTGATATCCCTGATATCCCTGATATCCCTGATATCCCTGATATCCTGGATATCCCTGATATCCCTGATATCCCTGATATCCCTGATATCCTGGATATCCCTGATATCCCTGATATCCCTGATATCCCTGATATCCTGGATATCCCTGATAACCTGGATATCCCTGATATCCGTGATATCCCTGATATCCCTGATATCCCTGATATCCCTGATATCCGTGATATCCCTGATATCCCTGATATCCCTGATATCCGTGATATCCCTGATATCCCTGATATCCCTGATATCCCTGATATCCCTGATATCCCTGATATCCCTGATATCCCTGATATCCCTGATATCGCTGATATCCCTGATATCCCTGATATCCCTGATATCCCTGATATCCCTGATATCCTGGATATCCCTGATATCCCTGATATCCCTGATATCCCTGATATCCCTGATATCCCTGATATCCCTGATATCCCTGATATCCCTGATATCCCTGATATCCCTGATATCCCTGATATCCCTTATATCCCTGATATCCCTGATATCCCTGATATCCCTGATATCCCTGATATCCCTGATATCCCTGATATCCCTGATATCCCTGATATCCCTGATATCCCTGATATCCCTGATATCCTGGATATCCCTGATATCCCTGATATCCCTGATATCCCTGATATCCCTGATATCCCTGATATCCCTGATATCCTGGATATCCCTGATATCCCTGATATCCCTGATATCCTGGATATCCCTGATATCCTGGATATCCCTGATATCCCTGATATCCCCGATATCCCTGATATCCCTGATATCCCTGATATCCCTGATATCCCTGATATCCCTGATATCCCTGATATCCTGGATATCCCTGATATCCTGGATATCCCTGATATCCCTGATATCCCTGATATCCCTGATATCCCTGATATCCCTGATATCCTGGATATCCCTGATATCCTGGATATCCCTGATATCCCTGATATCCCTGATATCCCTGATATCCCTGATATCCCTGATATCCCTGATATCCCTGATATCCCTGATATCCCTGATATCCTTGATATCCTCGATATCCCTCATATCCTCGATATCAGTGATATCCTTGATATTCCTGATATCCCTGATATCCCTGATATCCCTGATATCCCTGATATCCCTGATATCCCTGATATCCCTGATATCCCTGATATCCCTGATATCCCTGATATCCCTGATATCCCTGATATCCCTGATATCCCTGATATCCTTGATATCCCTGATATCCCTGATATCCCTGATATCCCCGATATCCCTGATATCCCCGATATCCCTGATATCCCCGATATCCCTGATATCCACAATATCCCTGATATCCCTGATATCCCTGATATCCCTGATATCCCTGATATCCCTGATATCCCTGATATCCCTGATATCCCTGATATCCTTGATATCCTCGATATCCCTCATATCCTCGATATCAGTGATATACTTGATATCAGTGATATCCTTGATATCCCTGATATCCCTGATATCCCTGATATCCCTGATATCCCCGATATCCCTGATATCCCCGATATCCCTGATATCCCCGATATCCCTGATATCCCCGATATCCCTGATATCCCTGATATCCCTGATATCCCTGATATCCCTGATATCCCCGATATCCCTGATATCCCCGATATCCCTGATATCCCCGATATCCCTGATATCCCCGATATCCCTGATATCCCCGATATCCCTGATATCCCTGATATCCCTGATATCCCTGATATCCCTGATATCCCTGATATCCCTGATATCCCTGATATCCCTGATATCCCTGATATCCCTGATATCCCTGATATCCCTGATATCCCTGATATCCCTGATATCCCTGATATCCCTGATATCCCTGATATCCCTGATATCCCTGATATCCCTGATATCCTGGATATCCCTGATATCCCTGATATCCCCGATATCCCCGATATCCCCGATATCCCTGATATCCCTGATATCCCTGATATCCCTGATATCCCTGATATCCCTGATATCCCTGATATCCCTGATATCCCTGATATCCCTGATATCCCTGATATCCCTGATATCCCTGATATCCCTGATATCCCTGATATCCCTGATATCCCTGATATCCCTGATATCCCTGATATCCCTGATATCCTGGATATCCCTGATATCCCTGATATCCCTGATATTCCTGATATCCCTGATATCCCTTATATCCCTGATATCCCTGATATCCCTGATATCCCTGATATCCCTGATATCCTGGATATCCCTGATATCCCTGATATCCCTGATATCCCTGATATCCCTGATATCCCTGATATCCCTGATATCCCTGATATCCCTGATATCCCTGATATCCCTGATATCCCTGATATCCCTGATATCCCTGATATCCCTGATATCCCTGATATCCCTGATATCCCTGATATCCTTGATATCCCTGATATCCCTGATATCCTGGATATCCCTGATATCCCTGATATCCCTGATATCCCTGATATCCCTGATATCCCTGATATCCCTGATATCCCTGATATCCCTGATATCCCTGATATCCCTGATATCCCTGATATCCCTGATATCCCTGATATCCCTGATATCCCTGATATCCCTGAAATCCCTGATATCCCTGATATCCTGGATATCCCTGATATCCCTGATATCCCTGATATCCCTGATATCCCTGATATCCCTGATATCCTGGATATCCCTGATATCCCTGATATCCCTGATATCCCTGATATCCCTGATATCCCTGATATCCTGGATATCCCTGATATCCTGGATATCCCTGATATCCCTGATATCCCTGATATCCCTGATATCCCTGATATCCCTGATATCCCTGATATCCCTGATATCCCTGATATCCCTGATATCCCTGATATCCCTGATATCCCTGATATCCCTGATATCCCTGATATCCCTGATATCCCTGATATCCCTGATATCCTGGATATCCCTGATATCCCTGATATCCCTGATATCCCTGATATCCCTGATATCCCTGATATCCCTGATATCCCTGATATCCCTGATATCCCTGATATCCCTGATATCCCTGATATCCCTGATATCCCTGATATCCCTGATATCCCTTATATCCCTGATATCCCTGATATCCCTGATATCCCTGATATCCCTGATATCCCTGATATCCCTGATATCCCTGATATCCCTGATATCCCTGATATCCCTGATATCCTGGATATCCCTGATATCCCTGATATCCCTGATATCCCTGATATCCCTGATATCCCTGATATCCCTGATATCCTGGATATCCCTGATATCCCTGATATATCTGATATCCTGGATATCCCTGATATCCTGGATATCCCTGATATCCTGGATATCCCTGATATCCCTGATATCCCCGATATCCCTGATATCCCTGATATCCCTGATATCCCTGATATCCCTGATATCCCTGATATCCCTGATATCCTGGATATCCCTGATATCCTGGATATCCCTGATATCCCTGATATCCCCGATATCCCTGATATCCCTGATATCCCTGATATCCTGGATATCCCTGATATCCTGGATATCCCTGATATCCCTGATATCCCTGATATCCCTGATATCCCTGATATCCCTGATATCCCTGATATCCCTGATATCCCTGATATCCCTGATATCCCTGATATCCTTGATATCCTCGATATCCCTCATATCCTCGATATCAGTGATATACTTGATATCAGTGATATCCTTGATATTCCTGATATCCCTGATATCCCTGATATCCCCGATATCCCTGATATCCCTGATATTCTTGATATCCCCGATATCCCTGATATCCCCGATATCCCTGATATCCCCGATATCCCTGATATCCCCGATATCCCTGATATCCCCGATATCCCTGATATCCCCGATATCCCTGATATCCCCGATATCCCCGATATCCCTGATATCCCCGATATCCCTGATATCCCTGATATCCCTGATATCCCTGATATCCCTGATATCCCTGATATCCCTGATATCCCTGATATCCCTGATATCCTTGATATCCCTGATATCCTTGATATCCCTGATATCCTTGATATCCCTGATATCCCTGATATCGCTGATATCCCTGATATCCCTGATATCCCTGATATCCCTGATATCCCTGATATCCCTGATATTTCTGATATCCCTGATATCCCTGATATCCCTGATATCCTCGATATCCCTGATATCCTCGATATCCCTGATATCCTCGATATCCCTGATATCCTCGATATCCCTGATATCCTCGATATCAGTGATATACTTGATATCCCTGATATCCCTGATATCCTGGATATCCCTGATATCCCTGATATCCCTGATATCCCTGATATCCCTGATATCCCTGATATCCCCGATATCCCTGATATCCCCGATATCCCTGATATCCCTGATATCCCTGATATCCCTGATATCCCTGATATCCCTGATATCCCTGATATCCCTGATATCCCTGATATCCCTGATATCCCTGATATCCTTGATATCCCTGATATCCCTGATATCCCTGATATCCCTGATATCCCTGATATCCCTGATATCCCTGATATCCCTGATATCCCTGATATCCCTGATATCCCTGATATCCCTGATATCCTGGATATCCCTGATATCCCTGATATCCCTGATATCCCTGATATCCCTGATATCCCTGATATCCCTGATATCCCTGATATCCCTGATATCCTGGATATCCCTGATATCCTGGATATCCCTGATATCCCTGATATCCCTGATATCCCCGATATCCCTGATATCCCCGATATCCCTGATATCCCCGATATCCCTGATATCCCCGATATCCCTGATATCCCCGATATCCCTGATATCCCCGATATCCCTGATATCCCCGATATCCCTGATATCCCCGATATCCCCGATATCCCTGATATCCCTGATATATCTGATATCGCTGATATCCCTGATATCCCTGATATCCCTGATATCCCTGATATCCCTGATATCCCTGATATCCCTGATATCCCTGATATCCCTGATATCCCTGATATCCTGGATATCCCTGATATCCCTGATATCCCTGATATCCCTGATATCCCTGATATCCCTGATATCCTGGATATCCCTGATATCCCTGATATCCCTGATATCCCTGATATCCCTGATATCCCTGATATCCCTGATATCCCTGATATCCCTGATATCCCTGATATCCCTGATATCCCTGATATCCCTGATATCCCTGATATCCCTGATATCCCTGATATCCCTGATATCCCTGATATCCCTGATATCCCTGATATCCCTGATATCCCTGATATCCCTGATATCCTGGATATCCCTGATATCCCTGATATCCCTGATATCCCTGATATCCCTGATATCCCTGATATCCCTGATATCCCTGATATCCCTGATATCCCTGATATCCCTGATATCCTGGATATCCCTGATATCCCTGATATCCCTGATATCCCTGATATCCCTGATATCCCTGATATCCCTGATATCCCTTATATCCCTGATATCCCTGATATCCCTGATATCCCTGATATCCCTGATATCCCTGATATCCCTGATATCCCTGATATCCCTGATATCCCTGATATCCTGGATATCCCTGATATCCCTGATATCCCTGATATCCCTGATATCCCTGATATCCCTGATATCCCTGATATCCTGGATATCCCTGATATCCCTGATATCCCTGATATCCTGGATATCCCTGATATCCTGGATATCCCTGATATCCTGGATATCCCTGATATCCCTGATATCCCCGATATCCCTGATATCCCCGATATCCCTGATATCCCTGATATCCCTGATATCCCTGATATCCCTGATATCCTGGATATCCCTGATATCCTGGATATCCCTGATATCCCTGATATCCCTGATATCCCTGATATCCCTGATATCCCTGATATCCTGGATATCCCTGATATCCTGGATATCCCTGATATCCCTGATATCCCTGATATCCCTGATATCCCTGATATCCCTGATATCCCTGATATCCCTGATATCCCTGATATCCCTGATATCCCTGATATCCCTGATATCCCTGATATCCTTGATATCCTCGATATCCCTCATATCCTCGATATCAGTGATATACTTGATATCAGTGATATCCTTGATATTCCTGATATCCCTGATATCCCTGATATCCCCGATATCCCTGATATCCCTGATATTCTTGATATCCCCGATATCCCTGATATCCCCGATATCCCTGATATCCGCGATATCCCTGATATCCCCGATATCCCTGATATCCCCGATATTCCTGATATCCCCGATATCCCTGATATCCCCGATATCCCTGATATCCCCGATATCCCTGATATCTCCGATATCCCTGATATCCCTGATATCCCTGATATCCCTGATATCCCTGATATCCCTGATATCCCTGATATCCCTGATATCCCTGATATCCTTGATATCCCTGATATCCCTGATATCCCCGATATCCCTGATATCCCCGATATCCCTGATATCCACAATATCCCTGATATCCCTGATATCCCTGATATCCCTGATATCCCCGATATCCCTGATATCCCCGATATCCCTGATATCCCCGATATCCCTGATATCCCCGATATCCCTGATATCCCCGATATCCCTGATATCCCCGATATCCCTGATATCCCCGATATCCCTGATATCCCCGATATCCCCGATATCCCCGATATCCCTGATATCCCTGATATCCTGGATATCCCTGGTATCCCTGATATCCCTGATATCCCTGATATCCCTGATATCCCTGATATCCCTGATATCCCTGATATCCCTGATATCCCTGATATCCTGGATATCCCTGATATCCCTGATATCCCTGATATCCCTGATATCCCTGATATCCCTGATATCCCTGATATCCCTGATATCCCTGATATCCCTGATATCCCTGATATCCCTGATATCCCTGATATCCCTGATATCCCTGATATCCCTGATATCCCTGATATCCATGATATCCTGGATATCCCTGATATCCCTGATATCCCTGATATCCCTGATATCCCTGATATCCCCGATATCCCTGATATCCCCGATATCCCTGATATCCCCGATATCCCTGATATCCCCGATATCCCTGATATCCCCGATATCCCTGATATCCCCGATATCCCTGATATCCCCGATATCCCTGATATCCCCGATATCCCCGATATCCCCGATATCCCTGATATCCCTGATATATCTGATATCGCTGATATCCCTGATATCCCTGATATCCCTGATATCCCTGATATCCCTGATATCCTGGATATCCCTGATATCCCTGATATCCCCGATATCCCTGATATCCCTGATATCCCTGATATCCCTGATATCCCTGATATCCCTGATATCCCTGATATCCCTGATATCCCTGATATCCCTGATATCCCTGATATCCCTGATATCCCTGATATCCCTGATATCCCTGATATCCCTGATATCCCTGATATCCCTGATATCCCTGATATCCCTGATATCCGTGATATCCCTGATATCCCTGATATCCTTGATATCCCTGATATCCCTGATATCCCTGATATCCCTGATATCCCTGATATCCCTGATATCCCTGATATCCCTGATATCCTTGATATCCCTGATATCCCTGATATCCCTGATATCCCTGATATCCCTGATATCCCTGATATCCCTGATATCCCTGATATCCCTGATATCCCTGATATCCCTGATATCCCTGATATCCTGGATATCCCTGATATCCCTGATATCCCTGATATCCCTGATATCCCTGATATCCCTGATATCCCTGATATCCCTGATATTCCTGATATCCCTGATATCCTGGATATCCCTGATATCCTGGATATCCCTGATATCCCTGATATCCCTGATATCCCTGATATCCCTGATATCCCTGATATCCCTGATATCCCTGATATCCCTGATATCCCTGATATCCCTGATATCCCTGATATCCCTGATATCCCTGATATCCCTGATATCCCTGATATCCCTGATATCCCTGATATCCCTGATATCCCTGATATCCCTGATATCCTGGATATCCCTGATATCCCTGATATCCCTGATATCCCTGATATATCTGATATCCCTGATATCCCTGATATCCCTGATATCCCTGATATCCCTGATATCCCTGATATCCCTGATATCCCTGATATCCCTGATATCCCTGATATCCCTGATATCCCTGATATCCCTGATATCCTGGATATCCCTGATATCCCTGATATCCCCGATATCCCCGATATCCCTGATATCCCTGATATCCCTGATATCCCTGATATCCCTGATATCCCTGATATCCCTGATATCCCTGATATCCCTGATATCCTGGATATCCCTGATATCCCTGATATCCCTGATATCCCTGATATCCCTGATATCCCTGATATCCCTGATATCCTGGATATCCCTGATATCCCTGATATCCCTGATATCCTGGATATCCCTGATATCCCTGATATCCCTGATATCCCTGATATCCCTGATATCCCTGATATCCCTGATATCCCTGATATCCCTGATATCCCTGATATCCCTGATATCCCTGATATCCCTGATATCCCTGATATCCCTGATATCCCTGATATCCCTGATATCCCTGATATCCCTGATATCCCTGATATCCCTGATATCCCTGATATCCCTGATATCCTGGATATCCCTGATATCCCTGATATCCCTGATATCCCTGATATCCCTGATATCCCTGATATCCTGGATATCCCTGATATCCTGGATATCCCTGATATCCCTGATATCCCTGATATCCCTGATATCCCTGATATCCCTGATATCCCTGATATCCCTGATATCCCTGATATCCCTGATATCCCTGATATCCTTGATATCCTCGATATCCCTCATATCCTCGATATCAGTGATATACTTGATATCAGTGATATCCTTGATATTCCTGATATCCCTGATATCCCTGATATCCCCGATATCCCTGATATCCCTGATATTCTTGATATCCCCGATATCCCTGATATCCCCGATATCCCTGATATCCCCGATATCCCTGATATCCCCGATATCCCTGATATCCCCGATATCCCTGATATCCCCGATATTCCTGATATCCCCGATATCCCTGATATCCCCGATATCCCTGATATCCCCGATATCCCTGATATCCCCGATATCCCTGATATCCCCGATATCCCTGATATCCCCGATATCCCTGATATCCCTGATATCCCTGATATCCCTGATATCCCTGATATCCCTGATATCCCTGATATCCCTGATATCCCTGATATCCCTGATATCCTTGATATCCCTGATATCCCTGATATCCCTGATATCCCCGATATCCCTGATATCCCCGATATCCCTGATATCCACGATATCCCTGATATCCCTGATATCCCTGATATCCCTGATATCCCTGATATCCCTGATATCCCTGATATCCCTGATATCCTTGATATCCCTGATATCCTTGATATCCCTGATATCCTTGATATCCCTGATATCCCTGATATCGCTGATATCCCTGATATCCCTGATATCCCTGATATCCCTGATATCCCTGATATCCCTGATATTTCTGATATCCCTGATATCCCTGATATCCCTGATATCCTCGATATCCCTGATATCCTCGATATCCCTGATATCCTCGATATCCCTGATATCCTCGATATCCCTGATATCCTCGATATCAGTGATTTACTTGATATCAGTGATATCCTTGATATCCCTGATATCCTTGATATTCCTGATATCCCTGATATCCCTGATATCCCTGATATCCTTGATATCCCTGATATCCCTGATATCCCTGATATCCCTGATATCCCTGATATCCTTGATATCCTCGATATCCCTCATATCCTCGATATCAGTGATATACTTGATATCAGTGATATCCTTGATATCCCTGATATCCCTGATATCCCTGATATCCCTGATATCCCCGATATCCCTGATATCCCCGATATCCCTGATATCCCCGATATCCCTGATATCCCCGATATCCCTGATATCCCTGATATCCCTGATATCCCTGATATCCCTGATATCCCCGATATCCCTGATATCCCCGATATCCCTGATATCCCCGATATCCCTGATATCCCCGATATCCCTGATATCCCCGATATCCCTGATATCCCTGATATCCCTGATATCCCTGATATCCCTGATATCCCTGATATCCCTGATATCCCTGATATCCCTGATATCCCTGATATCCCTGATATCCCTGATATCCCTGATATCCCTGATATCCCTGATATCCCTGATATCCCTGATATCCCTGATATCCTGGATATCCCTGATATCCCTGATATCCCCGATATCCCCGATATCCCTGATATCCCTGATATCCCTGATATCCCTGATATCCCTGATATCCCTGATATCCCTGATATCCCTGATATCCCTGATATCCCTGATATCCCTGATATCCCTGATATCCCTGATATCCCTGATATCCCTGATATCCCTGATATCCCTGATATCCCTGATATCCCTGATATCCCTGATATCCCTGATATCCCTGATATCCCTGATATCCCTGATATCCCTGATATTCCTGATATCCCTGATATCCCTGATATCCCTGATATCCCTGATATCCCTGATATCCCTGATATCCCTGATATCCTGGATATCCCTGATATCCCTGATATCCCTGATATCCCTGATATCCCTGATATCCCTGATATCCCTGATATCCCTGATATCCCTGATATCCCTGATATCCCTGATATCCCTGATATCCCTGATATCCCTGATATCCCTGATATCCCTGATATCCCTGATATCCTTGATATCCCTGATATCCCTGATATCCTGGATATCCCTGATATCCCTGATATCCCTGATATCCCTGATATCCCTGATATCCCTGATATCCCTGATATCCCTGATATCCCTGATATCCCTGATATCCCTGATATCCCTGATATCCCTGATATCCCTGATATTCCTGATATCCCTGAAATCCCTGATATCCCTGATATCCTGGATATCCCTGATATCCCTGATATCCCTGATATCCCTGATATCCCTGATATCCCTGATATCCCTGATATCCCTGATATCCTGGATATCCCTGATATCCCTGATATCCCTGATATCCCTGATATCCCTGATATCCCTGATATCCTGGATATCCCTGATATCCCTGATATCCCTGATATCCTGGATATCCCTGATATCCTGGATATCCCTGATATCCCTGATATCCCTGATATCCCTGATATCCCTGATATCCCTGATATCCCTGATATCCCTGATATCCCTGATATCCCTGATATCCCTGATATCCCTGATATCCCTGATATCCCTGATATCCCTGATATCCCTGATATCCCTGATATCCCTGATATCCCTGATATCCCTGATATCCCTGATATCCCTGATATCCCTGATATCCCTGATATCCTGGATATCCCTGATATCCCTGATATCCCTGATATCCCTGATATCCCTGATATCCCTGATATCCCTGATATCCCTGATATCCCTGATATCCTGGATATCCCTGATATCCCTGATATCCCTGATATCCCTGATATCCCTGATATCCCTGATATCCCTGATATCCCTTATATCCCTGATATCCCTGATATCCCTGATATCCCTGATATCCCTGATATCCCTGATATCCCTGATATCCCTGATATCCCTGATATCCCTGATATCCCTGATATCCCTGATATCCTGGATATCCCTGATATCCCTGATATCCCTGATATCCCTGATATCCCTGATATCCCTGATATCCCTGATATCCTGGATATCCCTGATATCCCTGATATCCCTGATATCCTGGATATCCCTGATATCCTGGATATCCCTGATATCCTGGATATCCCTGATATCCCTGATATCCCCGATATCCCTGATATCCCTGATATCCCTGATATCCCTGATATCCCTGATATCCCTGATATCCCTGATATCCTGGATATCCCTGATATCCCTGATATCCCCGATATCCCTGATATCCCTGATATCCCTGATATCCTGGATATCCCTGATATCCTGGATATCCCTGATATCCCTGATATCCCTGATATCCCTGATATCCCTGATATCCCTGATATCCCTGATATCCCTGATATCCCTGATATCCCTGATATCCCTGATATCCTTGATATCCTTGATATCCCTCATATCCTCGATATCAGTGATATACTTGATATCAGTGATATCCTTGATATTCCTGATATCCCTGATATCCCTGATATCCCCGATATCCCTGATATCCCTGATATTCTTGATATCCCCGATATCCCTGATATCCCCGATATCCCTGATATCCCCGATATCCCTGATATCCCCGATATCCCTGATATCCCCGATATCCCTGATATCCCCGATATCCCTGATATCCCCGATATTCCTGATATCCCCGATATCCCTGATATCCCCGATATCCCTGATATCCCCGATATCCCTGATATCCCCGATATCCCTGATATCTCCGATATCCCTGATATCCCTGATATCCCTGATATCCCTGATATCCCTGATATCCCTGATATCCCTGATATCCCTGATATCCCTGATATCCCTGATATCCCTGATATCCCTGATATCCTTGATATCCCTGATATCCCTGATATCCCTGATATCCCCGATATCCCTGATATCCCCGATATCCCTGATATCCACAATATCCCTGATATCCCTGATATCCCTGATATCCCTGATATCCCTGATATCCCTGATATCCCTGATATCCTTGATATCCCTGATATCCTTGATATCCCTGATATCCTTGATATCCCTGATATCCCTGATATCGCTGATATCCCTGATATCCCTGATATCCCTGATATCCCTGATATCCCTGATATCCCTGATATTTCTGATATCCCTGATATCCCTGATATCCCTGATATCCTCGATATCCCTGATATCCTCGATATCCCTGATATCCTCGATATCCCTGATATCCTCGATATCCCTGATATCCTCGATATCAGTGATATACTTGATATCCCTGATATCCCTGATATCCTGGATATCCCTGATATCCCTGATATCCCTGATATCCCTGATATCCCTGATATCCCTGATATCCCCGATATCCCTGATATCCCTGATATCCCTGATATCCCTGATATCCCTGATATCCCTGATATCCCTGATATCCCTGATATCCCTGATATCCCTGATATCCCTGATATCCCTGATATCCTTGATATCCCTGATATCCCTGATATCCCTGATATCCCTGATATCCTGGATATCCCTGATATCCCTGATATCCCTGATATCCCTGATATCCCTGATATCCCTGATATCCCTGATATCCCCGATATCCCTGATATCCCCGATATCCTGGATATCCCTGATATCCCTGATATCCCTGATATCCCTGATATCCCTGATATCCCTGATATCCCTGATATCCCTGATATCCCTGATATCCCTGATATCCTGGATATCCCTGATATCCCTGATATCCCTGATATCCCTGATATCCCTGATATCCCTGATATCCCTGATATCCCTGATATCCCCGATATCCCTGATATCCATGATATCCTGGATATCCCTGATATCCCTGATATCCCTGATATCCCTGATATCCCTGATATCCCCGATATCCCTGATATCCCCGATATCCCTGATATCCCCGATATCCCTGATATCCCCGATATCCCTGATATCCCCGATATCCCTGATATCCCCGATATCCCTGATATCCCCGATATCCCTGATATCCCCGATATCCCCGATATCCCCGATATCCCTGATATCCCTGATATATCTGATATCGCTGATATCCCTGATATCCCTGATATCCCTGATATCCCTGATATCCCTGATATCCCTGATATCCCTGATATCCCTGATATCCCTGATATCCCTGATATCCCTGATATCCCTGATATCCTGGATATCCCTGATATCCCTGATATCCCTGATATCCCTGATATCCCTGATATCCCTGATATCCTGGATATCCCTGATATCCCTGATATCCCTGATATCCCTGATATCCTGGATATCCCTGATATCCTGGATATCCCTGATATCCCTGATATCCCTGATATCCCTGATATCCCTGATATCCCTGATATCCCTGATATCCCTGATATCCCTGATATCCCTGATATCCCTGATATCCCTGATATCCCTGATATCCCTGATATCCCTGATATCACTGATATCCCTGATATCCCTGATATCCCTGATATCCCTGATATCCCTGATATCCCTGATATCCCTGATATCCCTGATATCCCTGATATCCCTGATATCCTGGATATCCCTGATATCCCTGATATCCCTGATATCCCTGATATCCCTGATATCCCTGATATCCCTGATATCCCTGATATCCCTGATATCCTGGATATCCCTGATATCCCTGATATCCCTGATATCCCTGATATCCCTGATATCCCTGATATCCCTGATATCCCTTATATCCCTGATATCCCTGATATCCCTGATATCCCTGATATCCCTGATATCCCTGATATCCCTGATATCCCTGATATCCCTGATATCCCTGATATCCCTGATATCCCTGATATCCTGGATATCCCTGATATCCCTGATATCCCTGATATCCCTGATATCCCTGATATCCCTGATATCCCTGATATCCTGGATATCCCTGATATCCCTGATATCCCTGATATCCTGGATATCCCTGATATCCTGGATATCCCTGATATCCTGGATATCCCTGATATCCCTGATATCCCCGATATCCCTGATATCCCTGATATCCCTGATATCCCTGATATCCCTGATATCCCTGATATCCCTGATATCCTGGATATCCCTGATATCCTGGATATCCCTGATATCCCTGATATCCCTGATATCCCTGATATCCCTGATATCCCTGATATCCTGGATATCCCTGATATCCTGGATATCCCTGATATCCCTGATATCCCTGATATCCCTGATATCCCTGATATCCCTGATATCCCTGATATCCCTGATATCCTGGATATCCCTGATATCCTGGATATCCCTGATATCCCTGATATCCCTGATATCCCCGATATCCCTGATATCCCTGATATCCTGGATATCCCTGATATCCTGGACATCCCTGATATCCCTGATATCCTGGATATCCCTGATATCCCTGATATCCCTGATATCCCTGATATCCCTGATATCCCTGATATCCCTGATATCCCTGATATCCCTGATATCCCTGATATCCCTGATATCCCTGATATCCCTGATATCCCTGATATCCCTGATATTTCTGATATCCCTGATATCCCTGATATCCCTGATATCCTCGATATCCCTGATATCCTCGATATCCCTGATATCCTCGATATCCCTGATATCCTCGATATCCCTGATATCCTCGATATCAGTGATATACTTGATATCCCTGATATCCCTGATATCCTGGATATCCCTGATATCCCTGATATCCCTGATATCCCTGATATCCCTGATATCCCTGATATCCCCGATATCCCTGATATCCCCGATATCCCTGATATCCCCGATATCCCTGATATCCCCGATATCCCTGATATCCCTGATATCCCTGATATCCCTGATATCCCTGATATCCCTGATATCCCTGATATCCCTGATATCCCTGATATCCTTGATATCCCTGATATCCCTGATATCCCTGATATCCCTGATATCCTGGATATCCCTGATATCCCTGATATCCCTGATATCCCTGATATCCCTGATATCCCTGATATCCCTGATATCCCCGATATCCCTGATATCCCTGATATCCTGGATATCCCTGATATCCCTGATATCCCTGATATCCCTGATATCCCTGATATCCCTGATATCCCTGATATCCCTGATATCCCTGATATCCCTGATATCCCTGATATCCCTGATATCCTGGATATCCCTGATATCCCTGATATCCCTGATATCCCTGATATCCCTGATATCCCTGATATCCCTGATATCCCTGATATCCCTGATATCCCTGATATCCCTGATATCCCTGATATCCATGATATCCTGGATATCCCTGATATCCCTGATATCCCTGATATCCCTGATATCCCTGATATCCCCGATATCCCTGATATCCCCGATATCCCTGATATCCCCGATATCCCTGATATCCCCGATATCCCTGATATCCCCGATATCCCTGATATCCCCGATATCCCTGATATCCCCGATATCCCCGATATCCCCGATATCCCTGATATCCCTGATATATCTGATATCGCTGATATCCCTGATATCCCTGATATCCCTGATATCCCTGATATCCCTGATATCCTGGATATCCCTGATATCCCTGATATCCCCGATATCCCTGATATCCCTGATATCCCTGATATATCTGATATCCCTGATATCCCTGATATCCCTGATATCCCTGATATCCCTGATATCCCTGATATCCCTGATATCCCTGATATCCCTGATATCCCTGATATCCCTGATATCCCTGATATCCCTGATATCCGTGATATCCCTGATATCCCTGATATCCTTGATATCCCTGATATCCCTGATATCCCTGATATCCCTGATATCCCTGATATCCCTGATATCCCTGATATCCTTGATATCCCTGATATCCCTGATATCCCTGATATCCCTGATATCCCTGATATCCCTGATATCCCTGATATCCCTGATATCCCTGATATCCCTGATATCCCTGATATCCCTGATATCCTGGATATCCCTGATATCCCTGATATCCCTGATATCCCTGATATCCCTGATATCCCTGATATCCCTGATATCCCTGATATCCCTGATATTCCTGATATCCCTGATATCCTGGATATCCCTGATATCCTGGATATCCCTGATATCCCTGATATCCCTGATATCCCTGATATCCCTGATATCCCTGATATCCCTGATATCCCTGATATCCCTGATATCCCTGATATCCCTGATATCCCTGATATCCCTGATATCCCTGATATCCCTGATATCCCTGATATCCCTGATATCCCTGATATCCCTGATATCCCTGATATCCTGGATATCCCTGATATCCCTGATATCCCTGATATCCCTGATATCCCTGATATCCCTGATATATCTGATATCCCTGATATCCCTGATATCCCTGATATCCCTGATATCCCTGATATCCCTGATATCCCTGATATCCCTGATATCCCTGATATCCCTGATATCCCTGATATCCCTGATATCCTGGATATCCCTGATATCCCCGATATCCCCGATATCCCCGATATCCCTGATATCCCTGATATCCCTGATATCCCTGATATCCCTGATATCCCTGATATCCCTGATATCCCTGATATCCCTGATATCCCTGATATCCCTGATATCCCTGATATCCCTGATATCCCTGATATCCCTGATATCCCTGATATCCCTGATATCCCTGATATCCTGGATATCCCTGATATCCCTGATATCCCTGATATTCCTGATATCCCTGATATCCCTGATATCCCTGATATCCCTGATATCCCTGATATCCCTGATATCCCTGATATCCTGGATATCCCTGATATCCCTGATATCCCTGATATCCCTGATATCCCTGATATCCCTGATATCCCTGATATCCCTGATATCCCTGATATCCCTGATATCCCTGATATCCCTGATATCCCTGATATCCCTGATATCCCTGATATCCCTGATATCCCTGATATCCCTGATATCCCTGATATCCCTGATATCCCTGATATCCTGGATATCCCTGATATCCCTGATATCCCTTATATCCCTGATATCCCCGATATCCCTGATATCCCCGATATCCCTGATATCCCTGATATCCCTGATATCCCTGATATCCCTGATATCCCTGATATCCCTGATATCCCTGATATCCTGGATATCCCTGATATCCCTGATATCCCTGATATCCTGGATATCCCTGATATCCTGGATATCCCTGATATCCTGGATATCCCTGATATCCCTGATATCCCCGATATCCCTGATATCCCTGATATCCCTGATATCCCTGATATCCCTGATATCCCTGATATCCCTGATATCCTGGATATCCCTGATATCCTGGATATCCCTGATATCCCTGATATCCCTGATATCCCTGATATCCCTGATATCCCTGATATCCTGGATATCCCTGATATCCTGGATATCCCTGATATCCCTGATATCCCTGATATCCCTGATATCCCTGATATCCCTGATATCCCTGATATCCCTGATATCCCTGATATCCCTGATATCCCTGATATCCCTGATATCCCTGATATCCCTGATATCCCTGATATCCCTGATATCCCTGATATCCTTGATATCCCTGATATCCCTGATATCCTGGATATCCCTGATATCCCTGATATCCCTGATATCCCTGATATCCCTGATATCCCTGATATCCCTGATATCCCTGATATCCCTGATATCCCTGATATCCCTGATATCCCTGATATCCCTGATATCCCTGATATCCCTGATATCCCTGATATCCCTGAAATCCCTGATATCCCTGATATCCTGGATATCCCTGATATCCCTGATATCCCTGATATCCCTGATATCCCTGATATCCCTGATATCCCTGATATCCCTGATATCCTGGATATCCCTGATATCCCTGATATCCCTGATATCCCTGATATCCCTGATATCCCTGATATCCCTGATATCCCTGATATCCCTGATATCCCTGATATCCCTGATATCCCTGATATCCCTGATATCCTGGATATCCCTGATATCCCTGATATCCCTGATATCCCTGATATCCTGGATATCCCTGATATCCCTGATATCCCTGATATCCCTGATATCCTGGATATCCCTGATATCCTGGATATCCCTGATATCCCTGATATCCCTGATATCCCTGATATCCCTGATATCCCTGATATCCCTGATATCCCTGATATCCCTGATATCCCTGATATCCCTGATATCCCTGATATCCCTGATATCCCTGATATCCCTGATATCCCTGATATCCCTGATATCCCTGATATCCCTGATATCCCTGATATCCCTGATATCCCTGATATCCCTGATATCCCTGATATCCCTGATATCCCTGATATCCCTGATATCCCTGATATCCCTGATATCCCTGATATCCTGGATATCCCTGATATCCCTGATATCCCTGATATCCCTGATATCCCTGATATCCCTGATATCCCTGATATCCCTGATATCCCTGATATCCTGGATATCCCTGATATCCCTGATATCCCTGATATCCCTGATATCCCTGATATCCCTGATATCCCTGATATCCCTTATATCCCTGATATCCCTGATATCCCTGATATCCCTGATATCCCTGATATCCCTGATATCCCTGATATCCCTGATATCCCTGATATCCCTGATATCCCTGATATCCCTGATATCCCTGATATCCCTGATATCCTGGATATCCCTGATATCCCTGATATCCCTGATATCCCTGATATCCCTGATATCCCTGATATCCCTGATATCCTGGATATCCCTGATATCCCTGATATCCCTGATATCCTGGATATCCCTGATATCCTGGATATCCCTGATATCCTGGATATCCCTGATATCCCTGATATCCCCGATATCCCTGATATCCCTGATATCCCTGATATCCCTGATATCCCTGATATCCCTGATATCCCTGATATCCTGGATATCCCTGATATCCTGGATATCCCTGATATCCTGGATATCCCTGATATCCCTGATATCCCTGATATCCCTGATATCCCTGATATCCCTGATATCCTGGATATCCCTGATATCCTGGATATCCCTGATATCCCTGATATCCCTGATATCCCTGATATCCCTGATATCCCTGATATCCCTGATATCCCTGATATCCCTGATATCCCTGATATCCTTGATATCCTCGATATCCCTCATATCCTCGATATCAGTGATATACTTGATATCAGTGATATCCTTGATATTCCTGATATCCCTGATATCCCTGATATCCCTGATATCCCTGATATCCCTGATATCCCTGATATCCCTGATATCCCTGATATCCCTGATATCCCTGATATCCCTGATATCCCTGATATCCCTGATATCCCTGATATCCCTGATATTCCTGATATCCCTGATATCCTGGATATCCCTGATATCCTGGATATCCCTGATATCCCTGATATCCCTGATATCCCTGATATCCCTGATATCCCTGATATCCCTGATATCCCTGATATCCCTGATATCCCTGATATCCCTGATATCCCTGATATCCCTGATATCCCTGATATCCCTGATATCCCTGATATCCCTGATATCCCTGATATCCCTGATATCCCTGATATCCCTGATATCCCTGATATCCCTGATATCCCTGATATCCCTGATATCCCTGATATCCCTGATATCCCTGATATCCCTGATATCCCTGATATCCCTGATATCCCTGATATCCCTGATATCCCTGATATCCCTGATATCCCTGATATCCCTGATATCCCTGATATCCCTGATATCCTGGATATCCCTGATATCCCTGATATCCCTGATATTCCTGATATCCCTGATATCCCTGATATCCCTGATATCCCTGATATCCCTGATATCCCTGATATCCCTGATATCCTGGATATCCCTGATATCCCTGATATCCCTGATATCCCTGATATCCCTGATATCCCTGATATCCCTGATATCCCTGATATCCCTGATATCCCTGATATCCCTGATATCCCTGATATCCCTGATATCCCTGATATCCCTGATATCCCTGATATCCCTGATATCCTTGATATCCCTGATATCCCTGATATCCTGGATATCCCTGATATCCCTGATATCCCTGATATCCCTGATATCCCTGATATCCCTGATATCCCTGATATCCCTGATATCCCTGATATCCCTGATATCCCTGATATCCCTGATATCCCTGATATCCCTGATATCCCTGATATCCCTGATATCCCTGAAATCCCTGATATCCCTGATATCCTGGATATCCCTGATATCCCTGATATCCCTGATATCCCTGATATCCCTGATATCCCTGATATCCCTGATATCCCTGATATCCTGGATATCCCTGATATCCCTGATATCCCTGATATCCCTGATATCCCTGATATCCCTGATATCCCTGATATCCCTGATATCCTGGATATCCCTGATATCCCTGATATCCCTGATATCCCTGATATCCTGGATATCCCTGATATCCTGGATATCCCTGATATCCCTGATATCCCTGATATCCCTGATATCCTGGATATCCCTGATATCCTGGATATCCCTGATATCCCTGATATCCCTGATATCCCTGATATCCCTGATATCCCTGATATCCCTGATATCCCTGATATCCCTGATATCCCTGATATCCCTGATATCCCTGATATCCCTGATATCCCTGATATCCCTGATATCCCTGATATCCCTGATATCCCTGATATCCCTGATATCCCTGATATCCCTGATATCCCTGATATCCCTGATATCCCTGATATCCCTGATATCCCTGATATCCCTGATATCCCTGATATCCTGGATATCCCTGATATCCCTGATATCCCTGATATCCCTGATATCCCTGATATCCCTGATATCCCTGATATCCCTGATATCCCTGATATCCTGGATATCCCTGATATCCCTGATATCCCTGATATCCCTGATATCCCTGATATCCCTGATATCCCTGATATCCTGGATATCCCTGATATCCCTGATATCCCTGATATCCCTGATATCCCTGATATCCCTGATATCCCTGATATCCCTGATATCCCTGATATCCCTGATATCCCTGATATCCCTGATATCCTGGATATCCCTGATATCCCTGATATCCCTGATATCCTGGATATCCCTGATATCCTGGATATCCCTGATATCCTGGATATCCCTGATATCCCTGATATCCCCGATATCCCTGATATCCCCGATATCCCTGATATCCCTGATATCCCTGACATCCCTGATATCCCTGATATCCCTGATATCCCTGATATCCTGGATATCCCTGATATCCTGGATATCCCTGATATCCCTGATATCCCTGATATCCCTGATATCCCTGATATCCCTGATATCCTGGATATCCCTGATATCCTGGATATCCCTGATATCCCTGATATCCCTGATATCCCTGATATCCCTGATATCCCTGATATCCCTGATATCCCTGATATCCCTGATATCCCTGATATCCTTGATATCCTCGATATCCCTCATATCCTCGATATCAGTGATATACTTGATATCAGTGATATCCTTGATATTCCTGATATCCCTGATATCCCTGATATCCCTGATATCCCTGATATCCCTGATATCCCTGATATCCCTGATATCCCTGATATCCCTGATATCCCTGATATCCCTGATATCCCTGATATCCCTGATATCCCTGATATCCCTGATATCCTTGATATCCCTGATATCCCTGATATCCCTGATATCCCCGATATCCCTGATATCCCCGATATCCCTGATATCCACAATATCCCTGATATCCCTGATATCCCTGATATCCCTGATATCCCTGATATCCCTGATATCCCTGATATCCCTGATATCCCTGATATCCCTGATATCCCTGATATCCCTGATATCCCTGATATCCCTGATATCCCTGATATCCCTGATATCCTGGATATCCCTGATATCCCTGATATCCCTGATATCCCTGATATCCCTGATATCCCTGATATCCCTGATATCCCTGATATCCCTGATATCCCTGATATCCCTGATATCCTGGATATCCCTGATATCCCTGATATCCCTGATATCCCTGATATCCCTGATATCCCTGATATCCCTGATATCCCTTATATCCCTGATATCCCTGATATCCCTGATATCCCTGATATCCCTGATATCCCTGATATCCCTGATATCCCTGATATCCCTGATATCCCTGATATCCCTGATATCCCTGATATCCTGGATATCCCTGATATCCCTGATATCCCTGATATCCCTGATATCCCTGATATCCCTGATATCCCTGATATCCTGGATATCCCTGATATCCCTGATATCCCTGATATCCTGGATATCCCTGATATCCTGGATATCCCTGATATCCTGGATATCCCTGATATCCCTGATATCCCCGATATCCCTGATATCCCTGATATCCCTGATATCCCTGATATCCCTGATATCCCTGATATCCCTGATATCCTGGATATCCCTGATATCCTGGATATCCCTGATATCCCTGATATCCCTGATATCCCTGATATCCCTGATATCCCTGATATCCTGGATATCCCTGATATCCTGGATATCCCTGATATCCCTGATATCCCTGATATCCCTGATATCCCTGATATCCCTGATATCCCTGATATCCCTGATATCCTTGATATCCTCGATATCCCTCATATCCTCGATATCAGTGATATACTTGATATCAGTGATATCCTTGATATTCCTGATATCCCTGATATCCCTGATATCCCCGATATCCCTGATATCCCTGATATTCTTGATATCCCCGATATCCCTGATATCCCCGATATCCCTGATATCCCCGATATCCCTGATATCCCCGATATCCCTGATATCCCCGATATCCCTGATATCCCCGATATTCCTGATATCCCCGATATCCCTGATATCCCCGATATCCCTGATATCCCCGATATCCCTGATATCCCCGATATCCCTGATATCCCCGATATCCCTGATATCCCTGATATCCCTGATATCCCTGATATCCCTGATATCCCTGATATCCCTGATATCCCTGATATCCCTGATATCCCTGATATCCTTGATATCCCTGATATCCCTGATATCCCTGATATCCCCGATATCCCTGATATCCCCGATATCCCTGATATCCACAATATCCCTGATATCCCTGATATCCCTGATATCCCTGATATCCCTGATATCCCTGATATCCCTGATATCCCTGATATCCTTGATATCCCTGATATCCTTGATATCCCTGATATCCTTGATATCCCTGATATCCCTGATATCGCTGATATCCCTGATATCCCTGATATCCCTGATATCCCTGATATCCCTGATATCCCTGATATTTCTGATATCCCTGATATCCCTGATATCCCTGATATCCTCGATATCCCTGATATCCTCGATATCCCTGATATCCTCGATATCCCTGATATCCTCGATATCCCTGATATCCTCGATATCAGTGATATACTTGATATCAGTGATATCCTTGATATCCCTGATATCCTTGATATTCCTAATATCCCTGATATCCCTGATATCCCTGATATCCTTGATATCCCTGATATCCCTGATATCCCTGATATCCCTGATATCCCTGATATCCTTGATATCCTCGATATCCCTCATATCCTCGATATCAGTGATATACTTGATATCAGTGATATCCTTGATATCCCTGATATCCCTGATATCCCTGATATCCCTGATATCCCCGATATCCCTGATATCCCCGATATCCCTGATATCCCCGATATCCCTGATATCCCCGATATCCCTGATATCCCCGATATCCCTGATATCCCCGATATCCCTGATATCCCCGATATCCCTGATATCCCCGATATCCCTGATATCCCTGATATCCCTGATATCCCTGATATCCCTGATATCCCTGATATCCCTGATATCCCTGATATCCCTGATATCCTGGATATCCCTGATATCCCTGATATCCCCGATATCCCCGATATCCCCGATATCCCTGATATCCCTGATATCCCTGATATCCCTGATATCCCTGATATCCCTGATATCCCTGATATCCCTGATATCCCTGATATCCCTGATATCCCTGATATCCCTGATATCCCTGATATCCCTGATATCCCTGATATCCTGGATATCCCTGATATCCCTGATATCCCTGATATTCCTGATATCCCTGATATCCCTGATATCCCTGATATCCCTGATATCCCTGATATCCCTGATATCCCTGATATCCCTGATATCCCTGATATCCTGGATATCCCTGATATCCCTGATATCCCTGATATCCCTGATATCCCTGATATCCCTGATATTCCTGATATCCCTGATATCCCTGATATCCCTGATATCCCTGATATCCCTGATATCCCTGATATCCCTGATATCCCTGATATCCCTGATATCCCTGATATCCCTGATATCCCTGATATCCCTGATATCCCTGATATCCCTGATATCCCTGATATCCTGGATATCCCTGATATCCCTGATATCCCTGATATCCCTGATATCCCTAATATCCCTGATATCCCTGATATCCTGGATATCCCTGATATCCTGGATATCCCTGATATCCCTGATATCCCTGATATCCCTGATATCCCTGATATCCCTGATATCCCTGATATCCCTGATATCCCTGATATCCCTGATATCCCTGATATCCTTGATATCCTCGATATCCCTCATATCCTCGATATCAGTGATATACTTGATATCAGTGATATCCTTGATATTCCTGATATCCCTGATATCCCTGATATCCCCGATATCCCTGATATCCCTGATATTCTTGATATCCCCGATATCCCTGATATCCCCGATATCCCTGATATCCCCGATATCCCTGATATCCCCGATATCCCTGATATCCCCGATATCCCTGATATCCCCGATATCCCTGATATCCCCGATATCCCTGATATCCCCGATATCCCTGATATCCCCGATATCCCTGATATCCCCGATATTCCTGATATCCCCGATATCCCTGATATCCCCGATATCCCTGATATCCCCGATATCCCTGATATCCCCGATATCCCTGATATCCCCGATATCCCTGATATCCCCGATATCCCTGATATCCCTGATATCCCTGATATCCCTGATATCCCTGATATCCCTGATATCCCTGATATCTCTGATATCCCTGATATCCCTGATATCCTTGATATCCCTGATATCCCTGATATCCTGGATATCCCTGATATCCCTGATATCCCTGATATCCCTGATATCCCTGATATCCCTGATATCCCTGATATCCCTGATATCCCTGATATCCCTGATATCCCTGATATCCCTGATATCCCTGATATCCCTGATATCCCTGATATCCCTGATATCCCTGATATCCCTGATATCCTGGATATCCCTGATATCCCTGATATCCCTGATATCCTGGATATCCCTGATATCCCTGATATCCCTGATATCCCTGATATCCCTGATATCCCTGATATCCCTGATATCCCTGATATCCCTGATATCCCTGATATCCTGGATATCCCTGATATCCCTGATATCCCTGATATCCCTGATATCCCTGATATCCCTGATATCCCTGATATCCCTGATATCCCTGATATCCCTGATATCCCTGATATCCTGGATATCCCTGATATCCCTGATATCCCCGATATCCCCGATATCCCCGATATCCCCGATATCCCTGATATCCCTGATATCCCTGATATCCCTGATATCCCTGATATCCCTGATATCCCTGATATCCCTGATATCCCTGATATCCCTGATATCCCTGATATCCCTGATATCCCTGATATCCCTGATATCCCTGATATCCCTGATATCCTGGATATCCCTGATATCCCTGATATCCCTGATATTCCTGATATCCCCGATATCCCTGATATCCCCGATATCCCTGATATCCCCGATATCCCTGATATCCCCGATATCCCCGATATCCCCGATATCCCTGATATCCCTGATATATCTGATATCGCTGATATCCCTGATATCCCTGATATCCCTGATATCCCTGATATCCCTGATATCCTGGATATCCCTGATATCCCTGATATCCCCGATATCCCTGATATCCCTGATATCCCTGATATATCTGATATCCCTGATATCCCTGATATCCCTGATATCCCTGATATCCCTGATATCCCTGATATCCCTGATATCCCTGATATCCCTGATATCCCTGATATCCCTGATATCCCTGATATCCCTGATATCCGTGATATCCCTGATATCCCTGATATCCCTGATATCCCTGATATCCCTGATATCCCTGATATCCCTGATATCCCTGATATCCCTGATATCCCTGATATCCTTGATATCCCTGATATCCCTGATATCCCTGATATCCCTGATATCCCTGATATCCCTGATATCCCTGATATCCCTGATATCCCTGATATCCCTGATATCCCTGATATCCCTGATATCCTGGATATCCCTGATATCCCTGATATCCCTGATATCCCTGATATCCCTGATATCCCTGATATCCCTGATATCCCTGATATCCCTGATATTCCTGATATCCCTGATATCCTGGATATCCCTGATATCCTGGATATCCCTGATATCCCTGATATCCCTGATATCCCTGATATCCCTGATATCCCTGATATCCCTGATATCCCTGATATCCCTGATATCCCTGATATCCCTGATATCCCTGATATCCCTGATATCCCTGATATCCCTGATATCCCTGATATCCCTGATATCCCTGATATCCCTGATATCCCTGATATCCCTGATATCCCTGATATCCCTGATATCCCTGATATCCCTGATATCCCTGATATCCTGGATATCCCTGATATCCCTGATATCCCTGATATCCCTGATATCCCTGATATCCCTGATATATCTGATATCCCTGATATCCCTGATATCCCTGATATCCCTGATATCCCTGATATCCCTGATATCCCTGATATCCCTGATATCCCTGATATCCCTGATATCCCTGATATCCTGGATATCCCTGATATCCCCGATATCCCCGATATCCCCGATATCCCTGATATCCCTGATATCCCTGATATCCCTGATATCCCTGATATCCCTGATATCCCTGATATCCCTGATATCCCTGATATCCCTGATATCCCTGATATCCCTGATATCCCTGATATCCCTGATATCCCTGATATCCCTGATATCCTGGATATCCCTGATATCCCTGATATCCCTGATATTCCTGATATCCCTGATATCCCTGATATCCCTGATATCCCTGATATCCCTGATATCCCTGATATCCCTGATATCCTGGATATCCCTGATATCCCTGATATCCCTGATATCCCTGATATCCCTGATATCCCTGATATCCCTGATATCCCTGATATCCCTGATATCCCTGATATCCCTGATATCCCTGATATCCCTGATATCCCTGATATCCCTGATATCCCTGATATCCCTGATATCCCTGATATCCCTGATATCCCTGATATCCCTGATATCCTGGATATCCCTGATATCCCTGATATCCCTTATATCCCTCATATCCCCGATATCCCTGATATCCCCGATATCCCTGATATCCCTGATATCCCTGATATCCCTGATATCCCTGATATCCCTGATATCCCTGATATCCCTGATATCCTGGATATCCCTGATATCCCTGATATCCCTGATATCCTGGATATCCCTGATATCCTGGATATCCCTGATATCCTGGATATCCCTGATATCCCTGATATCCCCGATATCCCTGATATCCCTGATATCCCTGATATCCCTGATATCCCTGATATCCCTGATATCCCTGATATCCTGGATATCCCTGATATCCTGGATATCCCTGATATCCCTGATATCCCTGATATCCCTGATATCCCTGATATCCCTGATATCCTGGATATCCCTGATATCCTGGATATCCCTGATATCCCTGATATCCCTGATATCCCTGATATCCCTGATATCCCTGATATCCCTGATATCCCTGATATCCCTGATATCCCTGATATCCCTGATATCCCTGATATCCCTGATATCCCTGATATCCCTGATATCCCTGATATCCCTGATATCCCTGATATCCCTGATATCCCTGATATCCCTGATATCCCTGATATCCTTGATATCCCTGATATCCCTGATATCCTGGATATCCCTGATATCCCTGATATCCCTGATATCCCTGATATCCCTGATATCCCTGATATCCCTGATATCCCTGATATCCCTGATATCCCTGATATCCCTGATATCCCTGATATCCCTGATATCCCTGATATCCCTGATATCCCTGAAATCCCTGATATCCCTGATATCCTGGATATCCCTGATATCCCTGATATCCCTGATATCCCTGATATCCCTGATATCCCTGATATCCCTGATATCCCTGATATCCTGGATATCCCTGATATCCCTGATATCCCTGATATCCCTGATATCCCTGATATCCCTGATATCCCTGATATCCCTGATATCCCTGATATCCCTGATATCCTGGATATCCCTGATATCCCTGATATCCCTGATATCCCTGATATCCTGGATATCCCTGATATCCCTGATATCCCTGATATCCCTGATATCCTGGATATCCCTGATATCCTGGATATCCCTGATATCCTGGATATCCCTGATATCCCTGATATCCCTGATATCCCTGATATCCCTGATATCCCTGATATCCCTGATATCCCTGATATCCCTGATATCCCTGATATCCCTGATATCCCTGATATCCCTGATATCCCTGATATCCCTGATATCCCTGATATCCCTGATATCCCTGATATCCCTGATATCCCTGATATCCCTGATATCCCTGATATCCCTGATATCCCTGATATCCCTGATATCCCTGATATCCCTGATATCCTGGATATCCCTGATATCCCTGATATCCCTGATATCCCTGATATCCCTGATATCCCTGATATCCCTGATATCCCTGATATCCCTGATATCCTGGATATCCCTGATATCCCTGATATCCCTGATATCCCTGATATCCCTGATATCCCTGATATCCCTGATATCCCTTATATCCCTGATATCCCTGATATCCCTGATATCCCTGATATCCCTGATATCCCTGATATCCCTGATATCCCTGATATCCCTGATATCCCTGATATCCCTGATATCCCTGATATCCCTGATATCCCTGATATCCCTGATATCCCTGATATCCTGGATATCCCTGATATCCCTGATATCCCTGATATCCCTGATATCCCTGATATCCCTGATATCCCTGATATCCTGGATATCCCTGATATCCTGGATATCCCTGATATCCTGGATATCCCTGATATCCTGGATATCCCTGATATCCCTGATATCCCCGATATCCCTGATATCCCTGATATCCCTGATATCCCTGATATCCCTGATATCCCTGATATCCCTGATATCCTGGATATCCCTGATATCCTGGATATCCCTGATATCCCTGATATCCCTGATATCCCTGATATCCCTGATATCCCTGATATCCTGGATATCCCTGATATCCTGGATATCCCTGATATCCCTGATATCCCTGATATCCCTGATATCCCTGATATCCCTGATATCCCTGATATCCCTGATATCCCTGATATCCCTGATATCCCTGATATCCCTGATATCCCTGATATCCCTGATATCCCTGATATCCCTGATATCCTTGATATCCTCGATATCCCTCATATCCTCGATATCAGTGATATACTTGATATCAGTGATATCCTTGATATTCCTGATATCCCTGATATCCCTGATATCCCTGATATCCCTGATATCCCTGATATCCCTGATATCCCTGATATCCCTGATATCCCTGATATCCCTGATATTCCTGATATCCCTGATATCCTGGATATCCCTGATATCCTGGATATCCCTGATATCCCTGATATCCCTGATATCCCTGATATCCCTGATATCCCTGATATCCCTGATATCCCTGATATCCCTGATATCCCTGATATCCCTGATATCCCTGATATCCCTGATATCCCTGATATCCCTGATATCCCTGATATCCCTGATATCCCTGATATCCCTGATATCCCTGATATCCCTGATATCCCTGATATCCCTGATATCCCTGATATCCCTGATATCCCTGATATCCCTGATATCCCTGATATCCCTGATATCCCTGATATCCCTGATATCCCTGATATCCCTGATATCCCTGATATCCCTGATATCCCTGATATCCCTGATATCCCTGATATCCTGGATATCCCTGATATCCCTGATATCCCTGATATTCCTGATATCCCTGATATCCCTGATATCCCTGATATCCCTGATATCCCTGATATCCCTGATATCCCTGATATCCTGGATATCCCTGATATCCCTGATATCCCTGATATCCCTGATATCCCTGATATCCCTGATATCCCTGATATCCCTGATATCCCTGATATCCCTGATATCCCTGATATCCCTGATATCCCTGATATCCCTGATATCCCTGATATCCTTGATATCCCTGATATCCCTGATATCCTGGATATCCCTGATATCCCTGATATCCCTGATATCCCTGATATCCCTGATATCCCTGATATCCCTGATATCCCTGATATCCCTGATATCCCTGATATCCCTGATATCCCTGATATCCCTGATATCCCTGAAATCCCTGATATCCCTGATATCCTGGATATCCCTGATATCCCTGATATCCCTGATATCCCTGATATCCCTGATATCCCTGATATCCTGGATATCCCTGATATCCCTGATATCCCTGATATCCCTGATATCCCTGATATCCCTGATATCCCTGATATCCCTGATATCCCTGATATCCCTGATATCCCTGATATCCCTGATATCCTGGATATCCCTGATATCCCTGATATCCCTGATATCCCTGATATCCTGGATATCCCTGATATCCTGGATATCCCTGATATCCCTGATATCCCTGATATCCCTGATATCCTGGATATCCCTGATATCCTGGATATCCCTGATATCCCTGATATCCCTGATATCCCTGATATCCCTGATATCCCTGATATCCCTGATATCCCTGATATCCCTGATATCCCTGATATCCCTGATATCCCTGATATCCCTGATATCCCTGATATCCCTGATATCCCTGATATCCCTGATATCCCTGATATCCCTGATATCCCTGATATCCCTGATATCCCTGATATCCCTGATATCCCTGATATCCCTGATATCCCTGATATCCCTGATATCCCTGATATCCTGGATATCCCTGATATCCCTGATATCCCTGATATCCCTGATATCCCTGATATCCCTGATATCCCTGATATCCCTGATATCCCTGATATCCTGGATATCCCTGATATCCCTGATATCCCTGATATCCCTGATATCCCTGATATCCCTGATATCCCTGATATCCTGGATATCCCTGATATCCCTGATATCCCTGATATCCCTGATATCCCTGATATCCCTGATATCCCTGATATCCCTGATATCCCTGATATCCCTGATATCCCTGATATCCCTGATATCCTGGATATCCCTGATATCCCTGATATCCCTGATATCCTGGATATCCCTGATATCCCTGATATCCCTTATATCCCTGATATCCCCGATATCCCTGATATCCCCGATATCCTTGATATCCCTGATATCCCTGATATCCCTGATATCCCTGATATCCCTGATATCCCTGATATCCTGGATATCCCTGATATCCCTGATATCCCTGATATCCCTGATATCCCTGATATCCCTGATATCCCTGATATCCCTGATATCCCTGATATCCCTGATATCCCTGATATCCCTGATATCCCTGATATCCCTGATATCCCTGATATCCCTGATATCCCTGATATCCCTGATATCCCTGATATCCCTGATATCCCTGATATCCTGGATATCCCTGATATCCCTGATATCCCTGATATCCCTGATATCCCTAATATCCCTGATATCCCTGATATCCTGGATATCCCTGATATCCTGGATATCCCTGATATCCCTGATATCCCTGATATCCCTGATATCCCTGATATCCCTGATATCCCTGATATCCCTGATATCCCTGATATCCCTGATATCCCTGATATCCTTGATATCCTCGATATCCCTCATATCCTCGATATCAGTGATATACTTGATATCAGTGATATCCTTGATATTCCTGATATCCCTGATATCCCTGATATCCCCGATATCCCTGATATCCCTGATATTCTTGATATCCCCGATATCCCTGATATCCCCGATATCCCTGATATCCCCGATATCCCTGATATCCCCGATATCCCTGATATCCCCGATATCCCTGATATCCCCGATATCCCTGATATCCCCGATATCCCTGATATCCCCGATATTCCTGATATCCCCGATATCCCTGATATCCCCGATATCCCTGATATCCCCGATATCCCTGATATCCCCGATATCCCTGATATCCCCGATATCCCTGATATCCCCGATATCCCTGATATCCCCGATATCCCTGATATCCCTGATATCCCTGATATCCCTGATATCCCTGATATCCCTGATATCCCTGATATCCCTGATATCCTTGATATCCCTGATATCCCTGATATCCTGGATATCCCTGATATCCCTGATATCCCTGATATCCCTGATATCCCTGATATCCCTGATATCCCTGATATCCCTGATATCCCTGATATCCCTGATATCCCTGATATCCCTGATATCCCTGATATCCCTGATATCCCTGATATCCCTGATATCCCTGATATCCCTGATATCCCTGATATCCCTGATATCCCTGATATCCCTGATATCCCTGATATCCCTGATATCCTGGATATCCCTGATATCCCTGATATCCCTGATATCCTGGATATCCCTGATATCCCTGATATCCCTGATATCCCTGATATCCCTGATATCCCTGATATCCCTGATATCCCTGATATCCCTGATATCCCTGATATCCTGGATATCCCTGATATCCCTGATATCCCTGATATCCCTGATATCCCTGATATCCCTGATATCCCTGATATCCCTGATATCCCTGATATCCCTGATATCCCTGATATCCTGGATATCCCTGATATCCCCGATATCCCTGATATCCCTGATATCCCTGATATCCCTGATATCCCTGATATCCCTGATATCCCTGATATCCCTGATATCCTGGATATCCCTGATATCCCTGATATCCCTGATATCCTGGATATCCCTGATATCCTGGATATCCCTGATATCCTGGATATCCCTGATATCCCTGATATCCCCGATATCCCTGATATCCCCGATATCCCTGATATCCCTGATATCCCTGACATCCCTGATATCCCTGATATCCCTGATATCCCTGATATCCTGGATATCCCTGATATCCTGGATATCCCTGATATCCCTGATATCCCTGATATCCCTGATATCCCTGATATCCCTGATATCCTGGATATCCCTGATATCCTGGATATCCCTGATATCCCTGATATCCCTGATATCCCTGATATCCCTGATATCCCTGATATCCCTGATATCCCTGATATCCCTGATATCCCTGATATCCTTGATATCCTCGATATCCCTCATATCCTCGATATCAGTGATATACTTGATATCAGTGATATCCTTGATATTCCTGATATCCCTGATATCCCTGATATCCCTGATATCCCTGATATCCCTGATATCCCTGATATCCCTGATATCCCTGATATCCCTGATATCCCTGATATCCCTGATATCCCTGATATCCCTGATATCCCTGATATCCCTGATATCCTTGATATCCCTGATATC
The DNA here is from genome assembly GCA_943736025.1 of Tenthredo mesomela. NCBI lineage: Eukaryota > Metazoa > Arthropoda > Insecta > Hymenoptera > Tenthredinidae > Tenthredo > Tenthredo mesomela. Next base: position 22,188,113 of record OX031016.1, on the reverse strand, counting down.
CCTGATATCCCTGATATCCCCGATATCCCTGATATCCCCGATATCCCTGATATCCACAATATCCCTGATATCCCTGATATCCCTGATATCCCTGATATCCCTGATATCCCTGATATCCCTGATATCCCTGATATCCCTGATATCCCTGATATCCCTGATATCCCTGATATCCCTGATATCCCTGATATCCCTGATATCCCTGATATCCCTGATATCCCTGATATCCTGGATATCCCTGATATCCCTGATATCCCTGATATCCCTGATATCCCTGATATCCCTGATATCCCTGATATCCCTGATATCCCTGATATCCCTGATATCCCTGATATCCCTGATATCCCTGATATCCCTGATATCCCTGATATCCCTGATATCCCTGATATCCCTTATATCCCTGATATCCCTGATATCCCTGATATCCCTGATATCCCTGATATCCCTGATATCCCTGATATCCCTGATATCCCTGATATCCCTGATATCCCTGATATCCCTGATATCCTGGATATCCCTGATATCCCTGATATCCCTGATATCCCTGATATCCCTGATATCCCTGATATCCCTGATATCCTGGATATCCCTGATATCCCTGATATCCCTGATATCCTGGATATCCCTGATATCCTGGATATCCCTGATATCCTGGATATCCCTGATATCCCTGATATCCCCGATATCCCTGATATCCCTGATATCCCTGATATCCCTGATATCCCTGATATCCCTGATATCCCTGATATCCTGGATATCCCTGATATCCTGGATATCCCTGATATCCCTGATATCCCTGATATCCCTGATATCCCTGATATCCCTGATATCCTGGATATCCCTGATATCCTGGATATCCCTGATATCCCTGATATCCCTGATATCCCTGATATCCCTGATATCCCTGATATCCCTGATATCCCTGATATCCTTGATATCCTCGATATCCCTCATATCCTCGATATCAGTGATATACTTGATATCAGTGATATCCTTGATATTCCTGATATCCCTGATATCCCTGATATCCCCGATATCCCTGATATCCCTGATATTCTTGATATCCCCGATATCCCTGATATCCCCGATATCCCTGATATCCCCGATATCCCTGATATCCCCGATATCCCTGATATCCCCGATATCCCTGATATCCCCGATATTCCTGATATCCCCGATATCCCTGATATCCCCGATATCCCTGATATCCCCGATATCCCTGATATCCCCGATATCCCTGATATCCCCGATATCCCTGATATCCCTGATATCCCTGATATCCCTGATATCCCTGATATCCCTGATATCCCTGATATCCCTGATATCCCTGATATCCCTGATATCCTTGATATCCCTGATATCCCTGATATCCCTGATATCCCCGATATCCCTGATATCCCCGATATCCCTGATATCCACAATATCCCTGATATCCCTGATATCCCTGATATCCCTGATATCCCTGATATCCCTGATATCCCTGATATCCCTGATATCCTTGATATCCCTGATATCCTTGATATCCCTGATATCCTTGATATCCCTGATATCCCTGATATCGCTGATATCCCTGATATCCCTGATATCCCTGATATCCCTGATATCCCTGATATCCCTGATATTTCTGATATCCCTGATATCCCTGATATCCCTGATATCCTCGATATCCCTGATATCCTCGATATCCCTGATATCCTCGATATCCCTGATATCCTCGATATCCCTGATATCCTCGATATCAGTGATATACTTGATATCAGTGATATCCTTGATATCCCTGATATCCTTGATATTCCTAATATCCCTGATATCCCTGATATCCCTGATATCCTTGATATCCCTGATATCCCTGATATCCCTGATATCCCTGATATCCCTGATATCCTTGATATCCTCGATATCCCTCATATCCTCGATATCAGTGATATACTTGATATCAGTGATATCCTTGATATCCCTGATATCCCTGATATCCCTGATATCCCTGATATCCCCGATATCCCTGATATCCCCGATATCCCTGATATCCCCGATATCCCTGATATCCCCGATATCCCTGATATCCCCGATATCCCTGATATCCCCGATATCCCTGATATCCCCGATATCCCTGATATCCCTGATATCCCTGATATCCCTGATATCCCTGATATCCCTGATATCCCTGATATCCCCGATATCCCTGATATCCCCGATATCCCTGATATCCCCGATATCCCTGATATCCCCGATATCCCTGATATCCCCGATATCCCTGATATCCCCGATATCCCTGATATCCCCGATATCCCTGATATCCCCGATATCCCTGATATCCCTGATATCCCTGATATCCCTGATATCCCTGATATCCCTGATATCCCTGATATCCCTGATATCCCTGATATCCCTGATATCCCTGATATCCCTGATATCCTGGATATCCCTGATATCCCTGATATCCCCGATATCCCCGATATCCCTGATATCCCTGATATCCCTGATATCCCTGATATCCCTGATATCCCTGATATCCCTGATATCCCTGATATCCCTGATATCCCTGATATCCCTGATATCCCTGATATCCCTGATATCCCTGATATCCCTGATATCCCTGATATCCCTGATATCCCTGATATCCTGGATATCCCTGATATCCCTGATATCCCTGATATTCCTGATATCCCTGATATCCCTGATATCCCTGATATCCCTGATATCCCTGATATCCCTGATATCCCTGATATCCCTGATATCCCTGATATCCTGGATATCCCTGATATCCCTGATATCCCTGATATCCCTGATATCCCTGATATCCCTGATATTCCTGATATCCCTGATATCCCTGATATCCCTGATATCCCTGATATCCCTGATATCCCTGATATCCCTGATATCCCTGATATCCCTGATATCCCTGATATCCCTGATATCCCTGATATCCCTGATATCCCTGATATCCCTGATATCCCTGATATCCCTGATATCCCTGATATCCCTGATATCCTGGATATCCCTGATATCCCTGATATCCCTGATATCCCTGATATCCCTAATATCCCTGATATCCCTGATATCCTGGATATCCCTGATATCCTGGATATCCCTGATATCCCTGATATCCCTGATATCCCTGATATCCCTGATATCCCTGATATCCCTGATATCCCTGATATCCCTGATATCCCTGATATCCCTGATATCCTTGATATCCTCGATATCCCTCATATCCTCGATATCAGTGATATACTTGATATCAGTGATATCCTTGATATTCCTGATATCCCTGATATCCCTGATATCCCCGATATCCCTGATATCCCTGATATTCTTGATATCCCCGATATCCCTGATATCCCCGATATCCCTGATATCCCCGATATCCCTGATATCCCCGATATCCCTGATATCCCCGATATCCCTGATATCCCCGATATCCCTGATATCCCCGATATCCCTGATATCCCCGATATCCCTGATATCCCCGATATTCCTGATATCCCCGATATCCCTGATATCCCCGATATCCCTGATATCCCCGATATCCCTGATATCCCCGATATCCCTGATATCCCCGATATCCCTGATATCCCCGATATCCCTGATATCCCCGATATCCCTGATATCCCCGATATCCCTGATATCCCTGATATCCCTGATATCCCTGATATCCCTGATATCCCTGATATCCTTGATATCCCTGATATCCCTGATATCCTGGATATCCCTGATATCCCTGATATCCCTGATATCCCTGATATCCCTGATATCCCTGATATCCCTGATATCCCTGATATCCCTGATATCCCTGATATCCCTGATATCCCTGATATCCCTGATATCCCTGATATCTCTGATATCCCTGATATCCCTGATATCCCTGATATCCCTGATATCCCCGATATCCCTGATATCCCTGATATCCTGGATATCCCTGATATCCTGGATATCCCTGATATCCTGGATATCCCTGATATCCCTGATATCCCTGATATCCCTGATATCCCTGATATCCCTGATATCCCTGATATCCCTGATATCCCTGATATCCCTGATATCCCTGATATCCCTGATATCCCTGATATCCCTGATATCCCTGATATCCTGGATATCCCTGATATCCCTGATATCCCTGATATCCCTGATATCCCTGATATCCCTGATATCCCTGATATCCCTGATATCCCTGATATCCCTGATATCCCTGATATCCCTGATATCCCTGATATCCCTGATATCCCTGATATCCCTGATATCCCTGATATCCCTGATATCCCTGATATCCCTGATATCCCTGATATCCCTGATATCCCTGATATCCTGGATATCCCTGATATCCTGGATATCCCTGATATCCTGGATATCCCTGATATCCCTGATATCCCTGATATCCCTGATATCCCTGATATCCCTGATATCCCTGATATCCCTGATATCCCTTATATCCCTGATATCCCTGATATCCCTGATATCCCTGATATCCCTGATATCCCTGATATCCCTGATATCCCTGATATCCCTGATATCCCTGATATTCCTGATATCCCTGATATCCTGGATATCCCTGATATCCCTGATATCCCTGATATCCCTGATATCCCTGATATCCCTGATATCCCTGATATCCTGGATATCCCTGATATCCTGGATATCCCTGATATCCCTGATATCCCTGATATCCCTGATATCCCTGATATCCTGGATATCCCTGATATCCCTGATATCCCTGATATCCTGGATATCCCTGATATCCTGGATATCCCTGATATCCTGGATATCCCTGATATCCCTGATATCCCTGATATCCCTGATATCCCTGATATCCCTGATATCCTGGATATCCCTGATATCCCTGATATCCCTGATATCCTGGATATCCCTGATATCCCTGATATCCCCGATATCCCTGATATCCCTGATATCCCTGATATCCCTGATATCCCTGATATCCCTGATATCCCTGATATCCCTGATATCCCTGATATCCTGGATATCCCTGATATCCTGGATATCCCTGATATCCTGGATATCCCTGATATCCCTGATATCCCTGATATCCCTGATATCCCTGATATCCCTGATATCCTGGATATCCCTGATATCCTGGATATCCCTGATATCCCTGATATCCCTGATATCCCTGATATCCCTGATATCCCTGATATCCCTGATATCCCTGATATCCCTGATATCCCTGATATCCCTGATATCCCTGATATCCTGGATATCCCTGATATCCTGGATATCCCTGATATCCTGGATATCCCTGATATCCTGGATATCCCTGATATCCTGGATATCCCTGATATCCCTGATATCCCTGATATCCCTGATATCCCTGATATCCCTGATATCCTGGATATCCCTGATATCCTGGATATCCCTGATATCCCTGATATCCCTGATATCCCTGATATCCCTGATATCCCTGATATCCCTGATATCCCTGATATCCTGGATATCCCTGATATCCTGGATATCCCTGATATCCCTGATATCCCTGATATCCCTGATATCCCTGATATCCCTGATATCCTGGATATCCCTGATATCCTGGATATCCCTGATATCCCTGATATCCCTGATATCCCTGATATCCCTGATATCCCTGATATCCCTGATATCCCTGATATCGCTGATATCCCTGATATCCCTGATATCCCTGATATCCCTGATATCCCTGATATCCCTGATATTTCTGATATCCCTGATATCCCTGATATCCCTGATATCCTCGATATCCCTGATATCCTCGATATCCCTGATATCCTCGATATCCCTGATATCCTCGATATCCCTGATATCCTCGATATCAGTGATATACTTGATATCCCTGATATCCCTGATATCCTGGATATCCCTGATATCCCTGATATCCCTGATATCCCTGATATCCCTGATATCCCTGATATCCCCGATATCCCTGATATCCCTGATATCCCTGATATCCCTGATATCCCTGATATCCCTGATATCCCTAATATCCCTGATATCCCTGATATCCCTGATATCCCTGATATCCCTGATATCCCTGATATCCTTGATATCCCTGATATCCCTGATATCCCTGATATCCCTGATATCCTGGATATCCCTGATATCCCTGATATCCCTGATATCCCTGATATCCCTGATATCCCTGATATCCCTGATATCCCCGATATCCCTGATATCCCTGATATCCTGGATATCCCTGATATCCCTGATATCCCTGATATCCCTGATATCCCTGATATCCCTGATATCCCTGATATCCCTGATATCCCTGATATCCCTGATATCCCTGATATCCCTGATATCCTGGATATCCCTGATATCCCTGATATCCCTGATATCCCTGATATCCCTGATATCCCTGATATCCCTGATATCCCTGATATCCCTGATATCCCTGATATCCCTGATATCCCTGATATCCCTGATATCCATGATATCCTGGATATCCCTGATATCCCTGATATCCCTGATATCCCTGATATCCCTGATATCCCCGATATCCCTGATATCCCCGATATCCCTGATATCCCCGATATCCCTGATATCCCCGATATCCCTGATATCCCCGATATCCCTGATATCCCCGATATCCCTGATATCCCCGATATCCCTGATATCCCCGATATCCCTGATATCCCCGATATCCCCGATATCCCCGATATCCCCGATATCCCTGATATATCTGATATCGCTGATATCCCTGATATCCCTGATATCCCTGATATCCCTGATATCCCTGATATCCTGGATATCCCTGATATCCCTGATATCCCCGATATCCCTGATATCCCCGATATCCCTGATATCCCTGATATCCCTGATATCCCTGATATCCCTGATATCCCTGATATCCCTGATATCCCTGATATCCCTGATATCCCTGATATCCCTGATATCCCTGATATCCCTGATATCCCTGATATCCCTGATATCCCTGATATCCCTGATATCCCTGATATCCCTGATATCCCTGATATCCCTGATATCCCTGATATCCCTGATATCCCTGATATCCCTGATATCCCTGATATCCCTGATATCCCTGATATCCCTGATATCCCTGATATCCCTGATATCCCTGATATCCCTGATATCCCTGATATCCCTGATATCCCTGATATCCCTGATATCCCTGATATCCCTGATATCCCTGATATCCCTGATATCCCTGATATCCCTGATATCCCTGATATCCCTGATATCCCTGATATCCTGGATATCCCTGATATCCCTGATATCCCTGATATTCCTGATATCCCTGATATCCCTGATATCCCTGATATCCCTGATATCCCTGATATCCCTGATATCCCTGATATCCTGGATATCCCTGATATCCCTGATATCCCTGATATCCCTGATATCCCTGATATCCCTGATATCCCTGATATCCCTGATATCCCTGATATCCCTGATATCCCTGATATCCCTGATATCCCTGATATCCCTGATATCCCTGATATCCCTGATATCCATGATATCCTTGATATCCCTGATATCCCTGATATCCTGGATATCCCTGATATCCCTGATATCCCTGATATCCCTGATATCCCTGATATCCCTGATATCCCTGATATCCCTGATATCCCTGATATCCCTGATATCCCTGATATCCCTGATATCCCTGATATCCCTGATATCCCTGATATCCCTGATATCCCTGATATCCCTGATATCCCTGAAATCCCTGATATCCCTGATATCCTGGATATCCCTGATATCCCTGATATCCCTGATATCCCTGATATCCCTGATATCCCTGATATCCCTGATATCCCTGATATCCTGGATATCCCTGATATCCCTGATATCCCTGATATCCCTGATATCCCTGATATCCCTGATATCCCTGATATCCCTGATATCCCTGATATCCCTGATATCCTGGATATCCCTGATATCCCTGATATCCCTGATATCCCTGATATCCTGGATATCCCTGATATCCTGGATATCCCTGATATCCCTGATATCCCTGATATCCCTGATATCCTGGATATCCCTGATATCCCTGATATCCCTGATATCCCTGATATCCCTGATATCCCTGATATCCCTGATATCCCTGATATCCCTGATATCCCTGATATCCCTGATATCCCTGATATCCCTGATATCCCTGATATCCCTGATATCCCTGATATCCCTGATATCCCTGATATCCCTGATATCCCTGATATCCCTGATATCCCTGATATCCCTGATATCCCTGATATCCCTGATATCCCTGATATCCCTGATATCCCTGATATCCCTGATATCCCTGATATCCCTGATATCCCTGATATCCTGGATATCCCTGATATCCCTGATATCCCTGATATCCCTGATATCCCTGATATCCCTGATATCCCTGATATCCCTGATATCCCTGATATCCTGGATATCCCTGATATCCCTGATATCCCTGATATCCCTGATATCCCTGATATCCCTGATATCCCTGATATCCTGGATATCCCTGATATCCCTGATATCCCTGATATCCCTGATATCCCTGATATCCCTGATATCCCTGATATCCCTGATATCCCTGATATCCCTGATATCCCTGATATCCCTGATATCCTGGATATCCCTGATATCCCTGATATCCCTGATATCCTGGATATCCCTGATATCCTGGATATCCCTGATATCCTGGATATCCCTGATATCCCTGATATCCCCGATATCCCTGATATCCCCGATATCCCTGATATCCCTGATATCCCTGACATCCCTGATATCCCTGATATCCCTGATATCCCTGATATCCTGGATATCCCTGATATCCTGGATATCCCTGATATCCCTGATATCCCTGATATCCCTGATATCCCTGATATCCCTGATATCCCTGATATCCCTGATATCCCTGATATCCCTGATATCCCTGATATCCTGGATATCCCTGATATCCCTGATATCCCTGATATCCCTGATATCCTGGATATCCCTGATATCCTGGATATCCCTGATATCCCTGATATCCCTGATATCCCTGATATCCTGGATATCCCTGATATCCTGGATATCCCTGATATCCCTGATATCCCTGATATCCCTGATATCCCTGATATCCCTGATATCCCTGATATCCCTGATATCCCTGATATCCCTGATATCCCTGATATCCCTGATATCCCTGATATCCCTGATATCCCTGATATCCCTGATATCCCTGATATCCCTGATATCCCTGATATCCCTGATATCCCTGATATCCCTGATATCCCTGATATCCCTGATATCCCTGATATCCCTGATATCCCTGATATCCCTGATATCCCTGATATCCCTGATATCCCTGATATCCTGGATATCCCTGATATCCCTGATATCCCTGATATCCCTGATATCCCTGATATCCCTGATATCCCTGATATCCCTGATATCCCTGATATCCTGGATATCCCTGATATCCCTGATATCCCTGATATCCCTGATATCCCTGATATCCCTGATATCCCTGATATCCCTGATATCCCTGATATCCTGGATATCCCTGATATCCCTGATATCCCTGATATCCCTGATATCCCTGATATCCCTGATATCCCTGATATCCCTGATATCCCTGATATCCCTGATATCCCTGATATCCCTGATATCCTGGATATCCCTGATATCCCTGATATCCCTGATATCCCTGATATCCCTGATATCCTGGATATCCCTGATATCCTGGATATCCCTGATATCCTGGATATCCCTGATATCCCTGATATCCCCGATATCCCTGATATCCCCGATATCCCTGATATCCCTGATATCCCTGACATCCCTGATATCCCTGATATCCCTGATATCCCTGATATCCTGGATATCCCTGATATCCTGGATATCCCTGATATCCCTGATATCCCTGATATCCCTGATATCCCTGATATCCCTGATATCCTGGATATCCCTGATATCCTGGATATCCCTGATATCCCTGATATCCCTGATATCCCTGATATCCCTGATATCCCTGATATCCCTGATATCCCTGATATCCCTGATATCCCTGATATCCTTGATATCCTCGATATCCCTCATATCCTCGATATCAGTGATATACTTGATATCAGTGATATCCTTGATATTCCTGATATCCCTGATATCCCTGATATCCCTGATATCCCTGATATCCCTGATATCCCTGATATCCCTGATATCCCTGATATCCCTGATATCCCTGATATCCCTGATATCCCTGATATCCCTGATATCCCTGATATCCCTGATATCCTTGATATCCCTGATATCCCTGATATCCCTGATATCCCCGATATCCCTGATATCCCCGATATCCCTGATATCCCCGATATCCCTGATATCCACAATATCCCTGATATCCACAATATCCCTGATATCCCTGATATCCCTGATATCCCTGATATCCCTGATATCCCTGATATCCCTGATATCCCTGATATCCCTGATATCCCTGATATCCCTGATATCCCTGATATCCCTGATATCCCTGATATCCCTGATATCCCTGATATCCTGGATATCCCTGATATCCCTGATATCCCTGATATCCCTGATATCCCTGATATCCCTGATATCCCTGATATCCCTGATATCCCTGATATCCCTGATATCCCTGATATCCTGGATATCCCTGATATCCCTGATATCCCTGATATCCCTGATATCCCTGATATCCCTGATATCCCTGATATCCCTTATATCCCTGATATCCCTGATATCCCTGATATCCCTGATATCCCTGATATCCCTGATATCCCTGATATCCCTGATATCCCTGATATCCCTGATATCCCTGATATCCCTGATATCCTGGATATCCCTGATATCCCTGATATCCCTGATATCCCTGATATCCCTGATATCCCTGATATCCCTGATATCCTGGATATCCCTGATATCCCTGATATCCCTGATATCCTGGATATCCCTGATATCCTGGATATCCCTGATATCCTGGATATCCCTGATATCCCTGATATCCCCGATATCCCTGATATCCCTGATATCCCTGATATCCCTGATATCCCTGATATCCCTGATATCCCTGATATCCTGGATATCCCTGATATCCTGGATATCCCTGATATCCCTGATATCCCTGATATCCCTGATATCCCTGATATCCCTGATATCCTGGATATCCCTGATATCCCTGATATCCCTGATATTCCTGATATCCCCGATATCCCTGATATCCCCGATATCCCTGATATCCCCGATATCCCTGATATCCCCGATATCCCCGATATCCCCGATATCCCTGATATCCCTGATATATCTGATATCGCTGATATCCCTGATATCCCTGATATCCCTGATATCCCTGATATCCCTGATATCCTGGATATCCCTGATATCCCTGATATCCCCGATATCCCTGATATCCCTGATATCCCTGATATATCTGATATCCCTGATATCCCTGATATCCCTGATATCCCTGATATCCCTGATATCCCTGATATCCCTGATATCCCTGATATCCCTGATATCCCTGATATCCCTGATATCCCTGATATCCCTGATATCCGTGATATCCCTGATATCCCTGATATCCTTGATATCCCTGATATCCCTGATATCCCTGATATCCCTGATATCCCTGATATCCCTGATATCCCTGATATCCTTGATATCCCTGATATCCCTGATATCCCTGATATCCCTGATATCCCTGATATCCCTGATATCCCTGATATCCCTGATATCCCTGATATCCCTGATATCCCTGATATCCCTGATATCCTGGATATCCCTGATATCCCTGATATCCCTGATATCCCTGATATCCCTGATATCCCTGATATCCCTGATATCCCTGATATCCCTGATATTCCTGATATCCCTGATATCCTGGATATCCCTGATATCCTGGATATCCCTGATATCCCTGATATCCCTGATATCCCTGATATCCCTGATATCCCTGATATCCCTGATATCCCTGATATCCCTGATATCCCTGATATCCCTGATATCCCTGATATCCCTGATATCCCTGATATCCCTGATATCCCTGATATCCCTGATATCCCTGATATCCCTGATATCCCTGATATCCCTGATATCCCTGATATCCCTGATATCCCTGATATCCTGGATATCCCTGATATCCCTGATATCCCTGATATCCCTGATATCCCTGATATCCCTGATATATCTGATATCCCTGATATCCCTGATATCCCTGATATCCCTGATATCCCTGATATCCCTGATATCCCTGATATCCCTGATATCCCTGATATCCCTGATATCCCTGATATCCCTGATATCCTGGATATCCCTGATATCCCCGATATCCCCGATATCCCCGATATCCCTGATATCCCTGATATCCCTGATATCCCTGATATCCCTGATATCCCTGATATCCCTGATATCCCTGATATCCCTGATATCCCTGATATCCCTGATATCCCTGATATCCCTGATATCCCTGATATCCCTGATATCCCTGATATCCCTGATATCCCTGATATCCTGGATATCCCTGATATCCCTGATATCCCTGATATTCCTGATATCCCTGATATCCCTGATATCCCTGATATCCCTGATATCCCTGATATCCCTGATATCCCTGATATCCTGGATATCCCTGATATCCCTGATATCCCTGATATCCCTGATATCCCTGATATCCCTGATATCCCTGATATCCCTGATATCCCTGATATCCCTGATATCCCTGATATCCCTGATATCCCTGATATCCCTGATATCCCTGATATCCCTGATATCCCTGATATCCCTGATATCCCTGATATCCCTGATATCCCTGATATCCTGGATATCCCTGATATCCCTGATATCCCTTATATCCCTGATATCCCCGATATCCCTGATATCCCCGATATCCCTGATATCCCTGATATCCCTGATATCCCTGATATCCCTGATATCCCTGATATCCCTGATATCCCTGATATCCTGGATATCCCTGATATCCCTGATATCCCTGATATCCTGGATATCCCTGATATCCTGGATATCCCTGATATCCTGGATATCCCTGATATCCCTGATATCCCCGATATCCCTGATATCCCCGATATCCCTGATATCCCTGATATCCCTGATATCCCTGATATCCCTGATATCCTGGATATCCCTGATATCCTGGATATCCCTGATATCCCTGATATCCCTGATATCCCTGATATCCCTGATATCCCTGATATCCTGGATATCCCTGATATCCTGGATATCCCTGATATCCCTGATATCCCTGATATCCCTGATATCCCTGATATCCCTGATATCCCTGATATCCCTGATATCCCTGATATCCCTGATATCCCTGATATCCCTGATATCCCTGATATCCCTGATATCCCTGATATCCCTGATATCCCTGATATCCTTGATATCCCTGATATCCCTGATATCCTGGATATCCCTGATATCCCTGATATCCCTGATATCCCTGATATCCCTGATATCCCTGATATCCCTGATATCCCTGATATCCCTGATATCCCTGATATCCCTGATATCCCTGATATCCCTGATATCCCTGATATCCCTGATATCCCTGATATCCCTGATATCCCTGATATCCCTGAAATCCCTGATATCCCTGATATCCTGGATATCCCTGATATCCCTGATATCCCTGATATCCCTGATATCCCTGATATCCCTGATATCCCTGATATCCCTGATATCCTGGATATCCCTGATATCCCTGATATCCCTGATATCCCTGATATCCCTGATATCCCTGATATCCCTGATATCCCTGATATCCCTGATATCCCTGATATCCTGGATATCCCTGATATCCCTGATATCCCTGATATCCCTGATATCCTGGATATCCCTGATATCCCTGATATCCCTGATATCCCTGATATCCTGGATATCCCTGATATCCTGGATATCCCTGATATCCCTGATATCCCTGATATCCCTGATATCCCTGATATCCCTGATATCCCTGATATCCCTGATATCCCTGATATCCCTGATATCCCTGATATCCCTGATATCCCTGATATCCCTGATATCCCTGATATCCCTGATATCCCTGATATCCCTGATATCCCTGATATCCCTGATATCCCTGATATCCCTGATATCCCTGATATCCCTGATATCCCTGATATCCCTGATATCCCTGATATCCCTGATATCCTGGATATCCCTGATATCCCTGATATCCCTGATATCCCTGATATCCCTGATATCCCTGATATCCCTGATATCCCTGATATCCCTGATATCCTGGATATCCCTGATATCCCTGATATCCCTGATATCCCTGATATCCCTGATATCCCTGATATCCCTGATATCCCTTATATCCCTGATATCCCTGATATCCCTGATATCCCTGATATCCCTGATATCCCTGATATCCCTGATATCCCTGATATCCCTGATATCCCTGATATCCCTGATATCCCTGATATCCCTGATATCCCTGATATCCCTGATATCCCTGATATCCTGGATATCCCTGATATCCCTGATATCCCTGATATCCCTGATATCCCTGATATCCCTGATATCCCTGATATCCTGGATATCCCTGATATCCCTGATATCCCTGATATCCTGGATATCCCTGATATCCTGGATATCCCTGATATCCTGGATATCCCTGATATCCCTGATATCCCCGATATCCCTGATATCCCTGATATCCCTGATATCCCTGATATCCCTGATATCCCTGATATCCCTGATATCCCTGATATCCCTGATATCCTGGATATCCCTGATATCCCTGATATCCCTGATATCCCTGATATCCCTGATATCCCTGATATCCCTGATATCCCTGATATCCCTGATATCCCTGATATCCTGGATATCCCTGATATCCCTGATATCCCTGATATCCCTGATATCCTGGATATCCCTGATATCCTGGATATCCCTGATATCCCTGATATCCCTGATATCCCTGATATCCTGGATATCCCTGATATCCTGGATATCCCTGATATCCCTGATATCCCTGATATCCCTGATATCCCTGATATCCCTGATATCCCTGATATCCCTGATATCCCTGATATCCCTGATATCCCTGATATCCCTGATATCCCTGATATCCCTGATATCCCTGATATCCCTGATATCCCTGATATCCCTGATATCCCTGATATCCCTGATATCCCTGATATCCCTGATATCCCTGATATCCCTGATATCCCTGATATCCCTGATATCCCTGATATCCTGGATATCCCTGATATCCCTGATATCCCTGATATCCCTGATATCCCTGATATCCCTGATATCCCTGATATCCCTGATATCCCTGATATCCTGGATATCCCTGATATCCCTGATATCCCTGATATCCCTGATATCCCTGATATCCCTGATATCCCTGATATCCTGGATATCCCTGATATCCCTGATATCCCTGATATCCCTGATATCCCTGATATCCCTGATATCCCTGATATCCCTGATATCCCTGATATCCCTGATATCCCTGATATCCCTGATATCCTGGATATCCCTGATATCCCTGATATCCCTGATATCCTGGATATCCCTGATATCCTGGATATCCCTGATATCCTGGATATCCCTGATATCCCTGATATCCCCGATATCCCTGATATCCCCGATATCCCTGATATCCCTGATATCCCTGACATCCCTGATATCCCTGATATCCCTGATATCCCTGATATCCTGGATATCCCTGATATCCTGGATATCCCTGATATCCCTGATATCCCTGATATCCCTGATATCCCTGATATCCCTGATATCCTGGATATCCCTGATATCCTGGATATCCCTGATATCCCTGATATCCCTGATATCCCTGATATCCCTGATATCCCTGATATCCCTGATATCCCTGATATCCCTGATATCCCTGATATCCTTGATATCCTCGATATCCCTCATATCCTCGATATCAGTGATATACTTGATATCAGTGATATCCTTGATATTCCTGATATCCCTGATATCCCTGATATCCCTGATATCCCTGATATCCCTGATATCCCTGATATCCCTGATATCCCTGATATCCCTGATATCCCTGATATCCCTGATATCCCTGATATCCCTGATATCCCTGATATCCCTGATATCCTTGATATCCCTGATATCCCTGATATCCCTGATATCCCCGATATCCCTGATATCCCCGATATCCCTGATATCCACAATATCCCTGATATCCCTGATATCCCTGATATCCCTGATATCCCTGATATCCCTGATATCCCTGATATCCCTGATATCCCTGATATCCCTGATATCCCTGATATCCCTGATATCCCTGATATCCCTGATATCCCTGATATCCCTGATATCCCTGATATCCTGGATATCCCTGATATCCCTGATATCCCTGATATCCCTGATATCCCTGATATCCCTGATATCCCTGATATCCCTGATATCCCTGATATCCCTGATATCCCTGATATCCCTGATATCCCTGATATCCCTGATATCCCTGATATCCCTTATATCCCTGATATCCCTGATATCCCTGATATCCCTGATATCCCTGATATCCCTGATATCCCTGATATCCCTGATATCCCTGATATCCCTGATATCCCTGATATCCCTGATATCCCTGATATCCTGGATATCCCTGATATCCCTGATATCCCTGATATCCCTGATATCCCTGATATCCCTGATATCCCTGATATCCTGGATATCCCTGATATCCCTGATATCCCTGATATCCTGGATATCCCTGATATCCTGGATATCCCTGATATCCTGGATATCCCTGATATCCTGGATATCCCTGATATCCTGGATATCCCTGATATCCCTGATATCCCCGATATCCCTGATATCCCTGATATCCCTGATATCCCTGATATCCCTGATATCCCTGATATCCCTGATATCCTGGATATCCCTGATATCCTGGATATCCCTGATATCCCTGATATCCCTGATATCCCTGATATCCCTGATATCCCTGATATCCTGGATATCCCTGATATCCTGGATATCCCTGATATCCCTGATATCCCTGATATCCCTGATATCCCTGATATCCCTGATATCCCTGATATCCCTGATATCCCTGATATCCCTGATATCCCTGATATCCCTGATATCCCTGATATCCCTGATATCCCTGATATCCCTGATATCCCTGATATCCCTGATATCCTGGATATCCCTGATATCCCTGATATCCCTGATATCCTGGATATCCCTGATATCCTGGATATCCCTGATATCCTGGATATCCCTGATATCCCTGATATCCCCGATATCCCTGATATCCCCGATATCCCTGATATCCCTGATATCCCTGACATCCCTGATATCCCTGATATCCCTGATATCCCTGATATCCTGGATATCCCTGATATCCTGGATATCCCTGATATCCCTGATATCCCTGATATCCCTGATATCCCTGATATCCCTGATATCCTGGATATCCCTGATATCCTGGATATCCCTGATATCCCTGATATCCCTGATATCCCTGATATCCCTGATATCCCTGATATCCCTGATATCCCTGATATCCCTGATATCCCTGATATCCCTGATATCCCTGATATCCTTGATATCCTCGATATCCCTCATATCCTCGATATCAGTGATATACTTGATATCAGTGATATCCTTGATATTCCTGATATCCCTGATATCCCTGATATCCCTGATATCCCTGATATCCCTGATATCCCTGATATCCCTGATATCCCTGATATCCCTGATATCCCTGATATCCCTGATATCCCTGATATCCCTGATATCCCTGATATCCCTGATATCCTTGATATCCCTGATATCCCTGATATCCCTGATATCCCCGATATCCCTGATATCCCCGATATCCCTGATATCCACAATATCCCTGATATCCCTGATATCCCTGATATCCCTGATATCCCTGATATCCCTGATATCCCTGATATCCCTGATATCCCTGATATCCCTGATATCCCTGATATCCCTGATATCCCTGATATCCCTGATATCCCTGATATCCCTGATATCCCTGATATCCCTGATATCCTGGATATCCCTGATATCCCTGATATCCCTGATATCCCTGATATCCCTGATATCCCTGATATCCCTGATATCCCTGATATCCCTGATATCCCTGATATCCCTGATATCCCTGATATCCCTGATATCCCTGATATCCCTGATATCCCTGATATCCCTGATATCCCTTATATCCCTGATATCCCTGATATCCCTGATATCCCTGATATCCCTGATATCCCTGATATCCCTGATATCCCTGATATCCCTGATATCCCTGATATCCCTGATATCCCTGATATCCTGGATATCCCTGATATCCCTGATATCCCTGATATCCCTGATATCCCTGATATCCCTGATATCCCTGATATCCTGGATATCCCTGATATCCCTGATATCCCTGATATCCTGGATATCCCTGATATCCTGGATATCCCTGATATCCTGGATATCCCTGATATCCCTGATATCCCCGATATCCCTGATATCCCTGATATCCCTGATATCCCTGATATCCCTGATATCCCTGATATCCCTGATATCCTGGATATCCCTGATATCCTGGATATCCCTGATATCCCTGATATCCCTGATATCCCTGATATCCCTGATATCCCTGATATCCTGGATATCCCTGATATCCTGGATATCCCTGATATCCCTGATATCCCTGATATCCCTGATATCCCTGATATCCCTGATATCCCTGATATCCCTGATATCCTTGATATCCTCGATATCCCTCATATCCTCGATATCAGTGATATACTTGATATCAGTGATATCCTTGATATTCCTGATATCCCTGATATCCCTGATATCCCCGATATCCCTGATATCCCTGATATTCTTGATATCCCCGATATCCCTGATATCCCCGATATCCCTGATATCCCCGATATCCCTGATATCCCCGATATCCCTGATATCCCCGATATCCCTGATATCCCCGATATTCCTGATATCCCCGATATCCCTGATATCCCCGATATCCCTGATATCCCCGATATCCCTGATATCCCCGATATCCCTGATATCCCCGATATCCCTGATATCCCTGATATCCCTGATATCCCTGATATCCCCGATATCCCTGATATCCCTGATATCCCTGATATCCCTGATATCCCTGATATCCTTGATATCCCTGATATCCCTGATATCCCTGATATCCCCGATATCCCTGATATCCCCGATATCCCTGATATCCACAATATCCCTGATATCCCTGATATCCCTGATATCCCTGATATCCCTGATATCCCTGATATCCCTGATATCCCTGATATCCTTGATATCCCTGATATCCTTGATATCCCTGATATCCTTGATATCCCTGATATCCCTGATATCGCTGATATCCCTGATATCCCTGATATCCCTGATATCCCTGATATCCCTGATATCCCTGATATTTCTGATATCCCTGATATCCCTGATATCCCTGATATCCTCGATATCCCTGATATCCTCGATATCCCTGATATCCTCGATATCCCTGATATCCTCGATATCCCTGATATCCTCGATATCAGTGATATACTTGATATCAGTGATATCCTTGATATCCCTGATATCCTTGATATTCCTCATATCCCTGATATCCCTGATATCCCTGATATCCTTGATATCCCTGATATCCCTGATATCCCTGATATCCCTGATATCCCTGATATCCTTGATATCCTCGATATCCCTCATATCCTCGATATCAGTGATATACTTGATATCAGTGATATCCTTGATATCCCTGATATCCCTGATATCCCTGATATCCCTGATATCCCCGATATCCCTGATATCCCCGATATCCCTGATATCCCCGATATCCCTGATATCCCCGATATCCCTGATATCCCCGATATCCCTGATATCCCCGATATCCCTGATATCCCCGATATCCCTGATATCCCTGATATCCCTGATATCCCTGATATCCCTGATATCCCCGATATCCCTGATATCCCCGATATCCCTGATATCCCCGATATCCCTGATATCCCCGATATCCCTGATATCCCCGATATCCCTGATATCCCCGATATCCCTGATATCCCCGATATCCCTGATATCCCCGATATCCCTGATATCCCGGATATCCCTGATATCCCTGATATCCCTGATATCCCTGATATCCCTGATATCCCTGATATCCCTGATATCCCTGATATCCCTGATATCCCTGATATCCTGGATATCCCTGATATCCCTGATATCCCCGATATCCCCGATATCCCTGATATCCCTGATATCCCTGATATCCCTGATATCCCTGATATCCCTGATATCCCTGATATCCCTGATATCCCTGATATCCCTGATATCCCTGATATCCCTGATATCCCTGATATCCCTGATATCCCTGATATCCCTGATATCCTGGATATCCCTGATATCCCTGATATCCCTGATATTCCTGATATCCCTGATATCCCTGATATCCCTGATATCCCTGATATCCCTGATATCCCTGATATCCCTGATATCCCTGATATCCCTGATATCCTGGATATCCCTGATATCCCTGATATCCCTGATATCCCTGATATCCCTGATATCCCTGATATTCCTGATATCCCTGATATCCCTGATATCCCTGATATCCCTGATATCCCTGATATCCCTGATATCCCTGATATCCCTGATATCCCTGATATCCCTGATATCCCTGATATCCCTGATATCCCTGATATCCCTGATATCCCTGATATCCCTGATATCCCTGATATCCCTGATATCCCTGATATCCTGGATATCCCTGATATCCCTGATATCCCTGATATCCCTGATATCCCTAATATCCCTGATATCCCTGATATCCTGGATATCCCTGATATCCTGGATATCCCTGATATCCCTGATATCCCTGATATCCCTGATATCCCTGATATCCCTGATATCCCTGATATCCCTGATATC
Organism: Tenthredo mesomela; assembly: GCA_943736025.1. Taxonomy (NCBI): domain Eukaryota; kingdom Metazoa; phylum Arthropoda; class Insecta; order Hymenoptera; family Tenthredinidae; genus Tenthredo; species Tenthredo mesomela. Next base: position 22,167,278 of record OX031016.1, on the reverse strand, counting down.
CCTGATATCCCTGATATCCCTGATATCCTTGATATCCTCGATATCCCTCATATCCTCGATATCAGTGATATACTTGATATCAGTGATATCCTTGATATTCCTGATATCCCTGATATCCCTGATATCCCCGATATCCCTGATATCCCTGATATTCTTGATATCCCCGATATCCCTGATATCCCCGATATCCCTGATATCCCCGATATCCCTGATATCCCCGATATCCCTGATATCCCCGATATCCCTGATATCCCCGATATCCCTGATATCCCCGATATCCCTGATATCCCCGATATCCCTGATATCCCCGATATTCCTGATATCCCCGATATCCCTGATATCCCCGATATCCCTGATATCCCCGATATCCCTGATATCCCCGATATCCCTGATATCCCCGATATCCCTGATATCCCCGATATCCCTGATATCCCCGATATCCCTGATATCCCCGATATCCCTGATATCCCCGATATCCCTGATATCCCTGATATCCCTGATATCCCTGATATCCCTGATATCCCTGATATCCCTGATATCCTGGATATCCCTGATATCCCTGATATCCCTGATATCCCTGATATCCCTGATATCCCTGATATCCCTCATATCCCTGATATCCCTGATATCCCTGATATCCCTGATATCCCTGATATCCCTGATATCCCTGATATCCCTGATATCCCTGATATCTCTGATATCCCTGATATCCCTGATATCCCTGATATCCCTGATATCCCCGATATCCCTGATATCCCTGATATCCTGGATATCCCTGATATCCCTGATATCCCTGATATCCCTGATATCCCTGATATCCCTGATATCCCTGATATCCCTGATATCCCTGATATCCCTGATATCCCTGATATCCCTGATATCCCTGATATCCCTGATATCCCTGATATCCCTGATATCCTGGATATCCCTGATATCCCTGATATCCCTGATATCCCTGATATCCCTGATATCCCTGATATCCCTGATATCCCTGATATCCCTGATATCCCTGATATCCCTGATATCCCTGATATCCCTGATATCCCTGATATCCCTGATATCCTTGATATCCTCGATATCCCTCATATCCTCGATATCAGTGATATCCTTGATATTCCTGATATCCCTGATATCCCTGATATCCCTGATATCCCTGATATCCCTGATATCCCTGATATCCCTGATATCCCTGATATCCCTGATATCCCTGATATCCCTGATATCCCTGATATCCCTGATATCCCTGATATCCCTGATATCCCTGATATCCTTGATATCCCTGATATCCCTGATATCCCTGATATCCCCGATATCCCTGATATCCCCGATATCCCTGATATCCCCGATATCCCTGATATCCACAATATCCCTGATATCCCTGATATCCCTGATATCCCTGATATCCCTGATATCCCTGATATCCCTGATATCCCTGATATCCCTGATATCCTTGATATCCTCGATATCCCTCATATCCTCGATATCAGTGATATACTTGATATCAGTGATATCCTTGATATCCCTGATATCCCTGATATCCCTGATATCCCTGATATCCCCGATATCCCTGATATCCCCGATATCCCTGATATCCCCGATATCCCTGATATCCCCGATATCCCTGATATCCCTGATATCCCTGATATCCCTGATATCCCTGATATCCCCGATATCCCTGATATCCCCGATATCCCTGATATCCCCGATATCCCTGATATCCCCGATATCCCTGATATCCCCGATATCCCTGATATCCCCGATATCCCTGATATCCCTGATATCCCTGATATCCCTGATATCCCTGATATCCCTTATATCCCTGATATCCCTGATATCCCTGATATCCCTGATATCCCTGATATCCCTGATATCCCTGATATCCCTGATATCCCTGATATCCCTGATATTCCTGATATCCCTGATATCCTGGATATCCCTGATATCCCTGATATCCCTGATATCCCTGATATCCCTGATATCCCTGATATCCCTGATATCCTGGATATCCCTGATATCCTGGATATCCCTGATATCCCTGATATCCCTGATATCCCTGATATCCCTGATATCCTGGATATCCCTGATATCCCTGATATCCCTGATATCCTGGATATCCCTGATATCCTGGATATCCCTGATATCCTGGATATCCCTGATATCCCTGATATCCCTGATATCCCTGATATCCCTGATATCCCTGATATCCTGGATATCCCTGATATCCCTGATATCCCTGATATCCTGGATATCCCTGATATCCCTGATATCCCCGATATCCCTGATATCCCTGATATCCCTGATATCCCTGATATCCCTGATATCCCTGATATCCCTGATATCCTGGATATCCCTGATATCCTGGATATCCCTGATATCCTGGATATCCCTGATATCCCTGATATCCCTGATATCCCTGATATCCCTGATATCCCTGATATCCTGGATATCCCTGATATCCTGGATATCCCTGATATCCCTGATATCCCTGATATCCCTGATATCCCTGATATCCCTGATATCCCTGATATCCCTGATATCCCTGATATCCCTGATATCCCTGATATCCCTGATATCCTGGATATCCCTGATATCCTGGATATCCCTGATATCCTGGATATCCCTGATATCCCTGATATCCCTGATATCCCTGATATCCCTGATATCCCTGATATCCTGGATATCCCTGATATCCTGGATATCCCTGATATCCCTGATATCCCTGATATCCCTGATATCCCTGATATCCCTGATATCCCTGATATCCCTGATATCCCTGATATCCCTGATATCCTGGATATCCCTGATATCCTGGATATCCCTGATATCCCTGATATCCCTGATATCCCTGATATCCCTGATATCCCTGATATCCTGGATATCCCTGATATCCTGGATATCCCTGATATCCCTGATATCCCTGATATCCCTGATATCCCTGATATCCCTGATATCCCTGATATCCCTGATATCGCTGATATCCCTGATATCCCTGATATCCCTGATATCCCTGATATCGCTGATATCCCTGATATCCCTGATATCCCTGATATCCCTGATATCCCTGATATCCCTGATATTTCTGATATCCCTGATATCCCTGATATCCCTGATATCCTCGATATCCCTGATATCCTCGATATCCCTGATATCCTCGATATCCCTGATATCCTCGATATCCCTGATATCCTCGATATCAGTGATATACTTGATATCCCTGATATCCCTGATATCCTGGATATCCCTGATATCCCTGATATCCCTGATATCCCTGATATCCCTGATATCCCTGATATCCCCGATATCCCTGATATCCCTGATATCCCTGATATCCCTGATATCCCTGATATCCCTGATATCCCTAATATCCCTGATATCCCTGATATCCCTGATATCCCTGATATCCCTGATATCCCTGATATCCTTGATATCCCTGATATCCCTGATATCCCTGATATCCCTGATATCCTGGATATCCCTGATATCCCTGATATCCCTGATATCCCTGATATCCCTGATATCCCTGATATCCCTGATATCCCCGATATCCCTGATATCCCTGATATCCTGGATATCCCTGATATCCCTGATATCCCTGATATCCCTGATATCCCTGATATCCCTGATATCCCTGATATCCCTGATATCCCTGATATCCCTGATATCCCTGATATCCCTGATATCCTGGATATCCCTGATATCCCTGATATCCCTGATATCCCTGATATCCCTGATATCCCTGATATCCCTGATATCCCTGATATCCCTGATATCCCTGATATCCCTGATATCCCTGATATCCCTGATATCCATGATATCCTGGATATCCCTGATATCCCTGATATCCCTGATATCCCTGATATCCCTGATATCCCCGATATCCCTGATATCCCCGATATCCCTGATATCCCCGATATCCCTGATATCCCCGATATCCCTGATATCCCCGATATCCCTGATATCCCCGATATCCCTGATATCCCCGATATCCCCGATATCCCCGATATCCCTGATATCCCTGATATATCTGATATCGCTGATATCCCTGATATCCCTGATATCCCTGATATCCCTGATATCCCTGATATCCTGGATATCCCTGATATCCCTGATATCCCCGATATCCCTGATATCCCCGATATCCCTGATATCCCCGATATCCCTGATATCCCTGATATCCCTGATATCCCTGATATCCCTGATATCCCTGATATCCCTGATATCCCTGATATCCCTGATATCCCTGATATCCCTGATATCCCTGATATCCCTGATATCCCTGATATCCCTGATATCCCTGATATCCCTGATATCCCTGATATCCCTGATATCCCTGATATCCCTGATATCCCTGATATCCCTGATATCCCTGATATCCCTGATATCCCTGATATCCCTGATATCCCTGATATCCCTGATATCCCTGATATCCCTGATATCCCTGATATCCCTGATATCCCTGATATCCCTGATATCCCTGATATCCCTGATATCCCTGATATCCCTGATATCCCTGATATCCTGGATATCCCTGATATCCCTGATATCCCTGATATTCCTGATATCCCTGATATCCCTGATATCCCTGATATCCCTGATATCCCTGATATCCCTGATATCCCTGATATCCTGGATATCCCTGATATCCCTGATATCCCTGATATCCCTGATATCCCTGATATCCCTGATATCCCTGATATCCCTGATATCCCTGATATCCCTGATATCCCTGATATCCCTGATATCCCTGATATCCCTGATATCCCTGATATCCCTGATATCCCTGATATCCTTGATATCCCTGATATCCCTGATATCCTGGATATCCCTGATATCCCTGATATCCCTGATATCCCTGATATCCCTGATATCCCTGATATCCCTGATATCCCTGATATCCCTGATATCCCTGATATCCCTGATATCCCTGATATCCCTGATATCCCTGATATCCCTGATATCCCTGATATCCCTGATATCCCTGATATCCCTGAAATCCCTGATATCCCTGATATCCTGGATATCCCTGATATCCCTGATATCCCTGATATCCCTGATATCCCTGATATCCCTGATATCCCTGATATCCTGGATATCCCTGATATCCCTGATATCCCTGATATCCCTGATATCCCTGATATCCCTGATATCCCTGATATCCCTGATATCCCTGATATCCCTGATATCCTGGATATCCCTGATATCCCTGATATCCCTGATATCCCTGATATCCTGGATATCCCTGATATCCTGGATATCCCTGATATCCCTGATATCCCTGATATCCTGGATATCCCTGATATCCCTGATATCCCTGATATCCCTGATATCCCTGATATCCCTGATATCCCTGATATCCCTGATATCCCTGATATCCCTGATATCCCTGATATCCCTGATATCCCTGATATCCCTGATATCCCTGATATCCCTGATATCCCTGATATCCCTGATATCCCTGATATCCCTGATATCCCTGATATCCCTGATATCCCTGATATCCCTGATATCCCTGATATCCCTGATATCCCTGATATCCCTGATATCCCTGATATCCCTGATATCCCTGATATCCCTGATATCCCTGATATCCTGGATATCCCTGATATCCCTGATATCCCTGATATCCCTGATATCCCTGATATCCCTGATATCCCTGATATCCCTGATATCCCTGATATCCTGGATATCCCTGATATCCCTGATATCCCTGATATCCCTGATATCCCTGATATCCCTGATATCCCTGATATCCTGGATATCCCTGATATCCCTGATATCCCTGATATCCCTGATATCCCTGATATCCCTGATATCCCTGATATCCCTGATATCCCTGATATCCCTGATATCCCTGATATCCCTGATATCCTGGATATCCCTGATATCCCTGATATCCCTGATATCCTGGATATCCCTGATATCCTGGATATCCCTGATATCCTGGATATCCCTGATATCCCTGATATCCCCGATATCCCTGATATCCCCGATATCCCTGATATCCCTGATATCCCTGACATCCCTGATATCCCTGATATCCCTGATATCCCTGATATCCTGGATATCCCTGATATCCTGGATATCCCTGATATCCCTGATATCCCTGATATCCCTGATATCCCTGATATCCCTGATATCCTGGATATCCCTGATATCCTGGATATCCCTGATATCCCTGATATCCCTGATATCCCTGATATCCCTGATATCCCTGATATCCCTGATATCCCTGATATCCCTGATATCCTGGATATCCCTGATATCCCTGATATCCCTGATATCCCTGATATCCCTGATATCCCTGATATCCCTGATATCCCTGATATCCCTGATATCCCTGATATCCTGGATATCCCTGATATCCCTGATATCCCTGATATCCCTGATATCCTGGATATCCCTGATATCCTGGATATCCCTGATATCCCTGATATCCCTGATATCCCTGATATCCCTGATATCCCTGATATCCCTGAAATCCCTGATATCCCTGATATCCTGGATATCCCTGATATCCCTGATATCCCTGATATCCCTGATATCCCTGATATCCCTGATATCCCTGATATCCCTGATATCCTGGATATCCCTGATATCCCTGATATCCCTGATATCCCTGATATCCCTGATATCCCTGATATCCCTGATATCCCTGATATCCCTGATATCCCTGATATCCTGGATATCCCTGATATCCCTGATATCCCTGATATCCCTGATATCCTGGATATCCCTGATATCCTGGATATCCCTGATATCCCTGATATCCCTGATATCCCTGATATCCCTGATATCCCTGATATCCTGGATATCCCTGATATCCTGGATATCCCTGATATCCCTGATATCCCTGATATCCCTGATATCCCTGATATCCCTGATATCCCTGATATCCCTGATATCCCTGATATCCCTGATATCCCTGATATCCCTGATATCCCTGATATCCCTGATATCCCTGATATCCCTGATATCCCTGATATCCCTGATATCCCTGATATCCCTGATATCCCTGATATCCCTGATATCCCTGATATCCCTGATATCCCTGATATCCCTGATATCCCTGATATCCCTGATATCCCTGATATCCCTGATATCCTGGATATCCCTGATATCCCTGATATCCCTGATATCCCTGATATCCCTGATATCCCTGATATCCCTGATATCCCTGATATCCCTGATATCCTGGATATCCCTGATATCCCTGATATCCCTGATATCCCTGATATCCCTGATATCCCTGATATCCCTGATATCCTGGATATCCCTGATATCCCTGATATCCCTGATATCCCTGATATCCCTGATATCCCTGATATCCCTGATATCCCTGATATCCCTGATATCCCTGATATCCCTGATATCCCTGATATCCTGGATATCCCTGATATCCCTGATATCCCTGATATCCTGGATATCCCTGATATCCTGGATATCCCTGATATCCTGGATATCCCTGATATCCCTGATATCCCCGATATCCCTGATATCCCCGATATCCCTGATATCCCTGATATCCCTGACATCCCTGATATCCCTGATATCCCTGATATCCCTGATATCCTGGATATCCCTGATATCCTGGATATCCCTGATATCCCTGATATCCCTGATATCCCTGATATCCCTGATATCCCTGATATCCTGGATATCCCTGATATCCTGGATATCCCTGATATCCCTGATATCCCTGATATCCCTGATATCCCTGATATCCCTGATATCCCTGATATCCCTGATATCCCTGATATCCCTGATATCCTTGATATCCTCGATATCCCTCATATCCTCGATATCAGTGATATACTTGATATCAGTGATATCCTTGATATTCCTGATATCCCTGATATCCCTGATATCCCTGATATCCCTGATATCCCTGATATCCCTGATATCCCTGATATCCCTGATATCCCTGATATCCCTGATATCCTTGATATCCCTGATATCCCTGATATCCCTGATATCCCCGATATCCCTGATATCCCCGATATCCCTGATATCCACAATATCCCTGATATCCCTGATATCCCTGATATCCCTGATATCCCTGATATCCCTGATATCCCTGATATCCCTGATATCCCTGATATCCCTGATATCCCTGATATCCCTGATATCCCTGATATCCCTGATATCCCTGATATCCCTGATATCCTGGATATCCCTGATATCCCTGATATCCCTGATATCCCTGATATCCCTGATATCCCTGATATCCCTGATATCCCTGATATCCCTGATATCCCTGATATCCCTGATATCCCTGATATCCCTGATATCCTGGATATCCCTGATATCCCTGATATCCCTGATATCCCTGATATCCCTGATATCCCTGATATCCCTGATATCCCTTATATCCCTGATATCCCTGATATCCCTGATATCCCTGATATCCCTGATATCCCTGATATCCCTGATATCCCTGATATCCCTGATATCCCTGATATCCCTGATATCCCTGATATCCCTGATATCCCTGATATCCTGGATATCCCTGATATCCCTGATATCCCTGATATCCCTGATATCCCTGATATCCCTGATATCCCTGATATCCTGGATATCCCTGATATCCCTGATATCCCTGATATCCTGGATATCCCTGATATCCTGGATATCCCTGATATCCTGGATATCCCTGATATCCCTGATATCCCCGATATCCCTGATATCCCTGATATCCCTGATATCCCTGATATCCCTGATATCCCTGATATCCCTGATATCCTGGATATCCCTGATATCCTGGATATCCCTGATATCCCTGATATCCCTGATATCCCTGATATCCCTGATATCCCTGATATCCCTGATATCCCTGATATCCTGGATATCCCTGATATCCTGGATATCCCTGATATCCCTGATATCCCTGATATCCCTGATATCCCTGATATCCCTGATATCCCTGATATCCCTGATATCCTTGATATCCTCGATATCCCTCATATCCTCGATATCAGTGATATACTTGATATCAGTGATATCCTTGATATTCCTGATATCCCTGATATCCCTGATATCCCCGATATCCCTGATATCCCTGATATTCTTGATATCCCCGATATCCCTGATATCCCCGATATCCCTGATATCCCCGATATCCCTGATATCCCCGATATCCCTGATATCCCCGATATCCCTGATATCCCCGATATTCCTGATATCCCCGATATCCCTGATATCCCCGATATCCCTGATATCCCCGATATCCCTGATATCCCCGATATCCCTGATATCCCCGATATCCCTGATATCCCCGATATCCCTGATATCCCTGATATCCCTGATATCCCTGATATCCCTGATATCCCTGATATCCCTGATATCCCTGATATCCTTGATATCCCTGATATCCCTGATATCCCTGATATCCCCGATATCCCTGATATCCCCGATATCCCTGATATCCACAATATCCCTGATATCCCTGATATCCCTGATATCCCTGATATCCCTGATATCCCTGATATCCCTGATATCCCTGATATCCTTGATATCCCTGATATCCTTGATATCCCTGATATCCTTGATATCCCTGATATCCCTGATATCGCTGATATCCCTGATATCCCTGATATCCCTGATATCCCTGATATCCCTGATATCCCTGATATTTCTGATATCCCTGATATCCCTGATATCCCTGATATCCTCGATATCCCTGATATCCTCGATATCCCTGATATCCTCGATATCCCTGATATCCTCGATATCCCTGATATCCTCGATATCAGTGATATACTTGATATCAGTGATATCCTTGATATCCCTGATATCCTTGATATTCCTAATATCCCTGATATCCCTGATATCCCTGATATCCTTGATATCCCTGATATCCCTGATATCCCTGATATCCCTGATATCCCTGATATCCTTGATATCCTCGATATCCCTCATATCCTCGATATCAGTGATATACTTGATATCAGTGATATCCTTGATATCCCTGATATCCCTGATATCCCTGATATCCCTGATATCCCCGATATCCCTGATATCCCCGATATCCCTGATATCCCCGATATCCCTGATATCCCCGATATCCCTGATATCCCCGATATCCCTGATATCCCCGATATCCCTGATATCCCCGATATCCCTGATATCCCTGATATCCCTGATATCCCTGATATCCCTGATATCCCTGATATCCCTGATATCCCCGATATCCCTGATATCCCCGATATCCCTGATATCCCCGATATCCCTGATATCCCCGATATCCCTGATATCCCCGATATCCCTGATATCCCCGATATCCCTGATATCCCCGATATCCCTGATATCCCTGATATCCCTGATATCCCTGATATCCCTGATATCCCTGATATCCCTGATATCCCTGATATCCCTGATATCCCTGATATCCCTGATATCCCTGATATCCTGGATATCCCTGATATCCCTGATATCCCCGATATCCCCGATATCCCCGATATCCCTGATATCCCTGATATCCCTGATATCCCTGATATCCCTGATATCCCTGATATCCCTGATATCCCTGATATCCCTGATATCCCTGATATCCCTGATATCCCTGATATCCCTGATATCCCTGATATCCCTGATATCCTGGATATCCCTGATATCCCTGATATCCCTGATATTCCTGATATCCCTGATATCCCTGATATCCCTGATATCCCTGATATCCCTGATATCCCTGATATCCCTGATATCCCTGATATCCCTGATATCCTGGATATCCCTGATATCCCTGATATCCCTGATATCCCTGATATCCCTGATATCCCTGATATTCCTGATATCCCTGATATCCCTGATATCCCTGATATCCCTGATATCCCTGATATCCCTGATATCCCTGATATCCCTGATATCCCTGATATCCCTGATATCCCTGATATCCCTGATATCCCTGATATCCCTGATATCCCTGATATCCCTGATATCCCTGATATCCTGGATATCCCTGATATCCCTGATATCCCTGATATCCCTGATATCCCTAATATCCCTGATATCCCTGATATCCTGGATATCCCTGATATCCTGGATATCCCTGATATCCCTGATATCCCTGATATCCCTGATATCCCTGATATCCCTGATATCCCTGATATCCCTGATATCCCTGATATCCCTGATATCCCTGATATCCTTGATATCCTCGATATCCCTCATATCCTCGATATCAGTGATATACTTGATATCAGTGATATCCTTGATATTCCTGATATCCCTGATATCCCTGATATCCCCGATATCCCTGATATCCCTGATATTCTTGATATCCCCGATATCCCTGATATCCCCGATATCCCTGATATCCCTGATATTCTTGATATCCCCGATATCCCTGATATCCCCGATATCCCTGATATCCCCGATATCCCTGATATCCCCGATATCCCTGATATCCCCGATATCCCTGATATCCCCGATATCCCTGATATCCCCGATATCCCTGATATCCCCGATATTCCTGATATCCCCGATATCCCTGATATCCCCGATATCCCTGATATCCCCGATATCCCTGATATCCCCGATATCCCTGATATCCCCGATATCCCTGATATCCCCGATATCCCTGATATCCCTGATATCCCTGATATCCCTGATATCCCTGATATCCCTGATATCCCTGATATCCCTGATATCCCTGATATCCCTGATATCCTTGATATCCCTGATATCCCTGATATCCTGGATATCCCTGATATCCCTGATATCCCTGATATCCCTGATATCCCTGATATCCCTGATATCCCTGATATCCCTGATATCCCTGATATCCCTGATATCCCTGATATCCCTGATATCCCTGATATCCCTGATATCCCTGATATCCCTGATATCCCTGATATCCCTGATATCCCTGATATCCTGGATATCCCTGATATCCCTGATATCCCTGATATCCTGGATATCCCTGATATCCCTGATATCCCTGATATCCCTGATATCCCTGATATCCCTGATATCCCTGATATCCCTGATATCCCTGATATCCCTGATATCCTGGATATCCCTGATATCCCTGATATCCCTGATATCCCTGATATCCCTGATATCCCTGATATCCCTGATATCCCTGATATCCCTGATATCCCTGATATCCCTGATATCCTGGATATCCCTGATATCCCTGATATCCCCGATATCCCCGATATCCCCGATATCCCTGATATCCCTGATATCCCTGATATCCCTGATATCCCTGATATCCCTGATATCCCTGATATCCCTGATATCCCTGATATCCCTGATATCCCTGATATCCCTGATATCCCTGATATCCCTGATATCCCTGATATCCCTGATATCCCTGATATCCCTGATATCCCTGATATCCCTGATATCCTGGATATCCCTGATATCCCTGATATCCCTGATATTCCTGATATCCCTGATATCCCTGATATCCCTGATATCCCTGATATCCCTGATATCCCTGATATCCCTGATATCCTGGATATCCCTGATATCCCTGATATCCCTGATATCCCTGATATCCCTGATATCCCTGATATCCCTGATATCCCTGATATCCCTGATATCCCTGATATCCCTGATATCCCTGATATCCCTGATATCCCTGATATCCCTGATATCCCTGATATCCCTGATATCCCTGATATCCCTGATATCCTTGATATCCCTGATATCCCTGATATCCTGGATATCCCTGATATCCCTGATATCCCTGATATCCCTAATATCCCTGATATCCCTGATATCCCTGATATCCCTGATATCCCTAATATCCCTGATATCCCTGATATCCCTGATATCCCTGATATCCCTGATATCCCTGATATCCCTGATATCCCTGAAATCCCTGATATCCCTGATATCCTGGATATCCCTGATATCCCTGATATCCCTGATATCCCTGATATCCCTGATATCCCTGATATCCCTGATATCCCTGATATCCTGGATATCCCTGATATCCCTGATATCCCTGATATCCCTGATATCCCTGATATCCCTGATATCCCTGATATCCCTGATATCCCTGATATCCCTGATATCCTTGATATCCCTGATATCCCTGATATCCTGGATATCCCTGATATCCCTGATATCCCTGATATCCCTGATATCCCTGATATCCCTGATATCCCTGATATCCCTGATATCCCTGATATCCCTGATATCCCTGATATCCCTGATATCCCTGATATCCCTGAAATCCCTGATATCCCTGATATCCTGGATATCCCTGATATCCCTGATATCCCTGATATCCCTGATATCCCTGATATCCCTGATATCCCTGATATCCCTGATATCCCTGATATCCTGGATATCCCTGATATCCCTGATATCCCTGATATCCCTGATATCCTGGATATCCCTGATATCCCTGATATCCCTGATATCCCTGATATCCCTGATATCCCTGATATCCCTGATATCCTTGATATCCCTGATATCCCTGATATCCCTGATATCCCTGATATCCCTGATATCCCTGATATCCCTGATATCCCTGATATCCCTGATATCCCTGATATCCCTGATATCCCTGATATCCCTGATATCCTGGATATCCCTGATATCCCTGATATCCCTGATATCCCTGATATCCCTGATATCCCTGATATCCCTGATATCCCTGATATGCCTGATATATCTGATATCCCTGATATCCCTGATATCCCTGATATCCCTGATATCCTGGATATCGCTGATATCCCTGATATCCCCGATATCCCTGATATCCCTGATATCCCTGATATCTCTGATATCCCTGATATCCCTGATATCCCTGATATCCCTGATATCCCCGATATCCCTGATATCCCTGATATCCTGGATATCCCTGATATCCTGGATATCCCTGATATCCTGGATATCCCTGATATCCCTGATATCCCTGATATCCCTGATATCCCTGATATCCCTGATATCCCTGATATTCCTGATATCCCTGATATCCCTGATATCCCTGATATCCTGGATATCCCTGATATCCTGGATATCCCTGATATCCCTGATATCCTGGATATCCCTGATATCCTGGATATCCCTGATATCCCTGATATCCCTGATATCCCTGATATCCCTGATATCCCTGATATCCCTGATATCCCTGATATCCCTGATATCCTGGATATCCCTGATATCCCTGATATCCCTGATATCCCTGATATCCCTGATATCCTGGATATCCCTGATATCCCTGATATCCCTGATATCCTGGATATCCCTGATATCCTGGATATCCCTGATATCCTGGATATCCCTGATATCCCTGATATCCCTGATATCCCTGATATCCCTGATATCCCTGATATCCCTGATATCCCTGATATCCTGGATATCCCTGATATCCTGGATATCCCTGATATCCCTGATATCCCTGATATCCCTGATATCCCTGATATCCCTGATATCCCTGATATCCCTGATATCCCTGATATCCCTGATATCCTGGATATCCCTGATATCCTGGATATCCCTGATATCCTGGATATCCCTGATATCCCTGATATCCCTGATATCCCTGATATCCTGGATATCCCTGATATCCTGGATATCCCTGATATCCCTGATATCCCTGATATCCCTGATATCCCTGATATCCCTGATATCCCTGATATCCCTGATATCGCTGATATCCCTGATATCCCTGATATCCCTGATATCCCTGATATCCCTGATATCCCTGATATTTCTGATATCCCTGATATCCCTGATATCCCTGATATCCTCGATATCCCTGATATCCTCGATATCCCTGATATCCTCGATATCCCTGATATCCTCGATATCCCTGATATCCTCGATATCAGTGATATACTTGATATCCCTGATATCCCTGATATCCTGGATATCCCTGATATCCCTGATATCCCTGATATCCCTGATATCCCTGATATCCCTGATATCCCCGATATCCCTGATATCCCTGATATCCCTGATATCCCTGATATCCCTGATATCCCTGATATCCCTAATATCCCTGATATCCCTGATATCCCTGATATCCCTGATATCCCTGATATCCCTGATATCCTTGATATCCCTGATATCCCTGATATCCCTGATATCCCTGATATCCTGGATATCCCTGATATCCCTGATATCCCTGATATCCCTGATATCCCTGATATCCCTGATATCCCTGATATCCCCGATATCCCTGATATCCCTGATATCCTGGATATCCCTGATATCCCTGATATCCCTGATATCCCTGATATCCCTGATATCCCTGATATCCCTGATATCCCTGATATCCCTGATATCCCTGATATCCCTGATATCCTGGATATCCTGGATATCCCTGATATCCCTGATATCCCTGATATTCCTGATATCCCTGATATCCCTGATATCCCTGATATCCCTGATATCCCTGATATCCCTGATATCCCTGATATCCCTGATATCCCTGATATCCTGGATATCCCTGATATCCCTGATATCCCTGATATCCCTGATATCCCTGATATCCCTGATATTCCTGATATCCCTGATATCCCTGATATCCCTGATATCCCTGATATCCCTGATATCCCTGATATCCCTGATATCCCTGATATCCCTGATATCCCTGATATCCCTGATATCCCTGATATCCCTGATATCCCTGATATCCCTGATATCCCTGATATCCCTGATATCCCTGATATCCCTGATATCCCTGATATCCCTGATATCCTGGATATCCCTGATATCCCTGATATCCCCGATATCCCCGATATCCCCGATATCCCCGATATCCCCGATATCCCTGATATCCCTGATATCCCTGATATCCCTGATATCCCTGATATCCCTGATATCCCTGATATCCCTGATATCCCTGATATCCCTGATATCCCTGATATCCCTGATATCCCTGATATCCCTGATATCCCTGATATCCCTGATATCCCTGATATCCTGGATATCCCTGATATCCCTGATATCCCTGATATTCCTGATATCCCTGATATCCCTGATATCCCTGATATCCCTGATATCCCTGATATCCTGGATATCCCTGATATCCCTGATATCCCTGATATCCCTGATATCCCTGATATCCCTGATATCCCTGATATCCCTGATATCCCTGATATCCCTGATATCCCTGATATCCCTGATATCCCTGATATCCCTGATATCCCTGATATCCCTGATATCCCTGATATCCCTGATATCCCTGATATCCTTGATATCCCTGATATCCCTGATATCCTGGATATCCCTGATATCCCTGATATCCCTGATATCCCTAATATCCCTGATATCCCTGATATCCCTGATATCCCTGATATCCCTAATATCCCTGATATCCCTGATATCCCTGATATCCCTGATATCCCTGATATCCCTGATATCCCTGATATCCCTGAAATCCCTGATATCCCTGATATCCTGGATATCCCTGATATCCCTGATATCCCTGATATCCCTGATATCCCTGATATCCCTGATATCCTGGATATCCCTGATATCCCTGATATCCCTGATATCCCTGATATCCCTGATATCCCTGATATCCCTGATATCCCTGATATCCTTGATATCCCTGATATCCCTGATATCCTGGATATCCCTGATATCCCTGATATCCCTGATATCCCTGATATCCCTGATATCCCTGATATCCCTGATATCCCTGATATCCCTGATATCCCTGATATCCCTGATATCCCTGATATCCCTGATATCCCTGAAATCCCTGATATCCCTGATATCCTGGATATCCCTGATATCCCTGATATCCCTGATATCCCTGATATCCCTGATATCCCTGATATCCCTGATATCCCTGATATCCCTGATATCCTGGATATCCCTGATATCCCTGATATCCCTGATATCCCTGATATCCTGGATATCCCTGATATCCCTGATATCCCTGATATCCCTGATATCCCTGATATCCCTGATATCCCTGATATCCTTGATATCCCTGATATCCCTGATATCCCTGATATCCCTGATATCCCTGATATCCCTGATATCCCTGATATCCCTGATATCCCTGATATCCCTGATATCCCTGATATCCTGGATATCCCTGATATCCCTGATATCCCTGATATCCCTGTTAAATTTTCAAAAATGTCAAAATCGCTAGTATACCCAAGCTACATAGAGACGTGCATGAAGCAGCGTATGCATGTGTATATCAATACACTACTCCTTTCCCCCTCCAAAAATTTCAGCACACCTCCTCGGGTCAGATGTTCTCCTGATACCAGGAGTATTTTACGAGTTAAATTTTCAAAAATGTCAAAATCGCTGGTATACCCAAGCTACATAGAGACGTGCATGAAGCAGCGTATGCATGTGTATATCAATACACTACTCCTTTCCCCCGCCAAAAATTTCAGCACACCTCCTCGGGTCAGATGTTCTCCTGATACCAGGAGTATTTTACGAGTTAAATTTTCAAAAATGTCAAAATCGCTAGTATACCCAAGCTACATAGAGACGTGCATGAAGCAGCGTATGCATGTGTATATCAATACACTACTCCTTTCCCCCTCCAAAAATTTCAGCACACCTCCTCGGGTCAGATGTTCTCCTGATACCAGGAGTATTTTACGAGTTAAATTTTCAAAAATGTCAAAATCGCTAGTATACCCAAGCTACATAGAGACGTGCATGAAGCAGCGTATGCATGTGTATATCAATACACTACTCCTTTCCCCCTCCAAAAATTTCAGCACACCTCCTCGGGTCAGATGTTCTCCTGATACCAGGAGTATTATTTTACGAGTTAAATTTTCAAAAATGTCAAAATCGCTAGTATACCCAAGCTACATAGAGACGTGCATGATGCAGCGTATGCATGCCTATATCAATACACTACTCCTTTCCCCCTCCAAAAATTTCAGCACACCTCCTCGGGTCAGATGTTCTCCTGATACCAGGAGTATTTTACGAGTTAAATTTTCAAAAATGTCAAAATCGCTGGTATACCCAAGCTACATAGAGACGTGCATGAAGCAGCGTATGCATGTGTATATCAATACACTACTCCTTTCCCCCTCCAAAAATTTCAGCACACCTCCTCGGGTCAGATGTTCTCCTGATACCAGGAGTATTATTTTACGAGTTAAATTTTCAAAAATGTCAAAATCGCTAGTATACCCAAGCTACATAGAGACGTGCATGAAGCAGCGTATGCATGTGTATATCAATACACTACTCCTTTCCCCCTCCAAAAATTTCAGCACACCTCCTCGGGTCAGATGTTCTCCTGATACCAGGAGTATTATTTTACGAGTTAAATTTTCAAAAATGTCAAAATCGCTAGTATACCCAAGCTACATAGAGACGTGCATGAAGCAGCGTATGCATGTGTATATCAATACACTACTCCTTTCCCCCTCCAAAAATTTCAGCACACCTCCTCGGGTCAGATGTTCTCCTGATACCAGGAGTATTTTACGAGTTAAATTTTCAAAAATGTCAAAATCGCTGGTATACCCAAGCTACATAGAGACGTGCATGAAGCAGCGTATGCATGTGTATATCAATACACTACTCCTTTCCCCCGCCAAAAATTTCAGCACACCTCCTCGGGTCAGATGTTCTCCTGATACCAGGAGTATTTTACGAGTTAAATTTTCAAAAATGTCAAAATCGCTAGTATACCCAAGCTACATAGAGACGTGCATGAAGCAGCGTATGCATGTGTATATCAATACACTACTCCTTTCCCCCTCCAAAAATTTCAGCACACCTCCTCGGGTCAGATGTTCTCCTGATACCAGGAGTATTTTACGAGTTAAATTTTCAAAAATGTCAAAATCGCTAGTATACCCAAGCTACATAGAGACGTGCATGAAGCAGCGTATGCATGTGTATATCAATACACTACTCCTTTCCCCCTCCAAAAATTTCAGCACACCTCCTCGGGTCAGATGTTCTCCTGATACCAGGAGTATTTTACGAGGTAAATTTTCAAAAATGTCAAAATCGCTGGTATACCCAAGCTACATAGAGACGTGCATGAAGCAGCGTATGCATGTGTATATCAATACACTACTCCTTTCCCCCTCCAAAAATTTCAGCACACCTCCTCGGGTCAGATGTTCTCCTGATACCAGGAGTATTTTACGAGTTAAATTTTCAAAAATGTCAAAATCGCTAGTATACCCAAGCTACATAGAGACGTGCATGAAGCAGCGTATGCATGTGTATATCAATACACTACTCCTTTCCCCCTCCAAAAATTTCAGCACACCTCCTCGGGTCAGATGTTCTCCTGATACCAGGAGTATTATTTTACGAGTTAAATTTTCAAAAATGTCAAAATCGCTAGTATACCCAAGCTACATAGAGACGTGCATGATGCAGCGTATGCATGCCTATATCAATACACTACTCCTTTCCCCCTCCAAAAATTTCAGCACACCTCCTCGGGTCAGATGTTCTCCTGATACCAGGAGTATTTTACGAGTTAAATTTTCAAAAATGTCAAAATCGCTGGTATACCCAAGCTACATAGAGACGTGCATGAAGCAGCGTATGCATGTGTATATCAATACACTACTCCTTTCCCCCTCCAAAAATTTCAGCACACCTCCTCGGGTCAGATGTTCTCCTGATACCAGGAGTCCTATTTTACGAGTTAAATTTTCAAAAATGTCAAAATCGCTAGTATACCCAAGCTACATAGAGACGTGCATGAAGCAGCGTATGCATGTGTATATCAATACACTACTCCTTTCCCCCTCCAAAAATTTCAGCACACCTCCTCGGGTCAGATGTTCTCCTGATACCAGGAGTATTTTACGAGTTAAATTTTCAAAAATGTCAAAATCGCTGGTATACCCAAGCTACATAGAGACGTGCATGAAGCAGCGTATGCATGTGTATATCAATACACTACTCCTTTCCCCCTCCAAAAATTTCAGCACACCTCCTCGGGTCAGATGTTCTCCTGATACCAGGAGTATTATTTTACGAGTTAAATTTTCAAAAATGTCAAAATCGCTAGTATACCCAAGCTACATAGAGACGTGCATGAAGCAGCGTATGCATGTGTATATCAATACACTACTCCTTTCCCCCTCCAAAAATTTCAGCACACCTCCTCGGGTCAGATGTTCTCCTGATACCAGGAGTATTTTACGAGTTGAATTTTCAAAAATGTCAAAATCGCTAGTATACCCAAGCTACAAAGAGACGTGCATGAAGCAGCGTATGCATGTGTATATCAATACACTACTCCTTTCCCCCTCCGAAAATTTCAGCACACCTCCTCGGGTCAGATGTTCTCCTGATACCAGGAGTATTATTTTACGAGTTAAATTTTCAAAAATGTCAAAATCGCTAGTATACCCAAGCTACATAGAGACGTGCATGATGCAGCGTATGCATGCCTATATCAATACACTACTCCTTTCCCCCTCCAAAAATTTCAGCACACCTCCTCGGGTCAGATGTTCTCCTGATACCAGGAGTAATTTACGAGTTAAATTTTCAAAAATGTCAAAATCGCTGGTATACCCAAGCTACATAGAGACGTGCATGAAGCAGCGTATGCATGTGTATATCAATACACTACTCCTTTCCCCCTCCAAAAATTTCAGCACACCTCCTCGGGTCAGATGTTCTCCTGATACCAGGAGTATTTTACGAGTTAAATTTTCAAAAATGTCAAAATCGCTGGTATACCCAAGCTACATAGAGACGTGCATGAAGCAGCGTATGCATGTGTATATCAATACACTACTCCTTTCCCCCTCCAAAAATTTCAGCACACCTCCTCGGGTCAGATGTTCTCCTGATACCAGGAGTATTATTTTACGAGTTAAATTTTCAAAAATGTCAAAATCGCTAGTATACCCAAGCTACATAGAGACGTGCATGAAGCAGCGTATGCATGTGTATATCAATACACTACTCCTTTCCCCCTCCAAAAATTTCAGCACACCTCCTCGGGTCAGATGTTCTCCTGATACCAGGAGTATTTTACGAGTTAAATTTTCAAAAATGTCAAAATCGCTAGTATACCCAAGCTACATAGAGACGTGCATGAAGCAGCGTATGCATGTGTATATCAATACACTACTCCTTTCCCCCTCCAAAAATTTCAGCACACCTCCTCGGGTCAGATGTTCTCCTGATACCAGGAGTATTTTACGAGTTAAATTTTCAAAAATGTCAAAATCGCTAGTATACCCAAGCTACATAGAGACGTGCATGAAGCAGCGTATGCATGTGTATATCAATACACTACTCCTTTCCCCCTCCAAAAATTTCAGCACACCTCCTCGGGTCAGATGTTCTCCTGATACCAGGAGTATTTTACGAGTTAAATTTTCAAAAATGTCAAAATCGCTAGTATACCCAAGCTACATAGAGACGTGCATGAAGCAGCGTATGCATGTGTATATCAATACACTACTCCTTTCCCCCTCCAAAAATTTCAGCACACCTCCTCGGGTCAGATGTTCTCCTGATACCAGGAGTATTTTACGAGTTAAATTTTCAAAAATGTCAAAATCGCTGGTATACCCAAGCTACATAGAGACGTGCATGAAGCAGCGTATGCATGTGTATATCAATACACTACTCCTTTCCCCCTCCAAAAATTTCAGCACACCTCCTCGGGTCAGATGTTCTCCTGATACCAGGAGTATTATTTTACGAGTTAAATTTTCAAAAATGTCAAAATCGCTGGTATACCCAAGCTACATAGAGACGTGCATGAAGCAGCGTATGCATGTGTATATCAATACACTACTCCTTTCCCCCTCCAAAAATTTCAGCACACCTCCTCGGGTCAGATGTTCTCCTGATACCAGGAGTATTATTTTACGAGTTAAATTTTCAAAAATGTCAAAATCGCTAGTATACCCAAGCTACATAGAGACGTGCATGAAGCAGCGTATGCATGTGTATATCAATACACTACTCCTTTCCCCCTCCAAAAATTTCAGCACACCTCCTCGGGTCAGATGTTCTCCTGATACCAGGAGTATTATTTTACGAGTTAAATTTTCAAAAATGTCAAAATCGCTAGTATACCCAAGCTACATAGAGACGTGCATGAAGCAGCGTATGCATGTGTATATCAATACACTACTCCTTTCCCCCTCCAAAAATTTCAGCACACCTCCTCGGGTCAGATGTTCTCCTGATACCAGGAGTATTTTACGAGTTAAATTTTCAAAAATGTCAAAATCGCTGGTATACCCAAGCTACATAGAGACGTGCATGAAGCAGCGTATGCATGTGTATATCAATACACTACTCCTTTCCCCCTCCAAAAATTTCAGCACACCTCCTCGGGTCAGATGTTCTCCTGATACCAGGAGTATTTTACGAGTTAAATTTTCAAAAATGTCAAAATCGCTAGTATACCCAAGCTACATAGAGACGTGCATGAAGCAGCGTATGCATGTGTATATCAATACACTACTCCTTTCCCCCTCCAAAAATTTCAGCACACCTCCTCGGGTCAGATGTTCTCCTGATACCAGGAGTATTTTACGAGTTAAATTTTCAAAAATGTCAAAATCGCTAGTATACCCAAGCTACATAGAGACGTGCATGAAGCAGCGTATGCATGTGTATATCAATACACTACTCCTTTCCCCCTCCAAAAATTTCAGCACACCTCCTCGGGTCAGATGTTCTCCTGATACCAGGAGTATTTTACGAGTTAAATTTTCAAAAATGTCAAAATCGCTAGTATACCCAAGCTACATAGAGACGTGCATGAAGCAGCGTATGCATGTGTATATCAATACACTACTCCTTTCCCCCTCCAAAAATTTCAGCACACCTCCTCGGGTCAGATGTTCTCCTGATACCAGGAGTATTTTACGAGTTAAATTTTCAAAAATGTCAAAATCGCTAGTATACCCAAGCTACATAGAGACGTGCATGAAGCAGCGTATGCATGTGTATATCAATACACTACTCCTTTCCCCCTCCAAAAATTTCAGCACACCTCCTCGGGTCAGATGTTCTCCTGATACCAGGAGTATTTTACGAGTTAAATTTTCAAAAATGTCAAAATCGCTGGTATACCCAAGCTACATAGAGACGTGCATGAAGCAGCGTATGCATGTGTATATCAATACACTACTCCTTTCCCCCTCCAAAAATTTCAGCACACCTCCTCGGGTCAGATGTTCTCCTGATACCAGGAGTATTTTACGAGTTAAATTTTCAAAAATGTCAAAATCGCTAGTATACCCAAGCTACATAGAGACGTGCATGAAGCAGCGTATGCATGTGTATATCAATACACTACTCCTTTCCCCCTCCAAAAATTTCAGCACACCTCCTCGGGTCAGATGTTCTCCTGATACCAGGAGTATTTTACGAGTTAAATTTTCAAAAATGTCAAAATCGCTAGTATACCCAAGCTACATAGAGACGTGCATGAAGCAGCGTATGCATGTGTATATCAATACACTACTCCTTTCCCCCTCCAAAAATTTCAGCACACCTCCTCGGGTCAGATGTTCTCCTGATACCAGGAGTATTTTACGAGTTAAATTTTCAAAAATGTCAAAATCGCTAGTATACCCAAGCTACATAGAGACGTGCATGAAGCAGCGTATGCATGTGTATATCAATACACTACTCCTTTCCCCCTCCAAAAATTTCAGCACACCTCCTCGGGTCAGATGTTCTCCTGATACCAGGAGTATTTTACGAGTTAAATTTTCAAAAATGTCAAAATCGCTGGTATACCCAAGCTACATAGAGACGTGCATGAAGCAGCGTATGCATGTGTATATCAATACACTACTCCTTTCCCCCTCCAAAAATTTCAGCACACCTCCTCGGGTCAGATGTTCTCCTGATACCAGGAGTATTATTTTACGAGTTAAATTTTCAAAAATGTCAAAATCGCTAGTATACCCAAGCTACATAGAGACGTGCATGAAGCAGCGTATGCATGTGTATATCAATACACTACTCCTTTCCCCCTCCAAAAATTTCAGCACACCTCCTCGGGTCAGATGTTCTCCTGATACCAGGAGTATTTTACGAGTTAAATTTTCAAAAATGTCAAAATCGCTAGTATACCCAAGCTACATAGAGACGTGCATGAAGCAGCGTATGCATGTGTATATCAATACACTACTCCTTTCCCCCTCCAAAAATTTCAGCACACCTCCTCGGGTCAGATGTTCTCCTGATACCAGGAGTATTTTACGAGTTAAATTTTCAAAAATGTCAAAATCGCTAGTATACCCAAGCTACATAGAGACGTGCATGAAGCAGCGTATGCATGTGTATATCAATACACTACTCCTTTCCCCCTCCAAAAATTTCAGCACACCTCCTCGGGTCAGATGTTCTCCTGATACCAGGAGTATTATTTTACGAGTTAAATTTTCAAAAATGTCAAAATCGCTAGTATACCCAAGCTACATAGAGACGTGCATGAAGCAGCGTATGCATGTGTATATCAATACACTACTCCTTTCCCCCTCCAAAAATTTCAGCACACCTCCTCGGGTCAGATGTTCTCCTGATACCAGGAGTATTTTACGAGTTAAATTTTCAAAAATGTCAAAATCGCTAGTATACCCAAGCTACATAGAGACGTGCATGAAGCAGCGTATGCATGTGTATATCAATACACTACTCCTTTCCCCCTCCAAAAATTTCAGCACACCTCCTCGGGTCAGATGTTCTCCTGATACCAGGAGTATTATTTTACGAGTTAAATTTTCAAAAATGTCAAAATCGCTAGTATACCCAAGCTACATAGAGACGTGCATGATGCAGCGTATGCATGCCTATATCAATACACTACTCCTTTCCCCCTCCAAAAATTTCAGCACACCTCCTCGGGTCAGATGTTCTCCTGATACCAGGAGTATTTTACGAGTTAAATTTTCAAAAATGTCAAAATCGCTGGTATACCCAAGCTACATAGAGACGTGCATGAAGCAGCGTATGCATGTGTATATCAATACACTACTCCTTTCCCCCTCCAAAAATTTCAGCACACCTCCTCGGGTCAGATGTTCTCCTGATACCAGGAGTATTTTACGAGTTAAATTTTCAAAAATGTCAAAATCGCTAGTATACCCAAGCTACATAGAGACGTGCATGAAGCAGCGTATGCATGTGTATATCAATACACTACTCCTTTCCCCCTCCAAAAATTTCAGCACACCTCCTCGGGTCAGATGTTCTCCTGATACCAGGAGTATTTTACGAGTTAAATTTTCAAAAATGTCAAAATCGCTAGTATACCCAAGCTACATAGAGACGTGCATGAAGCAGCGTATGCATGTGTATATCAATACACTACTCCTTTCCCCCTCCAAAAATTTCAGCACACCTCCTCGGGTCAGATGTTCTCCTGATACCAGGAGTATTATTTTACGAGTTAAATTTTCAAAAATGTCAAAATCGCTAGTATACCCAAGCTACATAGAGACGTGCATGATGCAGCGTATGCATGCCTATATCAATACACTACTCCTTTCCCCCTCCAAAAATTTCAGCACACCTCCTCGGGTCAGATGTTCTCCTGATACCAGGAGTATTTTACGAGTTAAATTTTCAAAAATGTCAAAATCGCTGGTATACCCAAGCTACATAGAGACGTGCATGAAGCAGCGTATGCATGTGTATATCAATACACTACTCCTTTCCCCCTCCAAAAATTTCAGCACACCTCCTCGGGTCAGATGTTCTCCTGATACCAGGAGTATTATTTTACGAGTTAAATTTTCAAAAATGTCAAAATCGCTGGTATACCCAAGCTACATAGAGACGTGCATGAAGCAGCGTATGCATGTGTATATCAATACACTACTCCTTTCCCCCTCCAAAAATTTCAGCACACCTCCTCGGGTCAGATGTTCTCCTGATACCAGGAGTATTTTACGAGTTAAATTTTCAAAAATGTCAAAATCGCTAGTATACCCAAGCTACATAGAGACGTGCATGAAGCAGCGTATGCATGTGTATATCAATACACTACTCCTTTCCCCCTCCAAAAATTTCAGCACACCTCCTCGGGTCAGATGTTCTCCTGATACCAGGAGTATTATTTTACGAGTTAAATTTTCAAAAATGTCAAAATCGCTAGTATACCCAAGCTACATAGAGACGTGCATGATGCAGCGTATGCATGCCTATATCAATACACTACTCCTTTCCCCCTCCAAAAATTTCAGCACACCTCCTCGGGTCAGATGTTCTCCTGATACCAGGAGTATTTTACGAGTTAAATTTTCAAAAATGTCAAAATCGCTGGTATACCCAAGCTACATAGAGACGTGCATGAAGCAGCGTATGCATGTGTATATCAATACACTACTCCTTTCCCCCTCCAAAAATTTCAGCACACCTCCTCGGGTCAGATGTTCTCCTGATACCAGGAGTATTATTTTACGAGTTAAATTTTCAAAAATGTCAAAATCGCTAGTATACCCAAGCTACATAGAGACGTGCATGATGCAGCGTATGCATGCCTATATCAATACACTACTCCTTTCCCCCTCCAAAAATTTCAGCACACCTCCTCGGGTCAGATGTTCTCCTGATACCAGGAGTATTTTACGAGTTAAATTTTCAAAAATGTCAAAATCGCTGGTATACCCAAGCTACATAGAGACGTGCATGAAGCAGCGTATGCATGTGTATATCAATACACTACTCCTTTCCCCCTCCAAAAATTTCAGCACACCTCCTCGGGTCAGATGTTCTCCTGATACCAGGAGTATTATTTGACGAGTTAAATTTTCAAAAATGTCAAAATCGCTAGTATACCCAAGCTACATAGAGACGTGCATGAAGCAGCGTATGCATGTGTATATCAATACACTACTCCTTTCCCCCTCCAAAAATTTCAGCACACCTCCTCGGGTCAGATGTTCTCCTGATACCAGGAGTATTTTACGAGTTAAATTTTCAAAAATGTCAAAATCGCTGGTATACCCAAGCTACATAGAGACGTGCATGAAGCAGCGTATGCATGTGTATATCAATACACTACTCCTTTCCCCCTCCAAAAATTTCAGCACACCTCCTCGGGTCAGATGTTCTCCCGATACCAGGAGTATTATTTGACGAGTTAAATTTTCAAAAATGTCAAAATCGCTAGTATACCCAAGCTACATAGAGACGTGCATGAAGCAGCGTATGCATGTGTATATCAATACACTACTCCTTTCCCCCTCCAAAAATTTCAGCACACCTCCTCGGGTCAGATGTTCTCCTGATACCAGGAGTATTTTACGAGTTAAATTTTCAAAAATGTCAAAATCGCTAGTATACACAAGCTACATAGAGACGTGCATGAAGCAGCGTATGCATGTGTATATCAATACACTACTCCTTTCCCCCTCCAAAAATTTCAGCACACCTCCTCGGGTCAGATGTTCTCCTGATACCAGGAGTATTTTACGAGTTAAATTTTCAAAAATGTCAAAATCGCTAGTATACCCAAGCTACATAGAGACGTGCATGAAGCAGCGTATGCATGTGTATATCAATACACTACTCCTTTCCCCCTCCAAAAATTTCAGCACACCTCCTCGGGTCAGATGTTCTCCTGATACCAGGAGTATTTTACGAGTTAAATTTTCAAAAATGTCAAAATCGCTAGTATACCCAAGCTACATAGAGACGTGCATGAAGCAGCGTATGCATGTGTATATCAATACACTACTCCTTTCCCCCTCCAAAAATTTCAGCACACCTCCTCGGGTCAGATGTTCTCCTGATACCAGGAGTATTATTTTACGAGTTAAATTTTCAAAAATGTCAAAATCGCTAGTATACCCAAGCTACATAGAGACGTGCATGAAGCAGCGTATGCATGTGTATATCAATACACTACTCCTTTCCCCCTCCAAAAATTTCAGCACACCTCCTCGGGTCAGATGTTCTCCTGATACCAGGAGTATTTTACGAGTTAAATTTTCAAAAATGTCAAAATCGCTGGTATACCCAAGCTACATAGAGACGTGCATGAAGCAGCGTATGCATGTGTATATCAATACACTACTCCTTTCCCCCTCCAAAAATTTCAGCACACCTCCTCGGGTCAGATGTTCTCCTGATACCAGGAGTATTTTACGAGTTAAATTTTCAAAAATGTCAAAATCGCTAGTATACCCAAGCTACATAGAGACGTGCATGAAGCAGCGTATGCATGTGTATATCAATACACTACTCCTTTCCCCCTCCAAAAATTTCAGCACACCTCCTCGGGTCAGATGTTCTCCTGATACCAGGAGTATTATTTTACGAGTTAAATTTTCAAAAATGTCAAAATCGCTAGTATACCCAAGCTACATAGAGACGTGCATGATGCAGCGTATGCATGCCTATATCAATACACTACTCCTTTCCCCCTCCAAAAATTTCAGCACACCTCCTCGGGTCAGATGTTCTCCTGATACCAGGAGTATTTTACGAGTTAAATTTTCAAAAATGTCAAAATCGCTGGTATACCCAAGCTACATAGAGACGTGCATGAAGCAGCGTATGCATGTGTATATCAATACACTACTCCTTTCCCCCTCCAAAAATTTCAGCACACCTCCTCGGGTCAGATGTTCTCCTGATACCAGGAGTATTTTACGAGTTAAATTTTCAAAAATGTCAAAATCGCTAGTATACCCAAGCTACATAGAGACGTGCATGAAGCAGCGTATGCATGTGTATATCAATACACTACTCCTTTCCCCCTCCAAAAATTTCAGCACACCTCCTCGGGTCAGATGTTCTCCTGATACCAGGAGTATTATTTTACGAGTTAAATTTTCAAAAATGTCAAAATCGCTAGTATACCCAAGCTACATAGAGACGTGCATGATGCAGCGTATGCATGCCTATATCAATACACTACTCCTTTCCCCCTCCAAAAATTTCAGCACACCTCCTCGGGTCAGATGTTCTCCTGATACCAGGAGTATTTTACGAGTTAAATTTTCAAAAATGTCAAAATCGCTGGTATACCCAAGCTACATAGAGACGTGCATGAAGCAGCGTATGCATGTGTATATCAATACACTACTCCTTTCCCCCTCCAAAAATTTCAGCACACCTCCTCGGGTCAGATGTTCTCCTGATACCAGGAGTATTTTACGAGTTAAATTTTCAAAAATGTCAAAATCGCTAGTATACCCAAGCTACATAGAGACGTGCATGAAGCAGCGTATGCATGTGTATATCAATACACTACTCCTTTCCCCCTCCAAAAATTTCAGCACACCTCCTCGGGTCAGATGTTCTCCTGATACCAGGAGTATTTTACGAGTTAAATTTTCAAAAATGTCAAAATCGCTAGTATACCCAAGCTACATAGAGACGTGCATGAAGCAGCGTATGCATGTGTATATCAATACACTACTCCTTTCCCCCTCCAAAAATTTCAGCACACCTCCTCGGGTCAGATGTTCTCCTGATACCAGGAGTATTTTACGAGTTAAATTTTCAAAAATGTCAAAATCGCTAGTATACCCAAGCTACATAGAGACGTGCATGAAGCAGCGTATGCATGTGTATATCAATACACTACTCCTTTCCCCCTCCAAAAATTTCAGCACACCTCCTCGGGTCAGATGTTCTCCTGATACCAGGAGTATTTTACGAGTTAAATTTTCAAAAATGTCAAAATCGCTGGTATACCCAAGCTACATAGAGACGTGCATGAAGCAGCGTATGCATGTGTATATCAATACACTACTCCTTTCCCCCTCCAAAAATTTCAGCACACCTCCTCGGGTCAGATGTTCTCCTGATACCAGGAGTATTTTACGAGTTAAATTTTCAAAAATGTCAAAATCGCTAGTATACCCAAGCTACATAGAGACGTGCATGAAGCAGCGTATGCATGTGTATATCAATACACTACTCCTTTCCCCCTCCAAAAATTTCAGCACACCTCCTCGGGTCAGATGTTCTCCTGATACCAGGAGTATTTTACGAGTTAAATTTTCAAAAATGTCAAAATCGCTAGTATACCCAAGCTACATAGAGACGTGCATGAAGCAGCGTATGCATGTGTATATCAATACACTACTCCTTTCCCCCTCCAAAAATTTCAGCACACCTCCTCGGGTCAGATGTTCTCCTGATACCAGGAGTATTTTACGAGTTAAATTTTCAAAAATGTCAAAATCGCTAGTATACCCAAGCTACATAGAGACGTGCATGAAGCAGCGTATGCATGTGTATATCAATACACTACTCCTTTCCCCCTCCAAAAATTTCAGCACACCTCCTCGGGTCAGATGTTCTCCTGATACCAGGAGTATTTTACGAGTTAAATTTTCAAAAATGTCAAAATCGCTGGTATACCCAAGCTACATAGAGACGTGCATGAAGCAGCGTATGCATGTGTATATCAATACACTACTCCTTTCCCCCTCCAAAAATTTCAGCACACCTCCTCGGGTCAGATGTTCTCCTGATACCAGGAGTATTATTTTACGAGTTAAATTTTCAAAAATGTCAAAATCGCTAGTATACCCAAGCTACATAGAGACGTGCATGAAGCAGCGTATGCATGTGTATATCAATACACTACTCCTTTCCCCCTCCAAAAATTTCAGCACACCTCCTCGGGTCAGATGTTCTCCTGATACCAGGAGTATTTTACGAGTTAAATTTTCAAAAATGTCAAAATCGCTAGTATACCCAAGCTACATAGAGACGTGCATGAAGCAGCGTATGCATGTGTATATCAATACACTACTCCTTTCCCCCTCCAAAAATTTCAGCACACCTCCTCGGGTCAGATGTTCTCCTGATACCAGGAGTATTTTACGAGTTAAATTTTCAAAAATGTCAAAATCGCTAGTATACCCAAGCTACATAGAGACGTGCATGAAGCAGCGTATGCATGTGTATATCAATACACTACTCCTTTCCCCCTCCAAAAATTTCAGCACACCTCCTCGGGTCAGATGTTCTCCTGATACCAGGAGTATTATTTTACGAGTTAAATTTTCAAAAATGTCAAAATCGCTAGTATACCCAAGCTACATAGAGACGTGCATGAAGCAGCGTATGCATGTGTATATCAATACACTACTCCTTTCCCCCTCCAAAAATTTCAGCACACCTCCTCGGGTCAGATGTTCTCCTGATACCAGGAGTATTTTACGAGTTAAATTTTCAAAAATGTCAAAATCGCTAGTATACCCAAGCTACATAGAGACGTGCATGAAGCAGCGTATGCATGTGTATATCAATACACTACTCCTTTCCCCCTCCAAAAATTTCAGCACACCTCCTCGGGTCAGATGTTCTCCTGATACCAGGAGTATTATTTTACGAGTTAAATTTTCAAAAATGTCAAAATCGCTAGTATACCCAAGCTACATAGAGACGTGCATGATGCAGCGTATGCATGCCTATATCAATACACTACTCCTTTCCCCCTCCAAAAATTTCAGCACACCTCCTCGGGTCAGATGTTCTCCTGATACCAGGAGTATTTTACGAGTTAAATTTTCAAAAATGTCAAAATCGCTGGTATACCCAAGCTACATAGAGACGTGCATGAAGCAGCGTATGCATGTGTATATCAATACACTACTCCTTTCCCCCTCCAAAAATTTCAGCACACCTCCTCGGGTCAGATGTTCTCCTGATACCAGGAGTATTTTACGAGTTAAATTTTCAAAAATGTCAAAATCGCTAGTATACCCAAGCTACATAGAGACGTGCATGAAGCAGCGTATGCATGTGTATATCAATACACTACTCCTTTCCCCCTCCAAAAATTTCAGCACACCTCCTCGGGTCAGATGTTCTCCTGATACCAGGAGTATTATTTTACGAGTTAAATTTTCAAAAATGTCAAAATCGCTAGTATACCCAAGCTACATAGAGACGTGCATGAAGCAGCGTATGCATGTGTATATCAATACACTACTCCTTTCCCCCTCCAAAAATTTCAGCACACCTCCTCGGGTCAGATGTTCTCCTGATACCAGGAGTATTTTACGAGTTAAATTTTCAAAAATGTCAAAATCGCTAGTATACCCAAGCTACATAGAGACGTGCATGAAGCAGCGTATGCATGTGTATATCAATACACTACTCCTTTCCCCCTCCAAAAATTTCAGCACACCTCCTCGGGTCAGATGTTCTCCTGATACCAGGAGTATTATTTTACGAGTTAAATTTTCAAAAATGTCAAAATCGCTAGTATACCCAAGCTACATAGAGACGTGCATGAAGCAGCGTATGCATGTGTATATCAATACACTACTCCTTTCTGGACTGGACTACCATCCAGAGCAAGACATGCTCTCACTCGCTTTTCGAAGCTCTGCGCCGTTTTCAAAAGGATTGCCCAGAGCTTCGAAAAGCGAGTGAGAGCATGTCTTGCTCTTGATGGTGGTATTTTTGAACATCTGTAGTCACCCCACTGATGCTCCGACATATCACACATATCACAGAGAGGTTTTGATGTTGATGGTGGTATTTGTTTATTTGTTCTATCTCACGAACTATTCATTTTACAAAAAAAAGTTTCCTGAGAAAATTGTACATTTTTGAATAGAGAATATTTGAGTTGCAACAAAAATGTATGATTCCATTTGAAAAAACTGGTCCATCCTCCACTGCATCACCAATTATAATGCTGGACCGCAAATAGAAAATTCTTCATGTGTCCCCCTCTGAACCGGACAACTTTTGTAGGACACATTTTCCAATTGAAACGTTAGGTCGGCTGAAAACGTAATGCGTACTTTAAATTGGGACACCCTGTATATATGACTACAACTATGTATAGTCAAATATTTTTAAATATCAGATATAATAAGTATATAATATGCTCATAATATCATCGGATCAAAAATTTGGATATTGTCAGATATAAAAAGATCTGATTATATCTAATTATATTTAATTATATCTGATCTCTTTTCCTCGGGTAAGAAACGGATTCGAAAGTACAATGTCTCAAATTATATGTTTTTTCATGGCTTACAACGTGCCCATTCAACTTTTTCGTCTAGGATCAACACCTGAGTGACTACTATCGGGCCGTAAAGTCGAGGCACCTGGGTTTGACACACTATATCTAAGTGAAAAAAAATCGGATATCCTTCGGATATTTATGAAATTTTTACAACTTTCACAACTTTTAATGGCATATAATAACGAAAAAACTGTGGACAATCATTTTTAACGGGTATCTGATAAAATAAATAAATATGGCTGCAGGTTTTCTATACATAGTGTTATGCCAACTACATCGCAGTATTGCAGGTCTCGGACTGTCAGGTATCGTCGAAAATTGGCCGATAAACATGACCGCGAAATATCTAGTTCGCCGCTCGACTATTAGGTAGTAGAAATTCGATCAACGCGATCGTAGCCACAGCCGTGGATTTCGATGGCTAATAGTCGAGTGGCGAACCATATATTTCGTGCTCATGTTTATCGGCCAATTTTCGACTATACCTGACAGTCCGAGACCTGCAGTACTGCGATGTAGTTGGCATAACACCCTGTATATCTCGATTTACTGTGCGGCGTTCGAGTTTCGGAAATGTTATCACAGTATTTGTTGAAAAAACCGCAAATCATCGTGAGACAAGTAATAATGACTGGGTGATTAACTTTGCGTGTTACATCAGAACTCTAACATGCTAGTACTGCTCACACAGTTGAAAATCTGTTTCTCTGTGTGAGTTAAATCATCACGGCGCATCTCTTCTTCAAGGTTGTGTTCGTTTAACCGGGAGGGGGGGGGGGGGGGGGGGGGGAATATATAAAGGAGCCCCCTGCAACAGCCTGGTCATTATTATCTAATCGCGAGTTTGGGCAGCTCTTAAGAGCCTGTCTTTTTACCGATATTTAAATTATGGCATCGCACTCCGCGTACTTTGTCGTTGAATTATCCGGAGTGATAGTTGCCATCGTCTGTGCCCTTTACATCTATATCAAATATATGTGCTACAATTACTGGGGTTCTAAAAACATTGATCATGACAAGCCTGTCGTTCCCTTCGGCAACATGTGGCCTACGCTTTCTGGGGAGTCTTCAATCGGTAAGACAAACTCGAACTGAGAATTTCAAGTATATTTTTTATGCAGCATGCAATCGATTGAATTTTGCCGCAACTAGAAAATATACATATGTGAATAAGAGAAATGTCTTGATCAATCTATAGTCGAGTCAG
Source organism: Tenthredo mesomela (assembly GCA_943736025.1). Lineage (NCBI taxonomy): Eukaryota > Metazoa > Arthropoda > Insecta > Hymenoptera > Tenthredinidae > Tenthredo > Tenthredo mesomela. The sequence goes on along the minus strand of OX031016.1, from coordinate 22,133,184 downwards.
TAGTCTACTTCATCAAGGCCTTTCATTTATCTACGAAATTCTGAGTGTTATCATCAAAATGTCCAATACATATGGTATATATTTGTGTATGTTACAGGCGAACTCCTTCGTGACAAATATTTAGAGTACAAGAAACGCCCGGTATTTGGTTTCTACTCGTTTCACAAGCCTGCACTTGTGATCAATGACCCCGAGCTCATACGTATTGTCCTGACGAAAGATTTTCCGAACTTCCACGATCGCGGAGTGTTTTGCAATGAAAAGAGTGATCCCCTGTCGGCGCATCTCTTCGCGATACCCGGTGCCAGATGGAAGTATTTGAGGACCAAGTTCTCTCCTACGTTCACGTCCAGTAAAATGAAGCAAATGTTCTTCACGGTCAAGGACTGTTCCGACGTACTAGCAGCGTATGTGGCTGAAAAAGCTGACAAATCTGAACTGATCGAGGTGAAGGATCTAGTGGCAAGGTTGGTTGATAAGTCGACTTGCTCAATTCAATTGGAATTCATAGAATCTACTATTTTCATATACATATAATAACGAACGTTATTCCGGTCTGAGTGCAGATTTTCGACCGACGTCATCGCCTCAGCAGCTTTTGGTATTCAGTGCAACAGTCTCGAGAATCCAGACTCTGAATTTCGCAAATGGGGTCGGAAGGTTTTCGAGCCCAGACCATTAATGAACGCAATTTCGTTCATGGCACCGAAATTGTTATACCTGTTGAATAGTACTGTCACTGACAAAGGTGTGGAAAATTTCTTCATAAACATGTTCAAGGAAACCGTCGAATATAGGACAGCCAACAACGTGGATCGCAAAGACTTTATGAACCTGATCATTCAGCTGATGAACAAGGGTTACGTACAAGATAACGACAAAGAGGAATCTGAACAATTGTCAGGTAATGTATCAATAGATTTTGCTTCATGCAGCGGAAACGGGGTAACAATATTTTCCACACTTTATTTCTGACACAGCTGCTGACACTGAGAAAATCACCATGTTCGAAGGAGCCGCACAAGCTTTTGTGTTCTGGCTGGCAGGCTTCGAGACCTCTTCAACGACGGCAACTCATTGCCTCTACGAGTTGGCGCTACATCAGGATATTCAGGACAAACTGGCCGACGAAATTAACACGGTATTGCAAGAATCCGGAGACTTGACTTATGAAAGTCTAAAGGAAATGAAGTACCTGCACCAAGTTGTTTCCGGTCGGTTTCTTGATACAATAATTCTATCTCAACCTAGAGACACTTCGGCTAAACGGTTTTTCGTTAACCACAGAAACGCTGAGAAAGTACCCGTCTGTACCGATACTAAATAGAGAGTGTACCCAAGAGTTTGAACTTCCCGGTACCGGCCTCCGTGTCGCCAAAGGAACTGCCATCATCATCCCAGTTTATGGAATTCAATCGGACCCCGACATCTACCCTGATCCAGAAAAATTCGACCCTGAACGATTCAGCCCCGAGAATATCGCCAGCAGACATCAGTATACTTATTTACCTTTTGGCGAAGGTCCCAGAAACTGTATTGGTACGTTGTTACCGTTTATTTGAATTATTCTGAATTATGTAGACCGATTTTTTTATTGCTCCTTTTACAGGCATGAGGTTTGGATTGGTGCAGACTAAGGTTGGACTTCTTAGCTTACTTTCTAAGTATCGTTTTAAGCCAGGACCAAACATGAAGGTACCGTTTCAGCATGATAAAGGCAATCTTGTGATTTGCGCATCAGGTGGAATAACGCTTCGAATAGAACGACGATAATTGCATGATTGAAGTCGCAGGGCACGCAATAAGCTTCATGCCACAATAAAAGACTTCGATATCTGAGTATGATGATAATAATATAAGCTTTATCAAAATACTTCCAAAAACCAAGATGAAGTAAGCTTCTATCTATTCCTACATATATCTTATTATTCTGAAACGATTTCTTTCCTTCTCCTTCATCTCTGCAAAAAGGAAAAATAAATAAATCTTTCTTACGTTTGTGAATATACGAAAATTGTCTGATTTCTGGAACCTTGTGGATACTTCTAAAACCTATTTACAGTGTTTTCGTTTCAAAATCATCGCACAGAACTCACTCTGTGCGAGAAATCATATTGTAAGCAGTAATATTGGTTTGAGATGGTGCGAGCTTGGAAAAAAAAAAAAATAAAAAATTTTAAATTGAAAAAAAAAGCGAGTAGAAATACGACAAGCCATTTACAGCTGCTGACATTTTAATACATTTCTACTCCAATTCTTCAACACTCTAGATCGTTGCGATAGTTCGTAATTTGTAACGAACAGATTAGATGCATTAAAATGACACGAGGATGCGTACAGCTTACGCTGTTTCATGCCTTATGCTTGTGTCCTGCTAACATCTCATTTCCCAAGTTTTTTCTACTCTTAATTCGCCTTACAAGCTCTTCAACTTTTCGCCTAATTTCCAAATTTGTTTCCTGAGAAACATTAGGCCTGTCATATTTTCAATCAGATTCTTAGAGTCTGGATTAAGCGAGCTTTTAGTTAGTTGAAAGCTATAAAGGATTCGATGGTACTACCATATATCTATGCTTTGACCGTGAAATGGCAATAAAATTTGTGACCTCGTGCGCCAACTTCATGATTTTATTCATTATACGAGCCCAATACAAGCCGCAAAATGGAGCTGTTGTGTTCTAAACCTTGCCGAGAACTTATTTTTATCAGAATTTCAAATATAAAATGCTGACTACTGATCATAGAGTTACGATTCAAATCTGAAACTCACGAATACCGACGTTGAAGTAGTATACATACCTTTAGTTTGAATTACCTCCTGCGCACTTGCATCGAGAGTAAACAGGGTGTTTTGAAATACATGATTCGAAGCGGAGAGTTTTACGCCTGCGGATTAAACGAATAATTTTTAATTCAACATCGCTGTTTTTAATTTCAACATTATACAATTCATCTTCAAGGTATAAGTGATACAATGCATGGTATGTAGTAGTACGGATACTATATTTTACAACAATATCACTGATATGTGATCAACATAGTTGTGGTGGCAAGCATAATGAGACATGCAAAATTAAGTATACATAATGGATTTTTTTTCTTCTTCTTTACATGTTCATTTTCTTTTTAATTTTTCAATTATTTAAACCATGGCAGTTATGTCATACTTTCCCGATTATCATTTAGAGTCCAATTATCAGGAATCACAACTTTTACACAGTAGTCTAACGATTTTGGTTCAAATTATACAACAAAAATAAATGTGTATGTAATAAAATATCACACATTAATTTGTATGTATTTATATAAGTATATGTATATTCATCTGACAACAGATATAAATTTTCTATCATATATATATATATATATATATATCTGGTTGTACGGAATTAACAGCAGAATATATATATACAGGGTGGTCCATTTAAGTTGACACAGCTGAATATCTCGAGAACAACGTATTTTAGAAAAAGATGTTTCGAATAAAAGTTTCATGGTTTGAAGGGGGCAAAACACTGTGCTACCGTACTTTTCATATGGTGGAGGTTTACAAGGTCATTTAGAGGTCAACTTTGTTTTTTTCAATGGGAACGTATACTTTTTTTTACAGATTCGCATTTTACATTGAATAATACAAAACTTTTGTCCCAAGTTTTTTTGTCTATGACATCAATTTTTTTAAATACATTTTTTTTTTTTTTCAAATATTCGCAATAAAACAGTAAATTATAATTCAAAACTAAATTTATTTCAACAAATGCTCAAAATTATGCCCATTCACTTCAATACATTCCTCAAAACGTTGTGAAAAATGGAAAAAAAAAAATTGGAAATAAAAAAAATTTGGAAAATTTGAAAAAAATTGAGGTCATAGAAAAAAAAACTTGGGATAAAAGTTTTGTATTATTCAGTGTAAAATGCGAATCTGTGAAAAAAAGTATACGTTCCCATTGAAAAAAACAATGTTGACCTCCAAATGACCTGGTAAACCTCCACCATATGAAAAGTACGATAGCACAGTGTTTTGCCCCCTTCAAACCATGAAACTTTTATTCGAAACATCTTTTTCTAAAATACGTTGTTCTCGAGATATTCAGCTGTGTCAACTTAAATGGACCACCCTGTATATATGTACGTATATATATATATAGTTATGTAATACAGACATAGTTTGATGTATAAGAAAATTGATCAGACATTAAAGTGTAATATCAAATCGATACCACGACCTCATTCTTTCATTTAAATACATTCATTCAAAATAATGAAATTGTCGCGCCTTTTATTGCGCGGGCATTATGAATAATAAATCGACAAATTTGATCAGTAAATATTATATAGAAACATCTAACTTACATAAGGATTATATAATTTTGTGGTATAAGAATAATATTATAGTATACTCGAATGACAATATGACGTACACCAGTTTGTAATCAATAATTACAATCCTTAGAGAGCTAGGGAAAAAATTATTTTTATTATACCTATACGTATAATGGATAAGGTATATAGATTATAATGCTTGCAGGTATAATGTAAAATTTAATTAAACGATCGCCTGCTAAATCCACGTATGATATACATAATATATTACATACGTGTCAGAGAGATTGTCACAAATTATTTTTTCTTCACTTTGATTGATTAGTCGAGTGATTCGATGTATACTCTTTTGAGAATATAATATGATGTATATTATATTATTGTTAATCAGTTGAATATATTTTTAAATGACTTTACAGAATTGAATTATAACAACATCGTTATAAAATAAATTAAATTTTATAATATTTAATATATCGGAAACTGGTCAATATGACAGAGTGCGAAAGGCGTAATATTTATATTTAATATCAACGAAAGGGTATTATTATAGACATTCTCCAACGCTGATTATAAATGGTGCTGTTTTTTTTTTTTTTTTTTTTTTTTTTTTTTTTTTTTTTTTTCTAGGAATAACTATATATCGGCATATTAGTCTATATCAAAATGAGTAGAATTTATTTACAATGAACTTTAATATTTTAATATTAATATCACAGGTATTTTTTTTTTTTGCATATCGATAATTATACTGTTGCAAAGTGAAACGTACATTTTATAACTACCGCATAAGCAACGGGTTTTGGGTAAAACCCAATAACTATATGCTAGTCATTTTGCTACGATTTTTATTTTTATTTTTATTTTTCTTAATTTGAATCCCTGCACTCTGTCATATACCGTGTGTTATCTTAGATACGTCCCGGGAATGTGGGTCTCGGATCGTCAGTCGATCGTCAGGTCGGTGGGATTACCGCTCAACTATTAGCTGGTGGGTATATTAGGCATCTCTGAGATAACACACGGTATATTATGATTAGAATTAATTAACAGTTTGGTATATAATCGGTAATAATTTCAGTACATACTACTAATACGCATATGTCGGTTAATAATTCGCTATATTAGTCATTATAAAATGATTAATAATCAGGGTTTCATCGTAGCAAGGCAGTTATTGACTGCAGATAAGTCAATGATGCATTTCTAAGGGTTTTTTTTTTTTTTTACTATCGAATTACTCGGTTATAGGTCTAACTTTATATCAAATAAACGTAATTTTGAAATTGGTAAAAATTATTACTCATACAAATAAAATCAGGTAAAATATCTGTAGCAATTCAAAAATCCCATGAATATTATATACAAACAGATTATTTTAAACATTTTTTTTCTTTTTTTCACACAGAGAATACCCATTTTCATATGAAATATCAATATAATATTATTACGTACACGATTCTCGTCAACATTTTCCTCGAATATTCAATGGATATTATTTTCCATAATTATATAGTAAAGTTCGTATGATTGAATATAACGATAACTTTTTAAAGGTAAATTTAAAAACAAACATCCATTGGATACTGCGCAAAATCGGATCATTGAACATCGTATAGCTGATAATTATTCTTATATTTAAATGATTTAAAATAAATATAAGATTTAGCTCGAAGGCTAAGATTTTTTTTTTTCGAGGCACTGTCGTATTTTTTTGTCTATTCTAATACGAAGTCTGTAATTTTTGTTCTCCTGAACTTTAATTTCATTTGTCGAAAACTAAATACTATAAACATCAGGTTCACATTTCACGATGTATTTATTTAACTGATAACAAAATACTATCTTCAATTCCGTCTTCATCTTACTGGCTATAAACTAAGTAAGTATACAAGATATAAGTCTGAGTTAAAATACAATATCCCTGTATCAGAATACATAATATCTTCTTCAAATTAACTATTCTAGACTTTAACCAGTGTATGTGATTCTTCAATACGAATTAGCGCAATATCAAGTCTCAGAGTTATTAATCAAATTACAGCCTATACCCGAACTAATTATATAAAAAAAAAAAAAAAGAGAAAACGTTGTATTAATCTTAGTTAATCATTATTGATTCATTCCTTTTTTTCAACCACAGTGCAAGGCTGAAAAAATAGAGGGTAATGACTGGTGAATTAAATAATAATTAATTTTTTAACTATATTAGCTAAATACTAATTTTAGGGACATTATAGAGTAACGTATATATATGTACTGTAAAAATAAAAAATATATTATAAATATATTTTGTGATGGCTGTATTTTTTTGATGTAGAGTAGTACTATTACAAAGTTTTTTATACGCAAATTATTATTTTGGTCTCGTTCCATCCAGCATTGAAACGCAATTTTTGGATCCAGATATTATTGGGTATAACGTTTCTAATTTAAGATTATACATACGTAGACACGATCAGACACTAAGCATTATATAAATGATGAAATTCTTTGTTGTTAAATTTATTGTGAATAAAATGCTGAATTTTGTTCATTATTAGAACTTTGAGATGTTCGTGTATGGCAAATAAAAATGTTTACGCTTCTAGCCGTATCTCGAATGTTTGTTAAATGTCTTCTCGCTCTACAGCTGGATGGACCAATTCTGTCTCAGCCACTATGCGAATGCTTACCCCTTAGTAATTCGGATGACATTCTACGCGGTCACAAAGGTGCTAAACTTTTTCCTCTCTTAGCTAGACGAATTTCAAGCCAAGTATATGGAGTCACTGATAATAATAACATCGCGGCTAAACCGAGGACCCGAATTCGCGTACACACCAATCCGTGCAATCCAAGTGCCAAAGATAATCCCAACCATCGCCAGAATAATGATGTAGACAGAGGAGCTTGCCACGTGCTGGGATACAGACCCTGTAGCAAAGCTGAAAGAAAAGAAAAAAAAAATCAAATTATCATTTTTTTTTTTTTTTTATGAAATCCTGGAAGAAGATGTTTTAAAAATCAAAAATTTATGCGACTTCCCAGTTATTTTTCTTTTTTTGTAACACAAGACGTAAATTTCTTTCTATCAGAGTATACGATAGAGACTTACTGTAAATCAATGTTTCCCAAATTGCATTACATACTCCCCAAGCAGCTGAGATGACGTGAAAAAGGGCTGGATCGTCTCCAGCGGGTCTCCAAGCTACTAGGACTAGCAGTAAGCAGGCATGAAAAGCTAGTCCGACAGCTGTGAAATTTAAAAAGAAGATAGGTGACGATTATGAATATCGTGTCTATCACTAGAAGCTGCTAATTAATAATTGTTATGCATTTATGAAACCTCGCTGGTTAAATATATAATGAGATTTCAAAGACAATGACTGCAGTGCCGTATATGAAGACTAAACATATTCATACAAGGCGTATATAAGCATTTTTATTTCCTCTCATGGGTCGATGTCTCACAACTCTCGACACAATTAAATCTTGCGTTAGCGGCCTACTAAGAATAAAATAATACCTTTTACGACGATTCAAGAAGATATTGAGGATTTCTTGTTATACAAAAAGACCAGGTCAAGCAATAAAGAATGTAAATGGAAGTTGCTTTAATTACCGATTAGTAATAAAGCTGAAATATTGAGAAATTTCATTCTTCGTCATATACGTATTGTGAATTTGATCATAAGAATCCTAATTCCGGAATACACTTCCCGTTAAAAGAATCGTCATAGCATAATAGTTGAGATAAATGTCTGAAATGGCATACACTCCGGGGAATAGCATAAGAAAATTAATTGACGTTTTCTGTTTTTTTTTTTTTCTTTTTTTTGTTTGTTTGTAATTTTACGTTCATTCAGAAATGAGAACTCTGATGAGCTCATTAGCAAAGCAAATGAGGTATACTACGTCCGAGAGACTGACGCGTCAACGCCAACGTCCATTGGGATTAGCGAGGAATAGCGGGACGTTTAGCATTTTTTTTTTTTCTTTTTTATTCTCTCCTGATTTAGTATCGCACCAGAAATAGCATGAAGTTCTCCTCACTTGATTATAAATGAAAAAAAAAATGTAAATGTGCGATATAAGAATTTCCGAGTTTTTCCGTTCTTTTTGTTCCTGTGATTATTTCACATGAAAAGTTTCGTCAGCAGCTGTGGTGATCGATGGGAGGTATTATATTGTAATTACTCACCAACAACGAAATACCTTCTGATGTGTCTTAGCAGCATAGAAAGTGTAACGCCAGCAATCGCTTGCAGCAAAGCTAAGCTCAGAAAACTTAGAGTGACCGTTCCTGCACCTCCAAGGGCGCAAACGACGTATGCCTGCAAGCGAAGCAAACGGATTGGAGAACAAAGTTGTACGACAACGCTCTTGAAAGACCTATAGAAGAATCTCAGCTGTTTATAGATTCCAACTTTTGAGAAAATCTAGAAAGTCATTTTTTGTCTCAATAATTAAGGCCCATACCTAGTCGCCCACCTCCTTTTGGTCGAATTGTGTCACATTTCGATTATTATCCGAGCCCAGGCGTCAAAAACGCAAAAAAAAAGGCCAACTTAGCGCAAATTCTATTTCAATTCCGAACACATACGTACAAAAAAATGTTCGTTTCGTGCGAAAATAGAGTCTACAGATAGTTTTTACATTGTTCGCCGAGGAATTCGAATTCGAATAATTTTGTAACAATGTAAAAACCATTTGTAGACTCTATTTTCGCACGAAACGAACATTTTTTTGGACGTATGTGTTCGGAATTGAAATAGAATTTGCGCTAAGTTGGCCTTTTTTTGCGTTTTTTACGCCTGGGCTCGGATAATAATCGAAATGTGACACATTTCGACCAAAAGGAGGTGGGCGACTAGGGATGGGCCTTAAGGTGCTTTCCTAGGCAATTCCACCAGTCCTGAAAACATCGTGAAAAAATGTGATATTAAACGGAATATCTCTGCCTGGGCACCGAAATCAATGAAACAAAATACGTCGCGCAATTCTATGTGCGACTCCGAACATGTACAGCCCAAAAAATGTTCGTTTTGCGCGAAAATAGAGAAGATATCCATGAAAAACGTTTCTAAAACCGTTTTTCATGGATATCTTCTTTATTTTAACGTTTCTAAAACCGTTTTTCATGGATATCTTCTCTATTTTCGCGCAAAACGAACATTTTTTGGGCTGTACATGTTCGGAGTCGCACATAGAATTGCGCGACGTATTTTGTTTCATTGATTTCGGTGCCCAGGCAGAGATATTCCGTTTAATATCACATTTTTTCACGATGTTTTCAGGACTGGTGGAATTGCCTAGGAAAGCACCTTAACGTTCAATCTAAGGGATGGATAGAACGAGGGCTGCAGTAGCTTCAACCCCTTTTTTCGGAGATTGATTAAATTAAGAATTCGAGTCAAAATCTATAAACCATGTTAATATTGTAGCTGGATGTAAACGTCAGAAAGATAAACGCAGATAGTATATAAGGTTTGTCAATCGAAAAAGGGACTAGCTGAAATTAGTTAATCGTCGTGATATGTATTTTTAAATAATCATTTGTGACTGATGATTATTATATTGTGATCGAATTGAAAAATACTTCAGAATATATGCATGGGAAATAAAATGGAATACATGGAGGAGATGAAGAATTTGTGAAACCTTGAATATATGAAATAAGGGCGTAAATCAAGTTTATCTTGTTTTTTTTTTTTTTTTTTGTATCTCCTTCAAGTATAAAGATTTCGAACTAAACTGTAACATATTGTTACAGATTCTCTCAAGAAGCTTTAGTGCGCGGTTCGATCGACGTATATAATATAAAGCATGCGATACCGTCGAATGTTTCGGACTTTTTTTTTCTCGTTTCCTCTCTGAAATTTCTTTCTTGCTTTAGGCCCTTTGTTCCCCTCACGGTTATCCCTTCAATTCTACCTCCATGAATGAAAATCCGACGACAAGACGCAGCTAGACTCAACAATAAAATATGATGACTTGTGCGAACATGAAAATATACTCACTTCTGTGAAATCCGCGAACATGAACCCCTGCTCGAGGCCAATAAAAAGAGCCAATGGAGTAGCCAGCTGGAGTCGTGGGTCCTGAAATGCGGATTTGATCGCTCGAAGCCAGTGCTCAGCGCTTGACCGTTCGCTTACGGTCTGAGGTTCTTTCATACGCGAGTCTAAAAGCCCGCAAGAAATACCAAAAGCTAGTATGCTGAGCCCAAGCCAGACACTGAGCATCATCGTTGAAGTGCCATATGGTACTGTGGGAATGAGCATGGTCTCGTTATAGAAGTAGGCTTCTTCAGGGCAGTATTCTGCACCACATGAATCTTCTATTTCACCATCAATGACGCCAGTTGGTGTTGGATCGGTTATTTTTACCAGAACAGCCGCTACAAGACATCCTAAAGAAAAAATTAGAACGATTTCATCAAGATTCATGATGTCTTGATTTATTTAACTTGACGTCGCAACGGTCGTTAAAATTTCTCATAAACCTCACCTATACTCTGCGGTTTTCTTAACCGCATGAACAATTTTTATTTCCAGCTCAAAATACCTATAAGTATATATAAGCGGGATTAAGAATATATTAGATTCGTTAATCCGTGAGTTTCCAAATCCTTTCGGTTTGCCGGGGAACATGAGACGGCGTGTGGTCAGGTAGGTACATTGTAACCACTAGGTACGAAGCCGATGTAATCAACGTTTGAGTTACGGATTTTGAGCTTATTTTGCATGAAAATGATGTTGTCTTTGGTACTTGTTACGTACTTTGTAGTACAATGGGACGCCAATTAGGGAGGAGTTAAGCATGCTTCATGGACCTCAACAATTCCGATTCTTTACGTTGTTGGTCTCGTATTATTGACGTTTAGCTCCAGGGCTGAATCGAGCAAATAAACATCAGATGGGAAAATTGATAAAAAAAAAAAAAACGTAAACATGAATTAGCAAAGACCGATGAACAAAGGAGAAATAAATAACTATTAGTAATCTGCAACCAGCAAAGAATAAAGAACTTTTTATAATCAACAGTGTAGTAAGAAACTATGAATAAGTGATGAATGATCTGCAAATAAGTGAACAAGTAATCGATAAGTAGACTGCATAAATAGCAAGCAAGTTCACCTTCGCATTGACGCTATGAAGAAGCACATCCGTGTTTCTGAATAAAATGAAATTTGTCTACTAAGGAAATTGGATAGATCTTACTGGTTAGTGTGAGTATATTATGTTTATGAATAGTTCTTCGAATGTATAGAATATGAAGTCACTATAATAGCTGTCAAAATATTTTTCTAAGTCAGTACCTACTTGAGAATAATTGGAAATTTTTTTTACTTGTGTGCTTTCAACCGCATTCAAACGCCGTTTACAAAATACCTTTTCACATTGCAGCAGAACTTTCTGAATAGCGTGAATAAGTGAAAATTTTCATTATATAGCTACTGAAAGAACGCCAATCAAACCTGAAAAATTAATGATGCTCTCTTTCGCGTACAACTTCCTGAAGAGAATATTTAACCGAAATTGGCCAAGCCAGTTGCTCTCGAGTGTTTAGAATATACGTGGTTATTTTTGACAGCCGAGAAAAGCTCGTTTCAAAAAGAAGAAAAAGAAAAAAAAAAAAAAAAAAAAAAACTCGGTACCAATTATCATTTCGCTCGTGTTATTCAAGTAATGAGCTAATTATGCTGTTTACCTGAACATTGCTACCCATACCAAACTCTAACAGTAACAGTTACAGTACTAATAGTTATTTTTTGAGAAAAAGATGTCAAGCTTTACTGACCTAGAGCAAGTCCCATGTCCTCAGCGAGTCTGAGAGCCCTGCTGAGTCTTCGTAGAAGACATTCGCGTCTAGTTTCGTCGGGGTCCTCAGGGTCAGAGCTAACGAGGCTTAGCCTAGCGGCTGAGATGTTGACCTGAGCAGTTCTGGCCAGAAAACAAGGGCTGATCCAAGCCCCAAGTAGAGCATAGCCGGGAACCAGAAGATACCATTTCGGGTACATGTGAACTCCGACGAATATGCTGGTGACCAAATGCCCCAAGCAAAGAGTCAGGTTTGTGTTTATCCTCTGTACAATTATTGGGGCAAAACATGAGGTCAAAGTTGCCATCGCGAATAAAAGAGCGAGTAAAACTGGCCCCAAATGAGAATTGAAAGCTCCTAGGCCAGCCTGGAGCGGGAACATCGGTAACATTGCAGCCGATGCAGCTGCGTGACCAAGAAGAAGAGCTGCACAGTGTCGCAGAACGGCTTTCCTCGGAGGTCTTGGACCAGCGGGTGCAGTTCGGACCGCAGCTATTAGTCTACGAACTGAAGAAGCGCCTGCGGAGGAACTCATCGATTCACGTCGACGCCAAGCAAGACCTGATGTCCTTGCCGAACGGCAGGAGATAGGCGAGTATGTTGCCATGTGCTGCTGAAAAATAGTTTCTTCGGTTTTAATTATCAGTTCTTATTGTTTTACGCTTATTAAAGATATGGTTTCAGCGGAAATTTTATTTTCCTAAAATTCGTTGCAAATTTCGAAAATTGAAATAAGTTGGTACCTTGAATTTCTTTCTCTCGGAATTATTCATATTCAGTTCCAAATCTAAGTTTTCATCAATTTTATTATTCACACTCAGAAAAAGGTCTTGTTGACACAACCAAAATTTGGGTTATTATATGCACAATCAAATTTTTTGTTCAGTAAACCAAAAATTTTGTTGGAATAGCCAAAATTTTGGTTGTCCCAACAAAATTTGGTTTTCCCAACAAAATTTTGGTTATCCGAACGAAATTTTTGGTTGACTGAACAAAAAATTTGATTGACTGAACAAAAAATATGATTGCGCATATAATAACCAAATTTTGGTTGTGTCAACAAGACCTTTTTCTGAGTGCACTTCCATTCGGATACCATTGAATTTATTTTGGTTAAATTTTCACACAATTTTCTGACTCATCTTTGGTCCCATATAAATATGCATCCAATGAGGCGCTAAAGCATTGCGACATAACAGAATGACGTGCGTAGCTAAGATCACCCTAATGGTTATATATAATATGAATTGGGATAGAGTAGTATATACGTATAAAATCGGGGTGTGAAACCTTTGTAATTACTTGCGGGGATAGTCGCACCTCGAGCATTGCGTCGTTATCCCACAACGCGTTGTGATGGTGACCGCTGCTCCTAGCACGTCGATGAGTATGAGTTAGAGGTAGTGGTTGCGGGGGAAGTCTTATGGGACCGAAGCCTCCTACAGGAGCTGGTCGATGTACAGGACTCTGTAGCTTCTCTCTGGACAGTTCGTGAAGATTTGGCAGTGATCCCATAGTGAAATATTTAATTTCGCCCAAATTATATAGATCAGATGATTACTTCCCGAATGGATCTCGGATGCATCACGATCAAAATTCTCCCCAAATATATGTGATTTCACTAATTTGAACCGCAGCCTTAATCATGCTGAAATATTCTTCAATATCTGAAACAAAAATAATTATATATTCGCTAACGTAATTTGAAATAATGGACGATTTCCAAATGTCGTATTAAGGACCCATAGAAATTTCGAGGGTTTATCAACTTATCATTACCAAGCTAATATTTCTGTTAAATGATCGCGCTATAAAACGAAATAAAATTCTTGATTGCCAAATAACTGATTTGAAAATATTTTCGGGATTTTTCGTTATCAATTTTGAGCAAAAAAAAAAAAAAATGTCCTAAATGTATAAGGTGTAAAATAATGTCCTGTCTGCATCGTAGTACCTCCTTATGCAAATAATAACAATGATGAAGGAGACTATAATATGGCCGAGACCTTGACAAAGAATTTATAATTATTGGTAATGACGAAGTAAAGTCATGACCAATTACTCAATGCTAATAAAATTCTGCAATGTATGGTAAACTAGAGTTATAGTATTATATATGCCTCTAAAGATTGTCTGCGTGCAAATAATATAATCCGCAACTATATTTATAAATTATAATGCGAATAAAGTAGCGATAATATTATCGCATAATCTATATCAAATATTAAATAGTCAATTCTTATCGGTTTTATATCGACTAAATTTGCATAACCACACCTCTAATCAGTAATAAATAATTCATGAAATAATTCATTAATTAATGAATGTTACGTAAACCGTATACTATTACTGTATAGTATTTCCTATACGCAGCTCGGTTGAAACTGGACCAATTAAAACACGTTAAGCTCCTTCACGCCTTCTACAGTATTATTCTTCACAGTATAGATATAAACTGTAAATCGATCAATTACATAACTCTCGCACGTTTTATGAATCGAATGAAAAACGTGAATTCCCGATTATTCGTTCAAACTCTCATAGGTTCAAAGTACCGTCATATATATATTTACCTACCTACACTGAATTTCGTACGTGTCCACTTTTTTTTTTTGTCATAAATATAAATTTCGCTTAATTTTAGCGAAACATTTACGGTTATTACAGGCCGTTGGCTGCAAGTAGCGTCTAATCTTTATAGAGACAAGAACGAGCACGTGAGAAGTGTTTTTCACAAAGTACATAACTTATATTGTTAGTGTATATAAGTTGGCAAAAAGTACTAACAGGCTGTACGTGCGATATACATATTATAGGCTCGTGTGAAATGATGGAAACTGTTACCAGCATCAAACAATTTCATAGGTGATTGCTCTGGGTGAAGTCTGCAGACCGAAGCAAGGTGAAATGAGCTTGAATATCTACAATATTACATAGCATATTGTACGATATCGTTCAAGCACCCAACAACTCGACCAATTTGAAATAAAGCTAAGATATATTACCCTCAGTCTCAATGATCGTAATATTTTTCATATCTCTTATCTCTTATATTATATTGTCAGCTAGCTATTGCTAATTTCGTAATAAATAAAGAGCGAAGCATACGAATATTATAGGGTAAGGTTGCTATCGATGGACCCCCTAAGCAAAATTGTTCATAAAAAGTACATTTTCATGTCAAACATGAAAAATCAATGGTGGATCTTTTCATTGAAACCTTTCCTACAAAACGCTCACATGTAGAAAAATTTATCGTTAATTGTCGACTCAGCAAAACCGATTTTGTATTTTTTGCATTTAGTCCATCCATGGCAACCCCTCTCCATGAATGGACCACTCGGTTTCCTTCGTTGGACCACCTAAATAATGAACTTAAAACAGTTCAATGACTTGATATTATTGGTGTCAATAATGGATGGATGAACTATGGGTTAGATCTTTATGTAAACAGCAGTCTAAAAAGTTATATTATACAAAATCGCATTTATATTAGTACGTTATCTAATCTTGGATATCAGTTTGAAAGTATAAAATAAAATTCTTTGAGTTTTATGCATCTTTGCATAAAAAAACAATATCTTATACCTAGATTCATTGAAAACTAGGTAAAAATCTTTCTGTATATATACCTATTCTTATTTTCCAATTATTATAGACTATCTGCCATTATAGATTACTGGTCCATTCATGGCACTGTTTCATGGTCCATCCATGGAAATTTGCAAAGCAACACATAACCTGATCTACTACCCCCCAGTTAGGACATATAAATAAATGTCTAGTGTCGTTTCGAATCTTGAAACCTTCAGCTATCGAAGCATGCAAGGCGAAATTACCCCAATAAATGGATAAGGGTTCGAACACATTTACAAAATCACGAAAAATTAGATCAGAGAAGGCAAATTCTTATTTTACTAGATTTCAACACGCCTATTGTAACCGAGTGACTCTTTTCAACATTTTTTCAACTCTTCCAGACTAGTACACTCAATTTCAACTGAAAAGAGCTCTTCCTACCGACGCGTTTTTGAAATATTCAACTGGTCCATCAGTCACACCGGTCCATCGATAGCAACCTTACCCTAGGTGATGAGACTTTAAGAGACTCGAAAATCGTTCCAATTTAAACTAGCAACGACAGTCAAGCACGTAATATACATCAGCTGAGGAATGAAACTAGTCTTACATTATAATATAGGAAATTTATTATACATAAATATTTCAATCTTGTAATACTGGGGCTTAGGAAATCATAACCACTGCAGCCACAGCAGATTTATAGGCGTTAGACGAAAATTGAAGCGACAATTACCGGGCTCATATAATTCAGAATCGATGTCATTAGGCAACTGGAAATAATTGTCAATAATCTAACCACGATATAAATTTTGCTTAAGGGGACCAGTACAGCGACTTTTCGAGAAATTATCATAGTAGTCCGAAATCAATTTATTTCATAACCAAAGTTCATTTCACATCAAAATATTTTTCTTTTTCAAAATCGTGTGTCGTAAGGATTTTAGAGCACCGTTGGACCGATTCAGGTCATCTTGGATTCATTTTCTGCAGAATACAAATCCTCATCATGTGAATGTAGGAATTTAAAAATAAAAAATTATGTCATAAGTTATGATCAATTTACCAAATTTGCAAAAATTATTATCACTCATTTCTTAAATAACTTGGGCAAAACGAAAAATCTTCAAAATTCCTACATTCACATGATGAGGATTTGTTTTCTGAAGAAAATGAATCCAAGATGACCTGAATCGGTCCAACGGTGCTCTGAAAACCTTACGACCCATGATTTTGAAAAAGAAAAATATTTTGATGTGAAATGAACTTTGGTTATGAAATAAATTGATTTCGGACTATGATCATTTCTCGAAAAGTTGCTGTACTGGTCCCCTTAACTAAAACTATAAGTCACCAATTGATTTTCACCTGCACATATTATATATATAGTATATGGGTATTGTAGCGTTACAGCATTGACTTATGGCTCCTCTCTTATACCAACACATAGGATTCAAGCTTGAGTCACGCAACCGTGCTGCCTTTCCTATAAGAACATTTAAGCTTCGTATTAATTCTGAGGATGTAAGCTCCTCTGTTTCGCAGATTCGCAAAAGGCTTAATATCCGCAGAACAGAGATATACACGTATATTCAAAGCAATTTAGAACCTCGAACAAAGCTCGAGTTTTAGATCCTTTAGGTTTATAAGGATCGCATATATAATATCCTATACAGCATAATAGACATTTATAAAAGAAATATTTTAGACAATCTTTAAACGTAGATTTAACAGATTTTTTTAAATCTGTAGAGGGTCTCAGACTATAAGGGTCCCTCGTGCATAAGATCGATTACCCTCATCCCAACCCACTTTCAGATAAGCTAATATAAATTTCGATTTAAGTTTACCGATCACTGCCGGATTAAACGTGCCTCTAGGGCATCCAACGTCATTTCAAATTGTTCAATCATCGTTTAATCAAAAAATATGCTTGTTACCGTAATATAAGTAAGCTCGGATTCTCAAAGTGACATTTTTTTCGAATAATCAAAATAACAATAATGTTTGCGTTTGGTTTAGACATCGAACTGAATTCTATGCATTAGATGAAATATGACAGTGAGAAATGGATAAATTTCTTTCTGATTCATATCTGAAATTGTTTCGATCGATGATATGCCAATTTACAAAATACGTTCGTTTTGTATCAAAGCCAAGTTTAATTGGTTCTCGATCTGTTATCAAACAGTATATTTTTATATATACCTATATTATATACGTATATCAATTTATCCAGAGCGTATAAGAATTCGATTGATAAAATTTGTCGAGCGATATTGTAACGAAGAAATTTTTTGCCACCAGTCTATCCGACAAGAAATATGTCTCAGTCGTAGAGAGACTGGAGGTGAAACAGTGACCTTGATCGTGGACTAGTATACCTGGGCGACAGGCATAAAGTAAAAGGTTTTGTACATATATTCGCCCACGTAGAGCAAGGGCACATAGAATAGAAACTGATTACCTCCCTTACGTAACGCTGTGAGCATTCGAGGCTGTGATAACTAATCGGAAATACCTTAATTTCAGATTTCAAGTGATCTCGTTAGTAGGTAGTGGTCGTGAGAATCACGTAACGTCATTTAAAGCCCACTTATCACTACCGCAACCAGTTTTCAAGTGAAAAGCAATAGTTGAAGAACCCTTAAGGTTTTAATATAAATTCATGCCAATTATAAATGGGAATTTGATTTTCTAAGGACTATACAGGGTGACCCAAGACCCCCGGACCGGAAGGAATGGGTGAATTCCTCGTTGGATTTTGAGACGAAATTTCCTTTTCGAAAACTTCGTCCGATCAACGGTGTCCAAGTTATTAAAGATAAAGAGTAGCCAATCAGCGCCTCGCTTTAGGTCCGTGCCAGTGCCGGGTCAATAGTGAACGGCGGGCAGGGCCCGTGGTTTATTTTACATTTGGCTACTTTCTTCTTCACTTTACGATCGACGCGTATTATTATTATTATTATTATTATTTTTTTTTTTTTTTTTTTTTTTTCTCTACCAGACCGTAGTTCTACGTGTCCAGGTTGACCGGACCGTAGTTTTCCGTGTCCAGGTCCAAAAAAAAAAAAAAAAAAAATAATAATAATAATAATAATAATAATAATAATAATAATAATAATACGCGTCGATCGTAAAGTGAAGAAGAAAGTAGCCAAATGTAAAATAAACCACGGGCCCTGCCCGCCGTTCACTATTGACCCGGCACTGGCACGGACCTAAAGCGAGGCGCTGATTGGCTACTCTTTATCTTTAATAACTTGGACACCGTTGATCGGACGAAGTTTTCGAAAAGGAAATTTCGTCTCAAAATCCAACGAGGAATTCACCCATTCCTTCCGGTCCGGGGGTCTTGGGTCACCCTGTATATGTATATGTACCAAATCTATCACGGCAGAATACCAATTTATATAATTGGAGCTCTTCTTCGGAATCGAAGTAGGTACAACAAGTCAAGCCTTGGCTATGACTTATCGAAGTACCATTTCCCTGAATTAACAGGAAATTCCTTGCAATTGCGAAACATCCAAATACCCAATCCGTCGATATTCATTCGAACAAAGCACCTGTCCGACTTTCGGACAAGTCCATCGTTCGGCTATTGGTATTGTGGTCTCAATCCAGTAGCCATAGCTGCCGATAGCAAGGCTAGAATGGTAGAAAAAAAAAAAAAAGAAAAAAGAAAAAAGTGTTTCATTGTCATCCGCTGATTGGAAAAAATAAATCGAGCTGTAGTTACCATGGCGATTAATGGGGCCATGGGGTTAAAATAATGGGAAGAAGATATCTTAAATCTTGGATGTACTCGTTATTCGACAAATTTGAACCGAAAGTGTCAATACTAAGGGCGTCTTCCACGAAAATTAGTAGAATAAGAAATTTCCCGAATTCCCGAGCAATTTAATACATTCCGCATCGTGAACGGGAAGGAGGGCTTAAATCTCCCCAAAGAACGGTCTAAGGTTCTTTGAATCTTTGATAAGGATATCGCGCGGGGAATCAAATGAGCAAGCATCGAATTTCCCAGTAATTCGTCTTGCGTTTTGATCTTTACGCCGTTTATTATATATACCTATATAGGTACGGAGGCAAAAAAAAAAAAAAAAAAGACCCGAGTCCTTTAACGCCGGCTATCCATTTCTTTGAATTAGAGGGTGACTTAACAGTCAACGAGGGTGTGGTTTCCCGGGATCTCTGTAATTTAAAAACCTGCTGTAGCTGCGGCGAAATTTTCAAGTCTAAATTGTTTTTCAAATAAATATTTTACAAATATTTGTATTATCTATTCATTTTCCTAAATCAACCCGCCATATATACAACAAGATCCGATATCCAAAATTTACCTCAAACGAATGAAAAATATTAGCTCAGCTTGTTGCGGTCGTAAATTTCACATACTATATAACTAACTAATTACCCAGACTCAAAGTAGAGGTATATAGGTGTAGGTGTAAATACCTATTTCAGAGTAAATATTTACCTGAGATCCTATTTAGGATACGGAGCCTGTAGGGATCAAAGTTGTAAACGAATGTTGGCTTAGGACGATAAATGGCACGTTTTTTTTTTTTTTTTTTTTTGCCACACTGATGCGTACGTTGCATTCATTGTAATTACAGCAATTAGTAATTATTAATTATTCGTCGAATTTTTATTCCGTAAAAACCTAATTATGTAAGTTATGAATAAAAAGAAAGAAAAAAAAAAAAAAAAACGTCAAATTTTATTGAAAATACCCGTCAAACCGTGAACCTACAATCATAAATGAAAAACGACAGTGACCTTCGATGAAACGATCTTGGGATACTATGGAGGTACATATAGGTATAGATAGATACGTGGATGAGGTGTGGAGTAAAAAGATGATGTTACGCATTTGAAATATGAGAAAATAAAATGAAAATAAAAAAAAAAAAAAAATACAACAGAACCTTGAAGCAGGGTTGTTTCATCCCCACGTAAGCCGTCTGACAAATGGCGTCTTAATTTGCTTCGAAACTTTTCACAGGTCGGATGGCAGTATATGGCAAAGGCACACCCACCCACTAGTCTACCCCAGACCTTAATCCAATTACCAAGGCGACATCTTTGTTACAGCTAATGCCTAAACATCATTCAGGGGGAGTTTTACTGCTTGATTCATATTATACCATAGTGAGAAGATGTGTCTGTGTTCTGATTCTGATATACAGGGTGTCTCAGAACTAAGTGCAATAAATGATAGGGGTAATAGAGGGGGCCGAGCTGAGTAAATTGACCCAAAGAACATGTGGCCTCCGAGTTCGCGTTCGCGAGATACGACCGGTTAAAAAAACGCATTGGGCGCCGGCATGTAGGCAACCGCGGACACAGCAGGCAGTGGTTAGCAGTCTTTTTGATAAGCGCGATCTTTCTAAAGCGAGTCATAACACTTTTGAATTCGAAAATTTCAAATAAAAATACTTTTGATATGAAATTTTATTATGGAAACAAGTAATGTTGTTGTGTTTGGTGGAAAATCAATGTCGAAAGTGTTTCTGTTTGAAATTTTCGAATTCAAAAATGTTATGACTCGTATCAGCAAAATCGCGCTTATCAAAAAGACTGCGAACCGCTGCCTGCTGTGTCCACGGTTGCCTACATGCCGGCGCCCAACGCGATTTTTTAACCGGTCGTATCTCGCGAACGCGGACTCGGAGGCCACATGTTCTTTGGGTCAATTTACTCAGCTCGGCCCCCTCTATTACCCCTATCATTTATTGCACTTAGTTCTGGGACACCCTGTATATAATATATTTTAGGATGTGCAAAAAAAAAAAATTCAAACGCACATCAACATTCCGGTAGAGCATCTCAAATAGAATATCTCAGCCAAATATGAGCTCTTAATATTGATATTTAGAACTGCCTAATTTCGTTACTAATTTTAGTTACCAATTTTAGTTACTAAAATAGGCAGTTCTAAATATCAAAATTAAGAGCTCATATTTGGCTGAGATGTTCTATTTGAGATGCTCCACCGAAATTTTGATGCGCGGTTGAAAAATAAATTGTTTTTCCCAGAGTCGTATGACTCTATGACGCTATGACTCAATGTTTATAGGCGAATATCTCTTAATCGGTGAGAGTTAGGAAGATTCTATCTCAGTACTTTTTTGTAGAGCGTGACATTTCCTATAAGAAACTGTATTCAGATAGTTTCTAAATCAAGCCGGTTACGAGAAAAAAACAATTAAAAAATTTTCCGATTTTTTTTCACGTGTTATCCAAATCAAAAATGGGAAAACTGAGTTGGGCAGTTCTAAATATCAATATTAAGAGCTCATATTTGGCTGAGATAGTCTATTTGAGATGCTCTACCGGAATGTTGATGTGCGTTTGAATTTTTTTTTTTTTTGGCACATATATATATATATATATATAATACTGAATTATACAGCACGAGATTCTCTTGCAGCATTTTACAATGCACGAGGTATATATTTTGAAGAAAAAAAAAGTATCTAGTTAAGTTTACTTATATGTACGTACCAGCCAACTCGGTACAACCTCGAACAGATTTTACCCCATGATTTGCATCAGCGCTAGTGTTTGACTTGCCTCGACATTTAGCCTCAGGAATGGACATTGTTAGTTATATATACAGAATAGATATAGTATTTATGTAGGTATATGTAACAAGTTGAACAGCAGCCACTCAGCCGTATTATGACTTTGCCCAAGCTATAATCTTGATCCTTCCGCATATCCCCGAGGGGAGGACGTAGTAGCTTTAACTAACTTCTGACGTATAATTGGTATTTTCATAGCAAGTATCTTTGTCGTTTGAGAAGTATCTCAAAGTTTACTGCTTTAGGATCTTGGTACTCGACATTGTGTCATTTTTAAATGTGAAAAAGATTGGACACTTTTCTGGTCCATTTGACAGGGTGTATGGTTGGCCTTCTCCTGAGTCGAGGCGATTTTTAACAAGTCATATAATACACCTACTACTCTACGTTCTAAATCGTAATCTGAATTTGATTTCTGTTAAATTACACCTTGAACAGAACACTTGCGTCGTTTAGCTGATGACGTATAACAATATTGCGAATAGAACGGCATTGCTATACATTATACAATATGGAATAAGGGATTTTCTAGCAGCAATTAAGTCAAGAAAAAACTTTGCGTTTCATTGTCTTGATCACGTGGGTCTAAAAAGAAGAATTTTTGGAATTAAGACTATCGAATTTTTCGTACTAGTGAATAAATAACAATTATGCCGCGAAGATCACATGTGACCTCGTACATACATACATCATCGACGATCTGTACTTGATGGATTAGCTATTTAGGCATATGATCAGAAATTTATATCTACAGCTTTAGTTTACAAGAAATTTGAGACACTGCGGAGGAATAGCTATGATTCACGTACTTTTACATACCGTATGGGTATTAGACCTTGACCGTAAACCGAAGATAAACGAGATGTCTATCTTCGCGGTGCTGCAAGAATGATCACTTTTTCTTTCCTGCAGAGACAACGCGAATTTTTTTTTTTTTATTATTATTATCTTATCTCATGAAAACTATTTCTCATGGCTATAAGTAGAACCTGTGTGAATTTATTTCGGCGTATAGCCTATTATTACTCGCCTATTGTATAACGCAGCTTCTCGTCTCTAGGTATATGCAATAAAAATCGGACCAGCCATTAAATTTTATTATCGAGAAATATGGCTGTGAGATTCTTAACTTGGCATAAACTATGGGTTGTTTGATAAGAAAATTTTATAAATATTTACCTGCTAGTCTACCGCAAGATAATGGTTATTTCATTCCTGGAAGGTAATCGTTGAAATGGAATTATTCATCATTTTGTAGTATAATCTGATGCTTGTTCAACACGTAGTTCTACGTAACCTTCGAATTAAAACACAATAATTTCCAACGAAACCGGAAGTTGTAGATTGTTATATATATACTGATACGAGCCAAGGTGGACCAGTTATTTTTTTTTTTTTTTTTTAGAAAGAGCCATATAGGTAGGCGGATCAAGCTTATTTATGCTATAACACGCGCCATGCATTGATTATTGTACATGTATTGTATATATATTTACACACGCGCATGTATATGTAGAAACGGAAGTAACGAAAATTTGATTCCTTCCGGAACCGCCCTCGGTATAGAAAATCATTACTGCTAAACGTGAAACGCCCATGGATTTGGCAATCGGAAACCAATCATGAATCAAATTGTGTTATTATTAAAGCGTTTTAATTATGGATTTATAATTATTAATCATTCTCCCACGAAGGTATATATCGACGCTGCTTACGAAGACTAGCACGTTTCAGATTTCTTACGAAAACTAGCACGTTTCGGCTTCTCACGAAGACTAGCACGTTTGGATATTAACCACGAAGACTAGCACGTTTCGATATTCACCACGAAGACTAGCACGTTTCGATATTCACCGCGAAGACTAGCACGTTTCAGTTATTGCTACGGAAGCTAGCATGCTTCGGTTATCCTTGCGAAAATGATTATTTTTAGATCAATGCAATAAGGATTTTCTGAAGATTATTATGCGGTGTCCGGTAATTAAATTGAAAGTTAATTTGCGAATGAAGGAGTGCGTTTTTCGCGGTGAAAACCGAAACGTGCTAATCTTCGTGGTTGAAATTGAAACTTGCTAGTTTTCGTAAGGAATCTGAAACGTGCTAGTCTTCGTAAGCAGCGTCGAATATAGTTTACTAGGAAATTCGTTCATCGCGTCACGCAGATTTCTGAAATAAAGTTGGATGTTGAAAAAGATCGGTCTTGAATGACATAGGTATACTATAGTGAATTAATTCATGAATTTGGTATTTTGAGTCAAAAGCAACTCGGTGCGGTTCAACTAGACGAAAATACAGACAAAGACAATACATAACTGAGCATTTTGTCTCTTTCAGTAAAATACATCGATTTACGAAGCTATAATCACAGATAAACCCAAGTTTATGATATAAAATCTATTTGTATATGGGTATAGAGTGTATGACAACAGTTCTTGGTGATAGTGCCAAACTCGTAACTCCATAATTTATAGTTCTGGACATTACATAATAAAACTGACCATTATAGACACTCGGGGCTATGGCATAATATTGAATTGAATATATCTATAGTACGGTTCTACGACGGAACCTATTCCGGTAAGACTAATGCGAGGGCTAATGCAATCTCCTTACTCTTATTTCTACCCTTAAATTAGATACTCAGAGTTCTGGTTGGGGTCTTAATGATCACCATTAACAAATTTGTTCGCGAATTAATCAAACGCTATGGTGTCTACGTAGAAGTATACAGAAAATGAACCACTTGCACATTTTGCGAGTTGGAGGTAAATTTTTCTAGACTCTAATTCAGTTAAATTACCATTTTTCTATACCAAATCATTATCTTCTCTATATTTTACAAAATCCTTATGATAATAAGAAGCTCTTTTTTCATTTGACAAACTCCTAGCTGCGGATTTATAATATTTAGGTTTGATCCTAAATTATATATGCATGTAAAATTTGTAGGCTGAACAAGTCTTCTGGCGCTAATTTATTGGCGATTAAATTTTTAGGCAAGTATAGTAATGGTATTCAATATGATCAATGAATCGACGATTAGCAAAGTTGATAAATATGCTAAGCCTGATTCCATAAGACTTATTATCCATTTGAAAAGTCCAGTTGTTTCTGACAAATGAATATTCAATTATCAGAAACTAAAGAATCTTTAGAATAATGATTTTCCGTCGCACGAACGTTAGATATGGAATTTATAGCACCCATTTTTTGACATCATAGAGAGATGAAATTTGATTTTTAGGTTCCCGATTTTTTGGAGTATAAAATTCGCCGGAGTTAAAACAGCTGAAAAGATACGGTCAATACCTAACGTTGTTGGAGAAGTCATTCATACCCGAGTGACTCACTCGCGTCCACAGGGAAATATGCTTTTCCTTTATTTATATTATCAACTACACCACTGCAGCCTCCTCCGTATATATTCCTCGGAGGTATTTGAAAAGGTGAAAAAATAACAATTTGTCACGATTTACTTCGAACCAACGCGCAGAATGTTCCCCAAAGTAACGATCCAGATATTTTTTTCTCCATCCGGAAGACTCGACACCAACATATTATGTATATCATTATTTCAACCCACGATTACGATTCGCGTGAAGAATGAATCAAGACTCTTTTTTTCCTTTTTCCTTCACATAGCAACTATAATTATTTAACGAATCTTTTTCGGGAGATCGGTATTTCGTGTCTTTCAAAAATCTATGTAAATCGCTAGATGATAACTGGTATGAGATTCACCTTGACATTTGAATGAAATGATGCCTGTTACATGGCATGTACCGAATTGCTTATACCAAGATTTTTTAGATCTAGTATAGTTAAAACGAAGATAAATCTTAAAACACACGATACCGATGTCTCGGTGTGGTAATTAGCGAGGTTGCACCGATCTGGCAATCCGAGAGCATCGTTACTTCATCAAACAACTTTCGATTATTCCGATACTCTTCTGAATTTTCGCGTATTCGTATAAACATAAATTATGCCATTCACGCATTGAATGACAAAAACAAAGTCCATGACCGTGTCCATCTATATAGATGAATACTCGCAACCAGCAACCGCGACGGTCGCAAAAATCGAGATTTTACGCAGCCATAAATAACGATCAAACTAATAATGTCTTGGTCGCTCGATCGGGTTTAATTTATATCGAAAACCTTCGCATGACTATAAATTCTAACATCACTATTCTTACTTCCTTCTGTATTTGAAGAAAGATAATTATCATTGAGCCAGTCGATAAATCGGCAGAAAGTATAATAAAGAGTATATAAAAGATATATATTCATGCTAATTGATAACGATCCTTATACGTATATCGACGTGTTCAAACTTTGCCAATAAAGTTTACTTATGCCAAGGTACTAAATTAAAAGAAAAAACTAATTAAGAACTTCTCGGTTATATAGAACACCCTGAGCCACGTCAAAGCTTTGGTTGATTTGAAAATTAGCCATCAAAGTTAACGCTGTATTTCTACGATCCGAGGTGAATTTATTTACCCAACTTGATTCGGACACTTTTTATTTTTTCTTTTCCTGAAAATGGAATCACCGAATTTTAGTTGATAACTCAATATTGTCAACCCGGTTTATATATACTTTAACGTACGTGGAAAATTGAATTACTCGAACAATCAGAAATTAAACTGTTCTTTTTAAAACCCTGAGTAAAAGTCGAGTCTGCAAGTTTTTGAATAGCCACGAAATTGAGTAAATCCGGAAAAGTCTTCACGCTCATAATGACTTCAAGAAGTATAGTAGGAAATTTTGTGGTAATCGTTGAATCATGAAAATAATGAAATTCTATTCGTATATGTCTCGTTTGACTCATCGTACATTTCGTGAGTTCCGTTTTTGAATTAACAATGAAAACCCCTCAGACGTTGTAAGGGTGGAAATTTTCCCTTGTTTAACCGACGAAACAATGAGGTGTTTGCAGAGTCGTGTACGATAATAATTCTTCATCAAATACCGGCTCGTTCCACCCGCCAGTGTCACGTCTCCGCTTTATCCTATCCACAAAGAAAATGGTCCCAGTTTCCTTGAAAGCCAAAGATGGAAGATGAGACCTCGTCACAAATCCCAGAATCTTACCACCGTTAAAAACACGAAGAAATAGAAAACTGAAATTACAATATCTAGTCCAATTTAATCGGACCTAGTCGAGGGGCTATTCACTTCAATTTTGGGTGTACAAGTGACTTCCGACTTCCATAGACTTACATTGACTACCAATGACTACCAATGAATACCAATGACTACCAATGACTCCATAGTGACTTCGAGAAGACTACATGTGACTTAATAGTGACTTCCAATGACTTCCAAAGACTACCAATGACTACCAGACTTCCAATGACTTCCAATGACTTTCAATGACTCCATAGTGACTTCCAGAAGACTACATGTGACTTAATAGTGACTTCCATTGACTACCAATGACTTCCAAAGACTACCAATGACTTCCAAAGACTACCAATGACTTTCAATGACTCCATAGTGACTTCGAGAAGACTACATGTGACTTAATAGTGACTTCCAAAGACTTCCAAGGACTTCCATTGACTACCAATGACTTCCAAAGACTACCAATGACTACCAATGACTTCCAAAGACTTCCATTGACTAGCATAGACTACTAAAGACTTCCAAAGACTTCCAAAGACTTCCGAGACCAGTGAACATAGGACTTCCCAAGTGAATAGCCCCTCGGACCTAGTTTAACGTTTTATGGTCATGTACATACATCATGTATGGGTACCTACTTTAGAAATCATGCTACCAGCTGAGTATATCGCAGGATATTAAGTCGTAAGGGATCGCCTAGCTTCTTTCTTGATTTATTACCTCGTAGATCCGAAATATGAAACTGTTGATCGTCAACAAAGATAATATAAATTTCCGGGCTAGGATAATGTCATGATTCAAGCTAGGCTCCCTTTGTCAACCGTTAATTAAACCTCGCCACGCAGTAGTGGGAAATCTGCGGTTAAAAATTTTGCATTCAAACCTAGTTTTTCCATAGAATCCTTTAATTCGAACCATTAATTTCATTGCTTTTTAAATATGATTTAGAACTAATTAACTAGACGAGAGAAACTCTTTGAGACTATACGGTGATTAAACTACATTTAGATAAAACTCAAGTTATGAATGAAATTAACACCCGTGTGTATAACGTATGGAAGTACTTCAAGGACTTAACTCATTCCAGTTTCATTGAGCTGTTTCCAATCACTTGGTACTTAAAGTATGTAACCTGTTGAGTCGTTGCCGGTTGTTACAAATATCTTACTATTCAACATATAATAGAGGGCTAATCAAAGTTTAAACTTGTGTAAAATAGAAGTGGATTTAGTTCTTTTCTAACGTTGAAACGTTGTTTCCATGAAGAATACACAAGAAAAAAATAAAAATAAAAAAAAATAAAGAAAAAATACACCTTGTATCCCCGTTATTTCGAAAGTTACGAACAAGCTTTTCAGGTATAAGCAGCGCGGGGCTGTAAGGGTTTCAATAAAAGGTTTGTGTTTGACATGTAAAGCATGTCAAGTACCACTCATAGTCAGGTTTCTGTATACAATTCATAAAATAATTTTTCTTCCTCAACGGTAGAATTAAATACAGAGAGGTAAATTTTACCTTAGTCGCGAGTTTCATTTTGACAACTAAATGAGTTAATTCTATACCTGTCTTTAACAGAAAGTTACGCAAGAATTGCGATGTATGTGCCTCATGAATTATATTCTTGGATAAAGATATTTGAATTGAAATTGAAATTGAAATTGAAATTAAAATGAAATTTGAATTTAACATCGATGTACCCATCCGCATGCACAAAGCTAAGAAAAGTTGATTATATTTTTAAAAGATAATCTGAATCCCTTAATCGCATCAATTTTTTCGATGATCACATATTAATCCTTTCCCGAAATAAAACAGATACTATGTAGAGTATAATAGAGCTATCAGGATCAGATTTAACCAAAACGGATCCCTATACCTAGAATCTAAGGCTAGCCGTGTGGATCAAGGCCTTTCACAAGCAATTTTCTTAATCCAATATCATGATCGCACAAATACAACGAAAGGTAAAGGTTTCATCGCCGATACACTATTCTGTAGACGTAAAGGTAAAATACAGACAGTATATCCTGCGAAC
Organism: Tenthredo mesomela; assembly: GCA_943736025.1. NCBI lineage: Eukaryota > Metazoa > Arthropoda > Insecta > Hymenoptera > Tenthredinidae > Tenthredo > Tenthredo mesomela. The sequence goes on along the minus strand of OX031016.1, from coordinate 22,103,710 downwards.
CCAATCTTACTTATCGATTACGTCTACAGGTGTGTCTTGCTCCTTGCGCTTGTCCTTATAAATAATTCGGAGTATCGTGGACCAAACGATTCAAACGCAATTGATTGATTAATTAATTAATTAATTAATTAATTGATTAAGATTAACTAATTAATTCGTTCATAACGATTCAATTACAGGATATTACTGCTTCACAACACGCGCTGGTCATTTCACAAATTCATCCTGTATCATGTCCTGAATTATTCATAAAAAAAAAGCGTGAAATTAATTCCTAATAGCAATCTTTTATCACCGTTTGATATGAATAATTTTGTACTACCGTTTTTTTTTTTTGTTTTTTTTTTTAGGATTTTTTATAAACCGTTGAGCTATAGTTACGTGGTTATATAGAAATCCGATCGTTGACGTAACCAATGAGGATAACCCAATTAGCTAATTAATCGCAGGAGTTATTGATGCACGTTTTCAACTTCGAAGCTTATATAATTATTGAGGCGTGAATTTATCTATAGAAGGGTTGTAGATTTTTATCAATACAACAAGCTGGTGAAAACTCTTCTAAATATCCACCAGCGAAGTAATGAACGTTCAAGAAGCGTGCATAATTACTTATCAGTCGCGTGTGATAAGCGGATAAAAAAAAAAAAAAAAAAAATCATCAAAAGGTAGGAAAAACGGCTTACGCTGATCCGCAGATCTAGTTTAAAGCTTCCAATTAGTCACGCAAGAAGCTTCTGACTAGGAAAATACTTTTTTCGACGGTGAAGAAAATTTCGTCAACCTGCGTCCGATCACACTTTCGTGTTCGACATCTGATCACTCAGATCAAATTTTGCTTATCGAAATGATCACGTTTTTGAAATGTTTGAAAAATTATTAGCAAATTCTACAAATTGGTGAACATAATATTATCCTCAAATATTGTCAAAGATGTGAACTGCGTTCGAACAAAGAATTTCAATCAGGCAAATTTGGAGTTAAAATTCGGACATTCGAAGGCTGAATTTCTTCGCATTGTTACATGGCGAAAACACTTGTTTTACGTCTCAAGGTAAAAATCTGTAAAAGGTATTACCTTCAAATTTGTTTTCGACTCGTTCAGTTCTTCCTGCAGTCCCGGTGTGAAGTAGAATTAAAAGAATGGTATCAATCGAATCGGAGTTTATTATCACGTGAAAGAATTTATAATCGCGAAATTTTCACATCGAAGCACGTCTACGAATCACAGAAAGTCTGAATCGTCTTAAAAATTTTCACTGTTTGAGGTAAAACGAAATATTCTCGATTTAAATTGACGGGATTTATAACGTCGTGACGACTATAATACCACGACGTGGAAAACTACAACGAGAATCTCTGAAGGCGTTGCGAAGGTATCTCAAAGGTGTCAGCAACCACAGTGGCAAAACTGTGGACGAGATCCAAGGTAGCGACGGCGCGGCGGTATCACCGAACAGCCCGAAGCAGAGCTGGAGAATCCGCGTGTTAACTGGGTGAGGGTAGTTTTCAAACAGAAGAGGGAGAGAAAGCTTGAGGCCAGCTGGGTTGTGGGTGGTTGTTGGGTTCGGTTGGGGATCCCCGCAACCCTGCAACGCGTTCTCCACCTCCACCTCCTCTTCCTCCTCTTCTGACTATATTCTACTCCACCTCTTCGTCCTCCGAGGTTCTCCTCCACCTCCCCGGGTCGATATCGACGAGAGTGCGTACTCCCGCCCCGATCCTTGCGGCTCTGTCGCGTTCAATGAAATCGAGCCTTCAGGCGGTTATATTACCCCGCTACCATAAGACAGATCGAATGAATCGACGCGATATATAGGGGAATATATAAGCGACTTGTAAGGATTATCGCAGCCATTTCTCAGTCGAAAAGTTTTCAGAAATTTGATCAAAATTCGATAAAGTTAAATAATTCACGGTCAATCCAACCGATATAATTCCATCACAATACTAGAATGATTTCTCTCTTCAGTTTTGAGATTTTCAGAATTTTAGTATTCACAAATTTTGATAAAAACTTGTTTTCTTTAAAACTGACGAATGTCAGTATAAAGCAGAAATTCAGGCATGACAAATTTTCGATGAGGTATCCTAATAACAGACCCTGTCTTGCGAGTTCACGTGTTGCATAATCCAAGTATGGTGTAATTAAGGGGATCAGTACAACGACTTTTCGAGAAATTATCATAGTCCGAAATCAATTTATTTCATAACCAAAATTCATTTCACATCAAAATATTTTTCTTTTTCAAAATCATGTGTCGTAAGGATTTTAGAGCATCGTTGGACCGATTCAGGTCATCTTAGATTCATTTTCTTCGGAAAACATATCCTCATCATGTGAATGTAGGAATTTAAAAATAAAAAATTATGTCATAAGTTATGATCAATTTACCAAATTTGCAAAAATTATTATCACTCATTTCTTAAATAACTTGGCCAAAACGAAAATTTTTGAAAAATTCCTACATTCACATGATGAGGATTTGTTTTCTGAAGAAAATGAATCCAAGATGACCTGAATCGGTACAACGGTGCTCTAAAATCCTTACGATACACGATTTTGAAAAAGAAAAATATTTTGATGTGAAATGAACTTTAGTTATGAAATAAATTGATTTCGGACTATGATAATTTCTCGAAAAGTCGCTGTACTCGTCCACTTAATTCGTATAAGCATCTGCAGATTCAAGAATTTTGGAAAAAATCATTGTTCTACACAGTTATAAAATATAGAGATTATATAATTCATACTAACTAAGGATCGTTATATATTACGAGTTTGAATCTTGACGAGGTAAATGCAATTCGTATACATTTCGTTAGCTGAGAGCTTGCGGTCTACCCTTTTTCGGTTGGTTACCCTTGGTTTATTAATACTGAGAAACCGACTGTTTGTGGGTCCACGGTTCGTCGCAGATCGTTAAGTTCAAATGCGGGGGTTGGCTAACGTTAAGCAATGAATAGTAAATGCCCGGTATTAAAATTTCAACTACCTTTGGGAGAATTTTTTTTTTCCTCTTTTTTTTTTTGTTTTTTATACTGTAAAACAATGTTTGGTAAAGGATAATTGAAACCAGCGACGATAGTCCTCTATACGGTTATTATATTATTCTGATAGAAACAGAATCGCTTACAATATCATCTGTACAATATCATTTCCAAGAAATTTCGAGAAGCTTGAGAATTAATATTGTCACCATCTTCGTTCAGCGGGTTAGAACATTCCCGAGAAATTGAGTTATAGTCAAAGTCAAACGCGCGCTCGGCAAAGATTAAATCATGTAATCCAATCTCACCCTCAAGCTTAGCACTACGTTTAAACCAAATCTCAGAACATTGACCTCAGACCTTTTTTTTTTCGAATTTCTTTTAAACCTATATAATAGGTAGGTATATTTAAACCCGTTTTTATGCATTATGTATGAATTGGGCTTCGGGCGATATTTCTAGATAATTGAAACCAGTAGAGATCAAAGAAAACCATGCAATTTATACAAGTCACCATAATTCAGATGAATTCTTGGTTTCGCCTTCACTATATGTAACGATAAATAATAGAGAGGCTGCTATTGCCTATAGAATTCAACCCGGTATCGACATTTCAAACAAAATTCATAGCTTTTCGTGAATTTGACAAATTTCTTACAGTTCAATTTAAGGTGCAAGCAGTTCAGGAATGACGTCTTAGTTCGTCCCTTCGACTCGAAGATGTAATCCATCTTACGAAATTTTTTTGCATGAAAAGTACTCGAAAGTTGTTCCACCCCGTAATTTGATTAAAAAAAAAAAATGTGTAATTACAAAGTGCTGTTTTTATTTTGGACCAAGATTAGACTGCAGGACATTTTTTCTTTTTTTGAACTTTAGTGATTCCTCTTCGCCCACGGTTTGTTTTGTACATAATTATCTAGTCAAATGCAACTGTAGCGCAATATTGCAATTCGAGTTTCGAGCAGCCGTCTGAATCTCGATTTTGAATTATTTAATAGATAGACTCCACCTTCATCTAAAATTTGGTAATATAACTGAGATTCTCCATTAACCATGGGGCTTTTAACCGAAAATACAATCAAGCCTGGGTTACGTTACTCATTAGATGTTCTGGCTCATGCGCGTAAACTTATCGTTATAAGCTTATACCTATACCTATACCTATATATATACCTATACATATAGAAACCAAAGCCTGTCCTCTCTATCTCTCTCTATTTCCATATCCCTATTTCTCCGCAATGGGGTAGTTTAGATCACATAAATACTATAATATAATACATTTTGTGATCAAATTACGTCACTTACCAGATTCAACGGTTCAGATATATGCGATCCAGATGAGACTTAAGATCACGTAAATCACTGGTGAAAATTTATCTCCGAAATCGGCCTGTGAAGTTTAATTCAAATTTTTGGAATCTTCAGAAATTGAGATGTGAATTCAAGTGAAATTCCATTTCTCCATTTCTTAACGCTTTCGGTCGGTATGACTATACGAGTTGACGAAATATTTTCTAAAAAATCTTTTAGCCGATTTATATACCTATATGTATAACAGCTGTTTAGTAATTGGTAATTGTTGGAAATTATTTCCTCGTGAAAATGTCAATGGCAATGCCACGTAGATTGTAATAAATCTTTATTGTTCTTGGCACGTGTGGGGGAAATCGGACACCCTCAGTGTACTGGAATCGAACAATGAATCACGTTTCAATACATTTCAAGACCATCGGATCGTAATTAATTTTACCTTGCTGACGTAATTATACTGTATCGACTATATAGTATATATAAAAATGATTTGATTGCGAATAAGTTCAGTGTTAGTATAATAAGCTTGCCAATTTTATTTACTTAATCAAAATCTTGCCGGACTTTTGAGGATTGTCTTCTATGACCTTTAATATCAAACGGTTTCTTATTTCCGCTCGAAGGTCGGATCAGGGGAATGGTGCGACTTGATATATCAAGTATTGGCACGCGTTTGCATATATGCTACAGTATCGGTAATTAATTATCGGGTCGATATATCTCCCGTTCTCTTTGCTATGCTGCGTTTGATACCTCGCCATCGGCTATCGTGTGCTGTTAAAAAAAGTGTTGATTTAAATTTACAGAGAGATATAGTCATGAATGTGTTTATATTCTCATATGCAATTGAAATTTTTTTTGGATTTTATGTAAACGAAGAAAGGAAAAAAATTTCAAATAAAAGTTTCGACAACTAGAAATCGGCTAGAAAGTATAAGATAAAATTGAGTTTCCAAATATGAAATAGTATAACGTATATCAAGATTCGAGATAGGTATAGGTATATTTGAGATCCGCGAAAAAAAGGGAGCTTTTTCATAAACGTAAACATGGTAACGCTAAATCACAAACAAATATTTGGGGGAAAATGGTTCAAACAATTTTAATACATTTTGTTGATTTGGGGTGTTACGAATAACGGAATACTAACATAACTCTCGCAGATTTTCGCATACTATACGATTCACCGATTGTAAAATTTGAAATTCTTCCATTCTATCCTATACCGTTGGAAAAATATTCAATCTATCTAATTTCTAACAAACTGATTCTCCAACCTTTTGTATGACTAATGTTCAAAACACTATACAAAGTTAAAAGAACTTATTGCCAATCTCTGTCGTGAAACAATGCCAGGGCACAATGCCAACCACCACGACCACCAAGAATGGCTAAAGTTACTTCAGTTAACGGTACAAACTTGGCGGACAAAAATTTGTCTAAAAATTATCAATTCCGGAGTTCTATATGTATAAGGTGTAATCAATTAATTTGACATAACAATTCATACATCAAGTGACGTAACGACCATAGATAATCAATTCGACGCCCGATACAAATAACAGCACATTTCAGATTCCGGGTGAAAAAGAGCACATTTCAGATTCCGGGTGGAAAAGAGCAGGTTTCTGATTCCGGATGGAAAAGAACACGTTTCAGATTGAGAATGAAAAATAGCACGTTTCAGATTCACTCGAAAACTAGCAGAATTCAGGCGAAGCGAATATTACTCATTAGTATGTGTCAGGTAGGTTTATTATGAAATTGGAAATGCACAATTATGCACAAAAACTCGATTCAATTTTATCATTGAATGATTAATTCAATTTTATAATAAACCTACCTGACACTTGCTAATAAGTAATATTCGGTTCAACCTGAATTGTGCTAGTTTTCGAGTGAATCTGAAACGTGCTATTTTTCATTCTCAATCTGAAACGTGTTCTTTTCCACCCGGAATCTAAAATGTGCTGTTATTCGTATCGGGCGTCGAATTGATGATTAATTCTTGAACGTATAGCAATGCAGCCGAATGATGCGAGTTTTAAATTTCAATCTTTTATTCGAATCGAGTTATTGATTAAGTTTTTAGTTCTCACTAGGATATTACTGTGCATTATGTGTTTAAAATCAACGGTTAACAGTTTAATCACTAATTTAGTTCATTCATATTTCAGATTGCCGGGAAAACTACAAAGCAGATGACTTTCGCACCAATAGCCTCAGTTCAAAGTGAAACACTACTGGTATAGTTGTCACATGATTGTTTTCCAATAAATAAATAAACAAATTAATGCCAATTACCTTTATCACATTATCCCAATATTGATTTCACGAAATCCGTTTATTTTTTTTAATTCGGACTTTTTCACTATATTCTGCAATCTAAAATATATACCAGAGGATTGTCCCAATGGACTTTTCTTCTCTTTTTTTATTTCTGGCAAAGGTTTAGCAGTCTTCTTTCGCACAGCAATAACGTCGAATGAATGAATGGCAAATCATGTGATCTGAGTATAGTATGCTTGTGTAATATAATTCATCGAAAGACATCATTCCGCTGAGATCGTTAATTGTGAATGTTGTCTTCGGTTGACCTAGTTTGAACCTTATCCAACTTTGACACATTTATATAGATTCAACAACCTAAATAGAGGTGAGTAATTAACACCAATCTGTAAATATCTTAACTACTTGGTGTATAGGTCATTCAGTTTGTCACGGTTGAAAAATAATTTCTTACGAAATTTGCCGTGTGCCAGTTGCCCAGGAAACACGCATTAATCCACGTGTTATACTCTGATAAATCGTGTTTTTCGTCAATTCACTCGAATCGCCTGAATAAAACCTGAATAACCAGTCGCTCTTTTAAATTCGCCTTTTGGAAATGACCGGAGATGTGTGCAATAATAATTTTCGCTCGAGATATTTTATCGCGATTTCCTTCCTAGCTCATAAATAATGAGGTGAACATACAGGCTTTTGCCAATGTTACGCCGAGCTTAAATAAAGACAAAGTTTGCCGGTCTGAGAATCGTATATATTTCTAACATAGAGCTTCTGAATTCTCTACCGAGATCTCATCTCCAGTGACCCGTGAAAAAACTTGCAAGAACTTTAGTTCGAGTGTCCCTTGAAATGGCAATTATAATTATTTTAGTGCGAAACTTGAGAGTCATAGAGTTTCTAAGAAGATGCGTTTATACGTAGGTCACAGTTCTTTGATGATACATATATATATACACTAATTATAATTCATATATCCCTGTCAATATAGATATACGGTTCAAAGTTTAATCAGAGGAAAATTGAACAGTCTCACTTTAAGTTTCTATTAGTTGAGTATATTAATTAAACGACTGAAGTTGAACTGATAAATTCCACGAGACTTATGTAAGTTTGATATGGATATAGTAAGAAAATAGCTTTTCAAAAGTTTGAAATGATCTTTTTTATCATAGCTGTTACATATAGGAATTCATTTATATTTTTTGAATCGAAACGTCTATCGTTTGATATGTGAAAATGATTTTCTACCGAAGTGTTTGATTTGACAAGGGTTAGAGCAACAAAATAATCCTTAACCAATCCGCTGGATTTCCGATATAGAAAATCGAAAGTTCGAGACGATGGAAAATACCTTTTCTTAGGGTTCAAGATACGCACGACCTCGAGCTGGTATAACAGACTCGTAGTTTCTACTACACACGCACACGCATCGGAGAACTTCATGCGAACTTTCCACCGCATGTCCCGTGAGAGAAGCTCATTCGACCGTGCAAAGTAAGAAGCGAAATGATTCAACTCCCTACGTTTCTGTTGCTGACAGCTGTAATGTCCTACCTACGTCGACTTGCAACGAACGAGAGGAAAAAAAAAAGGGCATATTGCATGCTCCTTTTTATGATAAGCGCTCGATGACATAGAAAGATTAACCCAGCTTGTCGTGGACCGTATAATTAAATGGCGTCTTAATGCGAATTCCTGTGGACTATATATAGGTAGTGATCAAGAGAAAATTTCTAAACTGTTTAATTCCGTTACAAAAGCTGTGATGATAATTTTTCCAAAGAATTACAATTTTTCTTCAATATTTGATTGGAATTTGATTTTCATTGGCCTCTTAACTTGCACTCGGAAAAAGGTCTTGTTGACACATACCAAAATTTGGGTTAATATATGCACAATCACATTTTTCGTTCAGTCAACCAAAAATTTTGTTGGAATAGCCAAAATTTTGGTTGTCCCAACAAAATTTGGTTTTCCCAACAAAATTTTGGTTATCCGAACGAAATTTTTGGTTGACTGAACAAAAAATTTGATTGTGCATATAATAACCAAATTTTGAAATTTTTTGTCCGAACTGTGGGTACATAGAGTTTCGAAAACTGTTTCCACCAAATTTTTACAACTCGCGAGTTAAGTTATTTTAATTTTATTTTCTGGAGGAATCGGGCTACGAAATTTCTCTACCTTTTCAAGTTTCGAAAAATTTGTTTATTCTCTCATGAATTATTCACCTTTCTTCCAAAGTGTAGACAAGTGGTTCACAACCGGTGCCTCTTTACCATCCCTGCAAAGGAACGGGAAAGAAAATCGATCTCAGAGCTTCGCTCATTTATCGTACAGAATTGGGATTTTTGAATAACCCCTACTGAAAATTTCCAGGTGGATTCATCTGGTCGTTCGAAATTCCTATGGATTCCAACTAAAATCTATTGGATTCCTAGCAGAATCCAATGAATTCCATCTGAAACCTGCTGGATTTCTAGCAAATTCCATAGGAATTTCGAACGACCAGAGGAATCCATCTGCAGGAAATTTTCAATAGGGACATATTGATAACCGATTTCCATTGATTTTAGTTTGGGAATATATCGCTAAAACGTTGAACAAAATTTCATTTCTGGTAAACGGAAGTTTCAAAATCTACCCATTGTCGGAATAATTATTTAATATAATCTCCATTAAACTCTCAACGGAATATATTCCAAGCCTCTGCAGGTCTCTGCGATGATTAACTATTAACTCAGGGTTCGCGTTTCTCGCCACTACTGTCAACCCTCGTATCTGATGTTAGAGGGCATGCAGTAGAGTGTTAAATAAATTTGTTTAAAAATTGAAACAAAATTTAATTCTTAGCTCGAGGTGTATGTATAGCGTCACGATGTAAAATACAATACCGCGTTAAAACTATTTGCGAGAAAAGTGGGGATAAGTTATCCCCATAAATTGCGCACATTCGTCTTAATTAAATTAATAGCTAGCCTACCAGCGTTGGTTATTGTTTACAAATTTAAACGCGGTATAATTGAGAAGATACGTTAATTAAGATCAGCCAATGTGAGTATAATACGTAATATGTAGACGGTAGTTTATTACCCAGTTGATTAATTAATCGTGGAAGTTCGTTTCGAGGCATGAATAAGTCACGCATATATATGCTGCAGCTGGTGATAATTTCATTATTATATTATATTAATAAGAGGATAAAACCTTGTCGCAAATCCCAACTTTTATCACGATTAAAAGCGTTGGGGGGCGTGTATCATTGCGACCTTGATATAATGCCAAGCGAAAGAGACCCGAGAATATTGTAATGTGGATATATCAAGAGTAGGTGGTGTCAGTTATTGGTCCATCGTCCCCCACCATACTAATAGGAATATATGAGTTAAGACGCTATCCTGGGACTTTGATCCCCCTTCTTTTATACTTTTATTTCTCTTGGGGTCCCAGTGAAGGACTAGCTTAGCTCGATTCTTATAAGTAGAGGCAGGCCACTCTGTGGAACCCATTTAATTCTTCACCCCCGATCTCGGTGGGACCTCTTGAAAATTTTATCATCTATACATCAGTATACCCGAGTATAAGTAGTGTTTAAGTGTGGTTGGGAAATGTGCCGACTAAACGATCACGAAAATACGTGACCTTGATAGAATATAGTCGATAGATTTTTTTTTTTTTCATCCTTTCGTTATAATCATCTTCGTTAAAACTGTTATTATAAATTAATCTAAACGATCGCGGCTTTATAAGCGTGGAGCGTGAAATTAAACTGTAAGTATAAGCCGATTTCACATATTATACGCATTGTTTATATACATGGGGAAAATAAATCGAAGGGAAGCGTTGCAGGGAATTATCCGAATTTTCATTTTTCAATAAAATATAAAAAAGTACATAATAAATTTTTGTCATGCTTTTCAAAATTCGTGAGAAACTAACACGAGTATCTCTTAGAATTGGAACAGTCAGGATCGTCAGGATGTATTAGACGAGGGCCGAGTTGGTGCCGAATGCTAGAAATATCCAATTTTCCGAAATTTATATATATATGGGTTTTTCAATGTTTTTGGCATCACTGTTATACGGTATGATATAATGAACCGTAAACCGATAGGGAAACAGTAACGAGATATTGTCAGGTCGTTTGAATTGGAAATCGATGATAAAATAAAGAAATAAACTAAAAATCAACTGAATGGGATAAAAACCTTATGTTGTGATAAATAAATTCCTAATGAGATCCTCGTAGTAAAATTACATCATCATCTAGTAGAAATGATGAAACGACTGAATAGTAACATTTCATATAATAAGAATCTCGTTCAAAATTCATGGTCAGGGTCCCATTTGTATATTTTTAACTTTCGGATACATAAAATGAATTCAAATTGCCTGTGTGATTTACATATATAAACAATCATTACTCAACGATTTCTGGCGGATTCGAATCAATGAATTATCTCACCTCACGATTTCATCACATCTGTAAAAGGCTCTTATTTCATCTCCGTGATCAAAATGTGCATTTGATCATTCTCAAACTGTGTAATATTTTCGAAAACAAATAGAACATTTCATTCTTCCTTCTCGATACCTTCCAAATTTTACATATGGGTTCAAAATAGACTCCATGAAATTCGGATGAAGAATAAAAGAAAAAATTAAAAACGACCGGATTCATGGAGATTCCCTGATTTCCAAAGACTGAAATAAATACTCGACATAAATTCCGTTTGACATATTATGTTACATATATGCTACTAGTCCAGCGTGGGTGTGGTCTGGCTTTTACTTGATCCGCGTGGTACTATACAATAATTATGGCCTATTTGTGCAGTGGCTGTGTCTAAAGCAACGTAATTGTTGCAGGTTGCAAACCAGGATGTGAATTCCTTCTTTTTTTTTCGTTTTCGTGAATTAGTTTTTGCTCTTTAACGCCATACGTTGTGGACAAGGCCATGTCATAGCTTACCTGCAATAATTATGATACATGACATTTTTTTTTTGTCAATCCTCTATGTGACATTCTTGTTCTGAGAAAATTCATATCAGCTATATCCTGCTCGTATTATTATAACTATCGTCCTTAAAAATCACCTATATCTCTGGTAATCGTTAAAACGTATAATAACAATGGTATAGAAATTGCGAACCGTATCTCCAGTATTAATATCTATGATGTGATATACATCGGTGCAGAAAGGCGCTATACCATACCATACCATACCATACCATATCATTATTGTTATTAATGTTATTTATGCTCGCAAATTGAGTTAGCTAGCAGGTAGCTCTGTATATAAATTATTCCTTTGATCTTCGATCATGGTCTTGTACCACGGGTTTTATACACATTATACCGTCTTAGAAGAAGCCCTATTACCAAATGAAGAATACTCAAGATGGTATGCGATACGATTTTCAAGGACAATATAATATATTTATATTATAGTATTAGTACTGTGTGTGTATGGGTACAAAATAACGAGCAGCATCATCATATAAATGAAGCTGATGTAATAATTCTGGTTGAAATTTAACTGGATATAATACGAAGGGTGAATTTGAAACGATATACCATTTCCATAAACTATAATAAGATTGTATCCAAAATTTGTTGATCAAAATTCAAAGCTGATTTGGAAAAATCTTTAATTCAATTTCATGTTAACTTTATATTGACAAAGTCTTTATATGTGAAAACATTAGAAGAACTGACATGACTGAATTGCATGACTAACGGGATTTTACATAAATCTATAAGGAATTATTAATTTTCTTAGAGATTGTCATAAGGCTTGCCTGAAGTATTGAAAAATTAATTAATTTATCGAGAGAGTGTCTGTGGTCTATAAAAATCCGAGATCTAATAACGGCCTTCGTAATTTTTATTGCAGTTTTGCTATATAGGATCTTTAACGATAGTCATTATAATAATCCTGCACTATAGTATATAATAAAGGAAGTATAATTATTATCGATAAGTCATTAAATAATGAATAATTTTTTAAAAACCTGCTTTACGATGTAAAATAAAAATGGTCAATTTCTTTAAATTTACCTAATGATAGAATATAATATGTTTCCTGTGTATGAATTATTATCAATAATTTTCTCTTTTTATATAACATATATGAGTATATTTATGTTATTCAAGGTTTTAGTGTAGGCAGTGACGTTATCGAATTTGTCTCATTAAAATGAGCAAGTTTCTTGATCGAAGAGCTATGAGCTATTCGATTAGACGATGGAAATGAGAAATTGAAGGCTGGCAGGTTAATAGAACCGATTGTAGCTAGTCAGGTCGTGAATAAGGAGGAAATTATTAGAATTTAATTGAAGTAGACATATTTTTACGCCTTCGATAAGGCATGCTTCACGAAGGAATGCTTTTGAATATAGCGACGAGGCCTTCCTGCTGCATTTATATATATGGAAAATATAACCAGCTATTGCAATCTTAATGATTTCCGATAGATAAATTTCCGCCAATTTTTTAAATCAATCAAAATTTCCGCACAATAATAAAATTGCAGTCTAACGATATATTATACCTCCGACCATGACGACTTTAGATTATACTGCAATTGAAAAAAAAAAAATGTATCGCACAGATTTCGCGGTATTGTTTTTACGCGATTGTATAGAAAAAGTAAGGCTATATGATTACGAGGTAAGAATTAAACGGTTTATGTAACTAAATGGAAAGATAAAAAATAAAAAATAATAATAATATACTGGTCGATTATAACACGAATTGCCAGATTGCCTTAAGCAATCTAGTTACACATCGCCAATCAATCGCGCCAGCGATTCATGCAGTTTTTTTTTTTTTTTTTTTAATTTTATTTACTCCATATTATATACCTATATAGCAACGACGGAAGTTGGTATACCTATACATCTGCTATTCATTGTCATTTTTTTTGCAAATAGTTTTTCACTGTCAAGTTCATGCCAATTATTTGCCAATTCGATTTTTTCTTTTTTTTTTTTTTTTTTTTTTTTTTATCTCTCTTATTGTCTCGGCCTTGTCCGGGATCGACGCCCGTTGCTAAAGGAACAAATCAAGCATAACACCGTATGGATGGATGAATACGTAGTCGAATATACATTTACAGCCACACAGTTTATCATGCAATAAATTATATCATCTCGTAGTAGTAGGTACAATGAATTTAATTTCATCTAAACGGACCCGGCCGAAATTTAAGACATTGAGGATTCAAATCTGAGATAAGTTTAAAACGCGAATTATTTGAGCGAAAAATTTCGGGATTTTTTTATATAGTCTTGAATCTACATTATTACTGGTGTCAAATATATATTTATACACGGAGAAAAGAGTTTACTGAATTTCCTCATACACGGAAAGATTAGAACCCGACTGGTTCGTGTTCTGCACCAGACTCAGTCGTGTGCAAGAAAAAAATGGAAGAAAAATGAGTTTGCACCAGACTGAGTCGTGTGCGCACACGACTCAGTCGGGTTCCACACCATAATCAATCGGGTGCTGCACCAGAATCCGTGCACAGTAACCAGTCTGGTGCCGCACACGAGTCATTCGTGTGCGCATACGAATGAGTAATGTTTCTAAAATATTTCAGCCAAAAATTTTATAGCACATGACTGACTAATGTTTGTCACACGATTGGTTCTGGTTTCGCACCGTAGCCAGTCAGGTGCTGCACACGACTCAGTCTCACAAAGCTAACACAACACATCATACAAACAACCATGAAAAAATTCGTAATACTAATACACTTACCTGAGATTTTAAAGTCCTTACGAATATTCACTATAATTATATATATATAATTATTATATATATCTACATAAATAATTTAAAACTTATTAAAAGTTTATGTGACATGTCACGTAGACGACATACGTGAATAACGTTGAGGTTAGGAGGTTATGCGCAGTAATCGCTCGTCTCAGACCAGACTGAGTCGTGTGCAGCACCTGACTGGTTACGGTGCGAAACCAGAACCAATCGTGTGACAAACATTAGTCAGTCATGTGCTATAAAATTTTTGGCTGAAATATTTTAGAAACATTACTCATTCGTATGCGCACACGAATGACTCGTGTGCGGCACCAGACTGGTTACTGTGCACGGATTCTGGTGCAGCACCCGATTGATTATGGTGTGGAACCCGACTGAGTCGTGTGCGCACACGACTCAGTCTGGTGCAAACTCATTTTTCTTCCATTTTTTTCTTGCACACGACTGAGTCTGGTGCAGAACACGAACCAGTCGGGTTCTAATCTTTCCGTGTACTAATATTATAGTGATGGTTGGATATACTGCGAATATGACGATCATTCCTATACTGTATACCAAATGTCACCATGCATATATAGGAATATTTCTATTATGCATGGTGACATTTGGTATAAAGTATAGGAATGATCGTCATATTTGCAGATATACAACAATTACTATATTAATATGAGAAAATTTAGTAAACTCTTTTCTCCGTGTAGACGAAATAGTTACTTAGCGCAGGAATCACGCCATATTTTGTCAATCTTGTTAAATTATGATAGAAGATAATAAGCAGAAGTCTTGATGGTGTCAAGAAGAAGACATAATATGCACTGGGCACCGAGTTGCGTTAGTCGCAAACCAGTCTTTACAAATGGGTCAAGTCCGTCCTTCTTATGATGCGGACCATACTGTCCCTTTCGTTTCCACCAAGTTGCGGGTTCTACAACGGGATAACCTGATTCTTGTCTCGCAAGAACGAACATACTGATTCACGTACTGCACTCTCTCCCTTATATAATATAATGAAGATGAAACCGATCGTCTTTAATTTTTCCATTTTATTTCTAAAACAATGGGATATACAACGTGAAGATAATTATTCTTGATGAGACACTATAGTCTAGCTGCTATTCATATTAATCACTATTATCGTTATTAATATACTTTTCAACGTCGTGTTTAATATCATGTATTAAGTTCCGCTTCAGTGCTTTGGGCTCAAGGTGGGCGACCAGTGTTTGTCTAAACACCTCCTCTCGGAGTTAGGAACATGATTCCAGTCTTGTACATATGGATATTCCCATTTTTTTTACATTCCGACTAAACTATAAACGACATGCAAGGATAATCCTGTGCCTTGATTTAATCGGTTCCAAAGTTCAGCCCGAATCATTTAATGATCAGCGTTTAAATGCGGCATTTAATAGCATCGAACGGAACGTGTCGAAACCATAAGATAAATGGTTTTTAGCTTATCGTTAATCGATGCAGATTCTGAGCTTGTCGAATGGGTTTAACGTTATGTAA
Organism: Tenthredo mesomela; assembly: GCA_943736025.1. Classification (NCBI taxonomy): domain Eukaryota; kingdom Metazoa; phylum Arthropoda; class Insecta; order Hymenoptera; family Tenthredinidae; genus Tenthredo; species Tenthredo mesomela. The sequence continues at coordinate 22,087,812 of OX031016.1, read as the reverse complement.
ATTTAAAAAGTCCTTCAGCGATACATATCTGATTGGAAAATATTGTTGTCAATCTAACTGGTTGCGTAGGGTATATATGTAGGTGTGTTATACAGGAGTTTCAGATATATTAGGTACACACCTATATTAGCGAATATTGCAATTATCATTGCTAATTAATATACAACCGGATTATTATTTTTTTTTTTCTCCTAAAATTTGGGTAATTTCGTTCATTAAATTCACGGTTCTTTGAAGCGAGCTGGTTTGCTTTGCGGAGTTTCAATTGGTATACAGAAATATGTTGATTCAAAGAAGTAATAAATTCATTAAATTCAACCACCCATATCTTTATTTATTTCCGATTCAAATTCAACGATCATCGCAGATATAGGTATGAATGTACGAAAGTTATATGGGAAGTTGATTCTCGAGTTATATCTTCACTCGGTGATATACCTACCTCTTATCACAAGTGCTTTTACGCAATTTCCGGATGTATCATTCCTTGGAGCACTGCGATCGAAAACCTCTCGACGAATTAAGATAGCGGATGTGTAGCTACTGTAGAATAAAAATATAAAAAGAATATCAGATATTCGAATTCAAGGTCTTATGTTTAGGTGTGGCTTGGACCATGACGCGGCAGCATGACAATGTCCAGATTAATTATCTACATACATGCGGGAATTCGCGTTGATCATTTGCGTCCACTAAACTATATCGCATTAATTTTTTTAATTTATTTTTAAATTCTTTCAGGCTACACGATGCTTCCCACGATATTTCAAAAGCTGAAATTTCTCTACAAACCTTACGCTCTAGCCGTGGTCTCGATTGGTTACGTTCTCGGGGAGCTGGGGCATTATCTCATAGGTAAAATGCCGTTAAACTTGTTCTATACGGTTTGATTGATTAAACGATGATGCAGTTACGAAATGACATAGGCATTTATCTCAGATTAATTTCATACCATCGTTACTTGCATAAATGCTTTTCTATATACATAACATAGATATTAACATTCTCGTTTTCAACCTAAGTTGAAAAGATTTAAACCTCGTATCTTTAAATTATATATTTATATTTATCAGGAGTAACCAGCAAGGCAACTGCAATCGATTTACACTACGGTGACATATCATGTCAGTTGAATTCCACCCAATTTTCTCTGATCGATTTACCAGTGCAGTGCGAAGCAGCCAATGAATCCGAGTAGTAAGTATATATAATTATATCAGAACGTGTGCCAAGAGAAATTAATTCCTTGTATATAAAATCTTTTAAGTCATATGTTGTTTCCTCTTATATCATAAGTTGATTTAGTATTCAAGAATTGTGAGATAGAAATTCGAGAATTAGTCGGTTCAAGGATTCTGACATGAGAAAGGAATCCCGCGCACGCTCATATATATGCCTTATACAATAATTGGCTGATTATCCTGTTCGCGAATAAGCATCAATTATTAACAACCGGTGAAGGTATATCTCTAAATGCCCTGCATGCACGGATATACGTACATATATCATTCGAAATTACTACCTATACGATAGATTAACGAACATTTCGCGAAATCATAATACAAAAAGAGAAAAATTGATTCTATACAATTGTAAATTATTTTAATTAGCTGTTCGTCGCTAAATTTAAACGGATCTTACTACTGCGAATGGAATTACAATGGTTTGGGTTTGGATTATCAAATATTGGCTGGGCCAAGCTTCATCGCAGTATTTACCGTCGTTGGTATTATCCTGGGAATTGCTGCCGACAGATATAACAGGTAATTCGAATTCAAAAATCACACACAAAATTTTTGAATAAGATTTTCATAATATCATATCTTAAGTTTTTTTTTTTAAATCTTAACATATACCAAACTACCTAAGGGTCTCAAAAAAAAAAAAAATGTATTTCAAATACATATTTATTCCTGTCAATAAAGTTACCGACGATTGACTTGTATATCAGTCACTCTAGAGCCATCTACCGTTTGCCGGTGTATGACAGGAATTTTCTACTGTACGCCTGAAATGTGGCAATATAAACACTGCTGATGGTTTGGTTGCGTTATATCAGGCGTTTTCGGAGAATTAAAATATGATGTCTAATCATTTAAAACAGTTTTATAAAGTCAAGATAATTTAAAAAATGAATTGTTATTATCGAACTAATAATCTTATAAAGATTAATTTTTTCAGAGTCAAATTGTTGGCCATATGTACCTTGATCTTCAGCATAGCGATCATCCTGATGGGATCCGTCAAAGAGTATTGGCAGCTTGTGATTTTGCGAATGGTCCTCGCCGCAGGGTAAGCACCTTCGTTTAACATCAGAAAATATTATCGAGTATTTTGCTTGTGATACTCTTTTATTTACAATATCGATAGAATTCTTTCTTTCTCAGTCATGATCTCGTGATCAAAAAATTGATCAACAGATACCCAAAATCGAAAACGATCGTGTACATATATTTGATGGAAATTAAACAGACAAAGACTGAAAAACTTGTTGCACGAACTAATATCGAATAAAGTTAATTTGACTCATAAAATTTGCAGCTGAATGTTGATGAACACAAAATATAGTCAATAATCAACATATACGGTTGATATATTATCAAGGTTCTAATTTGGAGACGATATATTTATCCTGAAAAATATTCTATGACGTAGTTGTGAGCCAAATTTAGTCCACTTGCTTTAGGCTTTTAATATTTTAAGAGGTGTGATATTATGAAGACAAGACTCATAAACGAAAATTATAACTTCCTATATAGAGAGGCAGGATGCAATCCTCTAGCAACTGGCCTCCTTTCCGATTGGTTCGACGAAGATCAACGTGGTCTTGTCATGTCAGTCTTCAACTGGGGAATCTATGGGGGTTACGGAATTGCCTTTCCTGTTGGTAGATACGTGCCTCAAATGAATGCCTGGGATCTGGTAAGTCTATCAAGATACCTGACGTGGTATTATAGATATTCACATAATTTTTTCAAATGCTACCGTGAAATTGTTCGTTCGAAACCTCAGCTCTGACACATGTCCCTCAGAAATGAAATTTCATGTTATATAGACAAAGCAATTTGGCTTCAGGTTGGCACGTTGAAATTAAAAATTTAATACCATGTGTACCATTCGATGTCTAAGAGCCATTGAACCTTGATGATAATTGCGAAACATCAATACTCGATAAAGCAGACAGAGACAGAAAATAAAGAACATAATTTCGCTCTTACTGGATCCAAGATTGCAAATTTTGTCGATAGGAGCTTCTCTGTGAGATTTAGGGTAGAATTTAGGTATAGGTACTGAACCGTTTTCAATTTCAAGATATATCAAATCCTGTAATCTTGGCACCATGACATAATTAATTTCCCCTGGTTTGAAATGGAACTATATTGTTACATCTGTACCTTGAACACTCGCTTCGCATTATACCTACATATTCAATCCGTGTGGTATCAGCATGAGAAAATTGACGCTTTGCCAACTCCCAATTCGAATCAAATAAAACTGCAACATCTGGGACTTGGTGCCTGCAGATGAGGAGATCTGGTCATTTCGCTTGTCTCTTGCACGTATACATACAAGCTTTTGATTTTACGACTTTATACTACCTCAAATATTGCCACCTTGAGAACCACTCTGATTTATTTGGCGAAATCGTTTGGAGTGATCGAAATAGATATTTAAAATTTCAATGCAATAGTACCTATGATGGGTTCTAAGAATATAAAATCATAAACTGAGATTGTGATTAGACAGTAAAAAAATAGCAACTAGGTAGATTTATTTCAAGGTGTAGACCTTCTATTCCTCTTATCATTCCATCCTCTACTTTATTCGATTACTTTTAGGTACCGATAAAATTAATAGTAATATGAATAATATGAATACTTGTTAGACTTTCTGTCCAAATTTCAGTGAATTTAAGAGCAAGTCCCGTCTTGAAGAAGAAAAGCTTATATCTTCAGATAAAGATTTATAGCAGGAGGCTCGATGGGGTATTTTTATTCAGTAGTTTCGTATGTTTAATTAAACCTGTCCGATATACCTATAACTCCGAAAATACCACCGGGTACCATAGAGGAGAGATAGAATCTTTATAGACCAACAAATAGACAGCGAGAAGATCTTTGTCCTCAAATATACATAGCAATCACTATTTTTGTAAAAATGATCATGCGTCATTCGACGCACGAAAAAATCAAACATTTTGACATTTTTGCACAGTTTACGATGATTCTTAAATGTCATGATCTGTTTAGGGCTGGAGAGTATGCTACTACGGAGCTGGTATAGTTGGTGTGATAATTGCAATTTTGACTGGATTCACTCTGACAGAACCCGAGCGAACAACGATCGGAGAAGAGAACGATACAGATGGAAAAAAGGCATCTATATGGAAGGTGATCCTACAGCCAAGAATAATCCTGCTATGTTTGGCAGCGAGCATTAGACATTGCGGTAAATAACGAATACCTATACAATCGAAGAAATCAAACATTGATAGAAATATTGCTCACCGATTTCTTCATTCAATTAACATTTCGATTATTGTTTCAGGCGGTATGTGCTTCGCGTACAATTGTGATCTATATTACAGAGATTACTTTCCAGACTACGATCTTGGCTGGTGGTTATTCGCTGTGACCATTGTAATCGGCAGTATCGGTGTAGTGGTTGGTGGTATTGTCAGTGATAAATTTGTAGCAAAAATGGGAATAAGATCCCGTGTAGCTGTACTAGCAATCAGCCAACTAGTCGCAACACCGTTTGCCTTTGGATCGGTTTACTTCAATCCATTATGGGCGATGATAACTCTTGGAATATCATACTTTTTCGGTAAGTAAATCGATTCGCGATAATCTATATATAGTTAAAGCATTTCTAAGTCCGAATCATCACACATCACATATTTTATTACAGCTGAGATGTGGTTCGGTATAGTATTCGCAATTCTTGTTGAAATTGTGCCGATGAGTCTGAGGTCTACGACAGTTGGGATATTCCTTTTTGTCATGAATAATATTGGAGGAAATTTGCCGATCCTTGTTGAACCAATGCGAAAAGTTATCGGCTTCCGAGAGTCTCTGTACATTTTATACGCCGGATTTTATGGGATAAGTAAGCAAGATTTATTTTATTAATTCACCTGTATCTACTCATGATTATAATACGTAACATATGTATGCAGTATATAGCTTTGTTATAACGATGTGAGTAAGATTCAGTAACGTTTATTCAATATCGAGTAAAATTAATGGAGATAAACTGAAAGATGTTCAAAATTTTTCGTGCACATACCTATATGTTTTCGTATGCACCTTTAACCCATGATTCATTCATTCGCTTCTTTAACCCACGCGAAGAGGTATGTGTTTATTTAAAAGATACTGGAATAGAATTAACTCCGAAAGAAACAGAGACCAGAATTCAAGCTGATTTTCTACGAAACCGATATTTTATATTCATGATGATGAATCTCTCAGAGTGAGTCAGAAGTAGTTTGATTATTGAATTAATCTATACGTCTATAGTTTACGGTTTTACTTATCCAGCCGAGAGCGATGATATCGATGTTTAGACAGATTGTAATTATTTCAAACCTTTAAACAAATATAGTCTCATCTCCAAAAAGTCATTCGATATTAGTTCACCGACCCAAATTTGTCTTTTGAAATTATTCAATCGATGTGTTGATCTGAAAATGAGCAGAAATTCAAACGTACCTTCATCCATGTATCAAATAGAAAAGAGAACTTTGACAAAGCTGCACAAACTGAATTTTCACCTTTGGATTACAGGCTCAATTATGTTCCTTTTGGCGATGTTCGTAATGGGTGGTCCGGCTCCAAAGGGGGAAAAAGGTGGTGCTGAAAACGGTGTTGATAACAACACCTTCACAAACGACGATGGACGTCTATCAACCCTAGAGCTTCCAAGATTGCCTGCCAGGCCTCTTAATCACGAGAATTCGCGATTATAAATGAAATAAGGTGCTGATTTTGCGATTTAGTGAAGTTTAAGAACAATTTTATGAATATATTCACACTGACGTGAAGTGCAGCTACGACCAAATGCGCGGCTATGTAGATAATGAGATCAGGCACCTGCAGGAGCTGCTTACGTACTGCTACCTGCACGTTAAATATCAGCTTCGTAATTCGTAATGACGATAATTTAGATCGAATTTTATTTAAACGAAACCACGAATCATTATCATCATTCAGGAAAAACCTGAATTTTTTTTTAAATAATCATTTTATACTTATCGAATTATACCTTTATAATATTATTAGAGTTGAATTGTCGAGGAGTGGTTGAAGCTGTTCCAAATCTGAACTTAATTAATGGCTTTAAATTAATTGAATTAATTCGCCACTGACTAAGATCTTCTTACTCGAAATTATCATTACGAATTAGGTAATAGTAAATATTGCATAGTTGTTTAAATATTAAATTCAATCATCTGAGTTGGATGCAGAGACTCGATAGTCGTTCTGTAATTTTAAAGTCCTGAACTGTGACTGACCTGTAAATATAATTATATACATATTATACGAAATTTATATTATATCGAGAGCTTAGGATATAGTTTTGTGTTTGATAATAAATTGTAAATTATATATGCATGTCACTGTATCGTCATTTTTGGTACCCATTGGTGTTTATTTTTTTTTGTTCTTCAAAAATCGTCTATATAATTTCACGAAATTGCGGACACACTTTGATACTCAATTTTTCAATACATAGAGAATATCCCAAAATTTCACTACGATCAATAATCAGTAATTCTAGAGTTCAGGGTCAGCCTGAAGTAACCGTGGCATTAAACTATTCGCCAAGCAGATATATATATACTGCATAGCCAGATTTTCGAACAGATCTGTTATTCTAAGTTGCATTTACGATCAGTCGAGACTTCCTGGTGCTCGTAATCCTAACACGTTGTTTTCATTACAGCACTTCGATTTAAAGGATCAGTGTTACTAGCTCGTGAAATTCGGCTCGAAAACGATCGTCAAAATTAAAGTAAACGGAAATACTAATACATATTCTGCAGCGGATACGCCAAAGCCAACATTGCTATTTGAGTTATAATTTCAGACGATATTTCGATATCTGTAATAAATTTGAAAATAGGTAATATATAAATCCTATCGAAGTCGATCAGGTATGAATATCTTCAAATTATACTCGATCTCAGATCATCCGGATTTCAAACTTGGGACACATATAGTTCAACGTTTCGGAATTCGTTGAACCTGATAGCGTCTTGAATAAAAATAGGAATCATGGACACCGAATTTTGTACACAGCTTGGCATGTGATCTGGAGATGTTTGAATTGAAATAAAAATAAGATACACGTAATAAAATATGATGAAAATAATAACAAGTGTGACATATTCGATTCCACGATAGTTTCCATATCGATGTGCATGGGCAGCTGTTCATTATCTCAGGTTGAAATAATTCTGACGTTCCTCTTTATCTACCTACGTATGAAAAAGCTAAAAAGCTAAAAGGATCTCAAGACTTTACTGATGATCTGACAGTCTAAAACTGACGAGCACAGGTGTCGAAAAAAAAATCAATAAACACATCCCCTGGACATATGCCAAAGAGATGTACGATGTTCGTATAGCTTATTTCAGCGTACCTCTCAAAAATCTCTATGAGAAAGCACGATGGGTCTCATAGTCAATGATATTAATTTTAATCGAAATTGTGATAAGCGCAGATTTTCATTATTAAAAATGTCACAGCAGACTGCAGCGAAAAATGTAATTCTGGCACGAAATTTTAACCCTTTAATGTGATTCCGAATCCTAGATCTCACGTATCTGAAAATTATTGTTCACTTGGTAAAAATACTTCAAGTATCAGTTTTCTCGCGGGTATTTTTACAAAATTAACATAATGACGTCTAACTTTCAGTCAACCTTCGGTTAATGTAGTCATCGGGTTATTATTTTCAAATTGACGTGCAGAAATGCATCTTGGTGTACAAATGTACCAGATTATAAAATGCTAGTGATCGATGCGATTTTAACGAGCTTGAAGATAATGTTCAGATTCTCGTTGTATACTATAGTTTGTTGAACGATAGTTTTTAGGAAGGGATAAGACGATCCAAAGTGGATGTAAATAGCACTGTTTCTCGGAGTGAGATATGCTCTCATGTTTTTCTGTCGTTAAATGTTTTCAGTTCTTCGTTTTTAGTTTTTTCTTTTCGTTTTTGAAGTCTATAGGTTTGAAATTTGACGAAAAAGCTCGTCAATCTTGATCTGTTGATCCTGTTCGTTTGAAACTGCGGCGATTGTGTTACCACCTTTTGCTTTCATCCTCTTACGTAGATTTATATTTTCTATATCATAGTTCGTATGATTCTAAGAAATTGCGTTACTTTTTCGGGGGAGCTTATTGTTCCGTAAAAACCCAGTTGTTTCCGATTTTAGAATCCTAAAACTGCTCTCTATAGAGAATTGTGGAGAAATATGAAAAATAGATATGATGGCAGAAGGCGGGAGGAAAAAATCTACGAAGAATACATAAAAGCTTGCGAATCTTTCTACTGTCTCTTTGAAACGTTATCGTGACAATGAAAAGTCCGAGGCTTCTGGCATTCTACCAAATTTTAAATTTATAATGAAACGTTGAAAGTTTTCCTAGCCAGACTGTTACGCAATACGGTGAATTCATTGTATTTTTACACCGAGGGTGTCGAGGGGAAGATGTGATCATTATATTTTTCACGCAACGCGAGTATAAGGCGACAACCGCGGAGCAGTATATATGAAATCGTTTGATGATGTTACGAGAAAAATTTGAACTTGTATTTAAACCTACGTAAAAGTTGTTGTCAATGTTTTTCCGGACTCTGCACGAAGTGGAATCTTGCGTCATATATTATCACGTCGTGAAATTTAAAGGAAATCCGCGAGACGATGCGGTCCGATTTTCTTTTAACACAGTCAGGATATTCCGGGATCGGTCCTATCTCGTTTGGGAATTTCCACCAGACTGTCATGCTACTCTTTGCTCCTCGGTTTTTTTCCAAACGTTTATAGCTAGTTGTTATATTTTCAAGCTTCATCAATAACAGGACATTAGATATTTAATTTTCGCGGTCTATAGTGAGACGAGATAAAAACTTTTTAGGTTCAATTAAACTGCAAGATCTAATCAGAATATCAATTTTATATTCCAAATGCGATTTTGGCTGTGGAAAACGCGTTTTTATAAAAAATAAAAGAACACCTTTTCGAATCGTCCGATCATTTCATACTCAGGTTTGATATTTTCAATGGGAAGCCTCCGGCTGGGTATCGCAAGAAGTATTTATAACATTCTTTGCCCATAAGTCTATCGATATATTGAACTAATACATAGCTATACCTAAATTGAGCAGAACATATACATACGTTCACATGATGAAAATCTTATGTTTCTAAAATTTTCCAAAAGAAAATTGAAGGAATTGTCAAAAAGACGTGGAGAATCACGAGAGTGAGCACATTGGAAATGGCATAAGCGAAGCATGAAACGCGACTTTCTATCTTCACGATTTAATTGATCATGCAATCGAGATCAGTTTTCATTTCGTACGAGTTTCGACGGTTTAGATCAATCAGTTAAAATTTAATTTCGTAGCTATTTAAGAGCACTTCGTATTTTACACTGAATTCATCTTTTATGTTATTTCTTTACATTATGTTTAACAAGTCTTTGAAATCATGCATATTTAAAATGCGGTTGAAAATATGGAAAATTTTAGTTGGCGAAGGTCTTGGTCTCGCAGATTGAAACGTAGGATAAAAATTTTACGAAAAATCTAACTATACTATAAATTTTTGAAAAGTGGGACATTCGAGTCTATCCCCGATTATTGTTAAGTCACTGTGCTCTCTGGCATGGCATAATGCCAGAAGAACTCGGTTTAACCACCGCGTGTTCAGAGCTGGTAGGATATTGCTGGATAGTAGTTTCGGTTTCTTATTTTTTTTCGGAGGGTTTTTGGCCACCGGCCAATTATCTGGCTTTCAGACAGGGTCTGGGCTCTTATTTCCAGACTATTTTGTACCGATATTAAAATTACACTCTATATATTACTAATATCAGTTGAAAAAATTCACCAGGTTAATAACATTCGGCGTAATGCGAGCGGAAAAATTCTACAAGAAGATGACCCCCATATCGAGGGTTTACTAACGCAACCTCGTAACTCAAAATCACTGGTTTACAGAAGAGACGAAAAACATTTTATTGGGACAAACCAAATTAAGAACTTCTAATTATTTATGGCCGATTTGAAAGTTTTATCGTTTTTTTATAGATGTGAATGATAATTATACCATAGAAAATATTTTAAGCTTAGTTTTTTTAGTGAATTTCTGAGATACGAGTTAACTTTGGAAATCGAGTTACGAGGTTGCGTTAGTAAACCCTCGATATGGTAACGAAACAGGCTAAAGATATCATTTTCATATGCAGATCAGCTATTTATTCAATCGATTAAAAATTAATGAGAGCAAATTCACGCAAAATGATTTATCGCTCTTTATGATAATATTGATATATAATTATTCACTGATAGTACCTATAGATTATATACTGTAAGATTATGAGATTCAACGTTGTTTCAAATCGCGTCTGCAGACACCAGGATAAAATATTCCGCACGCATACTATTATGTGCTTAATATAGTTTCGATCGTGTGTTTTGAAATGGTAGAAGTTTCGCTAGTTATTTTCCTCCTAGAAATTTAAACTTCTGCATATAAGAGACTGAAGACCTTTTTATTGCCAATTCTGCATCAATATTTTCGAAATTTGTATAAAAGGAGCATTTTCACTAATTACGAAGCCCAATTTATCAGAAAATAGGCTCGTCACTGAGTCGGTGATAAATCGAGCTTTATTTGCATTAAACCGCATTACCGCAAAATTGATTCTTTACACCCTTAGTATACGGGGCTTGGCACAAGTTGAACTAATCGAGTTTACCCATCGGCCCCTCTCTGTGTGCTTATAAACGTTCAAACAAAATTTTTCTGGATTAAGTGATCCAAGGATTCTACGCCGCGGTCTTTCTTTTAACGATAAGTGCGCGCAATGGATATCGACAAGTTGAAACGTTTTTCGGTTTATACTCACTCCGCAGCAAATTTATACACAATATTCAAATTTTGACGTAAGTTTACAAAACGTTTCATTTCAGATTTCATGCTAATCTGGACAGCCTCTGACCCTGACCACTTTCCATTTTTTGTTCAAAGATATTTCTTTCTGATATTCGGGAAACTGATAGAAATGTTTGTGATTTTAACCAAATTTTTATCTCAACTGGTTTTCGATTGATAGATTTTTGAAAATTTCCAATTCTCGACGACTTCTTTCTGGTTCATTATTCGTAATCCGATTTATAGATCAAAAAAAAAAAAAAAAATACAGGCGTTTCACACATTTGACGATCGTGAGAAGTAGGAAATTTTCAAAAATCTGTAAGTCAAAAACCAGTTGAGATAAAAATGTGAATAAAATCAGGAGCATTATTTCAATTTGCCGAATATCAGAAAGAAATATTAACAAAATCGAGAGTGGTCAGGGTCAGAGGATGTCCAAGTTGGTATAAAACTTCCCATATGAGGTTCTGACCGCAAAGGATATTGAAAATAGGAAATTATTTATAAACTTTAAATGTACTGCGATGCTCACGAATCTAAACATACGATTTAACCCACAATACGATGATACAGAAATATTGTATGTACCTACCATATGTGATTCTTCGTATTGTAAGTGAATTACTATAACGTTGGAGAAAACAGCATTCCTAAATTCTGTTTTCAGTTCTTCGACACCTCTTTCTGTTCTTTTATCCTCAAACTTTGTCCTTGATATATAAAAATCTGGTTAATTTATTTTTACAAAATTCATTTGAGTAGGTATATTGTCTTGACCATTTTTTATTTTATTTAACGTTGATCTGATCACTTCTTGGATCAAGATAAATCTTCGTTCTCATCACTGCACGAATGTAGAAAACTAATACTACATGAATTAATAAATAAAAAGGAGAAGATATGAACAGAAAGGGTGAATCAATTTTTTTTTTTTTTTTTTTTTTTCTCTCCATCATTGGTTTCATACATATCGAAAGTTTTTGGAATAATATGATGCTTTTTGCAGAGAATCATGAAATATGAGTGAAAAAGGATGAAAAACGTTTAGGAATAAACTTATAGTAGAATACCAAAAAAGATAATAACAAAATAATCGATGTGGTGTTTGAAAATTGATTTATTAATAAAATCGCATAAGTTAATTATTTAATATTAGGACTGATGATTGGTTGATTTTCAGTTATCACAAGTTAAAGACTCCTCCTCGTTCAGCTCATGAAGGCAATGAGTACAAAATATATTCATGATAATAATAATAATAATGATAATAATAATAATAATAGCTACGTATATAATGTATATCTACGTATGGTAAAATATATCTAATTAAAAAATATTAGTCATCAATTTCTATGTACAAATTATTTAATATAAATAAAACAGAACCATCATTTGTAATGTACAAAATATAATATTCAGAAAATTAAACTACAATCATTGAGTGTATCGTGTGTGTTTTTTTTTTTTTTTTTAGTTTGTGTTTTTAAGTTTTTTCTTGCTTTTTTTGATATCTAATACTATTAAGATATAATATACCTATTATACGTTAAATCTGTCATGAAATGCTGTACATATTTACATAAATTATTAATGATACACATTTTACGTTCAGGTATATTTGATCATTACCGCATAATGTAATTAATTAATTAATTACTGTTTACTCTGTTCAGAAGTATATAGTCAAAAGTTACACTCAAACAGGATAAAAAATAAAATTGATACATAATTAAGAATATAATATATCGCATACACACTTACACACTTAGACACATACCTACATATATTTATTTTATATCACACAAACGTATCAAACAGATTCACCGTTAAATTTCCTAGATCTAGGAAAAAAAAAAAAAGAAAAAAAAAAATTTTTACAAAGTGTTTAATAAAATAAATTTCAATAATTTTCAATATTATATTTATCTAAAGAAAAATAGTTACGCTGCTGCATTTTTCCTGTTACAATATTAGAAAGTCTCGAAATTATTATGTAGTAACTTATTTTTCTTTTTTCTTTTTTTTTTTTTTTTTTTTTTCTTTATAGTACGTTTTCAGTTGCCTTAGCTGCCGATCTCGATTTATCGGCATTAGTAGTATTTCCTCTCGAATTTTTAAAGCTATAAAAAGAAAAAGGAAAAAAACTATTCCTATGTCATTCCTCGGTTGATGTAGTCGATATTTGGGTACTAGCGCCACTGGAAAAACTGCTCCTACAAGTTTCAACGGCTAAAGCAGTTTCTGGTACTTGCATAAACTGAACCTTATCTTTTGGCCAACGATTCCTTCCGTAAACACAACTGAATATGTTATATTTTGATTCCATTTCAATCTGGCTAAGATTAGTGCTGTGTTTTCGTTTCAATACTTTTTTCGCCATTAAACTACGGTTATTTTTATACGATAGTTCCTTTTTGAAACAAAATATTTTACGCAATTCTCTCTTCACTCGTCTAGATCTGTAACCGAAAAGTAATGGTGTAACGTATGCTGCTAATATCAGAAAACTAAGTGCCATAACGTCGTAGCTATGCGATAAACGGTCATAATCTTGAATGTAATTTCTTGGCAAATTTCTAATCGTCAATATAACAACGTATGGAGTCCAGCATATAAGTCCCATAACTATTACAAGCGCGCTTATTCTAGCAGCTCTAGTTTCCTCCCGATATCTGAATAGCGAACCATTGCTAATCCTGTATTTCAACGAGTTTATATAACTCGAAGTACTTTTAATGCTCGATACACGATGAAGAGGAATTTTGTTAGGCGGTGTGATAGTTACGACCGGAGCCGATGTACCCAAAAGCGATGATTCAGCCTCTAAGAAATTATTTCCCGATGTAGTTTTTTGGAATATATCCAATTCCGGATTATCCATTTGTATATCTGACCGGTTATAACCGTTCAAAAATCTACCGTTTATAATCGATCTACAATTTTGTTGAAGCTTTGACTTAGCGTTGTGATTCTCTAATGCGGCACGTGACAAAATTCCACCACCGTTTGGTTTATTACTACTTTGTACTGTGTTTGAGATTCTTTTTAACGATGTTACGTCGGATTTCTGAACTTCGTTAAATTCTTCGCCGTTATTTAAATCGGTAAAGTTATTTGGTTGATTAGCAGACGGTGTCTTCAAATCCCGTCTTCTTTCTTCGATAAGAGGAATACTGTTGTACTCCGATCCGTCTTCGATCGAATTCTGGCATTTTGATACCTCGATGTCTTCGAGACGTCGATTTTTAGCGAAAGTAAACATCTCCGCTTCGTCGGCGCTACTATCGTCGCCGGAATCATCATCATCATCATCATGGATTGTAAATTTCTCAATATCTTTACGTGTTATACTTTCGCACAAAATATCGTGAGATGATTTTCTCCTGTCGTCTGGACGGTCACGAAATTTACTCCTTATATTATCGTCCGATGTATTAGTTTCAGAATCTCGTGTACCAAGGAATTCAGCCTTGAGTAATGACGTAGGAACTTTTTGGCTATTATTTTCTTTGGCAGATCTGAACTCGATTCGTGATGATTTCTGAGGCGATACATCGACCTTCTGTGAACCAACTGTGAACACAACACCAGTCGATGGTTCTTCTTCGATTGGCGAAGAGCAGAGCATCATCTCCGATCTTCGTCGCGGTATATGACTAGGACTTGTCTCAATGCTTTCATCTATCGATGATAGACTCGATATCTTTGGGATCCTCCTAAAATCTTCGGTTGAAAATTCACGTCTTACGTTTCCATATTCTTCGCAAAAACTCGGCGATGATAGCATCGGTCCAGATCCCGTGCGTCTAGCACGTTCTGAATTTTTGTGAGCTGCCAAATATATGCTTACGTATATCCAACAGACGGCGATAAACGGTACAAGGTAAACGAATATGGTGTAAAAAGTGGCGTAAGCAAAACCGTAAGTTATATAATCGAGTAATTCCGATTCCTGGATCCTTGTGGCTTTAAGTTCGCCGTTTGAACTTTCTAGAATCGTTCCGCTGAAGAACGTTGTAGAGTTTTCGGCAAACTCGAGGTCCTCTTCTATGATCGTAGAGCTACCATTACTTTCCGTAACTTTGACTTCAGCTGCTACGTTATAACCTTCGGTGCCATTTCCGAACGTAATTATTGTAGAGTTAAAATTAACGCTTAGATTTTTGAACATATGATTTTCAACAGATTTATCACCGCGACATGAAAGCCAGAGACTTTGAGGCTGCGGATTGAAGGCTGCGATTAGAGCTACGACGATGGCTACTAGCCATACCGATATTATAAGTACGCCACACTTTAGCTTGTCGATTCGAGTTCGATATCGCAGAGGATCTACCACGGCGAAGTACTGATCTATAGCGATCAGGAGAACCGATAAAATCGATGATGCCACTACCAGGGCACTCGCACCTTCCGAAATCATGCAGGAACTCGATCCGATTGTTGATTGCGGTGCATCCAGCATCAGTAATGACGTTAGGAATAAGCATGTCAGAAGGTTCGACGCGGTGAGATTCATCACGAATCTGTAACAAAAGAATTGAATTTTGTTTACTTTTTGTCAAAAGCAGAAGAAGAAGAAGAAGAAGAAAAAGAAGAGCGCAATTGCGGTAAGATCAGAGAAACTGAATAATTTCAGATTTCTTTCAGTCTTATTTATGATTCTTTCTGATAATTGAATTTTTTACAATGTTTTCAAGTTTAAAAAAATGTGCGAAATTCTTTGGAGATGTGAGTATAAGAATAAGAAATAAAAATCTTGGAATTTAGGCAATTGCGGTGCGATATAATTATAAGCCCAGACGAAGATCGTAATTATTTTTGGGCTCGATGAGTCAGTATTGCAACAATTATTTGACGCAAGATCTTTGTGCCGTTTTATTTGGCCCTGTATATTTCAATGTGATAAAATAAACAGAGAAATTCTAAAATGGGTTATACATATACGTATATACCTATTTTCAGATTTTGTTGAAAGATTATAATTCGTCGAATGATGGTTATCGCGCGGAAAAGGTTAAAAATCGATCTTCCTTCTCCACAGCTGCGATATAAAAATATAATCCGTGTCTTTTTATATTTTCCAAATGGCAAACTGATCGATTCATAAGGTACACTGAAAAAAAAAAGGTCTGGTTGACACAACCGAAATTTGGGTATAATATTATGGACAATCAAATTTTTTGTTCAGTCAACCAAAAATTTGGTTGGAATAGCCAAAATTTTGGTTTTCCCAACAAAATGTTGGTTGTCACATCAAAATTTTTGGTTGACTGAACAAAAAATTCGATTGACTGAACAGAAAATTAGATTGTCCGTATAATAACCAAATTTCGGTTGTTTGAACAAGACCTTTTTCTATTAGTGTACATAAAGGCGATAATAATGAATGAATACTGAACACTAATTGCATTAAAATTGTGTCAATATGATGTGACGGGGGTGTTTCTATAATAAATCGATAATAAAGTATATACAGAGTAAATGTCAGCGTTTATAAGATGCGTGACCTGCATCTATTTGACAGGATGAATGTTGAGATTGGCAAAGCAAATGCATTATGTACATATAATCCTCGTTTTATCCTACTGAAGCTGATGTGAAAATATATATTTTCGTTTGTTTTTCTACTACCCCATGATGTATGGGTAATATTGCCACATAGAGGGACCCTGCATATATGCGAGCAGAATGATATTATAACGGTTTACATATATATCGTTCGTTGTACTAGTCGAGGACAACTCATCGTATATTTATACGATTACAGTCGCTTAACATTGCATCGTCTCTGACTTACTTTTGACTGATTCCAGCTGTGCTAACGAGTTTAGGGGCCTGGGGTGTAAACTGGTTCACTTATTCACGTTCTGTTTACAATATAAATAACTAATTTCCGTTTTAATGCCTCGGGAATAATTTCAGGAATAAAACAGACCGTTGGGTGGTATGAAAAATCAGATTTTCATAATCCCTCAGGACCGCAGAGATTCAATATTTTGTATCCCATCCCATCCAATTCCGAATTTAAATTCGAATTCTAAAAATGAATCTCTACTAGGTATATTTGAGAAACTAATTTCGCAACATGTTGAAATGCCTAATTATCAGATCACTATCTAAAGCATTAATTGTGGTCCAATCAATCATTCGAATCATCCCGGAGTTGTTTCAAGCTGTTATAAATAAAAATTGTGCAAATATTTTGTTTGACGATAAAAACGGCTGAATAAATATCTTAGTTTATAAGTAGTAAAATAGTAATACATATATCTGCCCCGCTCTATACCTTCATATATATACCTATTTGTATATATTTTTCATCGTCGGAGTATATAGGGATCAATACTTAAACCATGACTATATCTATACTAGTAGGGTATTTTACAGGTGTGTTTATTGTACGTAACGCGTACATATATAGGCATACATATAGAAATAATTTATCGATCTTTTGAGGCACGAATTGCAAGAAAATAAAAACATCATACTCTTGTTATATATAGCCGAGTTTAACATTTTTGAGTTATTTTTTTTTTTTTTTTTCAGTGACAGGTGTGCAATTGACCAAAGCACGTATAAAGACCGCAGTATTCAGAATTTGTTGACCACCTCGGAACGAGGATATTATTAGATTCGATACCGTGGGCGATACATAGAAATTGAATGAATTATTACTCTCCCAGTAGTACGTCATGGGTATTTGTTTTTTCCAAAAAAATAAAAATAAAGGAAAAAAATAAAATATGCGATTATTCCAGCGAAAACGTGGGTACCTTTAATTTCCAGCGAATTAAGAATCGCGATGTAAAGATTCGACGCATGAATATTCTCGATATTAAGAGAGAAAAAAAAAAGAATAAAAGTATAGAAAATATTGATTTCCAAAAATTCGTTTTAATAAAAAAAAACAAAAAAGAAGAGACAACGTTTCTCTCTGTCGCGTTAGTTAAATTATTTGCGGAAACATTCGCGGCGTCGACACCTAGTCTCAAATACCTATATGTTGTTTACATTTGTGCGCTGTTTCGAAATAATATGCATTAAGGAAATGTCATCCAGCTTTGAAAATTTGGCAAAATTTTGACGATGTCGTAAGGGTCAAGATTTCACGTCTAAAAAGCTGGCTAACGAGCCAGAAATTTGCAATATTTTCCGTATGGTATGGGTAAGAATATTAATTTAGAAGCTGCGAAAAACGCGGGATAATTTTTTATCCTTGATTTAAATTTCCGCAAAATAAACGACAAATTTTCAAATTTTATGAAACTCCGGCCAGGAGGTGATGTTGGCTATAATTTCTAGAGCGACAACGCGATAAGCTTCGTATAATCCGGAAGTCTTAAGCGCATCTAATATCAGAGCCAGAAATTGTAACAGCTCGCATAATCTCGGATTTAAACTCCCGGAAATGGTTGATGCAAAAACAGAAATCTTTTCCAAAAATATCACAAAACGTTTCCTATACCTACTCAGTTTAGTCGACACGACTTGCCTACTAGAAAACAGGGAATAGTGGTAATAACGAATGAAAATTTTGCCAAAATACATATTTCAAGACCGCGCGAGTACAAAGACGAAGGAAGTAACGACAGAAGAGCGCACAAACAGCGCAGGGGGTTTATCAAGTTGTGAAAATAAGTAGAGAAAAAAAAAAAAAAAAACGAAAAATAATATCAATATTTGACAGCGCCCGAATTTCCCAATCGTTCAACCTTTTGACGTTTCTCTGATTCCGTTCTTTGTATCGGTTTCAAAATTCGCGTGGGTTTGGCTAACTGGTATTTTCCTGGATTGTTATGGAGTTTTTTGAAATCTTGAATTCGGATTGAGCAATATGTTGTGCAAAAAAAAAAAAAAAAAAAAAAAAAAAAAAAAAAAAAAAAAAAAAAAAAACTAAGAAGAACAAGAGAATTTGAAATCGAGCATTTTTTTCGTTATTTATTTTAATGATAAAGCGCGAAAAAGAGAAAACAAATTTAATACCATTTCTGGAATTGCTTGGAGGACGTTTTTTTCTTTTCGTTTTCTTATTTTTTTATTTTTTTTCTTATTATGATTTTCAGAAGAGTGGCTATACTATATTATGCCATGATATGCCTCACAAGTGGAGAAATACTTGAATTACTGCGTGGCTTATGTAAGCAAAGAATGAGAAAAGAGGCATTTTTATTTCCCTAGAGGAATAGAAATGCGTGAAACGGCTAATATTCAAAAAGAGAGAGAATATGAATCCTTTTGAAATATCGTCGTAAAAGATGGCTAAGGGTTCTCCGAGTATGTACTTCCGCTAGCGTACCCTTAAATTTATTATTATATGAAATTTGACGAGATTGCATCTTCTCATCCTTTCCGAAAAAAGAAAAAACAAAAAAGAACAAAAAAAGAAATGGGTGAAGAATTTTTTGATTAATCGTGTACAAAAGGCTCACCTGTTTGATATCGTCCGTAGACCAGGTCGTTTGAGGAACGCGAAGAGGAGGGTGGCGTTGAGAAGGAAAGACCCGAACAGGACAATCGTCCATACCATTGTCGTGGTCCACCATCCTCCACCTTCGAAATTCTCCGTCGCACCTCCATCCATTCATAAATAAGTTTTGCAGCCCTGAAACGATAAGAGTGAAAACTAACATTGAGAAAAAATTTCGTGACATAGATAAGACGTAGGAAAATGGTGAAAAATTGATGAATTTTAAATAATATAAGAGGTTACACACTAGGGTGGAGTGAAAAATGCACTTTTTTTAAATCGCTATCTCCTTAGCACTCAAAAATTGCGTCTTGACATCCTGAAAACCCACACCAAAGGATTTTTTAATGAGACCACATCTTGAGGTGCCTAGATGAAGATTACATTTTTACTTCACTTTCGGGAACTTCCAGACTCGGATATATCCTTCCATTCACTAGAATGCAATTTTCAGCTAACAATTAAAATTTCGAATAATGATCGAATTGGCTTCATTTCAAACTTTTAAAGAAACAACAGAAATTTGGTTATTCTGAGTATGACACGGAAATAACCAAATTTCTGTTGTTTTTTTGAAGGTTTGCAATGAAGCCAATTAGATCATTATTCAAAATTTTAATTGTTAGCTGAAAATTGCATTCTGGTGAAAGGAAGGATATATCCGAGTCTGGAAGTTCCCGAAAGTGAAGTAAAAATGTAATCTTCGTCTAGGCACCTCAAGATGTGGTCTGATAAAAAAATCCTTTGGTGTGGGTTTTCAGGATGTCAAGACGTAATTTTTGATTGCTAAGGAGATAGCGATTTGAAAAAAGTGAATTTTTCACTCCGCCCTATTACACACGCATCTGTTTAAAAAAAAAATTTTTTTTTTTGTATTTTAAACCATTTCATTTGAAAAAATTGGTCTATTAGATTTTAGAGCGAAGTGATGGCATACGATGCTTATGAGTCACCGGAAATAGTCTGACTATTTGAATTGCTTAGTTAGACCAACAGTGACAAAAAATAGAATCTGCGTAAAATAATAATTCCCTAAGTATATCCGGTCCTGCTCGCGTCTTTACAGAGAATGCTGAAAGTTTAGAGGAAATTTGTAGTATCAATTTCCGTTCGCGATTAGACTGCATGCCTTTAGATATTATTGAATTCTAGGAGTGTGACTTAGCTGAGTCATCATGAGTTACCAAATCTCGAATATAACGCGAGAAATTTCAAATTCAAATTCGAATCGATCCGGTATAATTAAATTTATATTATATACATATTATAATAACGTGAGAGTTCATCCAACCCAATCGAAGCTAAAAATCTCAATTTCCTGTAATAATTTCTTGGTGTTTCCACGCGAATTGTAAAAAAATAAAGAAATGAAGAAAAAAAAAAAACGATGTATTATGTATGCAAATCCGCAAAGGCCATCGCCACGTTGACATAATTAAGACTTAGCCATGAACGCGCGCGGATCGAGCAGAAGAAAAGCATGTCATAATCATTTCTTTGAATGGTCAATTTGAATTTCAAATGCTGTGTAGAATTCGAGACAAATTTAATGTCTGCTTTATGATGTGTCTCGCCAAAATATATACTATATTTATATTCACTGCCAGACAGCATTAAGTTTTTTTTTTTTTTTTTTTTTTGGTGCAGAAGATTCTGAAGTAAAACTTGAACAATAAAATTGATATTTGAACTTTCTAGGCGAATTTTCAACTAGGTCTAACTCAAAAAGTACCAAATATGTGACTGATCGTGTCGTGAAAGATTGTTGAATATTCGATCATCAATTTTCTGGAAAAAAAAAAAATGATTTGAAATTGTTGTTGAAGTTATAACGCGGCCTAATGTACCGGGTGAAAAGCCTAATCTTTCGTGAAAATTATTCAAGCAAGAGTTTTTTTCATAGTTATACAAAACAGAACAACGTGTAGATAATTCAGACGATATAATTTGCTGATCCATCGTTACATCGACCATTTGGATAAAGGTTTACGATGATAAATTGAAATTTATTCAAAAATTTAGTTTATGAGTCTAATTTTATTGCTATACCGGCTGCTGGAAAAAAACAAGACGCTAATGGACCCGAAAAAGAAAGTGATGGGAATTAAAAAGAAAGAAAAAAAAAAAAAAAAAAAAAAAATTACAAACGAAATATGTTTCCTATATTCTATCTATTATATAGTAAAAGCTTTTCGATAGACAGTGTGATTGATTGATTAATAAAGAAAAAAAATAATATATTCGATCGAATTTTAGACTAGTATTTTTTTAAAAATTTTTTGTCTTCTAATATTAATCAAAAATTTAATTTATCTAATCATTTTGACAGAAAATGAAAATCTATTTAGTCTAATTTATCTAATTTATGTTCTCTATGATTGGTGTGAAATGAAATTAACGATAAAATATGTGTTGATTGTCTTGTTCGTCAAATGTGTGTTGGCTTCGACACCTACACCATATAGTCTGGCTCATATCCAATCCAAGATTCCATCCATGAGATGAAACACTCGCGAAAATGACCTTCCCTTTATAATCACGTGACAAATACTCTTTACGTCGTAGTTGAAGGGAAAATTAAAAAAATTGTATACCTATAGGTTTTTAGATAAAAAATTTTCATTCCATAATATTCTATAGGTACGTTCTTATAAAATTTTCAAATTCATTTAAAAACGAAAAAAAAGATGTGATTTTTTTTTTTTTTGTCTGATGATGAAATGCTCGATTCTTATTTCATAGATCCTGTGATATTTTTTCCAATAATATCGATATCTGACTGCACAAAAATATCTGTTTTTCAAGTTCGTTCCGGTATTCTAATTGACAAGAAATTTCCTTGCTTTATTTTTCGCTCCTCCTAATGATATTTTCAATATCATTTGTATATATCTTTGCATTGCCACATATTGTGTATCCAGTTCTGAGAATCTTATACCACATGCATAGGTATACCGATTATCAACGATTTTTACAATCGACTTGTACAATCGATTTTTAACAAATATCGTACCGCAGAGGTTTTTTGAGTTAAAAAAATGTGGTTCTGAGACTCGCGAATAATAATTCTTGACGGATAAACGGCTTCCTAACTTCAATACATCACTTCGTGAAAAATATGTTTAAACATATTTTGTTCTTCGCACATTTGTGGCTAAAAAATAGATTTCATAAAAATAGATGAGCTTGGTGCAATTCGTGATGCAGAAATTTAGGTATACACATAATTTACACACGCAAAACTGAGGAGAAGTGAATTTCCACACAATATTACTAATCACTATGATAAATTGATTTTATTAGATAATTTTCGTGAAAAAAAAAAAATGTTTAAAAAAATACGTAGAGGTATACCTATAAAATTTGATTGTTCAAATTTTTTTTTTTTTTTTTTTACCACACACGAAGGAACCGACGTGTTTCTAACAGTCTTTTACTCAAGATTTCAAGTTACGAGTTAGATTTCTTCGAGAAAGCTAACATTAGTCAGCATCACTCTCAAAATAAAGTCTTGTACACGTGTCTAGTTTGTGGTCGAGTGTAAAATTGTGTAGAATTGACTCACGACCGCCAAGTACCTATCTACCTATATCTACACGGAGAAAAATGTATAGTAAATTTTCTCATACTCATATAGTAGTTGTGTCATATACTTCCAATATGACGATCGTTCCGATACATTATACTCAATGTTCCATGAATGTGAGAAAGACATTCCTATATTCATGGTGACATTAGGTATAAAGTATAGGAACAATCGTCATATTGAAAGTATATGACACAACTACTATATGAGTATAAGAAAATTTACTATAAATTTTTTCTCCGTGTATATAATTATGAATTTTTGAAACTACAAGATTTATATGAATAATTATAATAATATTTCTGCGTTATAATTCGAACAAAATCTCAATTATTATACAGACTGTGTCAAAAATTTTGAATAATGATAATTTCAAATAATTTTCAAATATCTGTAAATAAAAATTCTCTTCGTGGGTGTGGATAATATAAAATATTGGCATTATTTCCTAAACGATAAAAATTCATTCGATGGGCGCGCACAGAAGATCAGCCCATTGAATTTAATTCATCGCGATTGTGGGCAGAAGAGGTAGAATATATTTTTTTTACAGAATTGAGGATTTCACTTCGTCAAAGATAATTTGGTAACGAGATACGAGACCTTTGAAATTAAAGATCGTAAATTTTTCACCAGTTTAATAAATCTCTCGTCTGACAATTGTCCCCATCTCTTAGCATACTTCCCATGCTTATAAATTGAAGACAATATTTTTAACCACTGAGAAAGATATATAAGTGAGAATTTTTGAATTAATAAAAATATGTATGAAAATGTGCAAAACTAGATTGTTAATTCTCTTTTTAAAGATGATCTCGTCGTCGTATATATATATATATATACGCGTATAGTTATAGTTGAAAATCAAACTGGACTTGTACCAACTTAAAATGACCTATACTTTTTGTCCGCTGCCTACGCGCCGGTTATTATTATTATTATTTTTTTTTCTTTGACAAGTATTTTTACCAATGAGCCAGAACCAAGACTGGAAAATTTTTGATATTTCTTTATTTTTTTTGCCCTGGTGAAAAACTCCTAGGATTACAAATATATGATCGTAAATATTATTCAAATTTTTATAAATATTATATTTCAAATATATTATATATATCGTGCGCTTCAATTGATTTCCTAGAATTATTATCAATCAATACTATAAAAGTTCGAAGTCATGTGTTGAGGATTCGGGCAACAGGAAGTAGGTACGTAAAGATTTCGTGGAAGTGTTTTTTTTTTTTTTTTTAATTTTTTTTTATTCATTTTTATGCATGCATCTGTTCATTCAGAATGAATTTTAATATATTATAAATAATAAATGATTACGGAATGAATTTATTCGCTATATAATGGCATATGATCGTTAGCAGGAGAAAACGTGTATTTCAAGAATATTATCAGACACAAAATCCCATTACGTAATCCCACGTACCGAATAAGAATCATTAAAGATTTTTGCCTACGCATCCGGTCAATCCTACATATATCTATCCATATATGTTGTGCTTATGTCTAGTAGTAAATTTATTCGAATAACAAGAGATCGCATCAGCCACCAGCCACCAGCCACCAGGTTCCAGGCTCCAGAGTGTCTGCATCTACTCTGTGCTTATGCCCACGTCTAGTCTCTTTAAATTTCATCTCCTCTTACGAAACTAAGAACCAGTTCTTGATTTAACATTTATATGATTTAAATCGATGACTTATTTTCCGTAGAATTATTTTAAAAAATGCATTCATATATCTGCACTCAGAAAAAGGTCTTGTCGACACAACTAAAATTTGGCTTATTATATGCAAAATCACATTTTTTGTTCAGTCAACTAAAAATTTTGTTGAAATAGCCAAAATTTTGGTTATCCCAACGAAATTTTTGGTTGATTGAACAAAAAATTTGATTGACTGAACAAAAATGTGATTTTGCATATAATAACCAAATTTTGGTTAATTTTTACATCAGGACATTTTGGAGTATAGTTAGAAAATACCAGACCTCGGGAATTACGTATCCAAAATCGGTTTGAAATTAATTTTCCATAAGTCAGAAGATTTGGGTGGGAAGAGCGAGGGACAAGGTTGTGAAAATGTGAACCTTGAGGAAGATATTCGTATTCTAAAAAGTAAAGAACAAAAAAACAAAAAAAAAAAAAAAACTAAGGACAAATTTTACCCGGATTTTAAAAAATCGTTTAAAATTTGATGAAAAAAATTTCATACGTTTATTACTCACCCAGGAAATTCCGCGGTAATTAATATTCTCGGTAATACCAACCGCTATATATGATAAATTCGGGGATATAATCGTGGGCAGAATGATTGACAGACTAATCAGTATGTAATTATCATTCAAGGAATATGATAATACTATAAGTACGAAGTTAGAACTCCATAATCAGTCAAGTGATATAAACGTACGGCCGTAGCTGTCTCGCGTATACCGATCGAAGTTCAACCGAGTTCGAGCCGAAAGATATAAACTGATTGATCAGCTCTATATGGAATATTTGAATGAATATAAGACAGCCTATATGAGACAGCCGCGGAAATATTCCATTATTGTATATATTGCGACAGAAATTCTGAAGTATTGCCGCTATATCGCGTCACCAATGCCATAAGGTCGTAAGCGCCAACAAAAAAAAAAAAAAAAAAAAATTTCGTGTTTTTGGTGGCAAAATCTTTTTCGTGCCATATAACATCGTTTGGGCATATCCGGAAAAAAAAAAATTTTTTTGGCGCTTACGACTTTATGGCATTAGTGACGCGATATGTGAAATTCGATTTAAAAAATCACGATCTCGTATAGAAAAAGAGGAAAAAGTAGTGAACCTTAAAAATCTAATCATCGCATATTTAGTATATTTGCAAATTTCTAGAAATAAATGAATAGCCGCTTAGTAGGTTTTGTTACTATTACCGTTTAACACGCGAAGTAATAATAAAGCGTTGAAATCATCATACGAGACTTCGAAATTGCTAAATTTTTTTTATCACTATTTTTGGCTACAAGAAAAACTATAAATCTGATGTGTTGCTGCAGATTTGCAGTAAAAAGACTCTCAAGTCTGTTTACACACCTTTAAGCGTTAATAATAATTATATCGAATGTTCATATAACGAGACATTAAAAATTTCCGATTCATAAAATCGTGTTTTTCACGTATCAAATAAATAAATAAATAATAAACTGAAAATTCTGGAGAAGAAATATGATGATCATAGATTAATGGGACTGCGAATGCAGAGACGCGTGATATTTCACAATGAAAAAGATCGAAGTGGTTGAAATTAGCGAAATCGAGTTAAAAAAAAAAATTGTAAATAAATTGATCTGCATGTAAAAATGAAAAAGAAAAATAAAAATGAAAATAAAAACTCTTGACATACTTGCTCAATGTTTCTCGATTTCTTATAACTATAACAATATGTCATACGATTGACAGAGTCACTATACAAACTTTTAGAGAATAAACATATTTATTATTTTTATAAAAATAATTTCTATGATTGATAATAATTTATTGTCAGTTTTATAAGAGCTGTGACGATATATATGTGGTATTCCACGTGAACCGGACCAGTTTTTGGCCTGAGGTCATCGAATTTGACGCCAATGCAGATTCAGATTCCTTGTTACTACATGAGATGCCCCCAACAGTTACAGAGCTTGAAAATAATTGGTTCAATTTATATCGCTGTCATAATTATGCCAAAAATTTAATTACCACATTTTCAACTCCACTTATCTCAGCCATGCATGAACAAAATCATAACTTCCCATATTGCATTCTACGCGCATAAATGAGCTCCTTCGAAATATGTAGCACTTCAATTATTTTTCGAATTCTTAAACATGTAAAACTTTGAAAATATGCGATTTCTTTGTTTTTCTACCGAAGGGTCACACCAATTGCCCTGAAATTTTCACCGAAATTACTCCGAGGTGGCACTAAGAAGCGATCAAAATTTCAGCCTCCCGTTTTTCTTCTTTTCTTTTTTTCAAAAAACCGGCCCGGTTCACGTGGAATACCACATATTTAATAAATTGTTAACGTTA
The DNA here is from genome assembly GCA_943736025.1 of Tenthredo mesomela. Classification (NCBI taxonomy): domain Eukaryota; kingdom Metazoa; phylum Arthropoda; class Insecta; order Hymenoptera; family Tenthredinidae; genus Tenthredo; species Tenthredo mesomela. Next base: position 22,060,526 of record OX031016.1, on the reverse strand, counting down.
ATTTCCGCATATAAAAGCTTTGATTATTTCAGAATTGTTAATGAAAATAAGTCAGGGTTTTCTTTAGGTATAGGCGGAAGTATAATGGCGAGTTAATTTAATTAAGGATATTATGAAAAGTCGATGAAAAGAGACATTAAGGATCATTTGCTTGCGTCACATATTGTCCGCGATGTTAACTTTTTTCACAAAACCCATTTTCATTGTAAAGTTCTATATTTATAGAGCAATTTACTTCCGTTTGAAGTAATGTAACCCAGCCGGAAGGTCAGATCAAATAGCCTATTGCGATTGAAATTATTGTTAGGATATATAGAATTAAATCGGCCGAGTCGGACAATAATTTGAGTTATTTGCTATATAAATATTCACGAGAACCTTATTTATTGTCAAAATTATTCGATGCCCAATCCGAACAGGTTAAATTTCAAATTTGTTAGAAGATCAAAATTCTGAAAAGTCGGAATATGCAGGCAGGTCAAAACTCCGAAAACCTAAAAATGATTGATAGGATTTTGAAACTTTTTTTTTTTTTTTCGAAAAAGTGAATCTCGAAATGATTAATTTGACCCTTATAATTGGTCTCGATTCGATCTATACAGCCCGAATTTCAAAATTTGGAATTTTCAACCTCCGCTGTTCTTCGTTTCGAAGTTTTTTTGCATAGGCTATCTAGGTTTCCGGGTAAATACCCTTTCTAAATACTGCGTGAGTGGATAACATCAAAATCCTGAATTTTAACCGTTTGGATATTTGAAATTCTGACTTCAACTTAATAAAAAAAAAAAAAAAAAAGAAACACATTTCGTTATTATCAATCTCCAAATGCGTAGAATATCAAATTATCGTATTATAAATCGCACAGAAGTATACCAGGCAAACCTCTTTTTTTTTTTTCCTCTATCTCATTTTTCCGCCTGACCAGTAAACCGAGACAATTGAAATAGCCGTGGTTTTCTTTTTTTTTTTTTTTTTTTTTCTTTTACAGAGGTAATTCGATAGTTACTTCCGTTTAGTTTATGTAACGCAGCTAGTATCGACCTTATTTAGTTATAGTTATAAATAAATCAGAGGATAACGTAAGAAAAAAAAAAAAAAAAAAAATTGAAACAAAAAGAAATAAATGGTATATATAAATAATTGTCAAAAAAATTTACTCCCGGTTCATAATCCGTGACTTAATCATTCAGTTTATAGAATTTAAATGTTAGATTATACACCCACGATTTAGATGTAGTAATGAATCTAAAGAACTAATTAATCGCTCTTTTACAAGCAGCTATATTATCACTTAAATTTTTTCTAATTTTTTTTTTTTTTTTTTTTTTTTGTATCGTTGGGATTAAATTGATACAAGTGTAGGTATCTAAGCCTAACTCCCACGATTATTTTCGGTAGTTGAAAGAATAAATAAAAAGAGAAAAAAAAAAAAAAAAAAAAAGAAAAGAAATGTTAAAACCCGATTTTCGGTTCGGTTTTTTTCCACCGTTGAATAGCAACGTTTAATAAACTGCAAAGAGGATCTTGAATGATTTCAAATTCGTTTGAATAATTCATTGACCTATACAACGTAGTAGTAGTATAGTACGTCGCTGATTTGAACAATGAAATAAGCTAGCGCAGACGTCTGTCATTCATAATTAAAGTCTTATCCTAAAACGAACGTTTCATTACAAAAAAAAAAAAAAAAAAAAAAAAAAAATTAGCCTGTACCCCCCCCCGCAGAGTAGTATATAGATTTTAATAAGTAAATACTGAAAAATGTAGTACTATAAATGGTATAGATATAAAATTTTGTTTATAACTAAAGATAATAAGCTATTTCGAAAATGTTAAAGAAGATAATAGAATAAAAATAATGATAAATGAAACATCCTTTCAAGGAAATAGGTAGACAGATAATATAAATATGCTTTTATTATAATTTATTATTACCGCGGAATGTCTGTTTAATTTAATTTTTTTATATTTATCATTTTTTGTCGTATAGCATTTATTAAACTGACAAAAGAATTTCATTATTTTATAAGAATCGTTTGATCGCGAACCTGCGGTATAGCTATTAGGTATACTATAATTATTATTATTTAAACATATAGGTGTGTACAAGTAGTACTACTACCAGAAATTTATTTTAAGGTTGTACGAATATGTCAGTGACCGATACCTATACTGTTTTCGAATTCTTACAATTGGATTAAATAATTCGTATACAGTTTAGTATATGTATATATCTCGATTTTATTTATGCGAAATAACCTTCGTTATTAAAATAGGCGATAATTACCATACATATACATATATGTATATGGTTTAAAATTATTAAGAAATCGAAAGCGTCAGAGAATAGAGCTATACTAAGGAGGAAATATTTTCTCAACACGATTGGTGTCTATAGAAAAATAAAGATGATTCATAACTATATATAAATATAAATATAAATATATATATATATATATATATATATACTAGTATATCGATATTTTAAAGTTTAAAAAAGGTCATTATATTGCAATAACGATCATGTAAATATTATTCCTTAACTTGGTTACATAGGTGTAATAAAATATATATATATATATATATATATGTATAGCATATACCTAATATATGAATAAAATTTCAAAGGACATCGTGTGTGCAAGTGGTTATTGAAAGCTATTAAAAATTATTATTAAACCACATTTTCAAGGTGGGTATATATATATATTCTCGTGGTATGGCATATAGGTATCGTATCACTTTGGTAAAAACATATTTTTTAACAAATTATTATTTTCTTCTCTTTTTTTTTTTTTTTCTTCTTCTTATTTAACAAAAAACTAGTATCGTCTGTCATATAAACGATATTTTTAACTATCGCAATAATATAGGTATTAGGTACTTTGATTTTTGCTGTTTTATACACCAAATGAAACTCGTATATAGGTATAAATATAGGAAGAATCTCATACACAGAAAGAAAGGTTGACTTGATTCAAGATAATTTTCCAAATTTTTCAAATTTTCCAAATTTATATTATATTCAGAAAATTTTTAATTTGTTCGTATTTCGAAACATCACGTTTTCGACGTATGGTATAAAATAATAAACGAGGAATTTTACCGCATAGAAATATGTACTACTACCACGAGAAATCGATTTTTAGTTTCCGGTATATATATAGTTTGAGTATACACATCAAATTACATTTTCTATTTGAAAGTTTGAAATGATATATTCTAGAAAATAAAGTCGAAAGAAAAGAAGGAACTAGTCGAACTGTGTAAAATCAAATAAACTAAATTTGGGCCAAGGTTTGGGGGTGAAAAATGATCCTTTCACTCGTCATTTGAAAACTTGGACCACAGTATTCACATCTGTTTATGTAAAATTGAAGAAAACCGCGAAGGAAGCAAATACGTGTATTAAAGTTAAATTTAGAACGCCTTGTTATAGTTTATCCGCGGTCGCGAATTATTCCACATACTGCAGTGGCCTAAATCCAAATTTAATTTTCTCTCATTATTCAACGAATGATATAATAGGTACGTATAATACCTTCTCAGATTTATGGATTTTATAGAATTTTCATTGGCAAAAATGCGAACAAATAAATAATTATTTTATTAATTAAGCGGATAAAATTCGAGAATTTGAAGATTCCTATTTCGGACTGAAAATAAATTTCACATAAAAATCGAGATATTTGTATCTGAAAAAAATTAATTGACTTTCATTTTTCATCTGAAGACGTTATTATTATTTTTTTTTCGTTTATTATAAATTTCGTATACTTTTAGCTATTTTATATTCAGGATTGATCCTATGTGTTGAATTCTCAAGGAAACTAAAACCAGATGAGAAGATCAAAAAATTCTTCACTTTCAGAAAGTGATGATACTAATCAACGAATTGCGGTTTTACACGTGCAATACTAAAGTTATACAATTTAATTACAGACTTTATATATTGCATGATTTTACGTGAGAAAATCAATTGATTATTTATAGGTATTCAAAAGCATTGTAATAGTAAACGATAAATCACGAATATTGATATAATAAATCATAAAAACGGTATTCGCAAAATTAATACAATCATATGCTCGGGGCAACTTTTTGCCTGAAACAAAACGTGAATTTACAAAAATCGCAATCGGTTTAAATTTGGAGAAAAAAAAAAAAAAAAAAATTGAACAAAAATAAAATTTGATTAGCGTTAAAAATGTGTTTGTTATAAAAATTTCGGAGACATAGGTAGTCATATTTTTTTTTTTTTTTTTTTGCGAAACTATTGCGAGGGGATCTCGCGCGAGTTATTTCGTGATTTCATTATTCCCGAACTTATACGCGATACGGCTAAATCGTAAATGAGTATAAGAATAATTGTTTAAAAAAAAAAAAAAAAAAAAAAAAAAGATTTACTGCAGATAAACAATTTTTCTCAATGTTCGATTGAGAGTGCCAAATTTAAACATTACTATAATAAGTTGACCGACGTTATTCAACATAAGAATTTGTGCCAGGGACTGATTATAGAAAGTTAAATATTTGCGTTCGAGGTACATACATGTTGCATGTGTTTGCAATATATAATCGGAAAATAACCTGTGACTTGTATGTGTCTAGTACCTACTAGGTACGTACATGTATACAAAGAAGATATATATTTTTCTTCTTCTTTTCAAAAATCTCTATTTATAGAGATAAAGAGTTTCCTTTATTCTATATACTAATGCAAAGATCCTGAAAAGCTCGTTACTTTTTTCCATCTGAAAGATAATCCTCGAATATATTTGTAAAAACGAAAGACGAGTGAAAAGAAATAATTAAGAAGAAAAAGAAAAAGGAAAAGAAAAAAATTAAAATTTTGAAAAAATTAAATGCGTGGGTCTGTTTCTTTTTCAGTATTTCACTTCCAATTAAAATTCGTCAACAGGTGATGCTTCAAAACGCTCGAATCAGTGCGCTATAAAGAAAAATCTTGAATTACGTGTATACAGAATTATAAAAGCACCGCGTTTTTAGTACTGCTCGTAAATGATGAAACTTACAATTTATTAGCGTACAGTATCAAAAAATTAGAACACCTAACCAGGTCGGAATCGTTTAAAACTCGACTGACTAGAACGCGGACTTTAATTACGGAGTATACCTGCTTCCGGTCGACATTAACAACGCAGCACAGATTATCACATTTTTTTTTCCTATTTTTCTATAAGACAAAAAAAAAAAAAAAAAGGGAAAAATAGGGACACTCCGTTCTTTGAGCGATTTAATAGATAATTTAATTAATTCATCGCGGGATAAAATTTATCACAATATTTTTTGAATAAAAAAAAAAACTGTCTGATTTTTTTTTTTTTTTTTTTTTTTTTTTTTGCAAAAACGTCATTCATTCGTAGATATTTTCTTCGAAGTAATAATTGGGGAATAAAATGGGGAAGCAAAAATTCAATTTTTGAATAAAAAGAACAGAAAAAAAAAAGGCGCGTAATAATAAACAATCTTTCTCGATACTAAAATTATTTGTGTAAAAATCGACTGACCGCGTCACAATTTGAAAAAATAAACAAAAATTTGATTTTCTTTGGGAAATAAATAAATTGATGGATATAATAGGTGAATGTAATGTATATAGGATAATATATAGTAAATTATTATGGAACGAAAGAAGAAAAAAAAAAAAAAAAGATTATATCATTGTATAAATTTTTTTTTTTTTTTTTTTATGTGTAATAAAAATCCTTGTATCGGTTTAAGTTGTATAATTTTTTTTTTTTACAAAGTTCACTAATTTTTCTTACATCGATGTTTACACTTTTTCTTATATACAGGTGAACCAGATACCGAATTAGGCGGAACGAGAAGGAGGCCAGAATGACTTGCTTGAAATAATTGACCAAGAGACAGTATAGAGGTGACATAATAATTAATTATTAAAATCTGACGAAGCAAATAATAAAAAGTTTATTTTTTCTTCACGTAGGTATATAAATTTATATATGTGTATCTGTTCTTCTTCTTCTTCTTCTTCTTATACCACTCTATACTAGATAGAATTATATAAATTATCGTTAAAGAAAATTCTCTGATTGTCGCTATACATATATAGCTATGCGTTAATTACATTCGTAACCCGTGGCTTGACCCCCTTTAGGTCATCGTCACGTTCTGTCGCGGTGTTAACATCGATCGATCTGTCAACTAAACTAGAAAATTTTCCATTCCCAGGTAGTATGTACACTAAACGTAATGGATTCTGATCCGGACGAGTTGGACAATTCTAGAAACAGCCAATCGGCGCTCTGGATTTTTTTAATCCAGAGCGCCGATTGGCTGTTTCTAGAATTGTCCAACTCGTCCGGATCAGAATCCATTACGTTTAGTGTACATACATACATCTATGTAGATATATACAGAATACAGATATACATACCTACGTACGCATGTATATATATATATTGCTTTTACGATCGATCTAATCAATGATTATGTAATTTGGTCAGTAATTATATTCATTATCCATTATGTATTATATATATTATATTATATATACATATATAATATATTATATGCGATTGATATACTGCGCAAGTTCAGAAGTTTAAATTATTTGCAAACTTTACAAACTGATCGATATAAAATCGTCACTTATGTTAACAATAACGAATAATTGTGTCAATTGACGCAAGTTGCAACTATACCATTATATATGTATATATATATAGGTAAAGCATTTACATTATTACGTAGAGTAGAAAACAGTTTAGTTTTTTTTTTTTTTTTTCTTCTTCTTCTTATCTTCTAGTCAGCAGCTAGAATTATCACGTTCCCTAAATTTATTCTCCTATTTTTTACGATTAATTTTACAATTTTTTTTTTTTTTTTCATTAAACGGTTTAAGAATTTCAAGGATTATCTCATTTTTAGTATATAGAAAAAAAAAAAAACAAGAAAAACAAAAAAAAAAAAAAAAAATTGCATCTCTTGATAGATTGATTTATCTAGTGAGAATGAATGTTAGCCAGTACTCCGATCGAACGAATGAATGTGATATATATATATATATATATATATATATATATATTGTATTTTTTTTTTTTTTTTTACCAGGAAGATTCAGATCGAATTTTTTAGTTGATTTATCTATAGTGGAAATTTTTTTTCAACCTAAGGATAGAAAGAGGAAAAAAAAAATAAAAAATATATAGAAATGGTTCGATATAAGAGGGCGAGAGAGAGAGAGAGAGGGGCCAACCGAAATAATCGACCTTCTAAAATATATACGGATAAAGCGGAAAATATAGCGTGTATAGTGAATATAAAAAAATATAAAATATGTTATCCTTCATCAAATTTTTTTTATTTTTTATTTTTTTATTAACTTTAAGAATGATTGACTGATCAAAAGCCTGTGGTCTCATCTCTGGGGTGATAGAAAAAAAAAAAAAAAAATAGAGAATCTGAAAAATTGACTAACAAAAGAAAAAAAAAAAAAAAAAAAAAAAAAAAAATGAAAAAAAAAAAAAGTCGGTGAGTGGTTCTCCTTTGTTATTTTCAAAAACGTTATTAGTATCTGGGATTTTGAAAGGCAATAAAAATGAACATATTATGGATTTTTTTTTTTCTAGGTAATGACGTAACCCTAGGATTATAGTATATTCATGGCAAAATGCCACGCAAGAGAGCTCAAGACCTCGGAGTTGTTGAATTTTGATTTTTTGTTTTTCTTATAGGTATTATAGGTATTAGGAAATCTATATCGCATATCAGTTCAAAGTATGGCATTTTTCAAATAAAATCTAGAGTAAAATACATAATATGATATAAGAAGATTATTTATATAAATATATTATTATACTACGTATATAATATTTTTTTTTTTTTTTTTTGCATAGTTTGTAGAGAAAAAAAATGAAATTAATTAGAAATTTTTAATAAACGAAATAATTTTGACGAAATAAAACGGTAGATAAAAGTTATGAGGGTATAATATTGGCTGGGAAGGAAACCCTGGATTGAAGAAAAAAAAAAAAAAAAAAAGTAAGATTTATATGATTTTATGCAAGACGCGTTCATTCTACAATTTCGTTTTGATCTGAAATCTGAATAATCGCTGGTGATCGTCGACTAAATTTTAAACTCTGAATTTCAAACCAACTAAACTAAATTGAATTGAATTGGTACAGAGATCCTTGAGTGGAGCGATAACCAAATCAAAAAGAAAAAAGAAGAACTAATGATAAAAATTATCGTTCGATAATAATATTCTAACTGCAGAATTCAGTTTAAAAATTAGTAAAAAAAAAAAAAAAAGTTCAAAAAATTGAAAGAGGTCCAATTTTTGGCAAGTCAATGGATTTCGTTTTTTTTTTTTTTTTTTTTTTTTTAGATTTTTTATCCAGAATAAATCAGTTTAAAGATAAGTTCTTCTTTTTCTTAATTGCGATATCCATTATCTAACGATAATAATCAATCTGCATTAAATGTTGACGAGAATTACTCATCGCTTTGTTCACTTCGAGTTAGTTCTGACTCATTACCGAATAGAACTACGCAAACAAAATGACATTTAAATAAACATAAAAAATTATCTTCTTCTTCTTCTTTTTTTTTTTCATCTATTTTTTTTTTTTTTTTTTTTTTTTTTTCTAATAATAACAAATTAGGGTTTAAAAATAGCCTAAGCCCTGGCGTTCGGATAAATAGAAATTTTTAGAAAAAAAAAAAAAATAATGTAATAATATTTGAGTTCTTCTAATTTTCTCCAAGTCATACGATATACGTACGATGGAGATAAATAAATTAGGGATGAAAAATAGACGGATAAATAGAACAAGATAATATAGATGTTCATTTTTTTTTTTTTTTTTTTTTTTTTTTTTCGTTCATTTTTGAAACAATTTTTGACACTTGTAACGATTTTATCATACGAAAGATCGTAGATCTAAGATAACCGAGACGTGTGAGGTGACGCGTGGGTGAATTTAGTTTCAGAAAAATTTTATCTCATCTGCAGATCTATAGTCTGTCTTTAAAAAAAAGTCCTATATATCATCATGGTGATATTGGAGACCAAGGCAACGTGGGTATACATATATTATATTAGGATACAAGCTGTTCTCATATATATATAATAGAATACGAGTAGACTTGGGTTATAAGACCGACCTTCGAGTCTATGCGGCTTTATAAAGACTTGCGATGTAAATTACAGAATAGACTGCAAAAGAAATTGGATATCAAGTAAAAAAAAAAAAAAAAAAAAAAAAAAAGTCTAAATGACCAGATTACGGTGATTTTCATACACGAAATTCGCGTGCCATTTAATAAATCATCTATTAGATCATATGCGAGGATTTTAATTTTCAAAATAGAAAATCTATCGTGATATTTAATCGATAATAATTATTCTTATAGTCAATCGATTCATTTTCTATTTTTTTTTAATTTTTTTTTTTTTATTTATTAATCAACTGTACTTTTTGCTGTGCAATGCTCCTATTGCATATATTCATATCGTATATAATAATCGCGATGCCATTCCCTTCTTATAGACTGTATAATAATTAATAACTACACCTGACTTGTAAAAGAAAAGAAAAAATTGTGATAGACTATATTATATATTATAATGTGTAATACATATAGTTAGGCGAAGTATATTAATAACAATCTTTAATTAACAGCAAGTAATAATTTATTTGGCATTATCGTATATATATTAATTTATTAACGAGTATTAAAAGATGATTTATTTATTAACGAGGTATACCAAAAATTTAATCCAAGGTCTAATAGATTATCGTATATAAACTATAAAGCAGTTAAATTTCCAAAGTCAAAGTTACATGGCATATTATATAAAAGTAATCATTATTTTCACGGTCTATATTTTATAAAAATATCGAATCATCCGCGGTTTATTATAAATTAAAAAATTACGCAATTTTTTCAATAGCTATTATACTTATAGATCTATATTTTCCTGAAGTTGCAATTTTTTTTTTTGGAAATATCTCACAAAATATGCAGATGTGACAAAAAAAAAAAAAAAATTATATGTAGATCGCATCAAATATTCGGTATATATAAACAAAAAGAAGAAAATTAATCGGATAGTGCCGTAATACGTATATGTACATACGTATAGGACGTAGTGTATGGTTTTCATGAAGAGATAATCGAGACTGTAACATTAGCCAACCATCCAAGGTGGATATTTTTTACTTCCGGTATACTTGGGGCTTCAATGATCTCAGACACGTGGTAATACAGTATCGTATTACGTCCAAGATTACCCTTCGAGAATTAATCATTGCATATAGTAGAAAGAGATGGAGGCAGAGACTTTGATCTGTACTTTTTTTTTTTTTTTTTTTTTTTTTTAAATAGTTCAAGTTTCGATTTTTTTCGATTCTAAACGGTAAAAGATCCGAATTTTTTTTTTTTTTTTTTTTAGACGATTTTGTATTTTCGGTATAATGTCGAAATTTGGAATATCAAAATTCGGAATCGTTGAAATCTTCATGATGTCATAAATAATTGATAGTAGGAGAGAGTTGCCACTGTTGGACTGCCACCTAAATTGGACCGTTTCAATTTGGTAATTTTTTGCAACAGTATCTCTTCGATTTTGAGAATTGTAAAAATATGAATGTTTAGAGAATTTCTAGTACTGATGGTACCCATTTTTACAATTCTCAAAATTGAGAAGATACAGTTGCAAAAAATTACCAAATTGAAACGGTCCAATTTAGGTGGCGGTCCAACAGTGGCAACTCTCCCCTAATTTCAAACTTTTTTGTTCCAAAAAGTAAATATCTCAAGACGACTGATTTTACCCCTTTATTGGTTTTGATTCGATCTAGTATTATAGCCCGAGTTGTTGAACACTGGACTAGACTTTCGGGGAAATAGTCTGTCTACAAAAACTGCAAGCCAGTAATACTATTGAAATTCGGAATTTTCACCGTTCGGGACTTCCAAAACCACAATTTCGTATAATTTAAAAAAAATTTCCTTGCTTTATTATTAGTCACTGAAAAATCATACTGCAATTCAAATTTACTGCAGAATCATATGATCAGGGATCTTCCATAGAAGATGACTCATCTTTGCCGACGAGAATTACAACGCTAAAGCTGGGTACACACTTGATCATATTTGACCATATTTATGCACACGAACCATCTTTTTCCTTCTTGCTCCCAGAAAGAGGAAAGGAGACAACACTGAGAAAAAGGTCTTGTTGACACAACAAAAATTTGGTTATTATATGGACAATCAGATTTTTTGTTCAGTCAGCCAAAAATTTTGTGGGGACAACCAAAATTTTGGGTATCCGAACAAAATTTTGGCTATCCCAACAAAATTTTGGGTATCCAAACAAAATTTTGGGTATCCGAACAAAATTTTTGGTTGACTGAACAAAAAATCTGATTGTCCATATTATAATAACCAAATTTTGGTTGTGTCAACAAGACCTTTTTCTGAGTGAAAAGATGTGCGTGCGCGTAAATATGCTCAGGTGTGTACCCAGCTTTAAGGTGTAAAAATGCTCCGGGTTCGCAGAAATTCAATAATTACGGAAAAATGTAAATCCGACAAAAAATTTTCATATTACCTATAATACCTACTACTTATAGATATTGAATCTAGAATCTTTATAATATGTATAATGTCTATACTACACAGCTCGAGCATATAATATATGTATATATATCCGATTATGCCAGCTTTAGAATAAAAATAATAAATATGTATAATAAAACTCAGGTACAGGTATTTTTTACAATTTTCAATCGAGGTGCACACGTTGCCTCGGGTCTTCACTATATATGATGATTTGCAAAATCCGATGCACCTATATACTGCGAATAAAATGAATCATAGAAAATGAGTCATTCTATAGCCCGGAGGTTAAAGATTCTGGATTTTTTTTTATTCAATAAAAATTTTTCCACTCATGGAAAACAAGCAAATATTAATTCCAATGAAAATAAATAAGAAATAAGGATGTTATAATATTATACGTTTCTTGACTTGAATTATTATTATCATTATAATTTATATTCGCGTTAGAGAACTGATATATATATTATATCATCAGCTCGAATAAGTCATCATAAATGTGGAAAAAAAGAGAAAAAATGTTAAATACTCGTATTTTGAAATTTTGATTTGATTTTTGAATTTTTTTTTTTTGAATTTTTTTTTTTTTTTTTCTTATAGTGACTTAATGCCTGTATGTGTGTAGATCGTGCAGCAGGTTGTTGGGTTAGGAATGCAGTCTGGGTCGTGGCGGGTTGCGGAGAGTCGCGACCGCGACGGCAACGACCTGAACATCGAGAAGACCAGAATATCTTTTGTGTCGATTCGCCAGGCTATATCATTCAAACCGTTAATTTTGGGGCTGGGTTTGAATTGTTGCAAATTTTCAAAGTTCCGAACGGTCGAAATTTCGAATTCGTTTTAGACGATTTAGAATTTTCAAAAACCTTTAAGTTTAGAAAATTTAAATTGCCTTAAGGTCGAAATGCAGATAGCTCAATATATATACCTACTCCGAAAATCCAGACCCCTGAATGCCAAAAATTTAAAAATTTCGGTCTATATTTCTCAGGATGTGAAAAAAAAAGAAAAAAAGAAAAGAAGTAAGAAACCTTAAAGTTTGTCGAATTTGACGCGACCTGTAACAGAATTTAATGTCTTCCCTAAGGTCCTACGGGTACCTCGCGTGCGGTGCAGTCAGAAAATCGATACAGCATCCCCCTTCCGCCTTCGGCGTTGACGCATCCCGGCGTTACCAGAGTCCAAAAATTTATTCAGAAACAGATTTAGATTTTGGAATAAAATATTATACGTACACATCCATATATGGGCATATTTAGAAAAAATATCTCCCAAATCAATTTTTCTTTCTCAAATTTCGATAAATATGAAAAAAAAAAAAAAAAAAAAATCATTTAATTTCGTGATTTTGATGATTTACGAAAATTATTGACGGGTTGAAAATTTTCGTTTTTACACAAGTCTCTTGGGTTAGGATTTTTTTCAGCTCGTTAATTTTGTTGTATATGAGGTGAATTGATAAATCAATTAAAAATTTCTGTATATTCAAAGAAAAGAGAGAAATAAAGAAAGAAAGCCAAAACTGCAATTAAAATATTATCTGGATTTAATCTCACACCTGCAGCTTATATATGCATAATATAAGTACATCGGCGTAGTATCTGTTGAATTGCTAATTATAAAAGGATTTCAGACGTTTATAATTAATCGCTGTTGAATATGATTGGAGAAAATAGTACTTATCTTATATATAGATTGTAGCTAGTAATATCGTTGATTTTTAAGTGATGGAGGAAAAAGAAAAGTGCATATCTATTGAGGAAACTCTGATATTATTTATATATAAACAAAGTAGATTAATTAATCATCTCACTGAAAAGGGCGTAAGTTTTATAATTTTAATCAGTGATTAATTATTTATCGACTTCCTATATATGATTTCCTCATTTTTCGATGACTCGGTTATTTTTATTATATTTATATAAATTTAATTTTCCTCATTCATTCGTATGATCTGTTTCAGCAGGTATAGATTAATCCCTTTTTTTTATATCAAACGAAATGTATACATGTACATATAATATAATTCTTGTTATTTGTATTATTAGTGCGGATTTAAAAAATGAAAAAATGAAAGAAAAAAAAAAAAAAAAAAAAAAAAAATAATAATATACATACATCGATTCTATGACTAAAATAATTTAACACAACAGATCGCGAAATTACGATGAAATCGAATATTTTTTTTTTTTTTTTTTAATTTATATGTAATCATGAAGAGGATAAAAATTGATTCTCGCATTCCTATAAAATTTTGAAATTACTAAATTAGTATATAATTATTATTTAAATAATTAATTTAATCGTTATACGAATCCTTAGATCGATTTCAACTATATTATTGAATGTGAAACAAAGACAGCAAAAGAAAAAGGAAAAAGAATTGATAAAAAAAAAAAAAAAAAAACTTAAACCTGCACCGCGTCACGAATCAGAAAAATAATTCGCAGGTCACTCTCAACCAATACATTGAAAATGTTGATTCCAAGGTTCTTCCCTATCGTATAGTTTAAACGACCATTGGTCAATCGGATAAAAACTGTGACTCCAAAACCAAGTCGGAAATTAATAATATACACGGAGAAAAATTTATAGTAAATTTTCTCATACTCATATAGTAGTTGTGTCATATACTTTCAATATGACGATTGTTCCTATACTTTATACCTAATGTCACCATGAATATAGGAATGTCTTTCTCACATTCATGGAACATTGAGTATAATGTATCGGAACGATCGTCATATTGGAAGTATATGACACAACTACTATATGAGTATGAGAAAATTTACTATAAATTTTTCTCCGTGTAATAAACCATTGTTAAATTTGTAGTTAAACAAAACGAGAAAAAAATTTCTTCCTCCGTGCGTATAAATTTCTCCATAAAATAAATTAGTTTTTATTTCCCACGTTAATGAATAAAACCCAATCGTCGATTTTCGTTCTATTCAATGCAGGCGTTTTCCGTTCTAGGCGCGTTATGCGTTATATTATCCACAGAATCGCTCTGTATATATATATATATGTACATACGAATACGAATCTATATATATATATAATTATATCCGGGCTTAATACTATATTTGGGTATATAACGAAATATGTAATACTCACTTTCTTTTATATAACTTAACATTTAGTTTCGGCTCTATATATGTATATATATAATATATATATATATATGTATATATATAATATATATATATATATGTATATGGTTGTAATATGGTTGTTCATTATTGGGCAATAGCGAAAATATTATGGCAACCGTGCAGGGCATTAACCATAACGTTATAAGTTCAGCTGTAATTCTATAGGCCCTATAGTATAGGGATCGAGAACAGGATGGATTACGTAAACGTATAACGAAAAAAAAAAAAAACAAAAAAAAAAAAGAGAAGAAAAAAATTGACAAAACTATTGTTTCTTGCTTTCGCTATCGCATTATAAGTGAAAAATGATAAGAATAGAAAAATTGGAGTATAAAAGAAAAATAAAAAGAAAAAAAAAAAAAAAAAAATTGAATGAATTAATAATTAGAAGTTTAATTGTTCATCTCTCTCAATTCATTTCCCACGTGTATAATATATTTATTATCAATAATATTTGCATAAATATTCGCGTAGCATGTTGATGTGTTTGTTTTTTTTTTTTTTTTTTTTTTTTTTTTTACAGACAATTAAATTCCCAGTCTCATTGAAGAATATTGTAATGTCAATGAGTCGACGGAAGGGCAGCAGTATAATAAACTGTAAATTATATTGAAAATGTCTTTTTTTTTTTTTTTCCTCCTTTCTTTTTTTTTTTTTTATGTACAAACTTGAAAACGAGGAAATTTGTACCTTTACCTTGTATACCTCTATATACGTTTTATATCGAAAAGTAAAAATAGCATTCATGTATATTTAAAGAGCCATTATTTTATCGACAATATCAATATTATCAATAATACAAATAAGTAACATTTGTATAAGTTTCAGCTGCTCTCACGGCCGAGCATATACTACAACGAATACCTACACTTAAATTTTGTAGGGAATACCAGGGGCGAAGTGAACAACCTCAGCTAAAAATTGATGAAAAAAAAAAAGAAAAAAATTCCAGAGATCGTTTTTTTTTTTTTTTTTTTTTTTTTTTGCGAAAATTTTTGAGTAAAAAAACGACAGATGAATTTTTTATTTTTTAATCAATTTTCAGCTTGGGTTGGTTCTTCCACTTAGCTTCGGTCTCCCGATACGCGAATAGCTGTACCTTATGTATGTACATACGTTAATTATTCTAATGAATAAAAATCGAATTGACATTACGCGATATAAAATGATCAGATTGAAATTTTGGAGTTATCGTAAAGAAAGAAAAAAAATGGTGTATGTATACCTATATATATTTTATGAAAAATTCTAGATACTTATCAAATCGCGGATAATTTATATTGAAATTATCGATGTTATACAGGTAATACCGGACTGATTTGACCCTTTTACGTGGTAAAACACGTTTGGTGAAAGGTGTATAGCCGCCAAAAACCTCGTACCTATATACGTAACAAACTACTGTTCATATCGATATATTTTTATTTTTTCAGTTCGTATAGCTGTGTACCTATAATACTATAATAGACGTACGCCTCGATATGGTATATTATATAGAATTCGTGTATAATAGAAGAAAACTGTATCGAAGCTCGGTCTTTTTTTTTTCGTTTTTTTTTTTTTTTTTTTTCAAGGAATACGGCAAAATCGCGGAGATTTTTAATCTACGTGTACAGTTAGAAGATGAATTGACAAGATGTAAAAATAAAAATATTTGACATAAAATCAATTATAATGGAAAAAAGAAATAAAAATAAAGTCAGTATAATATAAATATAGTACATAATATAGTATGTGATAAACGGGTCAAAAGTTAATATTGTTCTCCAACAGCTATATATACGATAACGTTGTTTTGAACTTTTTTTTTTTCCTTTTCTTCGTTTTGTTGAACTCATTCCAAGACCCCCCTCGAATGTTAAAGGAATAAATTTCTTATTATCGGCGAAGTGATATTATAATAATATTATGTATACATATAATGTACTATATTATACGTATATACCACTATATCGCGTCACTAATGCCATAAGGTCGTAAGCGCAAAAAAAAAAAAAAAAAAAAAATTTCGTGTTTTTGGTGGCAAAATCTTTTTCGTGCCATATAACATCGTTTGGGCATATCCGCAAAAAATATAATTTTTTGGCGCTTACGACCTTGTGGCATTAGTGACGCGATATTATGCGTAACTAAGGGTGACGACTTTTTTACCTTAAATTATGAATTTTCAATCTCACCCTAAAAAAAATGTGTCTATAATGAATAAATACAGACGCTGAGAGTCGCGTGATGATAAAAAAAAAAAATTAAAAAAAAAAAAAAAAATGAAATTTATTTGAATAAAAAATATGTACCTATTTTATTAATCGCAAGAATAAATATTTTTCTTCATTTTATCGTTAATCTCATTAATCTCTGTGTGATACAGTCAAATGATAAACCTGGAGAAAAAATATATTGTTTTTCTTTATCTTCCGATGATTAAAATATATTTATTTATTTATTTATTTATTGAGATAAATTTTATTTTATTTAAATTTATTTATTTATTATATCACAACTCTCAACCTTTGTAATAATTGTTCATTAGGCACACTTGTGGAAATATATAAAAAAAAAAAAAAAAATAAATAATATATACCATAATATGTACCATGCATATATGTATATCTTCCATGCATGAATATTGACGATAAAGAAATATAGAGGGTCTGCAGAGTCCGGATGAAAAAAAAAAAAAAAAATAAAAAATCTATTTCCGATAAATCGAAATTATCTTCGAAATTTTTGAGCAAATTTTAAAAATTGTTCGATCGCGCCAAAATTTCCTGAGGCTTACTCGAATATTAAAAAACTTATACGAGATCTTCGAATGAGATCGAAAATTTATTGGGAACAAAAAAAAAAAAAAAAAAAAAAAAAAGATAAATAAAAACCCTATACTATGACATTATACAGGGTGACCCAAGACCCCCGGACCGGAAGGAATGGGTGAATTCCTCGTTGGATTTTGAGACGAAATTTCCTTTTCGAAAACTTCGTCCGATCAACGGTGTCCAAGTTATTAAAGATAAAGAGTAGCCAATCAGCGCCTCGCTTTAGGTCCGTGCCAGTGCCGGGTCAATAGTGAACGGCGGGCAGGGCCCGTGGTTTATTTTACATTTGGCTACTTTCTTCTTCACTTTACGATCGACGCGTATTATTATTATTATTATTATTATTTTAATTTTTATTTTTTCTACCGGACCGTAGTTCTACGTGTCCAGGTTGACCGGACCGTAGTTTTCCGTGTCCAGGTCCAAAAAAAAAAAAAAAAAAAAAATAATAATAATAATAATAATAATAATAATAATAATAATAATACGCGTCGATCGTAAAGTGAAGAAGAAAGTAGCCAAATGTAAAATAAACCACGGGCCCTGCCCGCCGTTCACTATTGACCCGGCACTGGCACGGACCTAAAGCGAGGCGCTGATTGGCTACTCTTTATCTTTAATAACTTGGACACCGTTGATCGGACGAAGTTTTCGAAAAGGAAATTTCGTCTCAAAATCCAACGAGGAATTCACCCATTCCTTCCGGTCCGGGGGTCTTGGGTCACCCTGTATTACTATATTTTTTTTCAGTGGCTTATTTTGACCCATAAATTAATTATATAAAACTATGTAACGGTGGAAATTTTTCATTTACATATTTAAACATATACACTCAAAGAAAAGGTTAGCTGGCTTATCCATTTTTTCTTGGTTGAGGAATAATCAGTCAGAACATCTGCTCTAAATGATAGACCAGCTAGCATCTTGGTCACAGTGACCACAAACTCAGTTGGGTGACACAACCAATGTCAACTCAGCCATTAAAAATGACTGTCCCGTCCAACAAATGGGATGGCTCCCCAGAATCCAATTTCTTGGATACGGCAACCAACTCTTTTTTTGAGTGTACTCGATCAATAAGATCTGCAAATACCTACACATATACGAATAATAATTATGAAAACAGCTATATAGGTATGCAGATTCTAATTTCATTCATAAAGTTTACACGTTTAATTTGCGGATCTGGACCCAAATTGATATGTTTATACGTTTTGTTTATATTATAGTACAACTATACCTATACGCAATTTAAAAATTGTCGTATGTATACACAGAAAGAAAGGGTAACTTGATTCAAGAAAATTTTGCGGTCCAAAAATGGAGACCGAAATTTTCTCGGATCAAATCAAAAATTTTCTCGAACCAAGAAAATTGGGACAATTTTCTTGGTTCGAGAAAATTTTTGATTTGATCCGAGAAAATTTCGGTCTCCATTTTTGGACCGCAAAATTTTCTTGAAGCAAGTTACCCTTTCTTTCTGTGTATATAGTAATGTACAAATATCGATTGTAGATATATATATAACAATATAACACAAATAAGAAAAAAATCAAGTGGAAAAAAAAGAGGAATACAAAATTGGAAAAAACAAAATTTAGAAATGTCTTTCAATTTTTCAAGTTCATGATTCTTTTCTTCTTTTTTTTTTTTTTTTTTTTTATTGTAAATTTGAGAAATATATTTTTCCCCTCCTAATCGATAGTAATAAGAACTTTCTTTTTACATTACTTTTTTCTATCCAATCTCAATTAAAAACTGACGTTGATGGAATTTAACGGGTATAGTGACCTTTAGTTGATAGAAAATTCCATTAAGCAATAATTTTCTCGCGTATCGTAAATGTGATATATATATATAAGAAAGTAATTATACATATATACATAAACACACAGTGTCGTCTATCGCGGAGTTGTTGGAAATTTTTTTTATATTTTATCGAATTTATTATACTGAGAAAATAAAAATAAAATAAAATAAAATTAAATTAATCGAATAGAAATTAGTGCTACATATCAAGGCCCATTCCTAGTCGCTCATGCACCTCTTTTTGGTCGAAATGTGCCACATTTCGATTATTATCCGAGCCCAGGCGTAAAAAATGCAAAAAAGGCCAACTTAGCGTAAATTCTATTTCAATTCCGAACACATACGTCCAAAAAAATGTTCGTTTCGTGCGAAAATATTGTCTACAGATAGTTTTTACATTGTTAAAAAATTATTCGAATTCGATTTCCTCGGCGAACAATGTAAAAACCATCTGTAGACTCGATTTTCGCACGAAACGAACATTTTTTTGGACCTATGTGTTCGGAATTGAAATAGAATTTGTGCTAAGTTGGCCTTTTTTGCGTTTTTGACGCCTGGGCTCGGATAATAATTGAAATGTGGCACATTTTGACCAAAAGGAGGTGGGCGACTAGGGATGGGCCTTAAGGTGCTTTCCTAGGCAATTCCACCAGTCCTGAAAACATCGTGAAAAAATGTGATATTAAACGGAATATCTCTGCCTGGGCACCGAAATCAATGAAACAAAATACGTCGCGCAATTCTATGTGCGACTCCGAACATGTACAGCCCAAAAAATGTTCGTTTTGCGCGAAAATAGAGAAGATGTCCATGAAAAACGGTTTTAGAAACGTTAAAATAAAGAAGATATCCATGAAAAACGGTTTTAGAAACGTTTTTCATGGATATCTTCTCTATTTTCGCGCAAAACGAACATTTTTTGGGCTGTACATGTTCGGAGTCGCACATAGAATTGCGCGACGTATTTTGTTTCATTGATTTCGGTGCCCAGGCAGAGATATTCCGTTTAATATCACATTTTTTCACGATGTTTTCAGGACTGGTGGAATTGCCTAGGAAAGCACCTTAAGTCGTCGAGGTCAAATCTGTAAATTTTTAACGGATACCTACTATACTTTAGGTAAGAATCGTGCGGAGTTTTAGATCATTCGAAGCGATAATGTGATAGGAAGTAAGAAATAACCCCGAAGTACTAAAAATCGTGTATTTATTAAAATGAGAGAATTCGAATGCTTTGGGGCGGTACTTAAAATTGAGATAGGAACCTGGGGCTTTGACTACATTTTTTTAAATATATTTACAGACGTTCTGGCTCATGAGAGCATTGAAATTCGAAAAATGATCAAATTAAGCAGCGAGCACCCTAATACTATATTACATACGTTAAAACGCGATTAGGTCAAATATTGTTATAATCAATGCGTTGTAATGGATATAAGCAGCAGTAACAGAGAATATGTAACGTAACCTACGTCAACATGATAATTTTTAGTTTTCATTTTCCTGTTCTTTTTGTTTCTATCATAATATTTTATGTATATAGGTAGTTGCTGTTTATAAAAATAAAATATAAATATAAATATAGTTATACATATACATCATAGATATAATATTATCCACGAAGTTTTGTCATAGTTTTAAATAAAATTGTATACATTATACGAACGATGACACAAATGTATAGTCAGTTGTAAAAATGAGTAAACGTACAGAAATAATAAAAAAAAAAATAAAAAAAAATAATAATAAAACTAAAAATAAATAAATAAAATAATGATAAAAATAACCCAGAAACAGTTTTGAGGCAAGCGCAACTAACTTGTCTTGTCCGTTAAAGAATCGTTGACCTTGATTTTTCATTCAGGAAAAAAAAAAAAAAAAAAAAAAAAAAAAGATGTAACGTGTAACGATGACGAAACTACTGACTGCGTGATATCTAAACCAGTTTTTGTTTTTTTTCTCTGTCATTTAAAACCTGACCTGACTTCAAACAGCCGCAAAAAAAAAAAAAAAAAAAAAAAAAATTTCCAACAAACTTTTACCGTCTATGCGGATATATTTTTACTCTATTTTGAATTTTGAAATTATTCTGTGAAATTTTTTTTTTTTTTTTCAACGGTGTTAATAATAATCGATGAGATAGTCAATAATCTTGTTCAAATTCT
Organism: Tenthredo mesomela; assembly: GCA_943736025.1. Lineage (NCBI taxonomy): Eukaryota > Metazoa > Arthropoda > Insecta > Hymenoptera > Tenthredinidae > Tenthredo > Tenthredo mesomela. The sequence goes on along the minus strand of OX031016.1, from coordinate 22,038,962 downwards.
CGTCCAAATTTCGGAAATATCCGATCCACCTTTTTATCCAGATGAAAACAAAATTACCAGAAAATTGTAGGAATTTGATTTGCCAAAAATCGTTAAATAATAATTTGTACTAAACGATTTTAGATTCAGAATTAAAGTAAGAAAAAGTATAGAAGTTTGAATTTAAAAATTCAACAAAACATAGTAATACCTATATCTAAATATGAAAATGATCAATGTTTTTTTATTTTTTTTCTCCTTAGTAGTAGTAGCATCAATGCCCACTAAAATCTCGCAGTTGCGAATTCTTTCGAAAATTATTACTCTTACAATAAAACATATTATAGTGATGAGAATATCGAAGCCGAAACAAGTGTATTTTAAATCGGGAAATCCCTACCCTCTTGGTTGGGAGGAGTTGGAGTTGAGATAAAAATCTAAAAATATTGGGGAATTCTTATTGAATTATTTGGGGTGGGGCGACTGTTAAAAAAAAATTCGTCAGAGTTCTAAATAAGGATAATAATGTCGAAAAATATTTTTGAAAAATAATAGCTTGATTAAACGATGAATGTGTGTAGTTTATCTTATGGCGTTCCCGAAGGTACTATGTACCAGGAACGAGAGTAGACGCCCCTATAATACGGGAATGTAATGGGACGGGTACGAGGACGAGTTCGTTGGTTTTTCCGTTTGCGATAAGAAAAGAGCAGCGATTAATTACCCGTAACTAGATAATATAGTATAACCGCGTTCGTCAATGATCGAGACAAAAAAATTCGTCGGATGATGTTACAATAGCTAACGCGTTAACCGTAATCAGAGTTCATTTAAACATAATCGGAAATTGAAACGTATACCTATTATACTATAGAAGTTCATTCAACACCCCGATTATATACGATTTAAATATCAGTCTAAAATACTCTAAAACCTTACGACTTTCAAATCTTTAAAAAATAATCAATTTCTCAAGGATATTAAATTTTCAAACAGATTATATCATTACAAATTAATTAATATTCGTGTTACATACGCGTTGGGGAACAGGACACATACGCAACTACTAGTTGCTTTCACCAATATAATATTCGCCTATAGTATATAGTATAATACGAATATGTATATAGTTGTATATATGTAAAAATAAAAAAAAAAAAAAAAAAAAAAAAAACAACTGTAGTAGTATTATAAATATTCCATGAATTGTTATACACAGATATATAGAGACTCGATTGATTGCTTTATTCGTAATAGTAGTAGCTATAAGTCGCGTCACTAATGCCATAAGGTCGTAAGCGCCAAAAAATAATTTTTTTTGCGGATATGCCCAAACGATGTTGTATGGCACGAAATAGATTTTCCCACCAAAAACACGAAATTTTTTTTTTTTTTTTTTTTTTGGCGCTTACGACCTTATGGCATTGGTGACGCAATATATCGCGTCATTAATGCCATAAGGTCGTAAGCGCCAAAAAAATAATTTTTTCTGCGGATATGCCCAAACGATGTTATATGGCACGAAAAAGATTTTGCCACCAAAAACACGAATTTTTTTTTTTTTTTTTTGGCGCTTACGACCTTATGGCATTGGTGACGCAATATATCGCGTCATTAATGCCATAAGGTCGTAAGCGCCAAAAAATAATTTTTTTTGCGGATATGCCCAAACGATGTTATATGGCACGAAAAAGATTTTGCCACCAAAAACATGAAAATTTTTTTTTTTTTGGCACTTACGACCTTATGGCATTAGTGACGCGAATTAATTCGCGTAATAAAGAACGATGCATATAATTTTTCAAAATTATTTTATACGATTGAAATATCTGTACGTTATGTAGGTATAGTAGATACATCGAAACTTCGCCTAGTATTATAACAACTTATAATATGAATAAAAAAAAAAAAAAAAAAAAAAAAAAACAGCAACAATATAATAAATATCTGCAAGTCAGGATTAACAGGAACTAAAAATATCTATAGAATATTATACCGCCATAATACATAATCTACGCGCGTGTAAGTTCTAACAATAAATTATAACACAGCTGCACCAGGCTGGTTCGTATATAAAGTTAGATGATTATCTAACTAACTAACTGACCACAATATTCTCTTACTATTCATTGTTTCGATTTTTTTACCTTTACCTACCTCTATTTAATATATAATACACATATACACGTATATATAGCGATTTTATACGGATATGTAAATTAAAAGTACGGGGGGTTTGTACATATTTTGATTAAAGGTACAGCATACGACGATAATTGAAATAAATAAGTAAGTAAGTTTGAGTTTGGCTGTTGCACTGCTTCCTGTGATTTCTGCGTAAATGTGTTTACTGATATCAGATCGACGCTACTATGGATATAATTATTTGAAGTTAAAAATATTATGCTGTCACTGAAAATAGGAATGTTTTTACCATCTGATACTATATAAATATATAATTTACCGGTGTATCACTGATAGATATAGATTCTTGAATTATATGAGCATTGGCGTAACTACGGGGGGGGGGGGGGGGGGGGGGCACGGCCCCCCCTAGAATGTTGAGTGCCCACCCCAGAAGGATGAAAAAAACCAAATTGTAAATTTCGGATCCATAAATTCGGGTAAAGCGAAGTGAAGGATGGGGCCATGCCCCCCCCAGAGAAAAATCCTAGTTACGCCAATGTATATGAGTTCCTTTTCTTTAAATTATCTAAATCTATAGATATGCGTCGATGATGATGGAAAAAAAAAAAAAAAAAAAAAAAATTAATAACAAAATAGTTTTATTTAGTATAGTAGTAGTAATTGCGATTGATTGATTGATAAACTTACCGGTGCAGATATTCCCGAGTCACTTTATACACAGCCACCGCACTACAATATTAAAACTGGGGAAACGAGTACACCCAACATTTTTCGTTAAAGTTTTTAAGTAGTAGAAGTTTGTTCCCAACTCGTATAGCAATTGACAATAATACTATATTATTATTTTTTTTTCAACGATTTATATTACTAGTATCTCAAGGATCAAACGTGGGCGATGAGAAATATCGTTTATAGATCTAGGACCGAAAAACCACCTTTTCAATATCACGTGACAATTCTATTTATCATTTAATCGACCCAGTCTCTTTTTCTTGTTGTATATATATCTCAAATTTCAATGTTTCTTAAAACAACACGACGCTCTCCCGCATAGATATACGTTCAAATTTAACTTTTTTAACGTATATAAGTAGATATTAGTAGTATTTTTTATTCTTTGTACTTTTTGTTTTATTTTGTTTTGTTTTTATTTATTAACAGCGACACTGGCCAACCCCTATCGCCTTTGATTTTTTTTTTTGTTTTTTAAAACTTTATTTTATATCCCTATAATACAGTTTTAAAAATTCAGGACTCGAAGAGTTTAATTTCTTATTATAATAAATAAGAAAATATTTACTGTATTATATAGTATAGTAACGTTGAACGATGCTGCCTATAAAGCGTTTACACTGCAGCAACGGTACCCTCCGTCAAGTTCTTTGGTGCGCGTCGCTGTGGGAACTGACTGAATATACTATTCGGCGTCAGTTGAGCCGAAGGCGTCCCCGTCAAACGCGGGATTCCCCCTTTCGTCGCACACCGTGTATACTATACCGCACGAGCATCGAGCGCAGCATGCGCACACTGTATAGGGCCGAGGAGGCGCTATGATACTATATGCGCTATACACACTCGCCCCGTTATAACGTGTATTGTGCTATGCCATAGCGTTACCAGAAAGCCTTTACTCTTATACTGCGGTAACGGGTTGAGGGACTAGACCGCGTGTACCATTTTCTCTATTTTCTTTATTTTCACTATTTCCGTCTACTACTTAGAACGAGAAGTGAAAATAGTTCAAAAAAGATGGTGTAGCGATACTCGGTCAACGTTACTATACTAGTAGTACATCGAATTTAATTTCAATCGGAACTTTAAACACAATCTTTCAGTTGATTTTCTTTTTCCTTCTTTTTCTTTCGATCGTAATTTTATCAGAAAATGCTGTAACGCTTTGGAAAATTTTCTTGGCTCTAGGAAAAATTTTGATTTGATCCGAGAAGATTTCGGTATTGATTTTTGGACCGCAAAATTTCCAAATTTTCTTGGCTCGAGGAAAAATTTTGATTTGATCCGAGAAAATGTCGGTCTTCATTTTTGGACCGCAAAATTTCCAAATTTTCTTGGTTCGAGAAAAATTTTGATTTGATCCGAGAAAATTTCGGTCTTCATTTTTGGACCGCAAAATTTCCAAATTTTCTTGGCTCGAGGAAAAATTTTGATTTGATCCGAGAAAATTTCGGTATTGATTTTTGGACCGCAAAATTTCCAAATTTTCTTGGCTCGAGGAAAAATTTTGATTTGATCCGAGAAAATGTCGGTCTTCATTTTTGGATGGCAAAATTTCCAAATTTTCTTGGTTCGAGAAAAATTTTGATATGATCCGAGAAAATGTCGGTCTTCATTTTTGGACCGGAAAATTTCCAAATTTTCTTGGTTCGAGAAAAATTTTGTTTTCATCCGAGAAAATTTCGGTCTTCATTTTTGGACTGTAAAATTATCTTGAATCAAGAATAATTTTCTTGGCTCAAGTTAACCTTTTTTTTCTGTGTATAGCTGATTAGATTTTAATAGTAAAATATTTCCAATTTATGTGATTTTTAAACATTTCTTTTCAATTTTCTTCCGTTTTTTCTTTTTTAAACAAAAAATAAGCCTATACAGACCTTTGGTGTTCGGTTGTATAATAATTTACACAATTTCATTTTGCAAAAAAAAAAAAAAAAAACTTGCATAACATACATATAGAAAAGATTGAATGTGTTATATTCTGATGCGGATATGTTGAAACGACGAATCGATTAATACAACGGAAACTTTTTCCGCAGCCCAAATGTTTATGGCTATTTAACAGATTCTATAACAGATTCATAAATGGGTGAAAAATGGTCAATGAAGACGTTTCGTACATATGTTTAATCAATTCCATATTTAAACGACGCACGTATACAGAAATTGAAGTCAAGCTATAAAATAAACTTGTAGAAATCTCGTATAATACCCATAATCTCTAGAATTTATTTACAGAATGGAAATTTTTGTGAGATATTACTTTTTGTTTTCTCTCTTTTTTTCCACGAATATCATTTCGCACAGCTATATAGACGTTAACTAGAAAAATATTTATCTACAATACCTATACCTATATCGCACAGAATTTTGATACGATGGGTATAAGCATAACGTGATTAAAAATTCGTGCGCAATCATTACCGCCATTGTAAATTCTATACGATATGAGCGATTCCTGCGAATCTTTTGTTCAATAGTATAAAATTATGGATCGCATTTATTAGAGTCAGAAAACTTTAGGTAAATGATAGGGAAAAAACCAGTTGTCGTATATGATAGTGGAAAGGTACCTCTTCTAGCAAAAAATAAATAAAAAAAATAAATGGAAATTCCTATGATTCACTTGATTCTATATTTCGAAAGTCGCGATTTTTCGGTTCAGTTTAATATTATGCGCGGTAAATTATGATGATAAGATGTGCGATCTATTCTCTGGACGTTTAGTGACCGATTACGTCATCACTTGTCGTATATACCTACACGCACACAAATCAGATATTATATACCTATATACTTTTAGAGAGAAACTTGAAAGTTCGTATAAGAAACTTATAGACACTGCATGCATGGTTGTTCCCCACTTTTTACCTCCGACAACCTTGATTCGGTTAATTAACAGTATCATAATTTTTATCGATAATCGCATTCAGTCGCAGAGAGTACGTATATTGTAGTTAATTAGCAAACGTTCGCATGTCATACTACCTGCGTAACTGCGTGAATTTAATCGTTCGACTGGAATTTATTGTGCAATTTGATTTGGATTATCGGTTAGTAAGTGAATAGCGCGTAATAAATTGTAAGATTTAATTAATTGAAAATTTCTTCGGATTTCAAATCCTTAAGAATTTGATTCGATCATTAAATAATTAAACAATATGGAAGATCGAAAGCAGACACATTCGCGGTCTTCTTATTTTAGAAATCAAAAAGACAAAATATTGTTTCGGCTATATAGTTGACGAATTTAAGAGGACCAGTACAGCGACTTTTCGAGAAATTATCATAGTCCGAAATCAATTTATTTCATAACCAAAGTTCATTTCACCTCAAAATATTTTTCTTTTTCAAAATCATGGGTCGTAAGAATTTCAGAGCACCGTTGGACCGATTCAGGTCATCTTGGATTCATTTTCTTCAGAAAACAAATCCTCATCATGTGAATGTAGGAATTATGAAAATTTTTCGTTTTGGCCAAGTTATTTAAGAAATGAGTGATGATCATTTTTGCAAATTTGGTATATTGATCATAACTTGTGACATAATTTTTTATTTTAAAATTCCTACATTCACATGATGAGGATTTGTTTTCTGAAGAAAATGAATCCAAGATGACCTGAATCGGTCAAACGGTGCTCTGAAATCCTTACGAAACATGATTTTGAAAAAGAAAAATATTTTGACGTGAAATGAACTTTGGTTGTGAAATAAATTGATTTCGGACTGTGATCATTTCTCGAAAAGTCGCTTTACTGGTCCCCTCAATATTTTATCATCGATGTTCGTTAATTTTGTCGAAATTTTCCCTGAATGATAATAATTTGTTCTCTGATCATTCTGTTTGAATATCAATTATAATTTTTCAATTATTGCTGTGGCGAAATGTGTTGAAATAAATTGCTGTTAAATTTGCGATGTATTTCGTTCGCTGCGAAAATAATGTATCGAATTTTCGCGATCAAGTAAAAATACTTCGCAGTCACCTGAGTTGGTATCAAAGGAAAAATAGTATTCCATAGTTATGTTAACAGAACATTGGTCATGTGAGGATACATCGAGCACGTGAAACTTGTTACAATCGACACAACGTCTTGTGACAAACACCGAGGCTTCACAATACGTCAGAAGTTACTAATCACTCGACAAGTATATAAGACGACTTAATTTTTTTTTTCTTCCTCTTCTTCTTCTTCTTCTTAACTGCAAATGCACTGCTACGCCGATAATATACAGGTAATGTATAACACCGTGTGCAGTATCCGTGCGATTCATGTATTATACTCAGATACTCTTGTATAATAAGATACTAATCAATCTTACACGTCGAAAAATCAATATTTGTCATTTTTAGTCATTTTGAACGATCGATATACCTTGACCTCTATACGAATTTTGTTAAATTCTGAAATTATTTTGCAGAAAATTATGTCTATAGTCTGAATTCTAGATCTTGGCTATAGTGTTGTCAAAAGTTTTACGCTAAATATGTTGTTTTTCCCTAATAACTCTGTTTCTATTCAAGATAGAAACGAGATTGATGACTTTTTTGAAAGGCGAAACTCTACCAATCGTAAATCAAAAGGTGAAAACTCGTTTCGATGATTTCCGAAATTCCAAGCATCGATAATGTGTGATAAACGGAAAATAACGTTTCTCGAATACTCCGACTTTGAATAAGTCAAAAATATTTTCCTCAGGTATTTCCATCCTCTTTACTTTGATATCGCGAACGATTTCTATTCGGGGATTTTTTCATTTGAGCGAAAAATTTATTTCCAAAGTTTCCGACGAGCTACTGTATGCAGACTAGGGTGAGATTGCGACTTAAGCTTGGTCCAGCCTAATTCACTAAATAGTTTTCTAGTGCGTCGAAATTAGATATGTAATGAAGAGGCCAGTGACCCGTCTGTCCATCTGACCGAATACCAAGGCGTCAGAACGAGGAAAACTAAGTTCGATGCAATCAAAGTAAAAAAAAATTGTATCTAAACTGTTCTAAAATTCTTCGATATCTATTTAATTCCAACGATTGAGGAAACGATTTAGTGAATCAGAGTAGACCGAGTTCAAAATTCGATTTTAATCCTATAATGGTGACTCGTCAGGGAGTTGGAAATTTCATTTTTGGCTTCGCTGAAAAAGTACTTTTTTAGGGGATTTCTAGGATTTCAGGCTCCACACCTGAGGACTCAGTAAAAAAATATTTGAATAGAATTGACCGTAATGAAAAGAAGCCTGAATCGATTCTCTGAACGAATTTTTGGGTGACAGGATATTTTTATCTTCTACTATTTGTATTTCTTTGTGAGAATTCCGTCTCGGGCTCGATGCATCAATTATTTTCATGAAACGAATCGATATCAAGTATATACCTATCAGACCTATATGGAAATAATTCGTCAATTATATTTGATTGATGAATAGTGATCAAAAAAATCAGGCAAAACGTAACAGAATATTATAGCATGTGAATCAAAAAACACGATTGAATAATACAACAAGCTGTTCCGCCAGAAAGTTTCGCATTTTTTCATAAGGCATATGCAAATTTGGAGATTTTAAGGAAAGCATTTTGATTCAGAAGAAAAATTGTTCCGGATTTAACTCATTCAACAAAATTTTGAAGACTGATCATCACATCACAAAAAATGTCGAAGAAAATAATTTGGTTTGCTGTTTCGAATGTCGAGTTTAAAAAAATTCTGAAACAACTCTGAGATTTATTAAGGTTCGTTGAGATATCGTGAGAAATTGAAAAGTTTTATCATTCTCACGATGGTATAATCGCATAAGTCACTCGATTGTTTAGACGAATGATCCTAAGGCCTAAAAACACCTCTTTGTCTCCGATTCCATCGTGTATTCGATTCGTATTTTGTATTATTCTGGAACATCAATCCAGGTCTTTGACCGGTTGCTTTCATCAATCAATAAATTGACATGCTAGTTCCCTGTATTGATTCAATTAGTCACATCATGTGTATTCTGGGTAAAGTCTGCTTTCCCGTGATACCGGTTTCCTGCAGTATCGAAAATTAGCACGAACGTATATGTGACATTGTCAAATACGCAACACATGTGACATCAATCATTTGAATATTTATTTCATCCTGTTAATGTACCTACACACTCTTCCGTAACGGTTATAAAAGTTACAAATATAATATTATCAGGACATTTTTGGCTCGGAGATAAAATTTTTTTTCACAAATATTGTACTGACTCAGTTCTTTCACATTTGAATACCAGTATTTTCAAACACAATTCAAAATTATTTTACATTTTAGACTTCGTTTTGCACGAATTGACTGCATAATATAACAAAAAGTCGTTCTTCTAATGTTCAGGTTGCATCGTTCATCGAAACTTGTTCAAATTTTGAGGGAATATTCATTTTTAGATACGAAAATTTTCGATTTTAAACAATTTATTTATAAATTTCGTTCAAAAAAAGCGAGTTACGCGTGTTCACAATCATAGAAGACTGATCTCTTCTTAATATTTTATTGGTTTTTCCCAAAGTTCCGTAATTTTTAAATATTTCCGCCAAATTTCAAAATGTTTCGATGAACGATGCGGCCTGTACCCTGCAAGAACGACTTTTTCTTCGATACACCGTCAATATTGTTTGACAGAATTTGAAAAATGCTAGACCATACCGTGTCTCGTGATTTTTTGTATCAGTTAATCAGAAAATCGATGTCAATTTGCGAGGTACGTTTTCGTCGCGTGAGAACCTTGAACCCTTGGAACGTGCCTTTTAGGTAATTACGGAAGTCTGTTGAAGGTCGTCGACATCGTATTCCCACGGGTTTATTACATTATTTCCCGTGACGTTATATAGCTTCGAAAAATCCCTAGGGATTTATCTTGACATGAAACCGATCTCGAAGAATCTACTACGTCATTGCTACCTCATTTTTTTTTTTTTTTTTGGATTATTCGATAAAATGAAAGGGAAGTTGGGTATAAAAAACGAAATTGAAACTTTGCAAGACTTCGTACATAATACATACTTACAGCCCAAGCAGGATATAATTATAAACTAAACTTAGGTAAAACTTGAAATAAAATTTCCAAATTTAACATCAATCCATAGAAAATTATGTCATAGGGGAGAGTTGGCACTGTTGGACCGCCACCTAAATTGGACCGTTTCAGTTTGGTAATTTTTTTTGCAACAGTATCTCTTCGATTTTGAGAATTGTAAAAATAGGAATGTTTAGAGAATTTCTAGTACTGATGGTATCCCATTTTTACAATTCTCAAAATCGAAGAGATACTGTTGCAAGAAATTACCAAACTGAAACGGTCCAATTTAGGTGGCGGTCCAACAGTGCCAACTCTCCCCTATATTTTAATCAATGTGTCTTCCGATCTTTAATCAACACGGAAAAAAAATGAGCAGTTGGAATAGGGACAACACTTTTTTGCAGTAGAAATTAGGACATTAGGACATTGAAATTCACTTGCAGCTCCTATGTACCAAATACTAGAATTGTGGTAATTTCTACTACAAAAAAGTGTTGTCCCTATACCAGCTGCTCAACGTAGTAAATACAGCAACAATTTTTTTTCCGTGAACATTTTTTTTTTGTACAAAATAGCCAAAATTTACCTCCGAACAATAAAAATGTGAATACACCAAAATAAGAAAGACATTTTTTCTCATTCCTAATCAAATTCGAAAGGACGAAAATTTTGTTCGAGGATTTGGGACCTAATGAAACTAATGAAACCTTTGACATTCAAGATCGTTCTTATTCGATGCAATGGGGTCAATAATATCGTACATATACGCAAAATGTACCTACTACAATTTTTTTGTTTCATCCACATTGAGAAACAATATGGGTCAGCAACTTCCCGATAAGCTCGCACGTGGACATATCATCGAGTAGCGAGTAAGCAGACGACTTTTTTTTTTTTTTTTTTCTTCTCTCTTCCAGTTGGAGAGAGTTATATTAACAATTTTTTTCTCCATTCCTTTTATGGTTCTCTCGTCTTTCGCGTATTGAACAACGGTTCAACTTAGTTATAGCACTATGGTACAGCGATATATGTATATGGACTAGGCGTGTGTTACAAAATTCAATTTTACAATACCTCACCGAATTCGGCCCATTACGAATTTCTTTCGTCCCGTCGCGATTTTGGACTGAATAATTCCTTACTTTCCACATAATATTGAAAAAATTGAAAACAACATTTTATGGCTTAGGCTGAAAGATTATTTATATTATCGGGTTATTCGCTTATGCGTGGTTAAGCTGGTTGATGAAAAGTAATACAATTAACCCATTAGAGAAAATATTATAAACGAGAATGAAAATCTCTAAACAAACCCATTAACCTGGGTGGCTGCAGAAACTGATGCTTGTGGAATATATATATCTGAGTAGTTTAATAGTAAACCACATTTCCACCAGCCTTTCACTACTCCTAGAAGATCTAAACATAGTTTATGATTGCGTACACGGACCGTGGTATTCATAATGTAATATCTTACAGAAATGTTACATAAATTTATCGTGCAATTTGCACTAGTCAGTCTAACTTCTATAGTTTTGAAAGAAAAATGAAGTATAATCATAAAAATAGAAGATCTAGGAATCGAGAAGCAGAAAACGAATTTTATTTTTCTTCAGACTTAAACATATGATTGAAAATTAAGAAAAAGAAAAAAAAATACAATATAGCCATATGTGATTGGAATTACGTAGCATGAATAGATCTTATAATATGCACCCAGATCTTGTTCATATATAATGAGGTAAATTTTTGAAAATTTTTTTTTCACTCCATCGAAACTGAATTTAATTTTCAACATTTCAATTTTTGTTTACTACTTCCTCGTGGTTTGAACGAAATTTTTTTACAAATAAAGACATTCTCCTGGTCCATGCTCTAGCCATATTCTCAATGACGCGAGTGAAACTGTAATAGACGATTAGCATCTGTTAGAGAGTACAGGTGCTAATAATCACGTGCGCTGTAAATAGCATTAAAGCTACTGAATAGTCCCTTTGTGATAATTGCAGTCTCCCGATGTGCAGGCGCGTTGAATTACATCTTACAAAACACATTTCGACGATGAAAGATTTGATCAGGTCTTATCTGCGGTTATCGAAATATTCCTCATTCATAAATCTGCACAGATCCGAAAATTTCAGAAATCTCATTCGCGTTGTATAAGTTCTCCAAACCTTCATAAATAATTACTCAATTAATTACACGGAGAAAAATGTTCACTATGTGCTTAGTTGGATATGTGACAACTCATTTTTGCACTAGAAATTACCACAATTATTCTAGTATTTGGTACATTGCAGTAGAGTAAATGTTACCACTATTCTTGTCATTTTTACTGCAAAAAATTATCTGTCACATATACAACTAAGCACATAGTAGATTCAACAGCACATTTTTTTTCCGGGTTTCATCAGGGTTTCTCTTTTTTTCTAATCGTGCGTCGCGACGAGATCCGAGTTTTTTTTTTTTTATTTATTTATTATTTTTCACTTCATTAAGCGAAATCATTGTTTCTATACCGATATAATTATAAGGCAATGAATGAATAAACAGAAACTGATTTTTGTCAATAAATCGCCCACCGACATTTTTTCCTATTATACGTATAATAACATATCCCTTGCGGTGACGTGGGTGCGGCGAGCGAAATAGATTAAAAAATATTTTCTTCTTCTTCTTCTTCTTCTTCTTCTTGCTATGGGAGTTTTTTTTTTTTTTTTTTTTTTTTTCATCATTCCACCCGAAAGCCTCAGGAGGATGGTTTTCTCTTCCAATTCATTTAAAATGATCAAATCACAAAGGAATTTTGAGGTATCGGACCGAGAATAACCCTTTTAGAAATTCTCCATCGCGCATATATAGTAGGTAGTGCACTGTGCAGCAGACGATCCTCTATTTAGTTAGTCACGGACTGCTACACCTAAAGACATACATACCTAGACGAAATACAGACATATACAGACTTAGACCCTAGGTCACCTTCCATGGACCATGTCTGCTGTTTCGTCTCCGTGATTTCATTCGTCTGTTTACTCGAACTACGCGCGGAGACGAAGACGCGGTGCAGAATTACAAATGAAATTGGCAGGGCAGTTTGTGTATTTAGTTTATACTTTGATATTTATCAAGAGTTATATTTGCACTGCTTCAACCTCGGCAAATGTTGATCAAGTTTGAAACCACCGTCTTATTAAATTAAATAAAATCAAATCAAATCAAATCCAAAATATATGTCTATTGATATATTTTCCGCGAATTCTTATCAGCGTAAAATCGTTTTCGATATTTCATCATTTAATTTTCAATTCCTTGGAAATAAATTTAAAATTTAATCTTTTATTTAAACTAAGTGCCGAAATAAATGAGAGGATATCGATAAAGAATCCAAATATGCATAGAGGAGTTTGATAAATCGAGAAGAGAATGAAGTTAGAGTAATTAATTCGAGTAAAATTAATTCCGGGAACATAAGTTTATATTATATTAATTCGACATCTGTTGGTGTAATTGTTATACAGAAATACTGAGTAGGTATATATTATAAACGTCTTGAGTTATAAGCTTCCTTGTCAAACGTATACGTCGTATTCTGCGAAACATGTCCATCTGCAAATATGTTCCAGTCAATTAAACAGCATCTTTTCCATATACGTATTATACTAGCCACAAACATACCCCTTATTTGGAGGTGCGATCAATAACATGCCATTGAACACACACCAAGCCAATACTCACTCCGTTGTGCATAGTACGATCAAGATTCCTTGTAAGTAGTTACAAACGCTTGAGATAAGACTTTGACTGTGTAAGTCGCTGTTATTAGGCCTCACGTTTCCTCAATGATCATTTAACGCGTAGGTAATATTGAAATTGCGAAAAAATAAAAATATAAATGAAAATAAAAATCTCATATTATTTATTACAAATCTATCATACTGCTGCAGTTATGAGGAAAAAATTAAATTAAATTATTATTCTTCTTTGTTCAATAAAATTAAAGTTGTGAGAATATAATGGTGTGGATTACAATTATTGATTTCCTAGTCAAAGTTGTATACCTACTAAAAAATTTATTCGAATCTGATGTGCGATGAGAAATTGATTTTCTTCACTAGATAAGTACACAGAAAGAAAGGTTAACTTGATTCAAGACAATTTTGGGGGTCCAAAAATGAAGACCGAAATTTTTGGACCCCCAAAATTGTCTTGAATCAAGTTAACCTTTCTTTCTGTGTATAATTGTGCTTAATTTTATCTGTATTTTTATCTGTTCTATAACTATAACATATACTGTCATTTATAAAGTCCGAAGTTTAGTCAGGCGAAGAAGAAAAAGTGAGAGAGAAAAAAAAAAAAAAAAAAATTTAATTATTGAGGAGGTGCAGTATGGGTCGAGGTACGAATGCAGTTCGACTTTGCGATGATTTTTTGCCGATCTCTAACTATATACCTGCAGACAATCTTGATATAGAGTGAATAACGACGATTACATATTATTGCGATTTAATAATATAGAATTTTTAAAAGTTGACAATTTATCGTATAATTTATGCAAATATTGTACGTATATGTATATAATGATCACGTGTACATTTCCACAGGTATAAGTACGCGTTTGTAATTCCGGACGAGTTCTCGTCTCTGACCATGGAGAAAATAAAGTGTTTTTTGTTGATTTTAAAAATACTCATACCATGGTATCGCATCGCATAACATATATACCAGGTATACCTATACATCCTTCAACGAACCGATTTTCAAGAGCCTTCTGTTTGTCCGAAGTTTAGTGTAAGGGTCAAACCTTACGAACGGAAATTACCAACGATATTACAATTCCAAGTGCAGTGCAATGCATAAACATAAAAAAAAAAAAAGGATCCCGAGAACCAGATCCTCGCTCTGATCGTTACACTCCGAAAAACCGGCTCCGAGACAAAGAAATCGACGATCGGTCATCTACACAAGGCAGAACTGTGAGAAATCGAAATCATCAGAAACGTTTAAAATATTAAGGATCTTCGGAAAATTATCTACTGTATATAAATTCACCGATCGGTTCATGCGACGAATCGATTTCTCCGTCAAGATGAATGAAAGATCGATTATTTTTTATCTTTTATATACACCGATCGCAAGAAATCGGCCGATTCTTTCATCGAACACGATCAATGGAAAAATCTATTATGTCAGATACTATAATTAACTCGAAAAATCTTTCTTTTCTGAGTTCTAAAATCGTCTTGCGCAAAGGATTGAGAAAGTATATTCGAAGATAAAATCTAGCTAGCTGTCCTTTAACATTTCTATTTGTACTACTATAATATGTACCTAGTATACTCGCGTCAATTTTTAGGCCACCAGCTGTTACACATATTAATTATAGAGAGACATGTGTATATGTCATTATAGATGAAAAAAGAAACAAGAAATAAAAATAAAAATAAAAATAAAAATGAATTATCACAGGTCGCCGAAAGTTATAGGGAAAAAAAATTCATTCACACTCGATCTTACCAAAGTGGATAGACCAGCTATTTCAAAGCGTATATAAATATAGAAATTATTTAGGTCGTCATTAATTTTCGGATATAAAATAGTTGGGATTATACTCTATATATGCTTGAGTTCTGTATAAAAGAGAGACTATTCACGGTTATTATATACTATATTGTGAAATTGTGACCAAGACTCCGTGGATACGTCATGCTTGTGTCTACCAGACCCAACGGCGTCACTGGTTTTCATTGGTAGTAAGTTTCATATGTATTACATACGTTAAAATTCTGGTTAAATAAAAAAAACAAAAATACATAATACATATTTACTTATACGTATAAGAAATTTGTAAACTTTTGAAAAATGCAAGTCTTTACAATAAAACAAGAAATTAGTATATAGAAATCACGTGGAATCGATTTCGGACCCAATTTTTCCCATTCATTAAAACGTAATATCTCAAACGATAAAGTAGAGTGGGAATCTTGTTTAAAGTATCAATTTTAAAGGAACCCAATCGGGATATGTTAACAAGAAATATAAACAGGGTGCGTTCTTTAAACGTGACTTTAACAAATTGTGCAAACGAATGTCTACTGTCTTGTGTTCTTTTCAATATGAAGTAATCATTCATTATAGAAGTAGAATTTAGGTTGATTTTAGAGTATTCCTTTTTTTTTTTTTTTTTTTTATTTTTGGGATGAAGGGATTTGTCAAGAATGTGCTAATACAAAAATTCGAATTTTTCATCTAAATGCCCATTTTCGCATACATATTTACGAGAAATAAATCGATGTTGATCCCTCGGGGTCCATCAGAGTTTTATTACCCCTCATAAATTAAAACGGGTAAAAAATTGATACACTTCAATCAACTCGAGATGGTTTTCCTCGTAATCTTAATCCATAAACGAATAGAACTGAACTATATATACTGGCTCCTTGGATCTCTGGCTATTAGACAAGTTATTAATGCCTTAAATGCCAGGCCTCTTTCGACCCACACACAGATCAGATAGAGACTTGACGAATTATTCATAAAATATTGCCACAGAGTAGTGCACACTACGTCTTAAAATAGTCCTGATTTAAAAACGTGGAATAATCCAAAGCTCGTTTGGTTAGTATATCGTTTTATTTTTATATAAATTATTATCATTCTCTTTTTACATTTATCAAACGCCTTTATTTATTGCAGGTCAATGTTTTTATACTATTACCACCAAATCCCCAGATAACTTTCTCTTCAATTTTACCAATAACACTTTTACTTCCTTTCTACGAGTATATGACATAAATCATTAATTTTTATCAAATTTTATCTGTTTTATCTCTAATCACGTATATATATATATAATAACGAGAATATTCTCATATTGCAATTTAACTTTTACCCGTATATAATACTGATGATATTCATTTCGCGACTCGCAAGTGGAAAATTACCTGCGTCGAGTTAAATATCTCTCTGTTATATACTTTCTAATTCTCTTTGCCCGTTTCTTTACTTTTATGAAATTAAGAAAATGTTTGCGTCTCGACATTCGGGAATAAATTTTCCCCATTTAAACTCGGAAAAACAAACCGTTAAGAGTGACAGACAGACTAGACTGCCGTGATCTTCTATTCCGAATTCAAACTCTATAGTTATAGAAATTTGTAGAAATTTAGAAAAATGAAAAATTGTCATTCATATACGGTATAAAATTATTCAGACACACAGAAACTGGCGCTTATATTATACTATTACAGATATTATTCAGGTCAGTGTTCCAGAAGTTTAGTCGTATGTAGGATATGTTGAGAATTTTGTGCCCCGAGGGCAGCTGTACATGCATACGATGAAAATTAAAAAAACCATAAATTTGAAAAAAAAAAAAATCTGGGACAGACGAAATGCATATGAATTAAAATCGCATACTGTCGCTTCGTATGCGAGTATAGAGAAAATAAAATTAATAAACGTCGACGAATATGATTCTCAGGAATGTGATAAAAGGCAGAAATTAGACACTATGCGTGTCCATATTATACCTAGCAAAGACGATCAGTTTCGCTGGTATATTATATATCGCCTCTGACATCTTCGATCGCCTACTCACGATTACGATTTGTAAAAAAAAATTATGAAACGCGGTTCCGCTGCAGAGCCGAAATCTTGAAATTTTTGCGATTTCTCACATCGTTACTCAATCGCCAATTAAGACATCAATCTCTCGTTTATGTTCATGTATATATGTATGAAAATAGCGTTGAAAAAATCATAAATTTATCCACGCGATAGTTTCTACTCGAATCTATTGAGATGCCGAGATATTTGAATCTGGACTCTTTTTTTAAGATTTTAAAAATTCACAAGTGGTGAAAATTTCAATGGTTTTGGAGGCCTGGACTTGGCGAAAGAAAAAAAGAAAAAAATGAAAAAATTATTCTAAACACAGCATTTGAGTTATTGAGGAAAACTTCTTCAGTTATTAAAAAAAATTAAGGGTAGGATACAGTGGCGAAAATTGTCGACACATGTGGCGTAACGTGAGATTCAATTAGGTATACGAAAATTGCTGGTCATAGTAAATATAGAATTTTTTTGGCACAGTATTTTTGGTTTCGTGTCGTATAGAGCGTGAGCTAGAAATTCAGAAATTTGCTATTTTCGAAGTTTTTTTTTCAACTTCTAAGAAATGTATGACCCATTTAGTCAAAATACGAACGTTAGGACACTGGACACATGCGACCGGGTCAATGTTCCAAATTTTTAAAGTACCGAATTCGTTTGAGACGATTTAGAATTTTTAGAAACGTTGAAGTTTAGAATATTAAAATTCGGAAAAGTTGTCGAAATGCAGAGAGAGCTCAAAACTCTCAGAATCCAAAGCCCCGGAAATTTCGGTCTATTTCTCTGGATGTGAAGACAAAAAAAAGTTCATTCTAATCGAGACTCTCTCTACGGAAACCCATGATATTTACTTCAATTGATAACTCCGATATTATAAACAATTGATGAAATTTTGAAACTTTTTCTCCAAAACGTAAATCTCAAAACTATTGTTTTTTGACCGTTTATTGGTTTCGATTCGATCAATATACAGCCGAGTGATTAAACACTGAATAAGCCTTTCGGATCTTCAGCTTTCGGAACTTTGAACCTCCGGTGTTCTTCGTTTCGAAGTTTTTGAAATCGGCTATACAGACTTTCGGGAAAATACTGTCTCTGAAAAATATGGGTCGTTAATATTCGAATTCGGAATTTTGAACATCCGGAATATTTTGAATTCAGAATTTCAACCCGGCCCCGAATTCGTTGAAAGAATCATTGTACAGTTCTTGTTGAACAATTTTTAGCCTTCTTCTCGAACAACTTGAAACGAAGAGCTCAATTACCAGCACGCTTATGTAGAGTTGGGAAATTGCTTTAGTCCTACACGAACAAGCAATCAGGATCACTATGACGGAATTGTGGGTGCGTCTGGTCAATCGTAAGGGCTAACCCTATATTTATAACTAATGATTTATTATAGTAGGCGTTACGGATACGTGAACAATTCTCAATCGTCCATGAAGTCAGACGTTGTGAGTCACTGCAATTGCAATAAAATTTCATCATTATATTATAATATGAACCTGAACTTTATTAATGATGAATGGCTCCGGCCAATTGAGATATCGAAAAAAAAAAAAAAAAAAAAAATAATCTAATTTCAATATTCGAATGTTAATTGCAAAAAAGATGATGCAATGCACATCCATTTTTCAACTTGACTGCAGATTTTTGGACTCTTCAAAATTCTGTAAGATTTTAGAATTGCTTGGTGCTGCAACGAGTGAGGAAAATTTGTTGACAATGAAAAATGGAGATTATCATTGATTGAGGAAAGAAAACAAGGTAAAATCCCTAGTGTACAACGAATTGGTGTAAAATTAGACGATATTATAATATATAAGAAGAGTAAGTACGTACATGTGTCTCATTGCTTGAGGTCTTCGAATGACACGTTGCAATGATTTTATAATGAAAATTTCAGAGTCAATTCTTCTCTACGCATGATATCAGTCTTATTTTAAGAATATAGTAAGATCGTTGAATCATATTCTTCAATTTTGAAAGACACATCGTTTCATAGCCGGTTCTATTGCTATATAGACATAATATCAGTACGCCTTATATGTATGTACGATAAAAATATATCGCGAATAAATATGCGGAAGAGTTTCAGCGGGGTTATACACGTTGACCATTAAACGTCTATTACATACTTATACTAGAACCAAAAGCGGAAACGAACATTTTTATTATGCGTAGGTGACGTCAATGCAGTTGTGGATAGGCTCCGATCTTTTAGATATTACCACATCGCTCGAGGTTGATTTAATTGCATCAGTTAGCAATTCTGTCAAATCATGGATGCCCATTTACACACATATACCTAACAGACAGACTCGGGTATTCGTCCTCCGGCTATCAATTTTATTACTAGGGATTATGAAGGATGAGCTTAGGCGATAGTTACGAACGTTTTTCATCCAAAATCGAATGGTTTTGAAAATCCACCGATTTATATAAATATAAATAATCTAGGATATAGTACCTAGACTTTTTCGTCTATAAACACATTACTGCAATCTGTGCTGTGTTTCAGTCCACAAACGACTGGTAAGATACACAAACGGTATGGATGAAATAAACATTTTTTAAAAGCACTGCAGAAACGCGTTACCCTCTTTTATTTTTCGTCCCACGATATAATTAGCGGATAATCGATCTACGGCTATATTTTAGCCTAAGAAATCTGACCGATGGTCAATTCTCAACTTCAATATCTTTTCATACACTTGACATTATTTTTCCTATTCCGGATTTTAGTTATAAGGAATCGTTTCGGAGTCTTTGGATAAAGAAGACGTGAGAAGACATGCGGTAAAAAAAAGGTCATTTATTTTCGTTAATTAAAACTACGAAACTAGGATTTTAATTTTGCAAATTTTGACGATTTTTTTTTTTCATTTTTCTTTGACTATGAATTCGTGTTGCTTATATATGATGTGCGAAAAGAAGATCGTGTTTCTCAAAGAATCGGTTCATATTTACTCAGCAAAGATATACGCACGTGATTGGTATATATTTACACGTCGATTATCACGTTTCAATATTTTTATTGACTCTGATAGTAACACCACGAGACAAGTAAGCATACAGGAAAATCTAATTACCTATATAGTTGGTAAAAAAAAACGGTTTAAATTAGGTACGATAATTGTTGGACAAGAAAGCTAATCAACATCTCTGCATATCGTTAAACTATATATTTTATACTTGAAATGAATAATAAAATTCAAATAAAACTTCAAATTTTCAATTTAAGTTCAAACAAAGATCGACGATTCATGTGAAAAAAAAAAAAAAAAGAATAAAAATTTCACATAAATTGATTTTAATTATACCTCACGTACCTACTTGACTCTCTGGTAAAAAGGCAGGGCAGTTGACATTTTAATTGATATGTCGAATAAAGATTCGACTACTTTACGCACTGCACTTTATATTATATTAATAGAGGCGATGACACTGAGATTAAAAATCTCTCATGACACCAATTTTTGTGGATCAATTGAAGGCAGTTGATCCACCTTTCAGCTTATTATGATATTCAGTGAGAAAACAACGATAAAAAAAAAAAAAAAAAAAAATCAGGTTGCGAAATGGGTCGATGATTGTTTTTAACTTTGATCCATTTTAATTAAGTCTAAAAAAAAAAAAAAAAAATCTGTGTACTCTTATCTATACGTACAGAAATACGTAGTAAGAGGCTTTAAAGTTTGACTGTTTTGAATAATGAGTTATAGATTTGCTGATCGGATTTATTTCTTCGTTAAATCTTTCCGCACGTCATATTATGTTCGTCAATGTATTTACGATGAAGGTTACATTATGCATTGCAACAGGAGTTGGTGATTAATTTATTATGATATTCGATTTACCGGCATCACATGAATCTATCGACGTATTAAATTAACGATCAATAAATAACGTCGCACGCTGGTTTACACGGAGACGTGTGTATATATATGTTAACAGTTATTCACACTATCTATTATATAGAAGATAGAATCAATCAACTGAATCGATGGAAAATATCACCCTAACTAATTAACGCCCAGAATCTAAGTCGAGGTCATGCGTGGGTCAGGCCGCTGACCATCAACTAGAAACACGCAGAGTCAGGGATTGACGGAGAAGGCTCACTTTAAGTCATTAGAAAAAGTAATCAATCAATACGGTGTTTCAAGTACGAAACTGCGATTAAACGTCTATAGGTTTACATAAATAGTATAATTATTTATTATACAAATATTGAGGGATCGCAAGTATTCATTTCGATTCACTTCTTCCGCCTTTTATATAGTAGATCAAACGGAAAAAAAAAAAAAAAATTCTGTAATCAAATTCTCTCCGTCGTATCCACCGGATATACGCTGATGATTAATATGACGCTCGATTCTGACCGGCAAGGAATTAATCAGTATTGTTATTTTGTATACCAATAATAATTGTTTATAAATTGATATATAAAATCATTCTGGGAATTCTCACTCGAGACTTATGACGTAGGAATAATTGATGTGTCAAGTTTTTTTTTTTTCTTTTCTTATTGATAATAATTGACTCGTGCGAGTATAATTGTTGATTGTTAGTCAGGTGTAGTAAACTTCTATATTACGTTTTGCACTACTATTTACTAGACGTCTACAAATCTTTTATATTGAATACCTTTGGGTATATTTAATTACATGTAGTATACCTGTTTCAATGATTATTCTACCGAAGACAAACTCTCGAATCACATTCTAAAGTTCAACTTCTAATTACGTTATTAAATTTATTCACGCTTCAGACTGATAGCATTGCATAAAAGTATAGGTAGGTATCAATAAAATCTTTTTCAATGAATCGATATTGAAAGAAAGAAAGAAAGAAAGAAAAAATTGGAAAATTTTGTCCATCATCGCATACTAAATTGTACTATGAACTTGAATCGCAATTCTTTTTTCTTCTCTACGTCTAATAGATTTGTGAAAATGTAATCAAAATAATTATTTATCGTTTGTGATCAGAGTCAATAGCATATGGATTCAATCCGCAAACAGGATATACATATATAGTAATAAAATTTATATAGTATCGATGAAATTAAACATCGAGGCGGACGTCGTCGGTTATGTACCGTGCCATTATAACCCAGCTAATTATTTAGCTCATGAAACAACTGATAATTACTCCGGGAGCAAAGTTCTGTCAGGGTCAGTCAAATCGGTGTGCATATTACTGCAGGTGCAGACGTCTGATCAAAGTGGTGGAAAAATATATGAAAATGAAAAAAAAAAAAGGTAAAAAAATGTGACAATGTGCGAAAAGGAGAAACAAAGAGCCAAAGTCTGTCATCGACGCGGGTAATACATTTATACATACATAGACATGCGTGTATGGAACAAAGGAACAGAATATACAAGATTCGATTTTACTGATATAATTTATGCAGGTTGTTTCGCTACTCCTGATGGATTGTGTAAAACTGTAAAACTGTAAAACTGTAAAACTGTAAAACTGTAAAACAATGAAACACATATTCTATGCGTATAGGCGTATAATATTTTCTATGGGAAATTAGATAATTTCGATTATTTTACATCTTGTTGCTTAAGCCTCTAGCATATAATTGGTTATAATCACAAAGCAGTATTATACAGTTATTTTCCTAATTGCTAGAAAGCTATCATAGGTATCAATTTTCAAGACTCCAGTTGTTCAATATAGTACTTATTATTGACAACATGTTGTTCGTAATAAAAAATTTCTAATTGTTATAGGAAAAACACAACTGGGTTATATATTACCGCAGTCGTATACTAATTTGGGGAAAAATAATTAACCACAGAAATAAAAAAAAAAAAAAAAATAAATATAATAGAGTCAGAGACTCAAATGAGGAAAATAAATTCATTTATCTAAGTTTCGTTTAATCTTATTTTATTTCATTTGATTCGAAATGAGTTTACCGGATGCTTGTATTAGGTACACTCAGATTTTTTTTTTTTTTTTTCTCGAAATTATTCCATAAATTATTGAAAATCAGTATTGTGAATCGCTGGATATCGTGTGAAATTAAAATCAAATCTGTGATAATCTATGAGATATTAATATGTGTCCATATTATTCAACCAACGATTAGTAATTTCCATGAATTAGTATAAATCTCAGAGAGTTGTGAACTTGTTTCTTAATGAGTCTTGTCCCACAAACCATTTACTAATTTTATAAATTTCGGAGTAATTGCAGCAAGAAACTAATGTAACTGTATATGAATGATTTTTTAAATCGTTGTCTCAGTCGAATAAATCGTAGTCTATACGTAATTCAATTAGCCTCTTTAACTAATTTTCGAATAAGTAAGCAAAAAACGGAGTCGCGCAGGTGGTATATTACGTGCGAATGGAATAATAAGAGAAATGAGAAAAAAAAAAAAAAAAAAAAATAATAAACGTAAACTAGCTTTATATGTGATTACGAATGAAGCAAGCAAAGTAGATTTTATGCGGGCTCAAAGTAGACCCGGAACGAAATTATTATAGGCGCCAGTCTGATGTCTAGAATTTGACTAATTAGATACGTGTAGGTACCAGTACATGTTTTACCTACCTGCTTGTCTGAATTGCTGCAACTCTCATAATTAAAAAAAAAAGGTTGTTAAGGGTTGCAGATTATTCGTATTCGAGGATTTCTTATCCTTGAATTATTTTCAAAGTCAATTTTCACAACGTATAGGTATATCGAGCAATCAAGCAAAGAAGATGAAGCAATCTTTGCGTGAATTTTGTTACATAAACGATACTCTATTCTTATGTGTACCTAATAACAGTTAAGAGCAAACGTTATGTAACGAACTGAAATTTCTTACATGGTATATGTACATACCTATGTCTATATCTTACGGTGTGAAGTAAAATCCCCATGAAATTTAATAGGCAATATCATTACTTCGGTGAATGTGAAACCAAACCGTTTCAATCTATCATCGCAGGAATAGGATATACACGTGGGGATTGATACCCTGCAGCGTACCTACTGCCAAGTGTGACTCAAGGGACGAGGATACAAGTTTAGATCCAATTTGTAAAATTAAAGAAAATCTGGCGTACCGAATATGACTCACAGATGTGTCTGTGTTCTTGAAATCTTTAAATTGGGATTAAATTTCGCGTATGTTTAAAATTAGATTTCGTGTAGATTGAGTATAATGAGGCAGTTCTCTCTGCACGCTTGTGAAAACATTAAAAATAGATACTCGTCAATCTATTATGTGTCTAAGAATGTGAAGCTCGTTACGTTATTGTGCGAAGCAGGTGTTGTCAGGAAATTAACAATGAGTATTCACAGCTTAGCAAGAAAATCTTAATAAAATATGTGTGGCACATCAAAAAAACGACATTATGCAGAGTTAATTATAACGAATATCTTCATAAGTTAGCTGTTTTGTATAGTTTAATTGCAGACTCTGCTCTGACCTCCCATTCCATTCCATTTTCGATGATATCATGGATTTGAGACTGCAATGAAACTGGAATGTCGAAAAAAATTTTTTTATTCTGTAAAGAATTTAATGAGTGATTATATACGGCGATATATATTATCAGTGGAATTCGTTTCAAAAGTCATAATCAAGAACAGCAAACCAATTGTGTCCTTCGAGCTCTTCGCCCTTGAGGCATAGTGAATTGTGATAGAACTTTTATACAGGGTATATTCAACATTGAATCGTACGATGAGAAAACATGACTATTTTTTTTTTTTTATTCAATTCGGATAAAGCCAGATAAATTTTTTGTTTCTGTGATATCCGATAACCGTGATCATCTACATACAGCAATAACTGAATTCTGTTTGGCAGCAAAATGTGGAAAATTAAAAAAGCTCGATGTCGCAGAGGTGAAATGAAAATGAATCAAAAACTAAAAAAATGTATGAATTGAAATTTTAGATCCCTTCGCTGATTTCTGCTAATACGAAAATGATGTCAATTCGAAATTGCAGTTGGAAAAATTTCGTTAATGGTTTGAGAACTAGATCTTTTTTCAGAGGCGATTCTAATGAATAGAAACGCAATCTCATGGGTATATAAAAGCGAGATAATGAATACCTGAGAATTGGAATCTAGGAGTCGACATCACCGAGGTCAAAAAGAAGAAGAGAAATTCTTCCACTTCCTATTAAGTATATTCTGGTATATGTAGGTAAGTTTTTCTCCTAGATCTCGGATTCGATGTTGTCGAGACGTGAGATGAAACTACAAGGAAGAACTATCCGCGAGGTCAAAAACCCTGTGTTTGTCACACGACGACGCGTGGTTCAGATTGCTGCAACGATTGAGATTTAGTAATACATCTATACTTGTGTAGCACTCGCATCTTTGCATCGTAAGATCAAAAATGGTCCAGATATATTTTCTATTTACTTATTATAAGTGAAGGATGGAGATTTGACGAAGTAAAATGTCGATAAGTTTTCACTATCAAGAATTTAAATAGATACTAAAAATAATAAACAGCCGCACGAAGTTTTAAATTTTTTTCTGCAGGGCTCGAACGAAATCCGAAAATGAGATGGAAAAAAAAAAAAAAAAAATGATTGGAAGATTTTTTCCGAGAATTTCGCCGGTTGTATTAAACAGACGAGATTGAATCGCAGAAAAAATCGTTCGAATAGCTCGATGCGAACTTTCGACTGGTCATTTTTCGAACACTTCATATCAAAAAAAAAAAATAAAAAAATAAAAAAAAATAATCCACGGCCTGCTGGTCTATTACCTCATCACAGATCCTTTAAATATCTCAGAGAGAAGATAGAACATGCTCGATATGATATGTGGATGAAATAATGCCGTTTCAGGCCAGTCATCTCGTTCTCGAGGTTCTAATAGCGAACTTATAGGCATAGCTACTTTGATTTTATAAGATGAATAATTTTTTTATTTCTTTTTTATCGTAAGACAGGTACTTTGAACCGAAATAACTGCGTTTATTATTTTCTCTGTATATTTCAATTTGCCTTGACTAATTGTAAGTTTCATAAGCTGCAGGCATGAAATCTACCACACATAGCTTGGTCTTAGGTAACGATCACTAACGAGAAAATTTATCCCGGTTTAAATGATAGAATTGAAAGGTCGTAAACCTGGTTTACGACCTTGTTAAAGTAGCGTTTTCGTATCGTAACAATAAATGGAACAAAAAAAAACAAAACATTATTACGATTGAAATAGGTAATTATACATCGCGATGTAGTGTATAGTAAATTACATACGTATATATCGACGCCCGATACGAATAACAGCACATTTCAGATTCCGGGTGAAAAAGAGCACGTTTCAAATTCCGAGTGAAAAAGAGCATGTTTGAGATTCCGGATGGAAAAGAACACGTTTCAGATTGAAAATGAAAAATAGCACGTTTCAGATTCACTCGAAAACTAGCACAATTCAGGTTGAACCGAATATTACTTATTGCAAGTGTCAGGTAGGTTTATTATAAGATTGAATTAATCATTCAATGATTAAATTGAATCAAGTTTTTGTGCATAATTGTGCATTTCCAATTTCATAATAAACCTACCTGACACTTACTAATGAGTAATATTCGCTTCGCCTGAATTGTGCTAGTTTTAGAGTAAATCTGAAACGTGCTATTTTTCATTCTCAATCTGAAACGTGTTCTTTTCCATCCGGAATCTGAAACATGCTCTTTTCCACCCGGAATCTGAAATGTGCTCTTTTTCACCCGGAATTTGAAACGTGCTCTTTTTCACCCGGAATCTGAAATGTGCTGTTATTCGTATCGAGCGTCAATATAGTCAAAATGAATTCTCGAATTATTAATTCTTTAAAGTTAATTGATTTTACAAAATCCCATCTTAAATAGCAACGAACTGCCTCCTCAATACTAAATTTAAGTGTACGAATAGAATATTTTAAACACGGATCGGACAGAAATCAATCATTATAAATTTAGTAGAGTATAAATTTCGAGTGTATATTTCTTATATTGAATAAATATTTTCACACTCACCCGTAGTGTTCGGGTGTAATTGATGGATCTTTAACCTGCAGACTCGGTAATGAAATAATCTTTGGTATAGTTCGAGATACATCCAAATGATATATCCATAAGTATGTTATATGTACTTAGCATAACGACTGACACGACGCAAATAAACAAATGAATCATACCGTTAATTATGGCTTCGAAATTATGAAGGTAATTTGAGGATTGTCACATCCGGTGAACCTTGCTTGTAACATAATTATGTCACTATATATTAACGACGACTATTTTCGTCTCAAACATCCGCACATTTGTCGGAATAGTTTCATCACTCGTGTATATTATTTATGTATGATACGCATTTAACGATAATTAACCAATACGCGTATTGTGAAGTTGTTGTTTTCGTATATAACACCAGTATGTTATTGTTTATCAAAGATTGAAGTTCGAACTGTCTCCCACTAACCGGAGATCAAAGATCCCGACTTTTTTGACCGCTATTTTAACTGCGGGGGGTGCAGCGTCTGATTCACCATAATGCAGTCGGTCAATTCTCAGATAAGTGGCAAGATCGAGAGGTCATCGGTTTCAATCAATCGATTATGTACGCTGTATATTAATGTGGATAATTTTATACCACTAAAACTATTCGTTTAAATGAGAAAACTGGAACACGAGCTGTTTAAGGCCACGTGCTTAACGATTTCACGTGTCTGTATCTCGTCACGTGTTTAGGTATGTATATCTTGAATATTTCAAAGAACAAATTATACCTACCGTAATAGCATATAGATAGTAAAATTTCTTAAAATTACGACAACGTATCGCGAAAGTTTATATCGTTAACGATAAGTGGGTCCAGTAGGTAGGAAGTCTTCGTATAATTACGCAGAATGTCGCGCGTTTCGTTTAAAGAGAATCTCAGGAAAGCCAACCCGCACAACAATCTTCATGATAATTTTTTGAGCTTTCGAACAGGATAGGTACTTTAGACTTTCATATTAGGTACTATACCTATACTATTCCGAATCGCGATGGTCAGGAGCGGTGGAATTTTGAAGAAAGAACCTTTTCATCGAGCTTATAGGAGTACAAAGGAGTTGATAATTCCTCGGTTCCACAGACTCCATAGAATATGCCAGACATTTAAAGTGATTGCGAAAAAGCTTTTCGTCAAATTAACGTCGGCCCTTATCGTCTGAGATGAATATTTCCAGTGCTTGAGAGCCTCGTGAAGAAATAATTTCTTCGGTGTAGAAATATCTTTCGCAAATACCATGATGCATAACCATCGCCATTAAATTACACCTATACCTATATAACTATAAATTATATGCAAATCTAACGGCATTTTAACATCCGCTTGATACTGAAAATATGATGTCATGTATTTTTCCGTGGATCATTTTCACCCACGTATTAAGATTCTATGTGGACAAATGATCATTTTTTTTTTTTTTCATCAGATAGTCGATCGCCATGACCTTTGGCTACGGGTTTTCCAGTAATCTATCATTGGTGTTACTAAAATTGTGTAGATTTACAAATTTATAAAACAAACGCACGATTTTTCACAGTAACGTGTATTATATGTGTATTCTGAAAAAGGGAATTAGATTTACGCTAAAACCGGATTGCCGCTAAATATTTGTTGCCCAATTTCGAACGGAATAAGTTGACACACTCAGAAAAAGGTCTTGTTGACACAACCAAAATTTGGGTTATTATATGCACAATATGCAAAATCACAATTTTTGTTTAGTCAACCAAAAATTTTGTTGGAATAGCCAAAATTTTGGTTGTCCCAACAAAATTTTGGTTACTCGAACGAAATTTTTGGTTGACTGAACAAAAAATGTGATTGTGCATATAATAACCAAATTTTGATTGTGTCAACAAGACCTTTTTCTGAGTGCAATATTTCACGGCCCACGTGGTATTAAACGGAGCCTGAAATCGGCTGATTTGTTGTGGCCATAAATCTTGTCTACGAGACGGAATTCATTATTTGATAGGCCTTCAATGATTCGATCTTCAATTCCAATAAAATCTAATAGTACGACTGACGAGGTGACGCTATTTTTTTTCTTTTTTTTTTTTTTCATAATCATTTCGTCAATGAGCGAAGTCACTTAAATTTATCGCAATTACGACTCAATTCTAATCTGACATTATAATGATTTCTCTACGTAGTATACCTACCTACATCAATATTTGTTTTCTTGATACACTTAATTATTACACAATTTTTAAACAACCATCAATTTCTTATTGCTTGATATTCGTAAGCCAGATTACTAATAAAAATGAATACTCTCCAGATTATTGATAATGAATCGATTAAGAGAAGCTAATAAGAAAAAGAACAAGGAAGGAGACTGGACGATATTGGGTCAGCATTTGCGTACGTGTGGGTTTCGTCTCACTCATTGAAAACGCTTCTAGACCTGCAATCGTAGATAATATTATAATTTAACGACTCAATTATGTAGAGGTAGTAATTAACAATAGAGATAAACCTGCCACACTTCCGTTTCCGTATGTTGAACCGCTCGAAGTCCATTCTTGAATGAACATCGTAGCCAATACTTGGAAAACACGTTAAAATAGATTTCTTTTGAAATTGATTCGAGTCTAGCCTAGTAGTTAAATATAAAACAGTCATGACTGAATAAAATTTATCCTATTTTTCCATTTTCATTTACAACGTCCTCTTCGGAATAACCGTTATCGAGACAAGTTCTAAGATCCAATTTTCCTCTTCAATTCGAAAGTCGTAAGATTATCTCAGATAACGTCTGCTTGCTCTCTGCGTTTCTCTGATGATGGATCTACTCTTTCTCATACGTTTTATGTTATCGCCAGATTCCTTCGTTTGATATACACCACGTTTCATTCTCATGGGGCTGACCTCGCGCCTTCTAGAAATATCTGGACTCTTTTCCGATGGTACATCGAGCTCCAGATTTACGTCCGATTCATGCTATGGTTTCAGATTCCTTTTACCCGAACCAAGGCCGTTAAATACTTCAGTGGCTAATCTTCGATGGTTGCTGTTTGGCGGGTCCACCGTTTGCAAAATCTGAGGTTCGGGTGTTGCAACATCTTCAATATCCCCGTCGGTATATTATTGTCCCCGACGAGTCAAATTTATATTTGTAGTATTTATATTTTGAAGCGTTACTTCACCTACTATAAAGATGAGATGTTATAAATGACTTTGATATTAATAATATGTTAATTTAGATTATCCCATACAAAAATTATTTAATTAACGCTAACAGGGGAAAACTCTGCAGCCACAATTGATGATTATCTCATTCCCAAATATAGTAAGATATGATCAACGGCTAACGGGTTAAAACTATGCAGCCACGATTAGCTACTGTCTCTTTCCAAAAATATGCCTATAACGCTAACGGGTTAAACGCCACAGCCACAGGCCTTAGATATTAAAACCCTTAAGGTTGCCAATCAGCGAGTGGGAGGATAGGAGCATAGAATGAAATCAAGATCAGATACCCATGAGATTTATTAACATTCAATGCCTGCACTATCGTTTAAAATATCGTCCTCGTAACGACCGTCATCATTCTTCGGGATAATCGTCTCATCCGCAATCATCAATTTGGTAGTCCTTTCTCCCGGAGTCGTAGTAGTTGTTTTCGTCGTTTCCGTCATGATTTGTTCCTCAGCTGATGATTTTTCGGTCGATTCAGTAGACTCCCGCTCTGTCGTCGCTGCTTCGTATGTCGTTATTTTTTCCTCAGATGTCGTCTGCTTCGCAGTCGTTGTTTTCTGTGTCCTCAGTTCTTTCTCAGTTGTCGACTGTTCCGTCAATCTCTCAGACTTCTGTTCTATACTCGCTGTTTTTTGTGTCGTCGGTTCTTCTTCAGTTGTCGTCTGATCTGCAGTTGTTGTTTCCTGTAACGTCCATTTTACACTCGTCGGTATTACTATTGTACTTTCTAAATCTAAATCAGTGAAAACTACTGACAATCAGTGAATAGTCACTGGTTTACAGTTATAAGTCTGCCACTGATTTTTCTCAGTTTCAGACTTATAACTGCAATCAGTGAATTCTCACTGATTCAAATTTAGAGAGTATGTACCGTAGCTTTTAATTCCTCTGTTTTTTTCGTTAATCCGTAGCCCACGTCCGGGGAAACTGGTTTTGGTATAGTTACCAGTGTCGTGGTCAGTTCTTTATTCCTCGGATCTGTTGTCTGCTGTACCGTGGTTTTCGTGGCATTTTGCTTAGTCAATGTCGTCATATGTACAGTATTAATCAACAGGGTGTATTTGTCGACGTTATGAATCACGTCGCTAGCATACAAATGGTAAAATAATTCATCGATCTCATTTTTTGTTGCGGCGTCAATATATTTGGATTCTGCAACGGTTTTCAACCCAATCCGCAGACATATTCGCGGATTATTGCACAATATTTCAACCGTCACGTTCTCGGAGTTCCACAAAGTGTTACGAACCTTATCCTTCAACGACATCAAAGTTGAATATCGAGGAACCTTTTTAACGTTTTCGTATGCGTCAAAAAGCCCCAGTAACTCGTTGAGATTGTTTATCATATGACTCTGCCGCCAGAAACGAGCGTGTGCATATAATGCAGTTACAATATCTACGGCAAAGTCAATATCTCTCATCTGCCCAAGAATTTCCAATAGCAACTGATCGGGGCTATTCTGCTGGTACTTTTCAACCTTTAAATATTTATCCACTATGTTATAGTCGTTTATCTTTTCCAGTAGGTAGTCTTTCGCATCGGTTATGTCCTCATCGACAACATCTTGCGGGAGAATCAAATTCAACAGATACTTCATATCGATTCTATTATTATGATACACTGTACCTAGAAGTTGGATGTCCTTACTGATCCCCGGAACCTCGTAGACTACGTGTTCCGAAAGAATGTCAGAGTTCTTCTTCCTCTCCTCGGTTGTTCTCATAAATTTTTGATGTCTTAACAGCTCTTTGAGCAGATTACTTACCGTATGTATACGCAACAGACTATCTTTTCTCAAAAGAACTTTGTGTTCATTCGAGTTCAACATTTTCGACGCTAATACATTCATCACCTTTCTTTCCGCTGTTCGAACTTCGTCATTGAAATTATCGTACTGAATGTTGTGCACGAGACCAGACATTAGACCAACCGTCATCTTAAGGGTGCCTGTCTTTAGAAGATCTAGTATAGTCGTTAGAGAAAATCCGTCAGTAAATCTTTCCTGCATATAAAAGCGTTTGTACATATGTCTAGTTATGTTCACGATATCTGACATCGATGAAAGCGTACGAGGTTGATCATTTTTGTAAATAGTCATGCACGCCTTAGAGCTTTCCTTCAACCATGTACGTACGTACTTTTGAATGTGCCGACATATATTGGTGGGTCTTATATCCGGATTGCGTAAAACACTTGGTACAATGTTGAATATATTGTATCTTTTTCCCAGCGTTTCTTGATACACCCTGTAAAGGGCTGCCGTTTGTTGATTACTGTAATCATCGTGAAGGTCGTAGACAAGAGGGCCAAATATATCGAGAATTCGGATTCGCAGAAGGGCGCCAAAATGAAGGACATGTTCCGTCGCTTGTTGTAAGTTTAAGATCGGTCTCTGGATCGATTGATTAGTGACCCTTTCCAATATTTCACGAGTTGTTCTTGCCTCTTTTGCATGATATGCGTATGGTTTGTCATCGCGGCGTATTTCATTGTAGTTTATTCTACTCTGTAATCAAAATTTCAATTTTTAGAATATCTTTTAAAAACTAAAAGTTAATTTTGCCTCGTTATCCCGGTTTTAATAAGCAATTCGAAATTGGGAAGAGATTAGAACAAATGTGACTTCAAAAATGAACGGGTAATTTGATATTTGGTCCAGATATGGAAACTCAATGTTCTGCAGTTACCAGGCGTATACAAACTGTGATTGTAAAAGTATTGCAATGTCTCGGATATATGAATACGAAGAATCTAGAATATTGGCTTCCTGTTTAAAAAAATCACTAATTTCTAATTCAATTTAAATATCTACGTATTATGTGAAAAATGTATACGTTCAATTAGTTTGAAATGAAATGAATGCATGATCAAAGCACCTGAAACAATTTTCACGGGTTCGTTAATTGATAATAAATTCAAGATGGTCGAATCTCAAAAAGGATATGGTAGCTATTATTCAACATTCTGAGATTAATTTTGATTTTGAATGACTGAGTAAATCGAGGAGTTCGTAGGCCTCTATAAAATGAACCCGAGTGACATACCTACTGATACTTACTGTCACAGTCTCTGCATATAAGAGGATACCAATAAACACAATAAATATGTTAAAAGATTTTTTTCCTGTGACCGACATTGCTGACAACACAACGACTTGAGCGCGTTTCGCTTATATAGTACTCGGAGAAACTTGTCTGCCTTTTATACAAATTTAGGTACTCAAGCCAATGCATACACACATATATAATATATCACCTACGCTGACCGATACGTGAGTATGCACAAACACACACATGACCATGCATAATCCATATTTATTTGCACACGCATTCATTGTTAATACGTATTTAGACATAGCATGTGTGTATTTGTGCATGCAGTTGGCATATATCCTGTTACTGCAAATAATAAATGGGGTGGTTTACGGATTAAGTTAACAAGAGAGTGAAGAAGACTTGGTATACATAGACAGATTCATGCCACATAGTAGCATGAAGAGATACATATTCGAGGTATTGGAACCTGCAGTGGATAAATTGGAAATTGTAAGAATCAAGTATGAAATATTAATGTGAAATATATTCGGTGGAAAATAGAGTGACGATAATTTTATCATATTATTAAGGTGCTTTCCTAGGCAATTCCACCAGTCCTGAAAACATCGTGAAAAAATGTGATATTAAACGGAATATCTCTGCCTGGGCACCGAAATCAATGAAACAAAATACGTCGCGCAATTCTATGTGCGACTCCGAACATGCACAGCCCAAAACATGTTCGTTTTGCGCGAAAATAGAGAAGATATCCATGAAAAACGGTTTTAGAAACGTTTTTCATGGATATCTTCTCTATTTTCGCACAAAACGAACATTTTTTGGGCTGTACATGTTCGGAGTCGCACATAGAATTGCGCGACGTATTTTGTTTCATTGATTTCGGTGCCCAGGCAGAGATATTCCGTTTAATATCACATTTTTTCACGATGTTTTCAGGACTGGTGGAATTGCCTAGGAAAGCACCTTAAACGTGACATACTACTACCCATCATTCTATATATGAGATATTCTTTACTTGTTTTATTTTACTGCAGGGATAAATGTTCTTTGTTTTAATGGATTTTTTTTACTTTTATTATATTCTTATTCTTTAGTTTTTATAGTTTTTCAATTAAATATGAAAGAGGGTATTGAACGAACGAACGATTCGTTCAGTTTACTTTAACAAGACTGTAAAATAGGAAGCAGAAAATTACTTGTACGTGGGCAGACCGCGAGTTTATTCAACAAGGTATGCCGATATCTTTATGACCCATAGAAACGAATTTCACCTAATACTAGATTAACATTTGAATCTATTGTTGAGACAATTAGCAGTAAATCACAGAGTGCTTGTTGTGTTATGGATCAACGATGAAACTGCCGCATTAAAAAAAGTTCAATTTAAACTGCATTACTATAACAATGGCATGGCCAGTAAATAGGTGTAACAATTAACAGTTTGGCTACAATAATTGCAATAGTTTTGAAAATTGGTGGAATCGCACAATTTCACATCCTTATCAACATACTAAAAGTTTCAATCTCTATTAGCTGAGCTGCGACCGCCACTAATTATGGATAGAAGTCCGAGTTGAGTTACTTCATTCTGTGATATTGAACTGTTCGCTGAATTCCCATGGCCACTATGTCGAAACCATTGAACTTACAAAAAAAAAAAGAATGAAGAGTACCATTTTTATAGAGAATTTCATAACAATCAATATTGGTATAATATGTATTTTTACAACCAGACCACAGGGAAGCGAAATATTCGTGAAAATGTGCTTTCTCGTGCCTTTTACGCAATATAGCGGTCGAAGCTCAGCTGATAGAGATTGAGATTTTTAGTATGTTGATCAGGATGTTAAATTATGCATTTCCACCAAATTCTAAAACTGTTGCAATTATTGTACTCTGAGAAACACCTATTGGCTGGCCTACAAGAGTATCATTAAAAGCTGTCACAATTGCTTACTCAGAATTATCCACTTCAATATAATCAAAAGACAAATGGAAAGATAAAATCATTCGCCAATAATTCCGCAAATAGTATTTATTTCGTCAACTTTCATTAGAATAAGAAAACCTTGATTTTTTTCTCAATTTACAAGATCGATACATTCCCAATTTTGACTATTGGAAATTCTCGGATGAATATAATAATCATCAAGCTGTAGAAATTGGACGAGTTTCCTATCCTATATACCTATATTTGTTTTTGTAGCAAAAAGTTATCCACGGATAGTCGAAATTATTATTTGAAAGGGTAGAGTTCGATGGTATAACCCTTATGCCTGCGTAACTGTAGATAGCTTTGAATTGGAATTGCGCTATTGAATAAAAGAATCAACCCAGTTTCAAAGTGCAGTGTATCTGAAACTACCAGACTTTCAATAGTCGATGAAATCCAATATAAATATAAGCTATACACGGGGTGGATATACAGAACTTGGATTCCGTAGTTTATGCTCTGCAGTATAAGTAAGCTGTATGCAACTGAGTGTTCGTTAAATTTTTTCTCCATATGTACGAAAAAATCAGCAGACTTTATGGAATCGGCTTAAGTGCCTTTTTTTAATCTTCATAAAGCAGCTAACATTTATTTTCTAAATACGTCGTAATCATAATCGGTATATAAAGTCGATCAAGCCCATTTTCCAAGCCCATGAAAGTCTTTTTTGCTTAGCCAGGTATAAGTATAAGTACTTCGCCTAAGTTTTCATCCCCGGATTAATGGGCCAATTAGTTATGGTCTTACTTTCGTCGCAGACCCATAAAACTATCAGTTTCACAGTCGTTTTTCAGTACAAAAGAAGAACTCGATGTGGAATAAAAACTTGAACAAGTCTGACGATTATTTTCAAGTACTTATAGCGATTGGGGACTCATTTACACGTAAAAAGTCTAACTCTCATCGTTCGAACCTCGTTCAAACATTCGAGAAGTATCATTTGTAATCGTAATACGATAATCGAATCTCAGGTGAATTTGTTGAATTATCAATCGAAATTTGGGAAAATAGGAAAAATACAATCTACACGTTTGAAGTTCGAGCCGCAAGTTTTAGTTACCCGTTTAATGCATCCCTTGAAATCCGCACCCGCGCAACCCTGACCGTTCAGGAGTCGGCGCAATCCGTACACCAATATGGATTCCTTGTTCGCAATATGTACCTAGGTAGTAGTCAACAGTCAATGCGTAATTCTTTCGTAACTAAAGAAACATTGACACTTTGACGTACGGTTCAATTAATAAAATCGGTTCCTTGATCTTCTATCTATTTATAGTTGAGTGCATAGTATTGGTTATATTCTTCGATTCTGATATCAGAAAACCACCTTTTGGTGACCTGGACATCTTGCTATGGCTGAAGACTACGCCTACGCATGTCAAAGGGCAGAACTCCTAGGGCTACCACCACCTAGTGAAGAGGAATGGGCCAAGACGTTACAGACGATAGAACCTACCGAAGAAGAGATCGAGGAGTCGATAGTTGAGGTAGTTATATAATGTTTTTCAGAGTTGGGTTTTGTTGGAAATGTTTGAGTATTGGGAAAGGTAGCTCAAAATTTTCGGAGAGAAGAACATCAACGAGGAATAGACGGATTAGAGGAAAATTAGAAGCTTTCACAGAATGAAAAAAATTCTTAGTGTTAGGATATATTGAAGTTGAAATTTTTTTTCTTCATTTGACAATGCGATCGTATGTCTTTAGGGATTTCTGATCTGTTATAGTCTTGAATTTTTTTAGAATACGTACACGTAGTTTTCGTGGTTTAGCCGATAATTTTGATTCGAAACACGTGGCTCAATAATTGGAGATAAATTTTCATGACTACATTTTTTCGTTTATTTTTAAAGTGGAAAATAGCCGAGGATTTTGGAAGCTTTTTCATTTTATGCTTTTTGATATAGCTCTGTTATTGTTACAATGACGGGTAGATATTTTTAGATAGTTGTGCTCTTGCTTTCTTCTTTTTCAAATTTTTTTTTTTTTTTTTTTTTTTATAAAGTAAATGATACCTGCACTCGTGTATTCATGAGGTCAATTAGATTGATTTAATTTCGTATTATACTTTTTTTCGGAAGCCATATCGGATAGGAAGGTAAAAACTGTCCCATCCAAGACGAACGAATAACTGGAATCTACGAAATATTTCTATTCAAGGCTCGGTAAATTATTCGTGTCCAAGCGTGCGGAAATAAAAAGTGCAATCGTGCAAAATTAACAAGACCAAAAATTACGATATTTGTACCCAACGAAAATTCAATCAACACCCATATGTATACCTATAGTATTGTATAAACCAATAATTCATTGTATGTATTGACCATCAGAATAAATGACTCAACATTCATTTTGAAGAGGCTTTGGGGTGAAAATTTATAACGAATGAATCGTGGAAATCGAAGCTAGATTTATTCAGCAGATCTGATATCACGCTCGTCCCTGCACTCATGAATTTAAAACATTCCTTTTTTTTATATTTTCAGCCTGATTAATTTTCTACATCTTATTTCCAAGTGTTAAGTTTTTTTTTCTTCAATTTGTTATTAATATCGGGAATGTCAAATTGCTGAATTATAGATCAACCCCGAGTTATTTGGAACTTGGAATTTCTCTAAACATATGTGCATACGTATTTTGAGTGACACAGCTGCCAATATAAACTTTTAGTATATTAATAAAGTGGGATATTTACTTTCGTAATAATATATATATGATCATGATTTTTCCGAATGTCCAGTAACCGTCCGAGATCCTTGAAATTTTTTAGTTGCATGAAACAGCGGGCAGCTCATACTGCTATAAAGCAATGAAACATGGGATTTCTGTTCTATAGGATCTCACCATGAAGGATGGAAGCATGAACCGCGTTGGAGGCGGTTTGGACGAGCTCAACAGCATTCTGAGCGCAACCCAGAAGAAGCTAAACAGGTTTAAAGTACGATCAAGTAAAGAGAACGATGTAAAAAATGCGATCATGCAGCTGCAACGATTGCGGCACTGCGGCGAAAAGGGTATAATTCTTTTAAAAAAATGATTTATCATCAAAGAACACGGAATTTATCTATCCGAAAATTTATACTCGAAAGTATAGTTCGTTTTGACATGGGGTTCCCAATGTATAAAATATCAGTAATAATTCCAAATCGCAATATTTCGTGAGCATTCAAGATTGTAATTCAACTTTTAATATTTGAACCCAATTGAGCTGTTTAATTTTCCTGAACCAACATAATTGTCTCTGTTTCGTTAACTCCGATTGTTTTCAATTAACTTCACTCTGCGGTTTAGTTCGTTGATTAGTTTTTATAGCTATTTTTAATCATCTCATTTCGTCTACGCCTTTTCCGAAAAATAAAGAGTTTCAATATCTACAGTGTTCTATCTGTGTACAGTAGTAAATAAATAAAAAATAAAAAAAAAATCATTAAATATTTCAGCTAATCGTGGCGACAGCCATATGATTTTAATCGAACAAATATGGTTTTACATTTTACGAAGTTTGACGAGTTTTTAAACGAGATTTTCAACAGTTGAATAATCTAAGAAATTAGAAAAGATAAAAATAAAAGATACAACAATTAATAAATAATAAGGAGACAGATTTACGATTCCGTATTCGCGATAGCGACTAATGAACTTGGGTAAAGGATGTCGTGGGTGGTTGGCTAGCGCTAGCGGGCACCTTCCAGACTTTATTAATACCACAGCACCTGATCGTTCTCATCTTTAGATTTGGAAACGGCACGAGTAGGATTGGCCTCTAATTCCAGCCATCATAGTGAATTTAATTTTATTCAAAGGCCAAAATTATATATCGAATTAATTAATTCGAAACTATAAAATCATCGTATTTTTAGATTTTCGTCATGCTATTTAAATCCATAACACACTTAGAATTTTTTTTTTCAACTATACCCAAAGAATTATATGAAACGTGATTTTGATCACGTCTTATGATTATTCTCTTAGTTTTCGGCTCTCAATACCGATTAAACATTTTTTTTTTTTTATAACTAAATTACTGCGGCTATTGAATTGACAATTTCCGTTACAGACGGTCTGTGGAAGTTTCGGGGCACTGTTGAAGGTCCGAGTTGGTTCCAGAGCGAATACCCCAGACCATGTACCACTCCAGCCAAATCCAGATAAGGCGAAAGAATTGGGGGAGGCTCTGGTGGCCGACGAAACCATCGCCGTCGAATGTCCGGTCGAAAGGGTTCCCGGAAATGAAGGTGGTGCACGGAAACAGGATATAAACGAAAAGGTCGAATCACACATCGACAAGTTAGACTTATTGATAACGAAGGCAGAAAATGCTCAGTACAGTATGCAGCATCAATCGAAACAGATGAAAAAAATTTTGAAATAATTGTCTATTCGCTGTATAATATCATAAAGCATAGTGAAAATTTCACGTGGCTATATTAACGTTTAGGAAGAAATCTAATCAGATTATTTCTATAAGATACCTCAAGGACGAATAAATCAAAAAATAAAATTTGTTCACATTTTTTTACTAAGTATATGAAAATTAGAAAAAATCGGTTCACAATTGATACTACAATGTCATAATTCCTTGTTGATATCATATTTATATTATACGTAATTGTAAATGCGTACGTAGTATCCATAATCTAAACGTATATAAAATGGATTTATGGTGCTTTGTGAGTAATCGATAATCTTTATCAAGATATAATTCCTTTTTGAAAGCACCTCGTATCGGCTTTGCAGTATAACACGTGTTATCTGATTTATTACCAATTTGAAAAGAAAAAAAATTATTGACTGGATTAATCTTCGCCATTAATATGTAATAATTATAAGTTAATATAAATCTTGTATAACTTCGAAGGTTTATCAGCTTCCTCTTCTCACACTAAAATAAGCTTTTGGCACAATATCCTATTAATTGCCGGTTGTATAATAATACCTGGATAAATAATATAGCGTAAAAATTATCTTATGTAATTGCGAGACGATCATCAATGAAAAATCTTTATATAACATAAAAATTCTAGTCATATTATTCAACGAACTCAATTATAAAGTTTGGAGAAAAAAAATTTTTTTAGCTAGGAGCGGAGTGAGATAAGTAAGGTGTGTCATGATTATGTAAAACTAAACTTATCCACATGAAGTGCACGTTCGAAAATAGCTCCTATGCTTCGTATTCTCATACTACATATATTATATTATAATATCTAGGTAGGTATACGTATACACCTCGTCTTAATGAATTATTGTGACAAGTGAGAACTTCCCGCGCTTTATAAAATCAAAAATAAACTTATCTCTATAGGTTCGTATGTTGGATATGAAGTGAAATTTTTATACTTTGTCTTACTGATAGTTTGAAAAAAATGAAATATAGATCATATTATTCAACACTTATCCATTCGTATTAGAACAATTTAGTATCATACCAAAGAGTGGTATAGGTGCTTAGGTAGTTTTTAGATTTCTTATAACTGTTATACAGAAAGTTCGATTTAGTATGAAACGATTAGAATATGTTTATCGAATTGTATTATGTGGGCTGGGCTTGTGCCACTACGAAAATTTTGTGATTTAGTGACTATTAATTATGATCTTCATACTTGTTTTAAGTTTAGACTCATACTGACATACCATATACACATTATACATACAATATTAAGATTTTATATAGTATTCATTTATCAATTGATAAATTTGAACCGTATTCGGGAGATTTAATATGACGTTGATATAATAATGTATATTTGCGGTAAATCTTCATCTGCGATCTTAGATTTACCGTATTATGTACAATAATATAAATTGTTGCTATTATTGTTGTATTATTATACACTAAAAATGCTTGTTGATGCTTAAATAAAAAAACAAAGCATACATGTTACAATTAACAGCCGTGAATTACTTATAAAATTT
Organism: Tenthredo mesomela; assembly: GCA_943736025.1. Taxonomy (NCBI): domain Eukaryota; kingdom Metazoa; phylum Arthropoda; class Insecta; order Hymenoptera; family Tenthredinidae; genus Tenthredo; species Tenthredo mesomela. The sequence goes on along the minus strand of OX031016.1, from coordinate 21,997,274 downwards.
TTTTGAAGATGATGGATTCTTCAGAATAATCATCGAATCAGAATGTCTTCATCAGAAACTCAAGAAACGAATAGTTTCCGAGTTACAAAAGTTTACCGCCCTTTTTTTTTTATCGTCCAGATCATTATGGTTGCCAGGAATCGTTATCTTTCCCGAACAGACGTACACGAAACGATTGTCAGATAAGTAACGCCTTATTTTTTTAATAATGTCCAAAATAGTATCGCCTCACGGTATACTAGAATTAAGCTATAAATACAGAAATGATATGCGGGTTGCGTATGATAAGGCGCACCGGTGATGCGAATTTTAGCACAAATTTTTGAAAAAAATTAGCACACCTCCTCAGGTCAGATGTTCTCCTGATACCAGAACCATTTTTTGACTTAAAATTTTTCAAACTGTGAGAATAGCTAGTATATATATAAAATATAGCGACGTGCATGAAGCAACGTATGCATGCCTATATTATACCTGTACACTATCCCTCTTTCCCGCCTAAAAATTTCAGATGCTCTCCTGATACCAGGCGCATCTGACCCAAGGAGGTGTGCTGAAATTTTTGGCTTGAAAAAGTAACAGTGTATACGCATGCATACGTGGCTAGCTATCGCTTGTTTGATATACCTAAAAATTAAAATAGAATTCTGAAGAAGAATTCTGTTTCTACATTAAAATAGAGGGTTGCAGGAAGAGGAAGTAGGAAAATAACGAAGCAATTGATTATTGGAATATATCTGGAAATTTATTAATGCAGAATCGACACAATATTACTAATTGTCAAAATACTGGGTGATTTATATAATTGATTATCCTCTCTTAAAAATAAATATGTTATACATTGCGATTGATCGTGTCTCTTCATTTATGCTTCCTGGCATTCAACTTAGCATATATTATTATAAACTAAATTTGTATTAATTAAGTATACATAATATAAGATAACTATTAATGTTATAAAGGCTGGGTTCGATAAACATCTGCATATTGCAATGAGATAAGAATCCTTGCTAGACGGAGATGATTGGACTTTGATTCAAGTCTGTTGATTTGTAATGCAGAAGGACCAGCATTATAATATCACTATAAATAACTCAAATAACTAGACAAAATGAATTTTGTTTCGTAAATGTTATATCGTCTTTTTTTGCGACAACTTCTCTGTGTTTATTCTCATTTCAATTTAGATGCTTGTCATATTAGGTATAGTCGTATCTTGTAATAACTTTGACGATACAGTGAATTCATAATGATTGCCGCCTATTTTTTTTTTTTTTTGCGGCAAAAGTATTTCACGTTCATTCCACAAAGGTCGCCACATCCTAAATGAACCAGTCTCGCCATCTGCGAGATTTCCAATGAACTATAATCACTGTCTCTCACATCGAGGTCTTATACTCTTATCTATTTATACCTCATACTCTCTGGTTGAAATAATGTGTATCCCGGTATGGTCATAGCGTGAAATATTCGGTTTTATATTGTGCCGCAATTTCCAATTTCCAATCTCATCAACTATTCGATAAATAATAATTGTATAATAGAAAATCGTTACCACAATGTCTCAAATATCTGCATCCGAAGGCCCGATGTTACAACAGATTGATCTAACGAAATTAAATCTTCAACAGCTAACTCAATTGAAACAACAATTGGATCAAGAGCTTGGTGTGTTTCAGGACTCTTTGCAAACCCTTAAAATAGCACAAAATAAATTTCAAGAATCTGGTACTAGTCTAGAGAAAATCACCCCTTCTGCAAAAGGTAAGACTTCTTTTTTTTTTTTTCTTTTTTCTTCACACCTCGGTAACATATTTAACTGATTTTTCTCTCAATCTACTAGTGCTACATAGAGAATCTCGTCATTTTTTAGGTTAGGACACATGTTAAGTATAGATATACGCTCGAATGAATCACCACAGTTAATTAATTAACATTCGATTCCTGATTCTCATCTTTACAATTCGAAATGTAATTCAATTCTTTTTGTTTTTGTGTCCAAATTTGTTAAAAACATTTTTCATCAGACGCTGAAGAATCGAATACATTGAAATTTGTCTATTTTAAAATAAAAAGACAAAATGCCTCCTTGTAACTCTTTTTTTCCAAATTTTTTTGTTTATCTAGGAAAAGAAATTCTGGTACCGTTAACAGGCTCGATGTACGTAACTGGCAAACTTGCCGATACTGAGACTGTAATAGTTGACATTGGCACGGGATATTATGCCCAGAAGGATATTCAAGGCGCTAAAGATTACTTCAAGAGAAGAGTGAATTACGTTACAGAACAAATGGAAAAGATTCAACAAATTGGTCTTGAGAAAAGTAAAATAAGAGAAGCTATTATGGATGTGATGGAGATGAAAATGCAAGGACAAATGGCGACGCAAAAAGAACTCGCCGAAACTGCATAGAAAAATGATATTATTTAAGATATATATATTATATGTTTTAATTAACGTCTATTATTATTATTATTATTATTATTATTATTTTCTCCATCTTTTCTTTTCTTCAGGCATTCTATGTGTAGTTGGATATCAATTTTAAGCAATTATTGTTATACAACTTTATTGTTTATTCATTTAACATTAAGTTTTCAATTTAAACGTTCACGCCTATTAACAGAATCGATTTTCTAATGTAAAATTAAATTCGGTATAAATTTCTTGTACACAGAGCACTGCTTAAATAATCATTTCTCGACACAGATTATTGTAGTTATTTTATTACTCGTCCAAATATAATCCTTACTTAATCCTGCTACATCGTTTGATGTATCTTGAAATTGTTTTGAAAATTTTTTATATGTTAGAAAATAGATAAAAACATTCAGTCTTGGAACGAAAATATTATGCATTTTCAATAATATTATATATTCAAAACTTATAAATCTTATGGCTAAGACAAGACGTGTTCTTTAAATCGTTAGAAATTGAATTTCTAATAATTATTCAACGTTTTTGGTTTATGATCTTATATTTTTCACTGATTTCAGTCACACAAAATTCGCAATTAAATAAGCTTTATATTGTTCTCAGTATAGGTATATAATATATGCTACAGCTAATAAAGTCATAATTTCTAACAATTTTAATGACTTTTTATTTCATAATCATATTTTCACCATCCGGGAATTTGTTTAACAAATTTTTCATCCGTTTCATGATTAATTCTATACAATTTTTTATTGTTACGAGTTGTGGTATTGATTTCATATAATTTTTTATTTTTCAATACTTTTTTTTATTAAATTGTCGATAGAGCATTCAAATCTTTTATCAATTTTATATAAATCGTAAATCATTTGGTATATACCAATTCAATTTTTGAATTATGTTACTCTACAATAAACAGGGTGAATAGGTAATTTTTTGCACTATAACACTAGGCTGCAGCGCCTGATTACAGGCAACTTAACATACTGACAGGCTTCGCTCTCCTAAGGTAAAGAGGCAAGTATAGCGTATTTAATTTATTTATTATTACTTATACCAGTAAGATATTATTTATTTATTATTACTAAGATCCAGTTAACCAAATGTAATCGAGAAAATTCAAGTAACAAGAAAAAAAAAAAAAAAAAAAAAAAAAAAAAAACACCAGACTCAGATTAAAATTAATTCAATTTTGTGTGTAAGTGAACTCTTCATCCACTTCTCTAGTTTCAATCAAAAATCTAAAAAGTATCGAATTTACTCAATTTTATACTGTAACATCGAACGAGCTGATTGGATCGATAGATTTTGAAATAAATATATCGAAAGAATGAACATCTTGTATACTATATATCAATTATTATTATCTCGCAGTATATTATCTCTCTGAACTCGCGTATACATACTAATTTCACAGGACAAAAGCATGTAGGTCTGTTTTTCTATACGATGTCAAGTAATAATCGTGGTCATATGCGTGAAATTAAAAAAATATAGTATAATAAATAAATACAGAAATTGTGACCAACTTTTTTGAGTATGAATCATGCAAGACGATTTTTAACTTTAATATATCTGTTTAATTTCGTGACATACATTAACTTGAAGCACACAAAGTCAAACATAGATTTAACAGAGGATGAACCAAGCCGTCGTATCATGGGTGGAAGACCAACGATTATAGACGACTTCCCTTTCGTAGTATGTACTACACGTTCATTAATTGCAAACCTATATTATTTTCAAAATTATATTAGCACCGGTTGCTATTAAATTCGCTTATTAAATCATAATCAACGGTAATATATAGCTACGTCGACAGCTGGCACATGCTCTGCACGAAATTCTCATCCACTATATACATGCTATGACATATGTGCAAACGAACCAAGTCGACTCAAATGAAATACATGTAACGCACATGATGAAATAATGACTTCGCAGATGAACGAAAACCCTCCTTGTATATATATTAGGGTGGTCCTTATTTAGGGCTCGGACGAATTTTTCATCAGACGCCCCCCAAATCGACTCCAAATAATTCAAAAACAATACCCTAATTTTTTCAGATTTTTATCTAGACTCTAACCCCTCCCACCGAGAGGGTGGATTTCCCCATTTGAAATACACGTGTTTTGGCCATATTCTCAGGATATATTTTATTCTAAAATTAAAAACTTTTAGAAAAATCTGTAACTGCGAGATTTTAGTGTTCATTGGTGCTACTATTTGAGAAAAAAATCACATCATCATACGGGTCAATCTAGACGAATTGCACACCCTTTAATCTGCTCTTTTTTCTCAAATGAAGGGTGTGCAATTCGTCTAGATTGACCCGTATGATAATGTGATTTTTTTCTCAAACAGTAGCACCAATGAACACTAAAATCTCGCAGTTACAGATTTTTCTAAAAGTTTTTACTTTTAGACTAAAATATATCCTGAGAACATGGCCGAAACACGTGTATTTCAAATGGGGAAATCCACCCTCTCGGTGGGAGGGGTTAGAGTCTAGATAAAAATCTGAAAAAATTAGGGTATTGTTTTTGAATTATTTGGAGTCGATTTGGGGGGCGTCTGATAAAAAATTCGTCCGAGCCCTAAATAAGGACCACCCTAATATATATATTCATTATCTTCTCGATTATATTAATGTGTATTGTACTTACAAATATAGATTTCCGTACAACGACGATATCAAGGACATTCATGCGGTGGGACTTACATACTTCCAAAGTTTATTTTGTCAGCAGCTCATTGCATGGTCTCGTGAGTCGGTTCACATCACTATTTTTCCATATAAAAAAAAAAAAAAAAAAAATCATTATACACTGCCTATTTCATCATCTTTATTATTTGCATACATATTCAAGCTATTATAGATTTATACAGTCAAATAGCACAAGGAAGTAGACCAGTATGGTCTTCGTGCGAGGAAAAGCCAATTATGCAAAATGGTCTTCGGGTGCATTAGAAATAGTGATAATTTAAAAACGATGATAAATTTATGATGGAAATAATGCAACCGATCAATGACTTGTTGGTTTGCTTGTTTTTTTGCTTTTCAGACGGACGAGTGTATGGAAACCGATCGACCCACGACTATTTGTAGCGGTAGCTGGTTCCACTAGGGTGAAAGACCTTCATGGAAGTAATATGCAGATTAGATTAATAAACAAAGTGTTACCTCATCCTTCATACAATCCGTACAACATGCATTACGATATTGGCCTTTATCAAGTAAGGGTTCTGACCTGATCAATTCGACGATTTTTACCGATTTTTGAAATTTCTCGGCAATAATTTCAACAGCTACTATACAAATCTATTAATTTGAAAAGTACTCTACCACAAGTTTCTCTATCTACCTTTGTTGACGGAAAATACCATTATAAAAGAACTATCGAAATTCTCAATAGTTCCCAATAGCATTTCCATGCTATAAACAGTTTCCTCTTTTTTCACGACAAAGGCTTTCCCAGACTGATTGATCTATGTTTACCATCTCGTTTTAAGCTCGTAGAACCCTTCAGGATAACCAGATTTGTCTATCCATCACCGATTCCAAATTCTGTTGACGATACCCTTGCTCGAACAAAATTTCCTTTATGTACCGTGGTTGGTTGGGGGCGGCTGAAAGCAGATTCGAATGTATGTACGCGTTTATAATAACATAGAGTATAGCTGAATTTAAGTTTTACGTTATAATTAATACCATATCAGATTATAAAAATAAATCTACAATATCCAGGTTGGCTACGGTGATATATTAAGGCAAGTCCAAGTGCCAATAATAACCACTCAAAAATGTAGCTACCAAGTCGATACAAGTATCAGTGAAGACAGCCAGCTTTGCGCAGGGGTTGACGAAGGTGGAGTTGATAGTTGTCAGGTGAAATATTATCATTTTCTTCTTCTCAAAGTTCAATAGAATCATTTCTAGCTGCGGAAATTAAATAAATTTTATGATCATTAAATCCGGCATAAAATTAACGATCACCAATATCCAACTTTATAGGGTGATAGCGGTGGCCCGATAATATGCGACAACATACAAGTCGGTTTAGCTTCATGGGGTATAGGCTGCGGATGGAAACGCTCACCTGGTGTATACAGCAGAGTTGATTATTACTTGGCTTGGATCAACCAGACTGTGGCAAGAAATGTTTCATCAAATGATTCGAATCCATACTCGCTTTATCATCTCCTCCTAACGTTTTTACTCCATTTGTTCCGGTACATTATTGTCGAAAAGGTATTCTGAAGGATACGCGTCTCACTGTATGGGCAACTCGATGGCTGATTAAAAAAGCGTACCCAGCAAATATAGTATATTGGGAAGATTTTTGACGATGACATTTGATAAACATCATCACAGCATCGTCACATTGTCGGATGGAATAGACGGAATGCTGGAAGCAATTCCTTGGATACCATTACCAGATTACCTCTGTATATCACGAATACGAAATTCGGAGCCCCACAGTGGCATAGCCAAAAAGGAATAAAGAAAATCCTAAAAACTGCAGTCAGTAAACTTAAGGTTGTCTGATATTTCCATTTCGCACGTGCCACATCGGTGGTTCTCAGGATTTGTTTTATAGCGAATCACGAATTCCCAATAAACGTCGCTGTCGAATGAAAAATCAAGACAACTCTGATCGTGCGTCGTATTCAGATGCATGCCAGTTCGTTTTAGGGATGGGGGCGGGGGTGGGTTTGTGCCAGAGCAACTGCCAAGCGAATGCCACATAGAGTATTTGACGTAAATCTTCAGGAATCAGGTTCTTGCGAGTTCTTGTTGGTGAAGATGATGGGGAAGATGTTGCGCATTTTTTTCTTCAAAAGTTGGAAAAGGCTCTGCGGATCACGTTCACGAACAGAGTTCGGATTATCTTGGAGATTGTAAGGAAGTGGGAATTATTAATGGATAGTTCTGTAGCGAGTACATCTTATGAGCATTGCTCTTGAGACGAGAGTATTATAATTGACCGTCTAATTGGTTAACGGTGAAGGCTAGAAATTACACGCTCCTCGGATACAGAGCTAATTGACTGTTAAGGGAGTCAAATGGGTTGTTAAAACGCGGGGTGTAAGAACTGAGCGAGTCGACTAATTATGAACCACGACTCGTCTAATTAAACCGCCTGAGCCGCCTGCTTCAAATTGGCTTTGAATTGACAGCTTTGTTAGGTGGGCAGTATCACGATGTTCCTCTTACTGCAGAGGGTTTAGAGCAATATATATTTTCGTTCTAGATTACCAGGTTGAAGTGTAAAGTAATGGTATCCCCGGGGAAAATAGCTATGCACTGTGATTCTACGATCTAGATTATTCGCCCAGAGTCACGTGCTCTATTCCCCAGTTTAACGAGACTTTCCGGTCACAGTTCGCTTCGCCTTCAACGAAATACGATAGCGGATACGGTAAAATGCGAAATAAGTTCAATGCAGTACATTAAGCCCTCCTTTGTGCAAAACTGTTATTCACGGACGTGGCAGCTGCAGCTGTACCAGGGTACCCTACAACTTTTTTCAAAATATTTTTCGTCGATAAAATAACTACTACCTACAGTAATCAGCAATCAATACTAGAGACACGAGGTGTTTTTATTAAATTTAAACGATTTCACGTGATTTCGAATGATTGATAATCATTTAGCTCACGCGACACGTGTTCTTCCATGGATAATTCTATCTCAAGGAAATCGTCCTCTTTGAGTAGTTAGCGTTGACTTTAGAAGAAAAAAAAAAAAAAAACTGCAGAATTGGCCTTTCGTCATGATCCTTTGGAACCAAGAACGCAGGTCCCGTAACCTGGGATAATCCTATCTAGGATATCGGGCCACGTTTATCAAAGATATACTACCTGCGTTGCTATCAGCGTCAGGTAGATCCAGTTCATCTCTGAAGAGTTTCATTTCAGCTGATGGCTAATTGTGTCTCAATATTAACGTATAGCACAATCCTATATGGTATAAAAACAATCATTAAACTCGAGATTTGTTATTCTGAGATTGATGTCACATGGTCAGATTTGGTTCGACATAAACTTTCGAAAAGGAAGCTGGGTCCCTGGTCCACCACAGACCAAGCCATGTTTTGTACATTCGAGTTATTATAGGGGATGTTTTATCACACTTCTTGCTATCTATGAGGCAAAAAGGTTAGTGACGCAACCGTTACAAGATTTATTTATGCCGGTTTCAGGCCCAGCCTCGAATCTGGACCACTGCAGATTCAGGATGAGTCCCAGATTAGAGGCTTGACTTCAGTCCTGCAGACTATTTCTGCTATTGCTCAGCGGGTTGTGAAAGGGGTTAACAGTTATTAGCCGGTGAAACAAGGGTTGCTGTAAGCAAGAACGGGTTTAATTATTTTATGATCATACGAGACCAGGATACGGGGATCGTGCCAGCATTCGAGCAACGGGCACAATTAAATATCCATATGGCTAGGGTTGTAATTAATTTAAACGTATTCACAAGTTTGTTCAGCAGTTTTTTTTATTTTTTTTTATTATTTCCGTCGTTATTTGAGACATGCATTGGATCCATCTATGATGTATACGATGCAAGGCAGGGGATTTAATACAGAACACACAATCCCTCAAAAATGATATAGTATCAACTGTTATCTGCGTTTGCAAGAATAAAAAATCGGTATAGTTTATTATCGAAATTTTTATTCAATTTCGGAATTCTTTTCACCTTTTGAGTGTAAAGAGTGTATTCACTGCATCAACCAGTGAAAACGATTTTTAATTATATTAGTCCGCTAATGTAATGAGCTATCTGAGATCAGTATACCTAAGCCGTGCAGAGTTTCAACTCTTAGCTTTCACTTCTATTAATTTACCTGAAAAGGGGATTTGTATGGTACTACTAAAGGGGCTTGCTCTATTCGTGGAGAGATTGGACTTGTGTCTTCTTCATTCACGACACGTCGCTCGTTTATTTCACAGCAACTCAAAGCGTCTCGACGACGATTCGTAACGCCGGGCGTATTCTCAAGCCCGAATCAAACCACTCACGATCAGATCAATGCGGGAAAAAAAAAAAAAATAAAATAAAATAAAGGATATAAGAGGTGCTCTGGTACCTCGAGCTAATTTTACACGAATCAAATTTCGTTCAAGAGTAGGATTGCCATTCAAAGAGTAAGAAGAAGTAATTAACAAGTATTAAAACTGGCTATTTATATCTCTGAGATATTAGATAACGAAATTTATCCAATTTCAACGGCTGTGTTTAGTATTTTAATTATGCTAATTTCTCGTGGGAGGTTTAAGAACGGTACAAAAATATACACGTTTGCTGACGATACGAGTTAAAGTTATCTAGGCGAATTGATAAGCCACTACTGAAGTATACGAAATTGATTTGAAAGTTTGGCTTCTATATCAATAATTCTTTGCCCTTCTGTATAGGTGTTCGGAAAATTATGGTTTCTTACCGGAAACCTATAAACGTGATCGGAAAAATTGAATCTTCTCAAAACTGGCCGCTATACCTTTTCCCTTCAGCCAAATGTCAGATTGTATAAAGACCCCTGCAATTTGACGTAGCGAAACCAACTTATTAGACTTCGTGGCTGGGCTATAGTGATATTCACTAATGATCACCAATCTCTGAACAAATTGATTCCAATTGCTTTCTGACAATTAAATTCAGTTCCCTGACTCGACTGATTGCGAGACTCAAGGCTCTTGTACGTATATCACGCTGCAGTGCCGATCGATTCCAGTTCGCAATTTAAAGTGTGAAAGAAAGGAAAAAAGGTTTTCTTTCTCGTTTTACGAACCGCGAGGGGAATTCAATCTAAACTTTCTCTCGATTGATCATTTTGCGACGTCTCAGCGCAACACCCTCTGAAAATACTTTTCTCAAATCCGTTGAACAAATGCTCGAACGTCACTTGCCTTATCTAACGCTGCAGTGAACACCTCTTCGTTTGCACTTAAATTTGAGGGTCAGTACCTACCGGATTATTGACTTTACCCATCCAAGTCGTCTCATCGTTCTTTGGCTTGGCTACCGTAATCCCGTTGCTATACTATATATATATGTATTTGGTCCATAAAATCGACCAGCAAATGAAAGTTGAGAGAGCCACAAGAAGGCGGTCAATCGATCTGGTGAGAACTGACCACGGTTCAAGTTATTCCTGGGTTTAGTTAGATGGAGAAATATGAGTGGATACATTCGCGTATGTCATGAAAAACATGAGATGCTTTGATATGATGAAGCTATTATTTTTTTTTTCTCGCGATGCTCTTTTGCCAAAATTGACAAGTCCACCATCTTTCAAGAGTTTTAAATTTCGTCCACAATTCCCTTTCGACTAATTTCTGAAGAAAAATTCACAGTTAACTATAAGCTTTACACCGAGTTACAATTAGGAAAGCAAAAGCTGTAACCAAAAGTTTTATCGAACTAAGAAAAAGAAAAAGAAAAAAAAAAAAACCAGGTCTTGGCGTACATTGACGATTTCGTTCCCTCCCCAATAATCCCTTCCAATTATATTCTACCAATTCTCAACTACGTTAATTAAAAAAGTACTAATACAATAATCACCAGACTTTAAAAACATCCTGAAAATATATTTCGACAGTCGACAGTCTCTCAGGCAGAATAATTGTAAATATGTGTAACGAAATATTGCCAGAAAATGTCAACCTCTTATTAGACGATTTCGAGCGGGCACTTTGCCTCCCGGTTCTTCTTGGCATCATTTATTTCACTGTCATACTGGCAATTCCGTTAGCTACATCGATCTACGACACGGCTCAAGGATACCTACAATCAGGAAGCCCGAAAAAATCGAGCTGCAAACGCACGTCATTCGTCAACAAAATCAAAGGTGATTCAAATTCGGAATTAATTTGGTTTCAAAAAAAAAAAAAAAAAAAAAAAAAAAAATTAGAGAATGAGTAGAAAAAAAAAAAGATTTTCTCATCGACGTGGATTGATTTTAAGTTTCCACATTTATCTTAATTTCTATTTTCTATTTAAAGGTATGATCGGCTTATCGCTATTTCCGGACTCTGGGTCAGAGCCATCTTCCCCCTACCGTAGCCCGAGGTCATCAGATTCTCAGTCATGGTCAGCGTCGACACAAATCTTTGACGAGTACGATTGTGATGAGGAGGACGACGATTAACGATAAGCCTTGACATAAAGACCCTAGATGCTTCCTTCTGATCAAAGACGTAAAACTACTATTTGACTTCAGCATATATGCCGGTACATTAAGAATTATTGATCCGAGCTTATCGTCTCTTCCAACGTTCCACCAGCCCCACCAGAAATAATATATTCAATTAATTTACACTTTATTAAGCCGAATATTAAACAAAAATAATTGGACAGTATCCCACGAACTTATTGTTAACGATCAGTCATCGATCAGTATTACATTATTATTTAGTATTTGCCGATTAACATATTATATTCAAACCACCTCATCTTTAACATCATTAATTTGTCACATCTGCATCAAGTAAATTTGAAGTTTCCCATGTTGTAAATTAGGCTGTGTTATTGAACAGACTTTTATACATTACTCGGTGTGGTTGTAACGATAATTTATGGTTTCATGGAAGATTGAGAAGTTTTGAAATTCACTTGGAATTGGCCTTTGCAATCCATCAGATCTTTTTGATGAAAGAAAGAAACTGTTTGTCTTTCATTCCAAGCCCGCGTTATCAATGGTTCTGGAACTCATCGATGTAAGAGAATATACCATTCTTTGAATTACTTCAGTGAATGTGGTTAATATCTCTCGATTCTCCCTTTTCCCTTTCAGTTATTTTCCCTTTCCATTTATCCCCTCATCTTTAACTTTATCGTTGCAAGCTCTGCTCGAAGAACAATTACGATTCTTCATCGGCATCGTAATATTAAGCTTTCGCAGGTAGATCCTACACGAAAATTTCAGCTACACATGAACGTAATGGATAAAATCAACTGGTAACAACTTATAAGAAGTTTAAACCCATTTTAGACCGTTTTGAATGATGTTTTCTAGGCCATCCATTTATCTATTATTATGTTTCAAAGTAGCTACAAAAGTTCAAAATGGTCTGGAGAATGGAAAGTGTCATTCGTCAAACCACAATATTCTAAGGAAAACTTTTTATTTAAGCTTTTCCAAGGTTTGAAGGATTTTTAATTTCCTCTTGCACATTTTAGAGGCCATAATATTTGGAGGTAGTAGTCGATGCCTGGAATTATTTCAGTCAAAGTAATTGTGCGGGCAGCGAGTCTTCGCATATGGGAGCTAATGGGCGCTAGACGAGCAGAATTCGATTAATTTCTGATCAGTTTACTCGGAGACAACACAACACGATTCTATATGGCATGCACACTCGACCATTGGCCATGCAAGGCATCCCAGGATCTCTCAGACGCTCGTGGCTAGTGATGGAGCGTCCTGAATGCCAGTCAATTACCTAATAGTCGAGTCTTCGAAGTAAGCGATCAGATTCCCAACGATAAATTTATCATGATAACGTTTAGAGCTGTTCCTAGATGCTTCTGGCCATAAATAGTCGGATAGGCTCTGGGTTTTTGTTTCAAATTAGAAGAAAAGTTGGAAAGCAATAGACTCGACGGAAATTGAGGAATATTTCGAATATTCTTGACACACATGGTTTGATTTTATATAATTATATTTGATCCGTCAAGAACTTATGGAGCTGCAGATTAAAGTTGTTTATGTCTCTTGAGTCGGATAGAGACATTCGGATTCCCTTTCTCGAAACTCTTCCCTTTTCACAAATCGATGGATGCAAATTTTCACAGAGCTTTGAGTATCCAGAATCTGATTTGCAAAAGCGTAGCTGAAACAATTGAATTTTTCACATCTATCTAGGTAAAATCAGGTGTAATTCATGAGTGCACTTACGCGTCGTTGAGTATTCCGTGAGTCAAGTAGTCCCGGGTTTTATACGCTTTGCATGATGCAGTTTATGGTTCGAAAACGTAGTTGATGTTAGGCGATAGCATAAATTGCAGTTAGGTATAATTACGAAGGAGCATCCATTAACTTTACTACTCATTAGTCGGACCTTCTGCAGCTGCACATCGAACGTCTGGTGCAGCATAGGTAATAATGGCTAGAATTAACCGCCCGCATTTTCTTCCATTTTTTCGGATGTAGAAAATCTGTCTCTGGTATATTTCGATTCGGGGTTAAAAATACTGGCCGCTATTATGCGACCTGGAGGCCAAATTTCGGTATGATGAAAAAATATTGTCTGAATATCTCCCGTTTCTTATCACCCCTCGAATAAACTTTAACTAAAATTTATAAACCGTGTAGCAACTTTTTAATCAAAGTAACACCAAGAATACTTTTTTCATTTTCTAACGATTAAAACCAAAATTTAAGCTCGAATTCATCCAGTTCCTGATATTAAATAAGGAGTCAAATTGAATCCTTCATTATAAATTTAGGGATGAGAAATTTTGTCGCCTAGGGATGTGCAGGGGATGGGATCATCTCGCTCACACATATTAATTATTGATGGATCAAGTCTTCGAAACCTCAAGCCTTAAAAGGCTAATTAAATTACTGTATAATGAAAAAGGATTCAATTTCACTTTTACTCCTTATTTATTTAACTCCTGGATTTCCGGATCAATTTTCAGGTGCTAAAATCTCCGAGGAAAGAAACGGACCCTAATTTTTCTCGATTGTTGTCCTGTTTACGTTTTTCTTGAAAAAAAAAAAAAACTAAAAGGAAAAGCTGAGCTTTCAAGACCACATAACGCGGCTGCAGGTAGCTACACAAAACCCTGCATTACTGTTCAATGGTAGCATATACGTTACTTCAAAGCCGTTAGCTCGATTCGAACGCAAATGGCGAGATCGTATACGTAATGGAGAGAACCAAGAGAGTATATGTATGGGGTATATACCCGCGGATACACCCGATCGTTCACAAACTCATACCAGTTACGTTTTAGTCCTGCATATATTTGCCATAGAATGCCAGCCTAGCTAAGCGTATGCATACATATATATACTGTATACATATATATATATGCATATAAACGATACTTGCAATAGGTATAGACTTATGTTCATTTCCAATCATTTTATAAATGCGATATACGTTTTCGTGTGACTTTTTATTTTTTCCGTATAATAGATGATGCGATTTGGTAAAATCAAGCTTTATATACACGATCGACATCACGTGAAAACTGAACGTTTTTTTAGAATATTTGCAATCATCATTTTATTAATTAGAAACTTGATTTTTGAAGTAACATGCGGATAGGGTGTTTCTTCGAGATTTCTTTCACATGTTATTCAATTTTCTGAAGACAAATTAAACGTATCATAAATTTATCTATAAATCTGATAAATATGGGTTTTCTGATCAATCAGAAGAGGGGAAAAAAAAAGTATATGATATTTATTTATTTGTTAAGTAATTTTTGGAAAACATCCTATCATCGCCGAGCAATCGAGTCAAGACTAAGCGGGGTAACAGAATATCTGTGGGTGAACTCATCTGGGTTTCATTCGGCATCTTGACCCAGATAGGAATTAATAGAACTGTCAAACAACGATATCTCGCCAGTGTACGCTGACTGAATCAGCAAATGGTTGCTCGGCGTCTATACCAACGCGATTTCGCTTGCCCACGACGCTCCCACCAAATTGAAGCTCAAGAACAAACAAGAATTACACGGCGCAGTGTGCACTCTGCTGCAGATAGATGAATTTCCCATTTTATACCTCTTCTAAGAACCACCCTTTTTCACACTATAGCAAATTGCATCTACTGCACTTTGATCAAATTTTGATAATCTTTTTTTCTCTTTTATTTCGAAACGAATTCGTCAATACTGTTATTTGAAATTTTGATTTTATTCATTTAGTTTCGGTGATAAATATTTGAAAAAAAAAAAAAACAAAAAAAAAAAAAACGGTAAATATTCCCCAATCCATTTTCGTTTTACCGGGAAAATCGTAAAACGTTGAAAAACACGGGGATGAATCGGGGGACCGAGATATCCGGTCAGTGTGTACCGTTGTGCAGGTTCTGTATTTCGACTATTCGCTTGGTTTCAAGGGGTCAGAGGTCAGGGGTCGTGGCTCGTGGCTCATGGATCGGGGAACCATGAACGGATATGGGATGGGCAGCAAAAGGAAGGAAGGAAGTAAAGAAATAATGAAAGAAAGAAGGAAGGAGCTTTAGGGGGGCTGGCGACGACAGTGATTTGTGATCGCTTTGCGAACGCATTGCTTCGCCCTCCGTTTTCTCGTTCTTTTCTCTGACAATGGAGAAAAAAAGTGTTGTTAATACCTAGAGGAAGGCCTTCGCTGCCGCGCGGCGAACCGTGTTTCCGGTTGGCACGAACAAAGGGGGTAGAATTTTTTTTTTTTACTACACAGAATGTCACGATATTATACTGCGATTCAAGTAAAACGAACTCTCGCAATAAGTCCAAAGTATATTACAGACGAATCCTTCGAGTCTAATCCATCCTCGTTCATTTTTTGATAATTTATTACATTATTATGAAGCTTTTACTTCACTCATCGATGTATTCGATATTGTCTTAAAGTCCAATTCCAGAAACCATCAGCAACTATATGATGACTGCACATTTCCGGCACGTAGAATTACTTCCTTTCCGGTTTTCACAACTCGCGTGACTCCTAGTCGTTCGTAGGACGACGACAGTGGCTTTCTTTGTTTTTTCGACCAACAATCACGCGAGTTACTTTGATTAGCAATTGGGAAAATATTCCAGAGCCCAAATTGCCGCACTTATTGTTAGGCCATTTTATTCTCCTAGATTTTTCTTACCCATTAGCCAATATCGTGATTGAAATGTCAGGGTTTGACGGTCCTAATTCATCGTCCTGAAGTCACTCTAGAAAATTCATCAAATAAAAAATTATAAATTATAAATATATTATTATAAATTTTGTCCAGCGAATTATAAATATTGTCCAGCTCTGAAGCGTTGAAGACTGAAATCCTGAAGTTTAACACATTCTTCGAATATTATCCAAGATACTAAAGAAGTTCCATCCACGTTGCACAAAAAACGCATTGAGAAGTTAGATTTGACAAAAAAGTTAGATAATAAAAGTAAGTATAGAGAAAACGTTCAATATGGCCAAAAGACATTTTCTGTCCGTTATATTCGTCCCAGGAATTCTGTGGTTTTTGTAAACCAGCAAGTGCCTAGCTACGCCCAGATATCAGCCCAAATTTTGGTCAGCCGCAAGAATATTCCAAGCTAGTTAACACCGGTGTGAAAACTATTCGACCAAAAGTGATCCTTTTTGCTTAAAATTAAATAACAAGCTCGGATAAGTCATATTGTTACTAACAAGATAGTTATAAACGAACTAAATCACTGTCAAGAGCAGTTTCTGTCATCTTCAATTATCTCAAACTTATCTGATTACTTACTTAACGCTATATGTACAGCTGCGAGTACAACGAAGGGGCATGGTGGTAAACCTTGTTTAATCCTTATATGTATTATGTATAGAATAAATGTTTGTTTGGTCTGCTCTCCGTCTCAGCTTATATATATGCGAGAGTTTCACAGAATTGAATTACCCACAAGTGTATGCATTCTGCTGAAGTGTATCAGCTGATGGAGCTACTCGATTTGAATGTCCAGTAATGAAATTTTCTCACCGTTTATAGTTGACCAGATAATTTGATGGGTAATCATTTTGCAAAATTCAATTTCCCGGTCATTATTGTACAAGAAATTTTCTTTCATATGATGTAATGGCTGATGCATGAAAGTATTCTGGAAAATAGGAATGTTATTTTACATGTTATAGTATTTTGAAAAGGTTTTGAGTCCATGATGGACTTTCGTATTTTAAAACATGGTTTAGATTTGAAACCAATGAAGATTACCACGGTGAGAATTTGGATCAAGTGAGTAGAAGGCCGGGGATTGATTGAGATGGAAATGCGAACAGATAGGATTCGCAAGTTGGCTGAATTCGATTCGAGCCGATAAATAGAAATTGAAACGATTTTCACTCGTGTTCAAGGCTGATTTTAGACCCAGCTTTCATCCGATACTCTTTAGAGTTCACGTTGCTTCCTTCCTTTGCAGAGATCGATAAAAGAAACGGGTTTGAAAAAGGGGATAAATGCGTTATTGATCGAATCTCGCGATCGTACACTCTCGATAAAATTTCCATATCTGAATTCAATCGGAAACAGAAGCAAACAATTCTTTATTCTAATCGTAAGAAATCCTTTATATATATATAAGAACGTGACGAATGTTCGGCTCAGTGAAATTTACGTTCCATATATCCAGACGAAGCTAGGGCCTTGAATTTCAAGTCTGAATTTCGACTAAAGATTTTTCCTTTCACCTTATAGTTGAACCACGCAAAAGCGCAGCGAGATTTTCGCAGCGTTAGGTACCCGTTGCACGTGACGGTTCATCGTTCGTTAGATCAATGGGGATAATAAAATAAAAATACGATCAACCCCCACACCTCTATCGACATTACTTTTCTCTTCCAATACTTTCATCGCATTGACTGCACGAAACATGCTCTTTCCTGTGTGTACATCAATCTGCTGAACAGAAAAAGATTTCACAAGATATGTGGAAATAATTTTCACCAATGAAATCGCGAAGCATATGGGTATTACAAGGTATTGGATATCAGGTCATGGTATATATTAGAATTTATGATCGAAGTTACACTACAAGTACTGCATTACGAGATGAGTTTTAACATTAAACGTTTAAAATCTTTTAGTTTAATGTAGGAATATAATTTTCCTAATGGAAAACTGAGGATAAGTAATAAGTATGGAAAGTTTGAAAAAGTAAACGAAACAAAAATATATATATACATAGTTCTTTATTTTTCATTTAAATACCTTCACAAAACTATTCCAATTTCAAATAATACCTTCTGGAGTGGAGCTTCAGGTCGGAAGCTCGAAAGTATAATCAGAAAATGTTTTCTGCATCGTACTTATATATTTCTCGGACCCGTTCCCATCGATATGCCATGCCGCACCTCTCTAATTGTTGCATTGGTGATGGATATGCATATCTTTACTCTGGGCGTATATTTGACGAACTTTAGCCACGACTGTGCCAAAGTGGATTCGTTTGCATTAGCAATTAAGCCACGTAGCGTACACATAGCAAGCTGCAGCCTATTCATGGTAAATACTCTATACGTGCCATTTGTGGTGTACGAATTGAACAAGCCATGTATTTACCCTGATATAACGGCGAAGCATGCATCAGTTGATATTCGCCTTCCTTTTCGGACTGAATTTTCAAATTGACAAGTTTAAAAATTTGAAATAGTTTAGTGTCCAGTTTTCAGAGATGAAGAAAAATTTTGGTATTCGAATGTGAAAATCCTGTCTTTGGTAAATTTTTACGTTGAAACGTAACTGATATACACATTTTTTATGGAGCGAAACTGGAATTTGAGAATTTTTTGTTCATCCGGGTTAATTGATGCCGAGAATGTGAGATTTTTCGGTGTAATTATTTCAGAATATTTTCAAGAGAATATCAACGCTTTTTGGCTTTATCCCATGCTATTATACCATGGCAGGACTAACGACCGACTGATGTCGGTATAAAGCTACAAAATAGCCTCGTTAGACCAGGCGGCGGCGTCATATAAAATTGAAATAATAAAAGTGACGCCGCAGCATCATTTGTCATTTGTCCACGGTTAGTGGTTGAATTCAAATGCTTCCTGTCCCGTACATCCCTCTAGTCCATTTCACGAATTGCAGTCGTTGGTATTTCATTTCGGTACATATACCGCCGTGCATATATATATCTACCGGCGATGATTTTGTTTATAATACCTGTTCCGCTGACATTTCCGTATCAATGGGATATTATACTTGTCCCACGTAACAGCGAGGAATAATTTTCACCAGCCAGTAGCTGGTACTGCAATGGTATAGGTATAGTCGAAAAATGATGCTAGTACTACACATCCTGCCGGGTTGAATGTACAGTTGAAAATATGAAAGAGAAGTCGAGGTATCAATCATGGGACAGAGTTTTGATGACATTTGATAGAAAGACCGTGTAAAAAACTGTTTTCAAATTGTTCGTATACGTAAGTTTCAAACTCATTAATTTAGATCATTTTTAATTGAATCTATGCTAACATTGCGGTGGAATTGGTATAGCTTTTTCAAATAACGCACGAAATACCCCGAAAGCTTGGATGGGTTGAAGTTCCGAAGGGTAAAAATTGAACCCGGCGTCTTTTCGAAAGAGTCAAAGCAAGTGGAGTTCAATAGGTTTCAGTTGTTCATTAGATGCGGAATATAATCGAGAGAAGTACCCGTTTCACTTGACTCGAATAAATGTATAAGATGAAAAGAAAGGAGAAACAAGTAGTATTCAATCTCGAATTTCTCGGACTTCCGTTCTGAGTATAAAACCGATTTTAAGAGACATTCGAACGGTGTCGGTATATAATGGAATATAATGACCAAGTGCCTCTCGTTGTACGCAGCGTTTTATGTTTCGTCAACATCAATTCCCCGAGGCGTGTCAAAAAATTGTGTAAAATTTCACGAGATTCTGGTTAAAATAAACAGTTGTCGTATACTTACTTTACCTTAGCGATTGTACGTTGCTTCAAACTTCTCTGTTTATTTTCCTACGAAGGAAAAAGGGTTGTATTACTTCTTCCCACGATCAGCCTCAGGGCATTATATGTCATTCGTTCTAGTCTTCGACATAGTCTCGTATATATGTATATTATTCCATACAGAAAGGTATTGCCTTTAAAATCTTTCAGTTAAAATGAAAAAAAAAAAAAAAGAACAAAATTATTGGTGCAGATTTTTACGATGTTTTCTCATACGATCAGTAGATAAATCAATGATCAAAATCGCAAATCATTTTCTCAGTTTCACGCATACGACATATTTGGGAAATTTTTTTACCCGATCTAGTTGGATCAGAGTCGATTGAATTGCAGGTAAGATTGGTATGCGTCCGTGGAATTATTTCTGGGTCATTGACCACGTCCGCATCTGGTTATCCCGAGAAAAGCATTACCTTAGAAATTGACGTCAGGCGCAGATCATGCCCTGCACAGGCTTACTGACAGCCTGATAAGGCCCTGATTGGGAATGTAACGCTGCGTTCTACAATCACCTGATCATCAGTCTGTATTTGTCAGGCCCTGATCAGATTCGGTCGTCAGCCTGATCAGGGTCACAACGTGCACTCCTTAGTAAGTAGCGCCTGATCATTGCCTGACCAGGGGCTGATCACGCGCACTTTATTAAGGGATAATCCAGGCAATCCTGACCAGGGCCCCAACAAGTACGCCTTGTTTACGGATGCCTGATGATGACCTGGTCAGGGCCGCATCCAGTGTGCTCTATTAGGCACGCCTGAGTTCAACCTCACCAGGGCCTACTGAAACGTCAGGCTGGCTTTATCAAATTTCTACTCGGGAATTGTTGGTTATAGCGGGAAAGTTCAGTTGATGGATGAGTTTTGATAGTTTAACTATCATTCCGGGGAGGAGAGAGATCAACCAATAGCAAAACCTTCCAGTTTGGGATTTCGCGCTGATATACGAACAGCGAACGATGGTTCCGCGCACTTACTGATCCTACTACATATACTACGACAAAGTCCACTTGGTCCTAGATGTACGGGGATAAAATAGCGATGAGTTAGCTCACGGTAAATCAGGAATTACGCACGCCGTTGCGATGCGAACTGGGCTCCTATTCGCTTAGGTCAGGTTATATTGAAATTTACATATTTATTAGAGAGCTCCTTACGGAATGGTTCCTCGAGATCGTTCTGAACTGGTCCCCGAGGTCGTTTCGCGACTTTAAAATATCCTCCAGGAAAGTCATGAACTTTTCGCCCTCTTTGGGACAGGTACCTATACCCAGCGATGGTAGGTACCTGGAATATATTATTATACCAAGTTGGCCTTCCAGAATTAACCACTTCCACCTTATACCGAGAGCTGTACCCTAATCCTTTGAAAAAAGAGGAATACATAATATTAGGCGGTCTGCGAAAAAAAAGACAACTTTTTAAATCCGCAATGAAAACGACGACGGATCTTCTTCATCCTGAAGCAAAAAAAAAAAAGAAGAAGAAGACGCTAGAACGGCTTCACTAATTCCACACGAAAATTTTTCATATTATTATTTCTCATTTTTGCCAATGGATTATTTTCGAGCTTTCGAGCAATGATTTTTAGCTCCTCCTCGTTTGCCTTCAAATGACTATCACCATGACTGTTTATTTTAAGGACGTCCGCAATATCGGGGGTATATAGCGATAGAGAGAGAGAGAAAAGGAGAGAGAGAGAGAGAGAGAGAGAGAGAGAGAGGCAAGATTGTCCTTAACAAAGACCAATAAAGAAGCGAAAATAGGGTCACGACGATCAAATTACTTGCCGAAACAACATCCTATTTCGTCCGGTTTTTGTCGTCGGGTGATTGTCGTCCTGGGGTTCGGGTTCTGCCCGGTTATTTGGACGGCGATAATTTTGCAAGGGTTTAACGCAGGACGAGATGCTTTCTAAAGCTGGTAGAGGATACATCGGTATAGCTGAGTCTATATAATTCAGAAATAATCACGATTTCAACTCCAAATTACTGAACATTAAATTATTTCATTGTCCATTCAGACGAAAATATATATGAATCCGCGAACGGGATTTTAATTCATATTTTCACCAGAATTATTATTCGATAATGTATTAGTGACAAAGCATATTGAATACATTTTTATTAAAATTGATTTTAATTTCATCCCCGCAAGGAATGGAGAACGAAAATTATAATGAAAATCATATCGAGTGATTCAAGATTTTTTGATTTTTTTTTTTTTTTAAATGGGTATCGATGTATAGTAGTCACTTGATAATCCTTTACAATTTTTTTTTCTTTACAAAATTTATAATAGTAGGTCCTCGGAAATAATGATTAACGGATGATTAAACGAAGAGAAATAAATTACATCGCAATTGTTGGATATTATAGCTACATGAATTAATTAAAATGGGATTAAATATGGCAAATAACTTGAGTAAAGAAACTTTGGCCCAGTTTATCCCGTCTAGTTGTAAACTTAATTACTTTCAATATCGGTTTTCATCTATATTCTCTCTTCACTGCTGAAAATTTATGGAAAAGTTATAGAGAAACGGTAGCTATAGAGGAACAAAGAGGAACCATAACTGCAATAAAAGTGAATTAACGCATTCTCCGTGCAGCTAACTGTGAAATGATTATCGATGAGGGGTGTGAATGCGTTTTCACTCTTTTAAAAGCAAAAACTCTCAAAGAGTTTGCAAACTTTGACTTATTCAGAAGAAATCGGATAAAAAATGTACAAAATCACTTAATAGACGATAATATAGAATAATACAGTCACACTAATGCGCTATGGGCATTAATTTGATTATAATGAAATGAAATTAATTAGCAACGTGCGCTAAATCCCAGAGCAACCCTTATGGCTTGCAGGATATATACATGTATGATCCCTACATATATTTCCCATTGCGCACTGCATGTTATACAACATTATACCTGGCTATGGTGCACCTCCGTGTCTATCCTCGCAAGTATAAAGGTAGGTGTGTAGTATGTAGTACTGCATATATACCTAACTTCTGTGAATACTGGAGTACAGGGACACGCGTAAAGAGGAAACTAAAGCCCATACATCACTTGGCGAGTTCCTCCGCTATAATGCGAAACATCCATTAATAACGTGCACGCGGTTTCGAGATACAGTTTTCAGTTTCGACGTTGGGTAGGTACGTACTATATACCTATATTTATTTATACTATATATATTTATATGTATATATACGAATTGCTAGAAATTGGTTCCAGTCTAGTTAGCAACAAGAATTCCAAGCTTCCTTCAATTAAATTGAAGTTCGAATTGAGAAAGGGGTCCTACCTCGTTACTGAAATCATTACACGATTGTATCGTAGCACCACAAATCCAACCCTTCAACTAACAATCAACAACCAAATTCTTCCACCGCTGTTGTACCGAGATAAAAAATAATTATCTTATATCCATCGTTTTATCTTCTTCGTTGTTTATTGAAATAAAATTTGGATTCTGGTATATTATCTAGGAAACCATTTCACCTCTGTGTTAAGGATAAAAAAATAAAGTCAACATATTTTCACATATTGGTTTTATCCATTCCTGAAAATTCAATGATATCGACGTTGTTGACAAAATTATTTCTGTATCTTGAGAATTTTTCTTGAAAGAAATTTATTACCTTGCAACAAATGTAGTACGAGTCGTTTTAAAACTTGAAGCAAAGTTTGAAATAAGTAGAAGGAAATGATACATCCCCTTAATATGCGACCATCTGTTTTCGCCCTTTAATACTCGTATCCCCCTGCGACGATGTCTGTTACAAAGAAATTGCCAGTCACTTGTAGTAAATATATATATTTAATGCATAAAGTTTAACAGAAGCAAGCCTAAGGTTTTTTGGGATGACCGACATCAGGATGGAAGAACTGATCCCATAATCAGGGGCCTTGCGTGTCGTGGGTTCCGCGGTTCAGTTTCGTCCCAAAAAAAAAAAGTTACCCACCCTGAAGCTATATGGTTGAAACTTTTCTTTTTTTCTCCACGAAATTATTCATCCTTCTTCGTGAGAATGATGGCAAGAAATCTTTTCGAAGATTCGCGTTTATATGCTGCGATATAGATCGCATTGGTCTGATCTCTAAATAAATGAACGAGTTTCGTATAACGATTAGTGGTTGAAGTTATAATCACGGAAATAGTAGACGCTAAGCTGAATGCGAAGGTGTTTGTCTCTGTCAGAGAAAAAGTTTCTCTTCCGAAGTAAAAATGTTCGAAGATAAGATTTTAACAAGTGAGTGACTGAGCGGGCTAACCACACCGTAGCTACGGTTCGGCTAAATCCCTGGAACTGTCGTCTCCTTCAGAATCCTGAGTAGTAAGATCCATAGTAGATTACCTTTGACTAATCTGATCCTTGAGCCCAAGCTGCCTCCCGTCTTCCCTAGTCATGACTCTAACCCATATAAATATGGAGTTCTTACCTCACTTCTCAAGGTGAACGTCTGCTTTACGCATATATATTCTTGAAATTCGATAAATTTATTCCTCGAACAAAAAATCTCGGGACGAAATTCAGTCTTCTTAGGTCTGAATAATGTCGTCTCTTTATTTTTCACGAAAGGTAACATCAGAATATTTATTATCATTATATGGAGCTACTAATGGGAATTTTTGGTATTATGATACGATTCATCAAAAATTCTACCTCTCTGAATGGGATTAACAATTCGTTGGTACCTAGTCGATATCACTATGGTCGTTATGGTGGTCGTGACTGTCGAGTTGACATTTGACACATTGCTAACAGTCAGAGTTGGATACCCGGGGTCCACGGTAGATAAATTTCAATTATAATTTCCTGCTGGGTAAACGCAAAGCTGTATTCACACCCTACAGGGTGACTCGAGACTCGATTTAGGCACCTCTGTGTTATCTACCCTTTCTTTTCCGTCGTCATCTAGGTCCTTCGTCACGAAATTGACAGGTATTGATTATCAACCAACCTGATCCCTTCCTTTAACCAAAAATATAATTTCCTGTCCTGTTCGTTTCAATTACCACCCAGCCCAAGCGATCGGAGAATAAAAAAAAAAAAAAAAAGAAGAAGAAGAGTAAAGAAAGAAAAAAAAAAAAAAAAAAAAACATTAAGCTGAAAAAAAAGGAAACATTCTTGCATATAGTATGCCTTGATTTTCGATCTCATTATCAGTCGCCTTTTTAAGACTCAAAAGTAATTAATATAATATAATTAGTTTTGTCTTCATCAGGTGGACCCCGAATTTTGTATAAAGCTACATGCAAGATTTGTATCTTTGAACGTTTGACAATTTTATTCTTGGTACGAATTCGTCGAAAAATCGTTTTTTTGGAAATTTATAGAGTCAAATCATTGACCCCCGTCTACATTGGAGAACTATGAAGGGTCTGGTTTCAGGGGATGCACATAGTGCATTATAATATCTTTTCATGTCTTCCCTGGAGAGTGGCTTGCATTATAATGCGTGGTCAATAGTCTATACCTATATAGATATATAGCTAGCTGGTTATTCCACTGTATTCGGGTGTGGCGTGGCTTTAGATTAGAGGAACATGGCGGGATAGGGAAATCTCCGTAATCCCGTATAATCTCCTCCAGGACTTGAGTGACAAAACAAGCTCACCGCCCGACCGTACTGCCAGCCCAGGGATGGTGTTTTGCTGGTTTGTTTTCGCAAACCTGAAGCTATGTATGAGAATGGATATCATTGTGCGTCTATTAGAAATTCGCGCCCGAAAATATACTCTTAGAATTTATTTCCTTGCGAGATTATTCTCTCGCCAATATTATGTCCAGGTTTTTGATAAAAATGAGCATAGTAGTTTAGCAAAAAGAGCCGAAATGGCTAAATTCTGCAAAGAAGATGGTTACGAATAAGAAGACGACTCGAGATATACAATGGGATGTGATAATGTAAATGCAAATGCAAATGATGATTTAGCTCAGCGTAATCGGAGTTGAGCCAACGATATTGTTAAGAACCTTTGTTCCCGTAGTATCTGCCTGCGTTGGGGTGCAGTAAAGATGAAAATAAGCTACCATGAGGAACCTTGTAGGGATCAGAGTCCTGTTAATTTTTATTTAACTCAGATTTATACTAATTTTACAGTAGCTTTATCTTAGACTGTTTAACGAGCTCGTTATATCATTTTCCTTATGCACCTGCAGGCTCGGTAATAGTGAATGCAATTTTCACACTTCACTAGTTGCATGTATGAAAATGAGCCTCTGAAAGCAGCGATTATGACTTGACTGAACTATACCTCAAAATGAAAGAACCTACAGCCGAGGTTGGGATTATGTAAATAAAATTATGACCAACATGAAAAGAAATGAGTGAAATAAACTAAATTTGCGTAAAATTAACTTCGAAATTACTTCCTTTACATCCCTCACCTTCTGTTACATAATATGTTTACCGTAAGCCATTGCATCTGCTGTAACGAGATATTATGCAATTTCTACGAGGAAAATTTGCTCGTCTTCTTTCGAACAGAAAGTACCTACGTTAAGGTCTCGAGTATTATATTATCATTCGGGAAGATTCTGCGTGGAAAAATTTCGAATTTTGTTTTCCTTTTTAAACGTATTAACGCGTTTAATGTAGCCCGACAGTTCGTTCTAAATCTTTTTCTCTTGTTCAACTGTCAGATCTGTCAGTCTAAACCTAAGTGGTTTTTTCTTCCCTTATTTCTGCAGTTATTTAAACAACCCTTTTTCAGTCATCAGAGAATCCAGCAGCTCTACATAATTTTTCGTCTCGCTCCAAAGAATTTTATCACAATTTATAATTTACATTCATTTTTCACTTATAGGAGATACACAAATTTAACAAACAAAATTTCTGTGATAAATTTCATCTGCTGATTTATATACGCAATCGATTGAAGTGTTGTATATTATTTTTTGACATCAAAAATGTCAGAATATACTCTTGTAATTATACGCATATTTAATAATTAACATTTGTTTCTTCCAGCTTTACGGCAGTAGTCCAACCTTCTTCTGACTCCAGCGCTTTTTCCCCATTCGGGGTCATCAACCCTCGGTTGATTCAGGGCACAACGGTCCATTTTTATTTAAACTGTAATTATTTATGTAATGAATTTCTCGTTACCAGCTCCCTGCCCTGGAAGCGCTTTTTTTCCACTCCACAGTACCCTGCGAGTAAAGGCAAGGTGGTAATTACTCTTTCCGAGGAATGATCAGCGCGACAAGACGGGGACAAGAACAGTGCGATCTTATTTTAGTTCTTTTTATACATTCGCTCTTTGTCCAACTTTTGGAAATAAACCGAGCATTAATTTTCTACCATCTGAGTAAGAAGCGACGATGAAGTACGATCAAAGCAGCATTCCTACCTCTCCAATTCACAAAATTCAGCGAGTGAATCTTAATTTATTGTAGGTATATCTCTCAGCTTGACTTTGAAACACAAAATTCTTCGCTTAATCTTTATTCCATCACATATTAAACACTCTTTACTCAATAACAGCTCGAGTTCTTTTGCCCGAACAAATACAAAAAAGGGAAGAAAAATCCTTGACAACTGCAGGATCGCACATTTTTTTCTGCCATTGTGATCGGCGTTTGCGAAAAAAAAAAAAAAAAAAAATGTCTATACCAATCTTAGAAAGATAACCAGAATCTTGGATTCAAAGAAACCAAAATCATGTTTTTTCAAAACTATATATTAGACCGAGGGGAATCGGGATGTCAACGTTTCACTTTGTTATTTCGAACTGGATGTCAGATTCAGGATGAGCCACGATCTGTCTTTTTGAAATTCGGCCTGAATTAGTGTGAAAAAGTTTGCTTGCTTGTATATTCGGACGAGTTATAACGTTTAAATTTATCGTGTGCTTTTTTTTTTTGTTAAGAAGGAGAGAATTTCCCTAATTATCATCTTTTTTTTAACTATCATAGACAGATCTATCATAGTATATAGAAATATGTCTATCCAGATGGTTTCTAGTCTCATTAAATTCGTTTGTATAAACCTCCCTTAAATAAATTGGGTTAAAATTATTACTACTGCAATCGATAAACCGCATGCTGACAATGAGACCGTGTCATTGAATGATCATTGATCGACATTGTCCGTGCATTGTATTACGACATTAAAATTGAACTATGGATTGTCGAGTTTATTGTCAAGCGTGTCTATTTGCCTTTTGATATCGGCGATAACGCTTGTTGAATAATTGCAAGGCTCACCTGGGATTGCTTATTCTGTATACTATTTCTATAGCCAGTCGCTATTTTTCAAATATTCCCAGCTGATATACGCGGAATGAAAAGATGATTCCTTGTTCAATCCGTTTTCCATGGATACCTACTATGGGAAAAGGCTTGTTGCTCTATTCAGTGTAGATTGTTAGGAAGAAATACCCTTTCGTATTAATTCATCCTTTTTTCAATCTTCGTCTATTAATTTTATTACACTCTACTTTCACGTCAAGTATACGTATGAGCTTTAGTTTTAAGGGTGATTCTCTGCCCTGGTTCCAAGCAGATATTTTAGAGTTTTCGGGGTGTAGGTATACGACGTGTTGATCTTTGATTTAAATGAATAGTAATAATTCTTGATTTTTTTAAGTTAGGATTAATTTATTTTAATGTATAATGATGAAAAACTTAAGAGAAACGTATAAATAATGTTCTCGTCACAAATCTTTTACTCGCTTATATTTACGAGGAATATTATTCACTTGATGGCTGGAAGGATCCCTCTTCTGAAATATGAGTCGAGCGAGACTTGTTCCCACCAGACTTATTCCTTGTCATTGAATCTTCCGGACGATATATATATTCAAAAACGAAGAAGAAGAAGAAGAAGAAGAAGAAGAAGAAGAAGAAAAAGAAGAGAAAGAAAAAAAAAAAAAATTGAATATACAAGGATGATGGAATATTTGTTTTTATTTATTATCAACGAAAATGCGTAAGCCCTTAAAGTTGATGAATACACAACGGGGGTAGACTAATTCCTTTTCATTTTCTTCGAGGATAATCCAAGGATTTATTTTATAAGAAATCGTCTATATTCTCCAAGGGAATAATATTTAATCAAAATTTAACACCCGATTGGGCAAATTGATCGTGATATCATTAATCAAGAAGATCAAATAACGGGTTGTGTAACTCGATACATAAAATATACACACATTGATATACCTCTACTGTTTCTCATAAGATTATATAACATTGAATATAAATATTTATATATTCAATAAAAAATAATGAATAATTGTATAATAACATCATTCCAAGTATTCACAATAACGTTTTATAATAAAAATTTAAAGAAAGAAAGAGAAAAGTGATGCTGTTATCTCACGTGTTTCCATGGTAATATACTTATTCAATTTCGATATATTCGCGCAGATCACTGAACTGGTTTACTTTACATTACAAGGTGTTTGGACTGGGTGAATTGAAAGATCAATTGTACCGTAGAAATTTTGACATTTGTAGAACAAATAGTACTGTGATAAGTATTGGTTTTTCCAAAATGCGGTGACATCTTTTTAAAATTACATATTATATTTCTATAAAATCGGATCATTAGTTATTTGTTAATCAATTAGTAATCCGGTTGCAAGATATGGGTTTAATATACGGAATATAACCGCACTTGATTATTAACTTGATCAAATCCTGTGCTTGGTGAGTACGAAAGCTCTGTTACGTAGAAGTTGTAATCTAGCGGTTAGTGTTTAACTTTCGAGCAATTTTCATTTTATGTATCAAGCATAGTTTTCTACTGATGAAAGTTCATTAATTAATTTGTTAATTCCCAACGGATGGTAGAATAAAACTTGGTCGAGAATTAATAAAGTACATAAATTTAATGACAAGTTATATGAATTAATAAAGAACGATTTGGAGGATATCCATCAAGATATAAATATTCTTCGGAATAGTATTATTTCGAAATATAATAACTGAAAATATTTTCACTGTTATCCCATTTGAAGTAAAAACGGTATGGAATATAATTTTCGAGATAGAAATCCGTTGGAATGGTATATATATATATGCGGAATGATGAATCTAGATTTCATATATCGCATAGCGAAACACACCCTATATATATATAAGGCAGGGAAATATTTGTCCTTTGGTAAATGACAAGCTGGCAAAATTCCCATATCACTTCGTCACCTCGTTTAAAAATACGGCCAACTTACGAAAAAGTATGTCAGCCGGCGATTTTAAGAATATAGCTAGAAAAATATACGGATAAAAGTTTCCTGAATTGATAGCAAAGTAGTTCCTCCATGACAGCTATGGTCAATAGTTAAACTGCAAGAGTTTCTACGAGTCCAAAAGTGTAACCAGTAATATATTGGAGTCTTTATGTCTGCATATGAATAGTAGTTCGACCGCCGGGCAGTCCAGAATCCAGATTTGAAATTGAAAAATACGTCATAAGAAGCGAACTGGGGTTGGCTTACCATAAAGAATGGCTGGGAATATTGCTGCTCTGTTAGTACCTCTTTTGATTCCTCTTAGTTTTTCATGAATAAAAAATACTTTTACTGAAAAAAAAAAAAAAAAAAATGCACGATCATCATCATTCAAAACGGGACGAAAGTAAAATTTGTTTTGAATTAATATATACCGAGGGATGTAGAACCGTATTTTTTCTATCCTACCTAAGATAAACTGTCTAGATCCAGCTAGGATCTGAAGTAAAATTTGATCTCTCCTATGGTGTGTGTTAGGTACCTCGAAAAGCTACACACTAAGCAGTCGATTTTACAAGGCTGTTTATTCAGCTATAGCATCAAATTCGCACATGTGTACCTATCCCACATGCGATAATTCTGGGATGTAGTTGCACGTCGATTGGTATGCTGCTCGCTTGACACTATACAAGGATCGTCCGTGTTGAGTAAATTAAAGCAGGGACCACCTGGAGCACCGTTGATGTAGATTTTAGGCGATTGGCATACCACTTGGGTGCTTGCCAGCATCAAAAGGGCAACAAGCTTCACCTAAAACTTACTATAACAATAAGCAGTCTTGTTTCCAGCCCAAGAACTTCTTGCTTTATAACAGAGTAACGCTGTTCTGGATTCCGGTCAAAACTTTGACCAACTCTGAAAACAGTATGAAACTAAATGTACTTTCTCTACAGAATGAGGAAAACGGTTTTTAACAGAAGAAAGAACCAAGGCCTCCTTTCTTCTCGGTCTTACTAGATTACTTATGCACACTTAGCTTGCCAAACATCGTAAGGTTCCTGAAGGAAATATAATATAAAAGCAGTCGAGCTGAGCTGAGGAACAACATCTAGGAGCTACATAATTTCGGCTTTGTTTTGCACTGAAAAAATCATTTTTGGTCTAATATGGAAAGGCGCCTTTATGGTTCCTCGGCTCTTTAGTTGATGAAGATACCAGCGATCTCTCATGGTATCATCGGAAGTGGCCATTGGAGAAGACTGAAAAAATGCAGTCACCTCAATCTTCAAGAAGTCAGGATTTGCTTGTGATATTATATTCTTTCTGTTCCACATGGAAACCGTCTTCTTATGGGGTGAAATTGTCGGATCGTTATATACTTACGATGGATAAGTGTTTGAGATTTCCATCCGAGAAGCGAGAATTGTTTCGATAACTTCCCATAAACCGAAACCAAAGATGTTTCTCATCGCCAGTCTAGTATACCTACCATGCTGAGGATACTTACCCGCAAAGACGCGATAGAAGACCAGATAACTTGAGGGCCTACGGTGCTTTTTATGACGTGCATTAAAAGTATTGTCGACGGTGATTTGGTCTTACGATTCAATAAAGATGATGGACCCCATCCATCTATCCATCTATCTATCCATAATATAACTGAATGTCATAACCGAGGCACACCTCTTCTCCAAATGCTCTACTGCACTGAAATCCCATGTGAATAATAGTTCCTCTCATCGTTTATTTTTTCACCAAAAATGATCAAATATGACGTTGGGTATTTCAAAAAAATCACTAAAAGCCTACAGTTTCGATTTTTCAAAATGCCCTGATCTCCAAGGCATCGTGCTATCTTGACAGAAAACTATCCCGAGAATTTATAGAGTTCAATCGAATTTGTTGAAATTTGATTTTATCGCTAACTATTTTTGGATGAGCGTATAAATCATCATCAATACCCAGACAAAATTCGAACGATACCAAATGAATGAGTTTCTTCTTTAGATTTGATCATCAGATATTCTATTTCCTCATTTTTGGTACTGTAAAACGTGTCTTGATGACCCTAAGATCTTCGTTGCTGCAGGTAAAACTCGACTATGTATTTGCGTTAATTCGCTGAAAATTGATATTAACATTGATTATCGTTAGCATAAATACTTCTATACCGATGTGTAAAGTATCTAGAACTGTTTCATTATTCTTGGGTATCGTATAATAGTATAAAGGGCGTTATTTCGTGGACGGGGATAAGGGCTTATTAAATATAAAATAGTCTATAAAAATTCTATGCTCTCCTTCGCTTTTCTGTGCCGTATACCTACTTCGTCTTTCTACATCGCTGTTGGTTACGTTATATCGTAAAAATGGTGACTGCCTTCGAAATTTCACCCTCGTACCTGCAGGGTGATGTAGCTCCGAGTATAGCCGATTGTCTCGGTTCTCTAATCAAACGGAATGACTAACCCCAAGACAGTAAAGACTCTGGGCTTCTGGAGGGTTGCATAATTTGATGAACTATATCGTACAGCTGGATCAGGAAGAACCTTGATAAAAGAGGTTCGTCAGTTCTCGAGAGTATGATAGCAAATGGGAAATGAACTGAAATTTATATCAATATCCTATATTCCAAATCATCGGATTAAATTTTCAAAATATTTAGATCATTTTTACTATTCAAATTACGAAACACGTTGATGTTTAGGTTTGTTTTATCTGTAGTTATAGGTACTGCATATATACATATGTATACATACGACAGGTAGCGAGTTATTGAATTTTTAATTACAAGGGTTTAATCGATCGACAATTAGTGACAAATTTTAATAGGGAAACGTGTATTTTATCTCTTACATTCTTCAACAATAATAACAATATGGCAATAATGATGACAGTGATGATAATAATAATAATAATAATAATAATAGTAATAATAATAATAATAATAATAATATGATGCGATAGATAAATACGTAATTCTGATATAATAATGAAGATGATAAAAAATAACAGACGATTCCAATAAATCTATAGTAAAATTAGTGGAATTCGTAACAATTAAGTAACAATTTTTTTTTTCTTTTTTTTTTTTTTCAATTTATTCATTTTGTATTCATAATTTTTCGTTTCTTTTTTTTTTTTTTTTTCTTTCTTTCGCTAAGTACACGTCAACTTTTTTGTTGGTTTTTGTTTTTCTCTTTTTATTTCTTTCTCTCTCTCTCTCTCTCTCTCTCTCTTTCTTTCTCTTTCTCTTTTTATTTAACTTCTTTTTAATTTATTTATTTTTAATTTATTTTATTTTTTCTGTCTTTCTTTGTAGGTACAGATTATGATTTTCATTCATGTCCGACATTTAAACGTTGTGTATAATATATATATATATATTTATATTCAGTTACAAATTCTCTTAACATTAGGGTTTAAAAATCGGACAAATTTTCAATATTTTTAACATTATTTTTTGTTTATTTATTTTTTTTTTTCATTACGAGCTATAACATTGATTTGATTCGATAAAACGGCGACTAGGGGCCGCCGCCCCGGGAATGTTTGAGAAAATTGAAAAAATCGAGATAATATATTATATAAGTGCAATATAATAAGATAAGTGGCAGCGGCACCTATTCGCCACGTAATTTTCAATTATTTTATTTATTTTATTTATTTATTTATTTATATTCATGAGTTTTTTTTTTTTTTTTTTGTTTTTTTCTCCTTTTTCCTTTTTTTTTTCTCTTTTTTTTTTTGATTACGAAGTAAAATATTGCACCCTATACTCAGTTAATAGGTAGACATAATTACATCTTAATTAATAACGACCTGCTTAGAATTCACATAATTTTTTTTTTTTTTTTTTTTTTCTTATATTGAAACATTTTTGGCAACACAGTCCCTTAGGTAAGATATACACACTAATTTTAGATGCTTTTTAATTACAAATTGTTCATATTATCCTATTAAAGAATATTTTTCATTTTATTCACTATTCGACAGGCCAATTGTATGGCTTTATCAACATTAATCACGATTTTAATTCATTTTTTTTATTCATATATATATTTATTTTTTTGTTCGTTATTTTATTTCGTCATTTTCACAACTCAGGTGCACAAAATTCACCTGACGATGTAAAAAAAAAAAACAGTTTTTTTCTTTTTTTCATTTTTTCACACTGCATTTGCGGTTCATCCATATTTTCTCATTTATTAGTAACACCTAAAGCCCGAGATTGGTATCACACTCGCCAACAAGGATTTCGTATCACTCGCTATATGATCAATTTATTAAAAATCCGACGAAAGCTCGAAATTTTATCGACCATGTGCCTTTTTTTTCTTCATTTTTGATTTTTTTTTTTTTTTTTTTGTTTGCCTTCTGGAATACATATGTGCAGAGAAAGCATAAAAACCAAACCGTTACAAAGTATATACCTACTCCTTCAGTTCCAAAGCACTTAAAGAGAATGGCGAAGAAGTGGCGAAGGAAAAGTCTACGAAGGGTGATATCGGGTGGATCTCGATTTAATTCCAACCCTTGAGATTCTATCAAGAGATTTCCTAGATCTGTACCGATGCGATGTGATCTTACACTGAAATTCTTCGTCCAGGACTAGTGTGTGTGTAAAAAAAATTTGATATCAAACACCCCCATAAATGTCTTGAGCAGCTTTTCCCCATTTTACTTCTGATTTTTATATAGCTTGCAGTTTTGTTATAGTCGTAAAATTTTTAAATGTGATAAGGAGCAGAATGAATTATTATGAACGCAGGAAAATAAAGGCGACCGAAAAAATGTAAAAAAATAAAATAAAAAAGATCAATTTTCAAGTATGTCACACGGTCTTCTGTTAAACGAAAAAAGAAAGAAAAAAAAAAAAAAATTGTATCTCGTAAATTATATTTCTACCAAGCGACTAGGTATCCCAGAAGTTATATTAACCCTTGGTTTATCCTTTCGGCGGTTTCCTGGAGCGAAAGGTTTCCCCTTGCGTAGTTGGTCCAGGTGTCCCAAGGGTGACCCAGCTGGCCCGACTCGGTATAGGGATGGCCGTAAAAAAAGTTTGGGTCGTGATATTTTGAACGCGCGTTACACCCGAGACAAGTTTGATACCAGGGCGGTTTCTCTTAACCTGAGTAAGTTTCGGTGCGGTGACGCGACGCTACGGTGTATATGACATCACCTCGTCACTTTCGAAACCATAAACTTTGACACTATAAAGTCGAGGTTCGGAGGAGAATCTGATTCCCATGTTATACTTTTTGGTGAAATGAAAATTTAAAAGCAATGTCCCAAAAAAAAAAAAAAAAAAATTTCTATACCTTCCTTCGAAGGGTTTAGTAATACGAAAGCCAACTATATATACTTTTGATGTTGATAATCTTTATTCTTCCCCGTGAATCAGAAATTTTCGTTTTAAGGATGTACAGGTGGTACAATCGGCATCAAAACAATAAGACAGACAGAAAACCGAATTTGATAATTTTTGATAATATTAATGCGAAAAATGATTGAATAATATCGAGGGGCGGGTATTCCCACAACCTCGGAAAATAAAAAAACTGTCAATTTCGTGACAGAATTTCGAAAATACCAACAATCATGAAAAGTTGTATAAACATTTTACAAGTATGTGCTGAAAATGGATAAAATTGTTAATTTTTGATCCGATTTCAAAATTTCAGGGTTTGTTATACTCAAGTCAGTGATAAAATCTCTACGAACTCACTGAAAAAAATTTTGCATAAAACACTGATATTCAAGTAAAAAATGTAACAGTATATGTATCATATGAATCTCAGAATGCATTCGGATTGTGAACAACTGAATTTTCACTCAAATATGAGTGTTTTATGCAAAACTTTTTACAGTGAGTTCGTAGAGATTTTACCACTGATCATAACAAACCCTGAAATTTTGAAATCGGATCAAAAATGAGCAATTTTAACCATTTTTCAGCACATACTTGTAAAATGTTTTTACAACTTTTCGTGATTGTTGATATTTTCGAAATTCTGTCACTAAATTGAGGGTTTTTTCATTTTCCGAAGTTGTGGGAATATCCGCTCCTCGATATTATTCAATCATTTTTCGCATCAATATCATCAAAAACGATCAAATTCGGTTTTTGTCTGTCTTATTGTTTTGATGCCGGTTGTACCACCTGTATACATCCTTAATTCATATGGCCTGGTTTTCGAAATTCCACGTTCGTATTCAGCTCGCAGTTGCTTTTCTCCGGTGTTACGTGAAACGAGTAGGTAGGTAGGTATATATGTAGGTATATATATATGAAGGAAGGTAGGTAGGTATATAAAAGTGGATAATAACTCTGTATGCTAAGCCCTACCGCTAACGACCTGTGCCTAATCACCGCGGAGGACACGGGCATAACGCGTGAAATAGAAGTTGAAATTTCCATTCTGTTGGTAAAGTTTGAGTGTAAAGGTCCACGGTTTATGGCTGGCTGGCTGGTTGGTCTCGGTGCGTATCATACCGTCGACGTCGTGCTTATACCCATAGTACGTATACGAATAATGCGTAACTGCTTTAAGAATGACACCGAAGATAAGGAGGGTCGTATTTATGAGCGATATCCTATGTTTTGCTCAGGGAACACATACCCCGTTTCACATTTCCGAGGGATTTTTCAAATATTCTCTCTACACACGGAGAAAAATTTATAGTAAATTTTCTCATACTCATATAGTAGTTGTGTCATATACTTTCAATATGACGATTGTTCCTATACTTTATACCTAACGTCACCATGAATATAGGAATGTCTTTCTCACATTCATGGAACATTGAGTATAATGTATCGGAACGATCGTCATATTGGAAGTATATGACACAACTACTATATGAGTATGAGAAAATTTACTATAAATTTTTCTCCGTGCAAGAAAAAAAGAAAAAAAGAAAAAAAAATTTCAACAACATTCTGTACTTTTTTCTTTCTTTCTTTCTTTTTCTTAACAAAATGCTTTTGCGGTATAAAGAATATAAATCAAAGACTGGTAGAAAATTATCGAAATGTTCTTTTTTTTTTTTTTTTTTTCCCTTTCATTTTCTTCTTCTTCTTCTTCTTTTTCTCAATATCATCATTCCGAAATTGTTCATCTCGCGAAATTCTTTGACTTACAACCACCGAGTCACATGTAGGTTAGGCTACAGTTCCTTTTTTTTTTTTTTTTCTCTTTTTTTTTTTTTTTTTTCTTGGCCGATGATGAAAGGGAGCCGAGAAATAAAGGTTAGCGGAAAGTTGTTTGTCAAGTTTACTCCCCGAGCTTTTTCGGTTATCTCACGTCTCCGTGACCCAACTTGGTCTCAGGCACATCTTTTGGTCTCTGGCCATTCCGGTCACCCGTCTTTTTATTTCTTTCATTCTCTCTCTCTCTCTCTCTCTCTATTCTTTTTTCTTCTTCTCTTGTATCTTTTTCCCCGACAGAAAGAGGAAACCTCGTTCTGGGAAAGAATTAGAAGAAAAAAATAAAAATAAAAAAAAATAAAAAAAAAAAAAAAAAAACAGTTTTTCTACACAGATACGAACGATAAATTTTCAAACCGTTATATCGCAACTTGGGATCTTCTACGAGCCATCGATATTTCACGGAAACCGTTAGCGGTTGGCGTAAGTGCCAAGTCGTGTACCAACGAGACCAGAATCGCTTGTAATTCGTCTACGAATACGACAAACTATTCTCTATCCAGAAATTTGGTTCATACTCTAGACGGGACTATTCGGTATGTCGTCGGTTAAGTTATGACCTAAATTACACGAAGCGAAGGTGTGGGAATTCGATGCGAATACTTAAGCAGAGTATCGATTAGTCGAAATTTATCAATTTCTTTTTTTCTTCTTTTTTTTTTTGTAAGTGCCTAAAATGTTTCCCTCCTTTTTTCTGATGATAGAAATAATCAGATTAACAAAAACTAGCCCTCGGTGCTTTTTTCTACGTTATCGAGTATAATCTGAAATCAAACCAGGTACTACCTAGGTATATCTGTGTTTTAATTCTAAATACACAGCAAGACGTCGAATGAAGAAAAAAAAAGAGGGAGGCGAATAAAATGCGAAATTGTTAGGGAAGAAAAAGACATTAACAAGAAGAAAGTAGACCTTGGTTTTAAAGGAGGATTGCGAGGGGTGTAAGTTTAGAATTAAGACTCGGTACGGCGTTTATAAAGGCAAAGAGGCCAGAGGAACAACGCGCGACACTGATATCGGAACGAAAAGCGCCTCCTCGGTGTTTCTGCTTATTTATATATATAATAAATGTCCGTGGAGGAGGGAAGTCACTTTGGCAAACACAAACGCTTATAACAAACAGATAAATAGCAGAGATTTTATTAATATAAAGGTACCTATATAAATATATATATATATATACCAAGAGTATGAAATTCTGAAGGGATTATTACTGAATTACCTTGGATAAGACTTTAGGATGTTAAACAAACTATGGCGATGTTGTAATATCATTTTTTTTTTTTTTTTTTTTTTTTCATTTTTTCTCTATTCACGGTTTACCTCGTTTTAGCAAACAAACAAAATGAACAAAAATAAAAACAAGAAAGTAACGCAAAGCGAAGGAAAGGAAGGGAAAGGAAAGGAAAAAGAGGGAATAAACAAAGCGCGCTGTTCAAGGAAAGAATATAAAATACTATAACAACGGTCATTTCTTTTAACGGTCAAACGATACTTTTGTTCGCTGTCGTGTACCTACACCGATTTGTTGTCCAGTTTTGTTAAAGCTTTTGTACTTCAAACGCGAGTAAACTTTAACGGGATACGGTTATCCTACCGCCAAGTTAAAATGGGCTAAAATTCCAGAGCTTTCGTCGTTGTTTTATATTTTTCATTTATTCTATACAGAGACATCTATCGCGTTACTTTGTCGGGTTTATCATTCTTTTCTTTTAAAAAATTGTTTTTTCTTTCTTTCTTTCTTTTTTTTTTTTTTTTTGATTATTCCTCAGCTGTTATAATAAATCTTTAAGATTTTTAGTCAACGCAATATTACACAATTATTTATTATGGCGTTTTATCTTCAGGTGTAGGAGAATTTTATATTTCATACACATATATACATATATATGTGTGTGTAGGTATATATTATAAAATCACCAAAAATCCGAATGATGTCAGGCAATTTTATATATATATATATGTATATATATAAATCGATCGATTATTAATTATGTCTTTCAGCGCGATATAATATGGTATATATTATGATTTATCTGATGAAAATTCTCGATTATTGTAAATGGAATAAATGGAATTTTTTATTTACATATTGGATTTGGGTTATAGTTTGTCTTTTTTATACTTTTTTTTTTTTTTTTTTGTGCGTTACTATTTTCATCATATTATTAATGTCTTCACTCTTTTCTCGCAGTTTGAGCGCATAGTTTTTTTTTTTTTAGTCCGGCCTTTCTACTCGTAGGAAAATAGTAAAACTACCATTAATCGTTTCACTTTTTTTTTTTTTTTTTTTTTTTTTTTTAATGCAATCCGTTTATACCAACTGTTTTAGGTCGAAACTTTTCGCGATCTTTTCACCGTCTTCTAAACCAGAATAATGACGTATACATCGCTACAAGAAAAGTTGATTAAAAAAAAAAAAAGAAGAAGAAGAAAAGAAAAGAAAAAGAAATAAATTTAAAAAAAATTCCACGAACTCAACGCACTTTCCGCGATCGTCGCAGGTAGGCATGGTGCTTACTTCTTCAACGATTCACGGTTCACCTCAAATTTTCACAATCATCTAATAAAAGGTTCGTATAGAAATTCACTTTTCCGCTAAACAATTATCTTTCACATCCGAGAACCAGAGAACTTTTATTAATTTAAAAGTGGAGCTGTGATTCCTCGGCGAAATTTGTCTGTAGATCGAGTGAGGTGAGCGATGAGGTGCGATACCCTCAGCCAGGGCTGCGTCACATAAACACATCGCCTAGAGCGGTGAGATTTTTTCTCGTAGGCGTTGATCCGACATTAGAAGTTCCTTCATCTTCAAAAGTAACCATTTTTTCACGACTTTTAGCTGCATTCATAGCATCCGTCATTCGGTTAACTTGAGTCCCAGGAGTCCTTAATGCCGATGTTGCAGAAGCTGGCCTTAGGACGGAGGCCGGTGGCGGAGGAACCGCAATATCAGATACCGCAGCGGCCAGATTAAATTCGCTGACGCTCCGCGGTACGAAATACTCAAAATGTCCTGGACCATCGTCAGGCGAAATTCCAGGTCCCCCAGATCTCCTCATGGGTTGTCCTCTCTGGAAATGTGAGTTAGTCCGACAGTCGTTCATGCCGATTTTTTTTCTGGGCAAAGAGTGGTGACCTGGCGAGGGCGCGGGTCTTTTGCTCTGAGAGATATGCGATAGGGTGTTGTGGTTGTGTGAGTGAGATAGTGCTGCGGGGGCCAATTTTCCATCCCCCGCACCACGGGGGTGTCAGGACGCCGCGGATACGACTGACATCGGAATACCCTCTTCATCAGCGCCCGTTGGACCGCCTCGACAATCCGAGGACTCGGTACCGGAAGACCCGGTTCCACCCATGCCGCAAAATTTACCAACTGCACGGACCAAGTGAAGAACTTGCTCTTGTACGAGGTTGAAACACATAGCAATTAGCCCCATACCTAACAAGATGTACAATGAACAAGCGCAGAGAGACAATTCCTCGAGAGTTGCTGATGGTGCGGCTGCTCCTCCTGGTACTAAGTCGCCAAATCCTATCGTACCTAGGCTAGTAAAGCAGAAGTAGCTGCTTTCCAAAAGGGTCCATCCCTCAAGTCTGTTGAATAGAACAGCTCCACCGCATATATAGGCGATTATTATCAGCAGACATAGAGTTATGGGAATTTTTACAGCTTTTGGACAAGGTGCTCGGTGATGAAATGAGTGATGGTGTCCTTTGCTGGTTGGATCTAGAGCCGTGGATGAAGAGGCTGCTTGAAGGCCCTCACTTCCGCAGTCTAGTAGTACGACGCTTCCTGCTCTACCCAAGTCGTCGCAGGAACTGTCTTTGCTGGGGTAATAATTACTGGGGGATTTTGAGTCGACGTGATTGTGGTATGCCTTGGTTGGTTTTCGGGTGCAATTTCGAGGTCTGCAAAGTCTGCCGTAGAGACGACGGAAACTTCGGGCTAATACGTCACCCACGGTGCTGAGGTAGACCAGGAGCAATGGTATTCCGGCCAGGGCGTAGATTATGGTGATCAGTCGGCCCCATATCGTCTTTGGTACCACACTTCCGTAACCTGAAATCATAGAAATTTTTATAGTTTATCATTTATAATTTTTATAGATGTACATGGATTAATCCATGAACGTAAAGCGATCGAACAAAATAATGTAATTAAACCCATGAAATAGGGTGCACATTTTTTATAAGCTACTTCGAGGGATCTCAGTATTTTTTTTTTTTTTTATTCTTGAACTTTAGCTTCCAAAGTTGTTTTACTAAAATATGTATTTTTTATGCGAAGCATGTGTGATAACTTGTCCTGTACATAATCAAAATTCATTTCAAGGTAAAACTTTATCGATAAAATGAAGAAAAGTTTCAATCGATTCTTAATTCTAGTAACTTTTTATACTTTCCTAAAGTGAGCGGGGTGTATCACGTATTATGGATTTTTAAGATTCACTTCGAGTTCAAAGCCTATAGCTTCACACCAAAATATAAATAACATTTAATTGATTCTGTTTAGTAACTTTATAATAAGTCCCATATATACTTTGTACAAGGCATAATGAAGTATCAAGAAGAGAAAAAGAAGGACAAAATTATTCGAATTCGATTTCCTCGGCGAACAATGTAAAAACCATCGGTAGACTCTATTTTTGCACGAAACGAACATTTTTTTGGACGTATGTGTTCGGAATTGAAATAGAATTTGCGCTAAGTTGGCCTTTTTTTTGCGTTTTTGACGCCTGGGCTCGGATAATAATCGAAATATGACACATTTCGACCAAAAGGAGGTGGGCGACTAGGGATGGGCCTTAAGTATGAAAAATGCGGAATACGAATGAAGAATGTATGTGTCATATTTAAAGTAAAATATCGTCTGAACATCAGAAGTGAACGAATGTCATTGGAGGTTTCTTTCTTTTTTAAATATTTAGTTCCTCTTTCATGAAGTTTACGATTCTTGGCGCGGCTGAGCCAACCACCACGAGGACTTTACGCACTAGACATAAACCATACCATTTCGATCAGGAAATTCTTGGTCCTTTCGTATCCCCGCGTATTCCTCGATGTCCGAATCAACGCAAGGCGAGGTTTACGACGATCTAGGGGTACGCGCGGTCCCTAGGAGCTGCCCCAAGAGAGCCAGCAGTCCCTTGCACCACCGTCACCAGATGGGCGAACAAGGGACAAGGGATGGCGACGACGCTGCGCCGTGGGTGGGGGGGGGGGCACTCCGCGATATCGACGGTATAATTTGATCGGTCCGTGAGATGAATATTTCAGATTTTTCGAAGCGTATATAAAAGACGAAGGAAAGATTTATTTTAGGCTGCAGTAGAAACGGTGATGAGAGATGGTTAGCCTTAGGCAGAACCCGTTTCGATTTCCTTCAACGAATCATCGCATCGCATAGATATAAGGGAAATCGAATTTATAATAGTGCAGCGTGGGATTTCAGTCACGTTTCCAGACCCCGTTATCCCCCTTTTATTCTTATTATACAATATTGCTGACATTTTGATTATGGAAGCACGAGGCATAAGACGTAAAATCGACTGCGATAAATTCAATAGAATATTATAATACAAA
Source organism: Tenthredo mesomela (assembly GCA_943736025.1). Lineage (NCBI taxonomy): Eukaryota > Metazoa > Arthropoda > Insecta > Hymenoptera > Tenthredinidae > Tenthredo > Tenthredo mesomela. Next base: position 21,954,184 of record OX031016.1, on the reverse strand, counting down.
GAAATGTCAGCTAATATTTAATCACAATCAAAAATTATATGAAATTCACAAAATTAGCTATATATCTATAGAAAATTCATGACTCCTATTTCTGAACCAAGCGCTTCCTGGATCGGATATATTTTAGATGCTATAGATCGCTTATGGATATCGGTAGAACATTATAGGTGTACTCAATAGGTTCTCTTTGAAAGATCAACACTCTGTCATATGAAAAGACAACTTTTGGGCCTGATGGGGTCCCCTTTGTCGGGAAGTTGTGACGGTTGGAAAGTGAGGGTAGTATGTGCCGATAAGAGGTTACGGCTAGCCAATTTAACAGGAACTTTGAAGGGAAGCTGTGCCAGGGTGGCCGATAGCGATGGGGATAGTACGGTATGGTCGTGCGGCGAGGGTTTTGCAGAAGGGTAGTTGACACGGGATCGTCGGCAAAGAGTGTGCGGAGACTCCCCTCCTGGGAAATCATCCCATTCGCTTCGCATCGTTTTGCCTTTAGCCTGGGCCCGTCAATGAGTTTTCGTCGAACGTGCGCACCTCGACCAATCAGGAGCCCATGACCCGCCGACAATTAACTCTCAAACACGTAACCCACGTGGAAACTTGAACCTGAATTTTGGCTTAATTGGATTAGTCCGCTTCCAGTTTCTGGCCAGGTGGCTTTTCCAGATTTCCGAATTTTCAACGCGTTATATGCTTCAAGTTGTACAAATCCGACAACCGTCACGATTCGCGTTTACAGTTTTTATTGCGTACCTGGTCAAAAAAAAAAAAAAAAAAGGAAAAATAAAAAATGATGAAATCATTTAGGAAATGAAATAACGGAGTCTCAATTTCGTGTTAGTATAATATTTTATTCTTGAAGGATCGATCTAAATTATTGTTATATTTTAAATAATTACGAAGGCAGAGCAATTAAAACTCCCAATAAATTCGATCAAGTTTAAATTTCCCAATTTGTACTCCAATTACCTGTACCGGGTGCAGGCTGATAAAAGACGACCGGTTAGGGTTAGGCGGTAGGTACTAAAATTTAACTTAAAACACTTAAAGTCTACCGATTGTTAGAGAATTGATTTTTCGGATATATAAACGAAATTCATTCAACTATAACGGTAAGCAAAATGTGGCAATTTTCAAATACTGAATACATATAGCGAAATTATGTTGCCAAATTGCAGCCAGCTTTCATTGGAGCATAAATTCCTCTATATAATCCAAAGGTATCTCGAATGTAATAATTTTGCATAAATAAACGATAAATAAAAGCAAAATATCGTTAGGCAGCGCGAAGCCTTCATCCAGTGTTTCCATGGGGTCTCTTTACAATATCTGATCATGAAGGGACTTGATAGCTTTTTCTACTGCCACATTGGCTTCGCGCATTGGATCCCCTACGTCGTTTGAATCCCCTAGATCCCCTAGATTCGCGAGAAAACGCATAAGTATATAAACAAGCTAGAATCTTCATCCTTTCCGTGTCGAAGGAATAGATTGGAAGACATATATCTAGCGTTCACGAAGTAAAGCTGGGGAAAACAGATCGTGGAAAAGAGCCAAGTCGGTTCCGTACGCTATGCAATACCAATAGATACAAAATTATCAACAATTGCAGAAATAAGATCCGCGAGGTCCGATCTAGAGGATCAATAAATAAAATTAGTAAAAAATAGTCAATAAGTGGCTGAAATCAAGGAACAATCTTCGCTATGCTGAAGATATACCAACCCAAGTCTCTCTGAAGCATCAGATACTCCCTACACTCAGAAAAAGGTCTTGTAGACACAACCAAAATTCGGGTTATTATATGCACAATCACATTTTTTGTTCAGTCAACCAAAAATTTTGTTGGAATAGCCAAAATTTTGGTTGTCACAACAAAATTTTGGTTATCCGAACGAAATTTTTGGTTGACTGAACAAAAAATTTGATTGACTGAACAAAAAATGTGATTGTGCATATAATAACCAAATTTTGGTTGTGTCAACAAGACCTTTTTTTGAGTGTACAACTTGAATTATATTGCGTTCAATAATCAATAATCAATTAATAATAAATAATTTTCATATCGCATTTATAAAATAGTTTCGATTTGCTCAAGAAATTAGAACCTCGGGAAAAGATCGCTTCTATAGTTTATCTCGAAATAATAATAAAAATGAAGAATTCATTACAGAATTATGAGCGAAACGCGAGAGCTATTCTAAATTGAAATAGACAATTCATGTTGATAATTGATACTGACAATTGATATTGACCTGAAAGACAGCTCAATATCGTTAGTTAATTAAACTAAACGCAGTTTCGACGTTATGCTGTCAGTAACCATAGTTTGTCTTCAGAATTAGTTGCCTAACAAGATCGTGGTCCTGCAGGCTGGAATATGGACCGAAGTGCATCATGCCAACACGTTTACGAGGTATACCTATACCTCGACGACTTATTTCGAGAGCTCTCAGCGCGCTTGATTACGAGAGTGTGTGTTTTAATTACAAGTTTTAATGCACCAGAGGAATTAACGCTCTTGTATGTGCAGCTAACCCCCAACTATTATTTATCACCACTATGCGCTGATTATAATTTCTCCTTGCACCTTTTCCCAAACCCATATATTAGCTACAGCTAATCGCAGGCTTGTGTATCGCTCTAGATCGCAACCAATCTTCAAATAAATTATTTTATCTTTGCGTTCTGCTATTCATTCAACAATATTTCACAGAAATATCATTCACTCTATATTCACGTATGCGAATATACCTACATATTATATGCATATAATATACAAACGCGAATTTCAGCAAATCGAAATTCCACCCGATCGCAGCTGGTAGATCATCGATCATAGATTACAGACAGTGCTGGTGGGTGGTGGATGGATCCTCCAGCTACCACCAACCACGGCTTATCCAAAGCGCAATGCTGATTGCTATAATCGGAAGATGAATGGGTCCTGCGGTGATGCTATCTGTGGACCTGGCTGTCCGTTGTTGATTACTTTACACCGGGCCATGCCGCTGTAATACAACTTTTTGATACCTATCTACTGTAAAAAATGCTTTAGCAATCAATTTTTTGTTCCACCGTAAATTTTGGGATTTACTCATTTTTTTTTTCGGTTTATATTCGGGAAAATGACAGACCAGAAAATGTACGATTCGCGCAGCGGCGATGTGGCGAATAGAATTCTAGATTCTCCCGACGAACCAGAAGACGAATTCAATTATACTCATTAGAATAATAGATATATTCTAGACGGATTTTCTAATTGGAGAAATTGTAAGATGATGGGTTGAGATTCGAACATTGGGTGGTATTTTTAAACATGCTACCAGGTCCTTCCCAGACAGCACGAAATATTGCCCAATATTGTAGCAACATTGAAATATTGTAGCAACATTGCAGCAATATTGCAATGTTGCTACAATGTTGCTACAATATTGGGCAATATTCCGTGCTGTATTATTATTATATTGTAGCAATATTGCAGTAATATTGCAATGTTGCTACAATATGGGGCAATATTTCGTGCTTTCTGGGTTTTCATGCACGTTTTTCTTGAAAATTCATTTCCTGACTCGTTCTGTCTGATTTTAAAACAATTTATCATCATTTTCGTCTTCCTAATTTCCTATTAAACTGAATTCAATATTGAAACTTAAAAATCATCAACAGATAAATTGCTACTCTGTATGGCATCGAGGATCATTACCATTCCCATGTCGAAATCAATTTCAAAGGTCAGAGGTGAAGCTGATGCGAGCGGTGGTTAATTTGGAATATCGGAATACCGGTTCAAAGAAGATTAGCAATTAGCGTACATGGGAGTCAGTTTCGAACAGCGGGATTATCGCGAGAAATAAGGTAAAATCTGTTCAAATCCTGTCATCCTTGAAAGGAACTAACGTTGTAAGGTATGAGATATGACGTTGCCTCTATATTTAATGAGAGCAGAGTTAGTTTTTACCAGTAGCCGTCAGGGTTGGTCGGATGCGTTGACGAGGGTCAGGTGTCGCGGTGGCGATCGACGTGGTTCCTTTTAGAATCCCCAGCTCTTCCGGGGGTATAGCAACGCTGACCACAACCCCGAGTGAATGTTCAACCCAATTCGTAGCAATTCTGTCCAATTCCATAATATTAACGTGTCCCCCCTCTTTGTCGATCTAAGAATCGTAATATGTCACGAAAAGGACACAACGCGACTTCTGAACTTTTGTAAAATCTTCTTAAGGTAAATTTCTGGTTAAAAATGACGAGCCATATATAACTCCAAAATTTCGAGTATTACTCCCTGCTTCCAAGAGTTATGAGAAAGTTTTAAATTACTCACAGAGTCTTCCATTTGTCATCAATTTGATTGAGATGAAACGTGGAGTAGTAAACCGCTTATTGCAATAGGGGAGGAAAAAAGAAAACAAAAAAATAGATGGAAGATTCGTTCTGGATAAGGTAACATTGAACATCCCCCCATTTGTACTTCGCATGAATTATGGCATATGAAAAACTGCGCGGGGTTACTTCCTGTTGGTGGAAGCAGAAGGAGAAAAGTTTTCTTGGAGGGTGTTGAACAAACTCGAGTATAGAATAGAAAACAGAGTAAACAAGAGCGTGGGTCTCCAGGAGGGACACAAGTGTTGGCCGAATAAATCAGGTAAAAGAAAGAAAAAAAATATTTTAAACGAAGATTAAAAAAAAAACACCCGAATTTTAAAGTGCGATCGTTGACCGAAGTAATACGTCATTCAATTAAAACTTTGACCGAAGTATATTTCATTCCTGAAACTTCATTCTCGAGAGGGGAATGAAAATTGTAAGAAATAAAGAAAAAAAGAAAAAAATTGGAAAGGAAAAATCCGATCCGGTATAATGACCACGGTGAGTGGTATCTGCTCAATAATCTCTTCAGGACATATTTTCGGTATATAGTTATGAGACGAAAATTGAAGTACGTTTCCCATTGAGCCATATGAATTCTGACTCCCATTTACTTCCGATTTTCAACTTCGGTAAATTCTGCTATTCATTCTTTAACCGTTCTGCAAGTTTGCCGTTCCTTTCCCTCTTCAGTAAATCATGTCCGCATTAGCTTACGACTCTTCGTATTATAGTACATAACGAAAGATAAATCTGTCGGAGGAGAAGGAGGAGGAGGAGGGGGAGGAGGAGGAAATCTGAGTTCTTTTAGTGACCATCAGTCTCTGGTGATCACGAGGAGTTCTAATCTAATCATACCATAAATTGCTTGACATCGATCGTCTCATAAAAAAAAAAAAAAAAAAAAGAAAGAATAAGAAGAAGCGAGCTGGCTTGTGCGTTATCGACACATCGATATCGAGTTCCATAATTTAGGAAAAGTCGCGAAACCGGCAAGGTACAAGGTATCAAATACTTTTCCCAGAATAGCCCCCAAGCGTCCGTCGTGAATAAATTAAAAACACATTCTATTCATCATTGGCTGGTTCCTCCTGAGGGATGTTGTACGCTAAAAGTGGGTCACTATAATAGGTATGTACGGTTCGAATTTTTCCGTCGCTTTTTATAGCTCCGCTTTTAAAACGAGGGAATACCCATCCGCCTGTAAGAGCAAATATTTCCCAATTTTTCGCGATGGTAAAACTAAAGGATCCCTTCTTGCGGCAGTGCGGGTTTTGTTCCACTTTTCTCTCGCTTGATAATGCGTTATCAAAAGATACGTCAATACGTCTTCATCTATCAATGAACCGAATTGGTTCGATTTGTTTTATGGAAAAATGAATTAATATGAAAAAAAGAAGAAAAAAAAAAAAACACTTTTTTCAACACGATTTCTTTTCTCCCTCGATTTGGTTCGAATTTTGTCAATTTCTTATAGGATCGAGTGCAACGACCGATAACGAAACAGATAAGAATCTTTAAGGCATTGACATGGACCGGAAATTAACGGCACCTACTCGAACGTCAGGTACTATAGCGACGAACAATGTTCGATACGAAATGAAACTCTTTGTGACTCAGAGCGGAAATTTCAACGTACCTACTCAGGAGGGTCCACACAAACGATTTAACCGAAATCATAAGGAATTGATTTCGGATTTTCTTCATATTCGCGATAAAAGTGATGTTTAGAAAAAAGGCAAAGAAGAACCACAATTTTTTCCCCCGTACCATATATGTAACATACCTGGTTCTGATTTTTTTTCTCCAACTACCGTAATAATTATTTGCAATTAGTCGTAATCCGTCGGGAAGGATTTTTGAGTAATTTGGACAGTCATTCAGAACTGTATAATAATTATAGAGGAGCAATTTTGCTGCAGTGTCTGTTCAATTCAAGTCTCTAATTTCATCACTGCACGCATTTAAATATGTAAAAAAAAAAAAAGAATTTTTTTGCATCCGAAGAGCCACTCATTTATTCCGCATCAACAATTTTGGGGATATACGCCCGTTGCTCGTTAATCCAGAGAAGCCTATATCGATTCGCGCCTCCCACGTCTACTGCTTCGTCGCAGTTGACAGAAGAGTGATACACCAGAGAATTAACTGAAATATTTCTCCTGTTTAAAGACAGTATATGGTGGGTATAAGTTACAAGCTAGATCCATTTGCCGAGATTAAAAAGCAGTAGGCTGCTGCTGTCTTCATAGCTTTCAGCAAGGAATAAAATTTCTCAACCGAATCCACCGAAGTAAACGAACGAGCTGCGACGTTCTATTACCTAACATACTACCTACTTTTATTTGCCGATTGAAATAGTATAGAGAAATGTCGTAATGGAGGTAAAAATTCTCTTCTGCATTGTAGAGAAAACAGCAAAAAAAAAAAAAAAAAGAAGGAAAGCAAAAATAAAAAAGAATACAAAAATAAAATAAAATAAAAAAACAAGAACTGCCGTAAACTCAACAACAAAAGGTTACAGCCACCAGGTTACTCTGTGGGGCTTGGCCAGGATAACGTAAGTTAGCTCACAAGAACACCCACCATCACCATCAAAGTTCTTCGACGAGAGAATTTACGATTCGAAACGCGACACTCCATTTACTTCGACTGGCACGAACCATTTCAAAGTGGATGAAATCAATTTTTGAGTAAATAATAGAGTTTAGCGAGAATGAAACTCCCCTATTTTTCACCTCTCTATTCTCGGCACTAAAGATCCTTCAATTTTTGACTGAGAAAAAAAAAAATTATCTCACGTTTTAGTACATACTAAGCGTTTTTCTATGGGAAAAAATGGCAGTCGAAACGAATAAGCGATTACTACTTTGATTCTGGTGTACCATGTGGTTAATAGTTTGGCGAAGTTGGACCAGACATTGACTGCTGACGGTAGTCCATGGCATTGGACAAACCATTGAATCATGGGATTCCGTCAAGCGCAGAATTCCCTTTATGACTTGTTGCCCTGCTGAACTGCAGGAGGCCATCAGCATCTCACAGCGTGCATGTCCAGTACAATATCTATTATAGCCACACACACACGCGCGTCTACGTTATGTTGATAATGCTTGAACGACATGGGACGCAGAAATTTTATGGGGCTTGGTTCATCTTGTACATAGCGATATGTTGTTTCAAGAGTTGAATAAAGCTGGAAGCCTCTTGATTGAATATGGTGGTTTTTTTTTTCAGATCGAAGAGGTGGGTCGAGTTACCGAACCGGATGATATTCCTCTTGTTGAGATTCCCATATTAATTTATAGTTAGCCAATTTAGAAATTTGATAGATAGCGAGCTAATGGAGTGAAGAAAGTGTATGAATTTTGGAAATTGAAAGGTTGGACATAACGCGCAGGTATCGGGCTGTGTAAGTGGAACAATTAAGTGGAATCGTTATTAAGGCAATTTCCGAAATCCTCGACACTTTAGTTAATAATGATCGTTCACTGGCCCAGGATTATCACCTACGGAAAATTGCGCACGCGTCGAAGTTCGCGATCCGTTTATATGCACGTTCACGTAATATACATATCCTCTCTCCTACCCTCAACCCTCGCGCTAAGCCGCCATTACACTCTAAAACTAAGTCCTTGATCATTTTCATTAACATAACGCGTGATGCACCGAGACACCAATTTGTTGGAGGGTTAATTCTGCAGGAAAATCTTACTTGAAGATGATTTTCATTATGAAAATACAGAATTTATCATCTGACGAGTCATACGGTAATTAAATTACATATTTCACAACATTATCTTGATGGAAGAAGAAATTATATAGGAAGTTCTAAAACACACGGAAGACAGCTCTAGGCTCTTTTTTTTAGTATTTTCTGCAAGACGGATCGTGTTTTCTATTTGATTTCACCCTCGATAAAATCTTCCCTTTTCAACCCATAAAGCTAGCTTTACATATAATCAATATTAGAATCGTTTGAAAAAGGACTTGGATTTTAAAGTTTTGATTTTTTGGACACCGCGATCCCCTCACGATGTGACAATTTTTTTCATCTTTATCGATTGATGAGTTAAAGGCAGCTCATGAGCAGTAAGTTTTAGCGAAATGTGCGAGGACGCTTTTCAGGATGACTTCAATAAAAATTATACGAATTATGTGAAAAATGCAGATTACGCTTGTTCTTGAACTATGTCTAATCAAATGTGGGAATATTTCATGCGGGCTAAGAAGTAAAAGAATTGCATAAAAGATACAAGTGGACATCTATCTAGATACTGCAGGTTTAGTGAAAAATTGAAAAAGCCTGTGAGGTGGTCTGCTGATGAGTAGGATAAGCCGAAGTGAGATGAAGCTAGAAATATGGCGAGGGAAGACTGTGAAAGAGGGCGAAAAAAGAGGGAGCAGAGAAGTCAAGCATCAAGGTACCCAGTGGAGATAAAATTTTCTCTGGTAAATCGTGTCTGCAGGAGTTGCAAAGAGCTTGTTCGTCAATATAGTACTCGTGTTTCTTTAGTTAGCTGGTTCAATCTTATAGTCATAGTATGAAATTTCATATTTATTCATTACTATGAAATTTCTACTGAATGTGTAGTTACGAGTCGGAAAAATAATCACCGACGAAGACGAAGTCATCGGAACTTTTCTAGACGAGAGAATCTGTATATCTCTATATATTTGGTTCGATGGAGAGGACGAGACGGATATGAGGCTTTAATGGTCGCATTTTCAATTACATCACATCCGGAGTGATTTCCACCTAGTCTACATCCTAGCAAATCTCTTGTCTGTCTGGGCAAGATGGCGATTTCCGCTACGATAAACTACCTCCGTTTTTAGAGGAATGAGAAAAAAAAATATTCTCAATTTATTTTCAATAATTCTTATTATGCGGAAATTTTTTTCAATTTAGCTTAGGCAACCTGTAATTCCGATTACGAATTCTTATTATATAATTCAAGAATGAAATTCAAGCAGGGCTGCACTCAATTATGAAAACTGAGTTTAAAAAAAAAAAAAAAAAAAAAACTCACTTCTCAATTATGCAAATTATTCAACGGTTTCGTTCAAATTTTCCGAGGGGTGTTCAGGTCCGATTAACCCAATTTCCTCCGGTTAATGAAACAAGTATAGTAGAAATTGGGAACAAGAAACGTCTCGGGTTCTTGTAGAATTTCAAACTCTTAGATATACCCATGTAATAATTGTACCTCCGAACAAGAAACAGTTCGTGTTCTTACAGAATTTCAAACACTTAGATACCTATATCCATCGAATAATTGAAAACTTCAAAGTTCATTAAAGATTCTAAGTCTTGAAGTTTGTTATTAAAATCATTATTTATCAGCTGAAACTTCGATGTATCAATTTTCCAAGTTTACAGTATAGGATCCTATACATTAATTCGGATTTAAACAAAAAATTCAATCAGTTTTCTGATATAATCTCTACATATCATATTTTTCTACCACATATTTACGATACAGCAGTATAGAAATTTTGGCTTGAATTTCTGTATTTGAAAGACTATTTTGTATTTGAGGTCATTGTTGGTAGGTCGATGATGGCGATCAGGACTCTGGCTGTAGCCAACGGCTACAGAACCGACTCTGGCTAATGCCTCGTGTATATGGTAATGCGAGAACACATGCCAACACAGCGACTATACTCGGTAACGTTGGGTCTGGAAGCTGGACCACTTCCGGTAATCTCCCTGGGTGGGTCTTAATAAGAGCATGACATGGAAGTGGCGATAAGCCATTAGCGTTGATAGGCAATTGGCGAGCCACCTTTAAATTAGGTACATATATAGATATATAGAAATTGGATAAATAGTTGTTATGTCACGATGCCAAAGACCGCGAACTTTCAATGTGAAATAATTTCGAAGGTAGTAAAAGCCCCTGATACGTTTTTGCAGATCATTTCTAATCCTGAATTCGAAGATCTAATTTCGTGAGCTTTAGGATCGATGGACATCATCGAGTGAGTAATTGGTGCCTGTGAGCTTTGACTTTGGAAACGTTAATGAACCGAAGATCGGATATCCGTGCTAATTATCGAGTTCTATACAGACGCAGGACAACGTGTGCTTGCAGACCGACTCGCCAGGATATTTGAACCCCACAGGCAACCCTGAGGTAAATACAGACCAAGCAGGTGCACATGCCTCTATAATAATGCGCCAGCGAGTATACGCACGCATAATTACCGGTATGACGTAGTTTTCCACTTCCGTTTTAATTCGCAATAATGCAAATTATACGAGAAAAAATAGCTTGTTACTCTTCATGGAATTAGCGCGTAGGCAAGCTTGAAGGATCCGTAAATTTTTCTTGGACACCGAGAACACTTCCTCTCTTTCATATTTTTAAGGACTAGAATAAAAAACTGAGGATTACAAATAATAATCAGCCGTTTTTGGCAGAAAATTGACCACTTTGGAACTTCTAAGCAGATTCGTTTAATTTGTTAACTTATCTTTGAGTTTATTTCTGCAGCAGGAAATTTGAGCTCATTTCTATCGAGCATATATAAGGGCGATACATTTTTTTATTTATCACTCGAAGACCGAAAGAATGTAAAATCCGTTGCACATTCGTCAATATGCCTGTAGTTTCATAGTGAACAAAAAAAAAAAAAAAGCCACGATGCGTGAAAATTGGTATGTTGAGGAAAAATAGGAAGTCACGGATGCGTTACGGTCGTGACACTCATATTTGTTCGGACCTGGTTTTTCAATTGTTCCAGACTCAAAACACTTTTCTGTTCAGGATCCTGCCGCTAACAATGGGTTGGATTTTCTTTCAGCGTAGTTTCTACCTTCAAAAAAGTATGTCTAATGCCACCCTTTTAAGCCCCGTCAGTCAGAAACAACGTACAACATTTGCTTTTACTGTCGTTACGCGAAAATTGTTCTTAATCATCAACCGCGAATCGCGTTTTATTAATTGTTGGCAAGTATATCTTAATTCCAAGATTGAAATTGCGAGATTTCTGTACAATTGAGGAGAAAGAAGAAGAAACGTTCGTATAGTTTGAGTTTCTGATAGTCTAGTTACACAAAGGATAAAAGATCGAGAGATGAACTTGTATATCTCTTGCCCCCCAGACAAGCGAGTAAAGTTCAAAGAGGTGAAATTTCTGAATTTCATGAAATACGTGAAACGTGAAGATTCTTAACGTAATGACGAGTCGAGGAGAAGTGCCATCGACTTAATTAATTTTCGTCGTTCTATTACACTTCCATATTATGTATAACAGACCAAAGAAGTCTCATATAATCACGATCCCAGGTTGACGCAGGTTCGCACATACATACATATATATCCATGTATAATGTAGTAGGTAGTAGGTAGGTATACGCGGTCCTCAGTCGCAGATAAATTAAACCAAGGAATGAAACCAGGAGTGAGAAGGATGGATATAGAAACGCCTGCAGAAAACATGAGAGACTTACCTACCCTCCCCAGTATGAATTCTGCATTCATTCTATTTATCTTCATCTCATTTTGGTAATGCAGAGTTTAATGAACATGAATTCATTCCTCGTTGCGTTTCATACAGACGTACTAGTTTTTGGTAACAAGTATTATAATAGGTAAATATCGTTCATATACGTTACGTGCTCAGTGATTGTGGGTATACAACTGTGCACGTCTTGTTACGATATTGTTCATCAGTCTAAACTCTGAATCAGTTAGTCTGAAATGGTTCAGAAATTTCCAGTACTTTAGCACAGAGTAGAATTTGATTGCTTGATAGTTACTATGGTCTGTTTACACGTGGTCAACAAACCTCTGTCCCCCTGTGCCATGCTGGCATGATAAACGTGAGTGGAATATATATCTATTCAAATGTTAATCCATCTGGTGCAAGATATGTTGCACGGTGACAAGTCACCGATGCAATAGCGAAACGCAGAAGAGATATTGACAATAATTTGATAGAAAGTGTTGTACAATTCTGTAGAATTGCGGTGATGGAGTAATTTCGAATCGTAGGTGGAATACCGTACTTCAAGTTTAGCGAATAAATTTGAACAATTTTTTTGTCCGGTGTTTGATGATTTTGTGGAGAATAGCGGTCATTCGTTAAAAACGTTGAAAAACGATAGTTTTTATCCATCAAATAGCTGGTACCGACAATTACAGCTTTTCCAATCAGATTGTTACTTCTGCGTGAAATAAAGTAATATTGATATTATTGTATTCCACAATGCATGTGGAGCGGCGAAAGCATCAATTATTTCTCGTCAGAGTTGCACCGTGCAAACTTTGGTAATAATAAAAACAAATACCGACCTCGATTTCCCGGTCTGGTTGAACCACCGTGTTTTTGCCAACGGAAATTTTATTTTTCCGCTAACAAATCGTAACTTTTCTTCATTTTAATCAATATCGTATGCTGGCACCGAACTGTGTTTTTCATATTAGACCACGAAATGAGAGATCGAAAACCGATTCTATGTCTCGAATTAAAAAGTAATAAAAACTTGCGATCAGGTAACTTTTGGTGATTCAAGGAAAATTACATCATCAGCGTTTTGGCATATTTCAGCGAGTTTTTTTTTCGCATATGTCTGTTTCCTTGCCTAAAAACTACAATTTGATGGATCTAAGGTTTGGCGGGGTGTAAAAACGTTGGAGAGAAAAGAAATTCGCTTTCTTGCTAGTAGCAGTTTCTACAAATGTCAAAATTTATCCCGTAGATTATAAGTTGGTTTTAAAAAAGGACAAACTCAAAGCTGCTTTGAATGTCAGAAAAATAGTATTTCATCTCAATTTGCCTCGAGTCTTTGTATACACCCACGTAGTTTAGTAAATACGTATTTTTCTTCTTATAAGATTCATGGTCTGTGTGATTTTAGTCGTTGTTTCATAAACGTAAATTGTAGTTTTACAGGATGTTTGCTTTTCATTTACGACCTCGCGGGTTATCCCATTATTTTCTACTTTCCGTTATAATCTTATCGTTGTGAAAAATTTCAGATCAAATTTGATTCGTCTAGATATTTTTCAGGCACAAATCTAACGTCCCATAGTCTCCCAGGGGTAACGATTTGAAAATGAATAATTATAACCGTTAAAAGTCATTCGTGAAAAATTATTTCCAACCGCATATCATAAAACAGAAGATGTTATAGCCCTCGCAGTTCTGCCAAACAATACTTAATAGTTTTCTATATAGTTGCGTCTTAATGAATTAAAAAATAGCGGTGATATTCCATCTGCGTCGGCGATTCCATGCACGAAATATATTCACTTCATTTTGATTAAGGTTGAATAAAATCGACAATTGAATTCTTTGGGACAATGAGCCTTTCGGGAAGAATACGAAAACTACATTAATTGAAGTCCAGTCCGTTCCAGCAGAGTTGCATGCAAACTGCACCAGGCTCATTACCAGCTCCTCATTATATCGCGGGATCCGTACAGCTACTCCTAACGTATACGATATCATTAATATTGTTATCGTAATAAATTTGATTCCTTTTGTGTCTGGCCAGGAAAACGAGGGATCTTGGAGATGACCGTATTGTTTCATCACCCATCGTTATTCAATAGCATTTCCTCCCATTGTTGATAGTTATCAAATTAACCCGATTGATAAATTGAACCCATATGCCCATTCAGGCAGGACATCCTTTGCATCAATTGATGAGAATATTTTTCACAATGAAAATTTGTATCTAATAAAGGATTCCGGATTGTATAGAAATGTTTTCTATATTGATTAACCGCTACAGACTTGATCCTTGACTCTTGAGCGCATTTTATCCGGATTGCACTACAGTGGAATCAGTCTTGCAGAAAAATTTTGTATAAGTAATCAAGAAACGGTACAAACCGCGAGCCTGCTTGCATTTTTCTGACAAGTTAAACTCAAAAAGGATTTCACACGATGAGATTTCTGTTAATGAAAATGAGGCAAACCCCCGTGGACGAGGTACTACATCAAAGGTCTTGATATATTAAAAAAAATGATGCCCTGCATATAGGCGTAAAATTCTGCTTCTTCGTTTCATCTACTTTTAGAAATAAGAGAATGAACAATTTTAATAATTGTGTCATGAATTCCCTCAGACTCATATATGTATACGAGTCGTGTGAAATATTTTGAGTATTTTCGAATTAACGATGTATTTTCAAGTCAAGGATATACCGAATCGGTGAAGTGGCTAACCCTTTGAGAATCAGTATTTAGATTCATCCGTTGTGAAATAATAATTATACGGGGCGATAATAAATTGACGATTCAAATATTTTATTATTTACCCTTGGTAATATGAAGAGGTTTCAAGGGTTATAAATACATCATACAGATCTTGAAAGGGTATGTTTTTCGGCCTAAAAAATTTTTCCTCAACAACCAAGTCGTGTTACAGAACTCAGAATTAGTCTTTTGAATCATAATCAAGTAGAATTTACAATTCCTAAGCCATTTCCTCTCATATTTAAATCCAGGATAACGAAACGTAGGTGAGTAAGTTCTTTTCACATCGTCTGATCCTATCGAAAACTTCCGGAGTAGGTACGTAGTTTCGCGAGATTTTTTTTTTCTTTTTTTTAAAATGATGTATTCATACGACAAGTATGTGACTCAAATTTACTGACTTATCTGTCTCTTTTCTTCGAATCTTTAATGCCAGCGTGTTACGTATAATGTTGAAAATTCGGTACCTGGATTCTCGAGTCTAATATCAGATGTGGAATTTGAATCATGTGAAATAGTAGGTGTGATATAGACACAAGATTAAATAAAGTGGGAAAGTTTTGGACCCAGATTTCTGTGGCACACCGATTCGAAAGGTTCGTAGTTGGGGATAGTTTCGATAGGTTGGATGTAAGCCAGATGAAGAAAAATTTTCGGCGAGGGATCGAACGGAATTCAATCTGAACTATTTACCTAAATCATTCTCAGCAATAGTTCTGATTCAATAACTTTCAATTTGCCAACTTTCCACCCGCTTATAGTAGGCAGATACTGGATTCTATTTATTTCACCAATGCGTATCTTATATTTCATTCGTTATATTGTTTGGGACGAAATGAGTTATTAAAGTTGGAAATTGCAGGATTCCAATCTAAATAAATGACTCTTACCAACGTGGCAAGAGGATAACAAAAAAAAAAAAAAAAAGAAAAAAAAAAGAAGTTTATTTCATCCGGGTTCAAATAACATCGAGCTACGTCTAGGTCAGGGGCTATCGAGGACCAAATGAACGAAAAATAGGACCGCAGCCACTTAAGCAGTGGCACTCAGGGCCCAGGGGCGGTATATCGCACCTCCATCACCATAAAATCGGATTACATTCGGATTTTCCAGAGATTTGTGCATCGGCTTTACGTCTAGGTCGGAGACTTCAGGGGCAAGATTTACCTCCATGGATATTTTTGATTTTCCGTTACGCTACATAAGTAAACATTGATAAGGTAGAGGGTTGACATTTTTTCGAAGAAACAGTGAAATACAGAAATAAGTTTCAACCGTGAAATATGATCTTTAAGAAAATCTGCCTAGTTGATCATCACTTTTGGGAAATAAGAGAGCAATTTTTGCATCCCATGATATTTTTAATCATTTTCATGATGGAACGAATCTCATGAACTTGATAAACTTTTCAGAAATTTCACCTACGTCTCAGGTGGCCAACTTCACACCGAGTTGTCAGAAAAGATGGTTTTCAATTTCTTCATCACGCCATTTCGCCTAGTCGGAAAGTTTTAATCAAAAACTTTTCTCATTCCAAAACGTATCTATACATTTCACTCCTTGATGACAGCTGGCTACATATATAATAATAACCGTTATAGGCTATACCTACATGTCACATCATCAATAATATTTCATTCTTACAATCGACTTTTCAATTTTGAATATCAAAAATCTTCCCATTATATTTCAGCTCTTCAATTCTCATACCTATAAAGTTCAATGGAGAAACTTACGGTGCAGCAAAATTTTCGTGCACTTTTGCATAAATTTGTTAGTCCATGTAGTAGCTACGCAGATATACCTATATATATGTATATATATATAATATATACCTGTTCGTCGTGTAGGTGGCTAGACGTTCATTGATCCCCCGTTTGTCAGCTTTATGCATACCGCGGAGTTCTCTGTATGCGGAACGCTAGGGGTACCAACCCGAAATTGTTGCTATTTCCATAGGCGTAGGTCATACAGTAAACTGCAGCAGCAGTTTGGTAACTTACTAGATGTTTCTAGTAAAATCACTAGAGATCACTAGAAATCTAGTGATCATTGGTCACTAGATTTCTTGACTTGAAATCTAGTCACTAGATTTCCAGTGATTTCTAGTGATCTTACTAGAAACATCTAGTAGGTTACCAAACTGCTGCTGCAGTTTACTGTATGACCTACGCCTATGGAAATAGCAAAAATTTCGGGCTGGTATCCCTAGCGTTCCGCATACAGAGAACTTCGCGGTATATATAAAGGCCGAGGTGTGACACGCGAACTAGCAATAAATGCTCTGTGTGCCCTCGCACTTTCTCATAATTCACTCACTTTGCTTATTTATACGAACCCATGATATGGGAGATACTAGCGTACGATTAATTGCTCTATTACTTTAAATTTGCACGGGTATAAATGCAGACCTAGCTTACGGAAACCCGAGGCTAAATAATTCGTTGAAATACCGATTCTCGTGTACTGCAGTGTCAAGTCTGGTACTGAAACAGCTGGTTTTGATAATATTTTACCAACGGCATATTGAACGTCACTCCAGTAATATATTTCTATATAGTTCTACTTTCCGAAAATATTTTGCATCTATTTTCAGTCAGCAGTTTAACGCGTTGGGCTAAAATGCCTAGCAGGCGAAGAACTTCGATTTTGAAGAGATTTTCGAACAAGCATTATAATATAATCCTTGAAACTTTTCTGAGAGCTATAATCAAGAGCGAGCTCAAAGCAAAAGGACGGTGACGAAGGGTTCGAAACTTCTTTCGATAAACTACATGAGGACTTGGGGCTGGTGTTAAAGAGAAGCAACAGTTACGATCCTGACGAAGGAATACTCAATAAGTCAGAAGATTACCCGCCAGGACTCTTCACTTCACCTTTTAATTACCACTTTCTATCTTCGGGTGACAACTCGGTTACGATTCGGTTTAACACGAGCTCTAAATCGTCGTCGAAAGCTACAAAGAACAGCTCATAATGTCGGTATAGAAATTTTACAATTAAATATAAAGTGGCGAGGATGTGTCCTAGCTTCATGAATTTTGGCACAGAAGGCAATCGGATTTTCATTTTAAAAATAGAATAATTTCGGAAGGGAAAAACTCGTTCCTTTCTGCATTTGCGAGCATTGAGAGCCAGCTGAATAGAGGTTTCTAATAATGATAAGGTATGCAGAGCCGATGCTTGGATCAGACAATCCTAATTTGCACCCTGAGCCAGTCCTCTAATATTAATTACCCAGTTCACAAGATTTCTGCAGGTGTTAGAGGCTGCCCTTCCGTGTACTCGGCGACATTGTATACCATAGTACTACCTCTTGTTATCTCACGGCTTAGGATTTACCTTTGATGAATAATAGCTACAGGTATTATGTTATCTAACGATAGACTCTGGTCCGAGTGGTGCTCCGCGTATCTAGCTTCACAATTACCTTGCATCAGGATTAATTAGTCTAGTCAAAGCAATTCGAGTCACGGTTAGCTCACACTCAACGTAATTACACCAGAAAATTATCCTTGCATTTCAATTACACATTGGAACGAAGCAGAAGATTTGACTCTAATATTCCCCAAAAATTGTTGTTTCGATTTGTTAATACCCTTACGAGACAAGAATGCAGGATCTTTTCGAATCTTTCACAAGAAAACAAAAAAAAAAAAAAAAAAAAAAAAAAAATGAAATAAATAGAAAAAGTAGAAACACTAACGAGTTTGATTGATTTTTATGCCATTATGGGAGGACTGTATTTTTATTTTTTTTATTTTGTTATTACGGATTTAGTTGAGTGCAATAGCTGCTGTTATGTTGAGAAGAAAAATCGAGCTGCTGTTTAAAATTCCAAACAAGCTTTTACAATCCGAGGAAGTACCTGTGTCAAAAATTTCAGCGTTTTTTTTTACGCCCTAATAAGACCGAGTGTTGTAAAAAAATTTTACACATTTTTTTTGTTACTTTCTTTAAAAAAAAAAATGTCAAATATAAATATGTGCAGTAAAAATCGAGCCTATTTGTGGTTTTACGTTTTCATAAATTATCCTATAAGGTAAAGCCATATTTTTCGTTTTGTAGGGGTTTGTGTGATATCCTCTAATTCTGAAATACCGCATCTACGATTCTGACTCGTATAGGTATCTCTGTATACTGCATCGATCGTTCTATATGGAGTCACGTCTCACGAATTTATTATTCAATTTTCACGCTATGCACCAGCCAGCGATGATCAGAAGTTATTGTTATCTCAGCTGCATCAACACTACACAGTGCAATTCTAGTTCCAAACTATTATGCACACATCACAGCCAGTTTCAGTCAAGTATTAAGTATGTGATAACTATTAACTAGTCAGTCTGAGCCTCGTTATTAAATAATAGGCTTATATATATATATATATGTATATCTTATACTGACTTTATTGCTTGTACGTAGTTCTCTGGAAAATAGACGAAGCTTATTAGTATCAAAGAAAAAAATGAATCTTTAGACTTCAAACGGCAAAAAAAAAAAAAATTCCTTAACTCCGTTCAAAATCCTCAGTTCATATACTTTGCCAGTTTGTTCAAAATCGCTGTTTCAAAACTATATTCTTACTTGTTCGAAAGGTTTCTCGCGTTACAATTATAACGTAATACTTGCCTCGTAAGTTCTTTGTACTTAGAGAAGATAACAATTACAAGGAAGAAGCGCGGAAGGAGCAGAAGTTCAAATTTTAATCGTAGAGGGGTAGGTAGACTTGGGTATTTTCCATTAAGGCCTTTTTTTCTTTGCTTGGTTCTCAGATTTCATTCTTTCGAAAAACACGATTTATTTATAACAAAAAAAATTCAAAATTATAAAAAAAAATAAAATAAAAAAAATGCAGTCGGATCTATAAATGGAATATAGGAAGAGGAGATTTACGCGTGTTAATCTATAGGTGATTGTAAGAAGAGAAGGATGAGAAGGGTGAATGATGGCGGCGTAAGAGCAGAGCAAAGAAGAGAAGAGAAAGACGGGTGGGTAGTGGGAGGCTGCGGGCAATTTGGCCTTGATGATGATTAATACGTGGGGAAGATGACGTCACTTCCTGTCCAAACAGGCCCTCTCTGATATCCCGTATAACGGGGAAGGTTTGGGGGTCGGTGGTTTGAGGTAGGAAAAGGAGATGCGAATAATAGGATAGAAAAAGAGAGCCAAAAGGAAGTAAAGAGGGAGTCGAGAGATGAGAGCTCTGCACCGAAGGTGGGGGCTGAGGCAATATTTTATACTCTGTTATTTTCCTCGAATGATTAATTCCTATATATCTACCACGAAATTTCGCAGGAAAGGCGCATAATAATGCAGCTGTGTTGATATAAACAACTATCCCATCATTTTATATCATAAAATTTTCTTCTTTTTTATACTAGGAATAATCCGGCTCGGGTACTTTGAGCGTAACACCTTCGTCCAAAACATGATGATATCCGCAGTTGCCTTATAAAATATACATACATATTATATATTATGTATAATCCAAAAATTGATACCAGAGATAAAACTGAAATTGATATACCGTGGAGTAACGATAAAAAAAAAAAAAAAAAAAAAAAAAAAGAATAACAACATATCTCAATCAGTGGTAAAAGTCTGGTTTGATTCTACTAGGGTCAAGTATTAATTGGAGATTGATCGAGCGGATTGATAGTCTAGGCGGGTATCTGAGAGGTCTTTCCATTTCCTAAAAAAGTTAACCCTAGACGTTCTGGATGCTGATTAAATCGTCGATACATTAGTCGACGTACAGTTGATATATGTAAAGAAAGAGAGGAAGGGAAGCAAAAAAAAAAAAAAAAAAAAAATGGTGACTTTGGTACAAAAGAGAGAACTTATCGTTGCAGAGCTTTGAGGCTTTAACGTAGCAATTAGGTCTAATGTAGTAGACGTTGGTGTAGGGGGAAAAAAAGAAGAATGTGCACGCGGAACGAGAATTAACGCTTGAGTGAAACCAAAGTTAATTAGAACCGAAGTTCGTTAGGGTAGGCAGAAAATACGCTATTATTTTGTCAAGAATTTATTCTTACTGATATCATGTCAGCAATTTAATGATCCTGAATTCGAGAAATTTATTCTTACTCAGATTTATTCAGAAATGAAGTCGTGACCCATGAGCTTCCTGTAAAAATAGAAAAAAAATAGAAAAAAAAAAAAAAAAAATGTAAAATAGAATATATCCATTCATCTGTTCATCGGAGGGTCGTTAGATTTACGTCACGTTCACAAGTCAACTAGTAAATCTGCTTCAATGAGCCAAGATAGATATTCGAACCGTGTAAATCCAGTATTCATGTTTGTTATTTATACTTATTACAGATTCAGAGGTATTATGTAAGTAGTATCGATCTGTGATTCCAACTACCAAGAATGAGGCAGAGAATAGGATCCTCGATACTGACATGTCGAAAAATCTGCCACATATGTACCGATTTCACAATTTCCCAATTTCCATTAAAGTAAGACGAGTATTCCTTCCTTCCATTCCTTCTTATATTATGTAATGATTTTCAGTTCCTCAAAATTTTCTTCTTTGATATAAAACCGGGGATTTCAGGTGTATCGGACATTGAGGAACGTCCCAAATGTCGCCGAGAATGGTAACGCGTGTTTTCGCATACCCAGTGTTACGCACTAGACTTGGTTCGCTGTCCGCATACCAATGACCACTTTCGAAGCCCGTTCGCAAGCGAAGTATCGACAAGAGTCGATGGGTGTCGAAACTGCGTTGCTAACCTTTCCACAGCCACTCTGAATCAGCCACAGCTGGTTGAGCCTCAGGCTTCGACTGACGAGGACTTTGTCCTATTTTTTTTTTCCCCCTTTTGTTTCACATTTTTTTCGCTTTTCACATGAAAACAATATGGATTCCCGGAGATTTCTATAACTTTATAAAATTTTCTATATTTCTAGATTTCTATAAAAAAAAAAAAAGTAACCACCCTACTATAGCTATACACCAAACCAGCACTCGGAAACGAACATTTGGTTTCTATTAGCAGCAGGTTTACTTCGATTTTTTTGAACGAACCAAATTACAATTTCAAATACATTTTTTTTTCCTTTTTTTTTTCATGGGGTAGCGTTACACGCAGAATATGGATATAGGCGCGTTGTTCTGCACGAGTATTCGCAAATTACCAATCGATCCTGTACGCTCCGAACACTGAACACAGCCGAACCGAGTGCATCCTTTAACTTTCTCGTATTTCAAATTTTGATCAAATTTTGTGATAAAGATCAAAGAAACTTGTTGAAAATAATACTCCTTCACAAAAATTCCAATCAGGTTCAAATTAGGATTTACAAGCTACCGTTTTTCACGGTTGAGTGTTGACAACAGTCAAAGTGAGAGCTGTCGTGTCAGGATTCAGACCTTCATCAAATGCGGATGCAGAACATTTTTATTTTCTACCTTATCTCATCCTGGGTCCAACTATGAACATGTAAATTATTTTTCGCGCATACTTTTAGCCCCAACAGATAAAATCTTGGAAAATCAAATAAATAGAAAAGTATTTTCATTATTCTTATTATCGGTGTGAAAAAAGTTGATGCCCTGATTACCCATGTGTTTCCATATTGAAATTTAGACTCATGTAATTTTCCGTAGTCGAAAAAATTCCGTTGAAATATATATTTTTATGCAAAATTGTACACGTTCAGCCGACTTACCAACTTAATACCACATGGCACTAGAATGTCGATAGTATCGGCAGACCAGATTGAAGCTCAATGTTCAATAACCATCTGGTGGCAACATGCCTTCAATATTATTTTCCGCCCTGGCGACAGTCAGGCAAACCCAACTAGACGGTCAATGTTGTTTCGTGATAGGAACTATATGCAAGGTCCATCAGGCTTTATGGTACACTAGCTAAGCAGCCTTCACCTAGCTTCACCCTTTGCTACCAAGCCATATCAACTGTAAGGATTTACCTTGGCCTATCTGGCAATGCTATGTCCTGATGTGACATATGACGTAGCTGCAATATGGTTGATACATCACGTCGACAACCAACTCATGTGGCAATAAGCTGGTAAACCTTCCTGATCCCTTCTTAGGATTGATGTGGCAGTTGGGTGCAAGTATCAAGAGCATCTAGTTGACACCCACATACTATAATCTGTAATCTCGTCCCAGCATTTACCTGATGATACATCACAACCAGAAATAAACGGAAATGAAGTTTTAACCAGCTAAGTGCTATACATGTGTTGGTTGTTCGACGGCGAATAGATGCGAGGATAAAACTGTTAACCGAACACATGATATGTTGACGATTCTTGATAAAACGAGAAATTTTGCACTATAATTGAGAAGGAGATGAAGTGAAATCATAGAAAGGAGATTCCAACTAGTTTGGATACGAGATAAGAACAGTCCATTCAACAAGCATTAGGAATGCTCATACCATAACTATTGGACACCCAGCTACTTTCAGCCCTCCGCACGTAACAATGTCTTTATATTATAACTACCGGGGCAATATTGGGTACTATATTCACTGACTTTATACAGTACGTGTATAGATTTACCCCGCGACTATATAGTCACTCCTGGGATTACGGGGGTCACTACAAAGCACAGAGCTTTCCACTGTGTGGTAACCAACTTGGGATAAGGTCTTCCATACATGTATTTATTATCGACTATTATTTTAAAGGGGCGTTTGCTGCGGTATAGTTGGCGCATCGCCATGTATATGTATATATATTATATACATACTACATGGAGGGTGTTTATTGCACAAAAGTTCGAGCTTTTCAAGTTCCTCTTTTATATACAGCTAAGAAAAGCTCGTCGATTCATGAGAAAGCTGATTTCTATATTGATTATTTGTTTATTAGTAGTGATTCATAGTGAGCTTGCGACCCTTGTCATTGGTAGATTTTGTATCCACCGAACCCGGTAAACGGGGAGTTAATTGCACCAGGGGATGTGATTAGGCCGGGTTGGGTTAGGCCACGTCAGGTTAGGCAAACTGGCGTTTCGCCATTGGCGCTAAATAGTTGATGGCGTCATCTCCGCGTCACACGCAACACGTAGCACGCAAAAGCTGCCGCAAGCTTGCCGTAGTCGCAGCCTTCCGCGTCAAAGCGCGGGGAGCCAGGCTAGCCGAAAGCCTAGAATAATTATTCGATCTGGTGACGCTGACGGAGCAGAGTTAGCGACACCCAACCCCATTAAAATGCCTTGCTGATTTTCTACGTGTATATACGTATAGGTTCGCAATTTTCAACCTAAATGAACCCGAGAACGCACACTTATACGTTCGCTACAGTGCGAAGACAGCAATTAATTCGTGAAACATTTTGGACATTTTCAATCTCAGGTTTATATTATTATAGAATTCGAAGACCGATTATCCAAGGATTCGAGATTTGATGACTTTTTCAGATTTTTAAAAACGAACTTTGGTTTTTCCGCTGAACATTTTATATCAAGAATTATTCGAAAATGTGATCGAAAAATCTATTTTTTTTATTCTTCGCTTTTTATGGGCCTTTGCGAAGGCGAACCCTTTTAAAACAACATGTCTGTTAATCCGGACGAAATTTTCTGAGATTTTTTCGGCTTTTATGGCCACCCTGTGCTTCACGCGGACAGTCAAGAAAAATGTTTAAATTTCATAAATATTAATGAACCGAGTTGGTATACCGCTTTTACTGCCTTGCATGGGTACCTTCTTACTGAAGTTTGGTGATTTTGAAAAATCTCTATGTGGATTTACTGATTTGGAAGTTATGAGTAGTTTCATGTTTTTTTTTTTACGAGGGAACGTAAAAAAAAAGCTCCTATTCAAAACGGAGCGACGTCGAACGCTGGGACGAATTTCATATTATACATCCGAAGAGGCTGCTTGTGCTAATACATTGTATCGTGAGATTTTCTTTGAAATTATCTTTCTCAAGTAACATGAATAGAATACAGTTCCAAGACCATCAGTTTTTGAGAAAAATTGGACCCGAAACATTTCGAGCCAATTTTTACTATTTTCAAGTCCGGGAGTTGAAAGGTGAACCCGTTTCGAAGGTAGAAAACGCGTATTTTCTAAAGTTACATTCTTCTTCCGCTGGTATTTCAAGGCTTCATTGAACACGAGTTCAAAGACTGGACATTTTTCGTATGACATTATGTCTGACGAACATATGGCGAATAAAACTGTACAGAATGAAAATTGACAAGTTGAGTCTGACAGAAGTAAGATGAACCGAGCCGAGAGTGAAGTCTACGGTTAGAGCACACCAGGGTAATTTAACGACGTTACAAACTTTGAACCTGGCTGCGCAGGTGTCCAGGAAAAGTTTGACACTTGGAACGTGTCTTAACGGAGATGAAGTCAACCTTAGCATGGAAACATGCTTCGTTGATTAGAGTTCTTCCCCGTTCCAAAACACACATGATATACCTTCCAAAATAGGAAGAGTGAGGAGAAGGACGTATGAATGTGTGTGTGTGTGTGTGTGTGTGTAACATGGTTTGAGAAAAAGTATCCTTTACCAGAAATTTTCTGACAAGTTCGCTAGCTACTAGATCTGCCGAGAAAATTTCTAGCTGGAACGTATAAGCAAAGGACTTGGCCCCAGCCAAGTTGCAGCATCCTAGAGAGAGCTGTTACGGTCTATGTCATTCATCCAGCTCAGGATTGCTTGCAAATAGTATTCTGAGAGGAATGGTGGATTCAGCTAGCGCAGCCTTCGTACAAACCAATGCACCGTGAGTGACGTGTCTCTTGAAACGCGTATATTCATTGCTACTGAAGCTGATTCGAGTGCCGACACACCTTTGTGGTATGTGCCTGGATCAATTTACAAATGCACTTCTACAGCAACATCAGCAGCTCCGGCTCCAGCCCACATCACAGTACATACAAGCATGTTAAATTTCTCTGAAACAGGCTACCAGTTTTGAAGCTTTGGTTTATTGAAGCAGTACCCTCTATCTCAAAGAGTGCCATTTGATGATGAAGATATTTTATCCATTAATGTTCACATGTACGTTTCTGAGCAATCAACGCGGTTAGAACGTAAATGATTACCAATCATTTAATCATTCTTCGATCTGATTGAAATCTGACCAATTTTTTTCATCCATTCAACTTCCTAGTTCAATTGAAATAACTCACCAGTCGTTGTGATCAGAGTCAGAGAGTATAGGAGACTGCTGCTGAATGTCCACCGATGGTGACGGGACGGATGCTGGGCAGTGGTGGCAGGAAGTGCCTGGTACGACTGTTTCCTGAGTGTGTGAACGAGGGTATTCTGGAAATCGAGGACTTCCTGGGCGGCCAAACGCGTCCAGTTATCCTTGTAAAGAATGTTCAGGTCCTCCGTTATGCTCCAGAGCTTTTCCACCGTTCGAGAACGTATCTCGGCACCCAGAGCGGCTGCTTCTTCCGGACCAGTCTTCGATGAAACCACTGCCGACAAATCCTACAAGCAAACTACGAGTTACAGATAAACCAGCTCGTTCAAGAAGGTCAAGAAATCAGAAGACATGCCCAGCTTTAGGAACATATATAAAAAGCTGTGACATATTCCAACGTCTTTAATAACGATACACATTTGCTAGTAAAAATTTGCGATTTTTTAATACTCACCGACTGTAGACCGCCTTCGACAGCCATGAAAGTAAAAGCTCCAACGAGGGTGTAGGCCAGGACAAAAATACAGACACCAAGACTGGTCAGTAGACTCGGTGACGCCGTCGCTGTGCAGGTACAACAGCAGCACAACAATTCCGCAGCACCATGTCCGTCCTCAGATGAACGACCGAGGCAGCATGGCTTGTGGTAATATCCACCGCTGCCATTGCGTCCGACGCTGTGATCTCCGGCATGCATTGCGCGAAGTACGTCAGTATTTTTTGACGCTGCTCAGTTGCGGAGGACGCTAGTCCCGGCTGATGGAGAACGCGACGACGCCAGCCTCTGAGACTACGCGCAGCTCTGAAACAAAAATAAAAATAAAATAGTATATTTTTTAGTCTATAGGGTTAAATTCTTTTCTTTCGATGGAAATAGTCCAGAAGAATCGACTGATCCTTCTTTCCACGAGGATAAAACTATGCCATTCCTGGATGGTTTGGTAATTTTTTTGAAAGATATTTTACTCGTCGAAATGTGTTTCTATATCTTATATAATATGTTAACCAGGATTTATAATGATTTCGTTATGCCATTAGAATCTATAGAACTTTCATAATCCCACCGTTAGTAAGGAATTTGATTGTGAAGTAGGAGTTTCAATTAACATGAATTAATTGATTGTTCGTAAGATCGTCAAGCGGCTTGATTCTCTTTGAACAAATTCAGCCAGGCATCAAACGTGAACGTATTACATACGTGAAATACTTCAAACTTGTAGAGTTGTTCACGCGCGTTAAGGAGCATGCAATATCGATGTACATATGTATAGAATATATAAAAAGGTATTGCAAGTTGATATGCAGAGAAACACGCTGAGGCAATTTAAAAATTTGTTTATTTATTTTCATCTCGTTAATACGTTTCTATTTATTGTCGCTATGAAGCCGCATGGTCGTAAAAACTACGCTTTCCAATTGGACGTTTTGATACGCGAGCAATATAGTAAGTTTTCCCATTATTATACGTTGTTAAAATTCGATCGTGACTCGATCGCCGGTTGGAAGTCGTATCGAAGCAGTTTGAATAGAGAAACTGTAGTTTCTGTCCGACGTACATATGTATGCGAATAAAATTCGATTAATGTCAGTATAATAAATGCGAAAGGATTACAGTAGCGCACGTTCGAGTTGAACCCGTATGTATGTACTACCAGGAAACCATGGAAATATGTCTGAAATGAAAACTGTGAATCTGTTGAAATATTGACAAGTAACTCAGGTATAGGTACGATCAATCGACGAGTAAAATCGAAAATAAATCTCTCGTAGCATCCGTTTAATTCCAATGAAATATTCGGGGTAATAAAAGCAAGACAAAATTTATTTGTTCGCATTTCTGACATCGGGAGAGGAATTTCGTCTCTTCGGTATATTTGGAAAATAAATTAATTCCTAAAATTGTATGATATTAGTTTTTATCATGGGTACTGGGTAGGTATGGTATTGTATATTGCAGAATTTCCTCGGTATTGTCGTCTCGTGTATATACTATGTACTCAGTATTTTATAATCAGTCTGAATTTCGACAGGGGTGATTGTCCCGAAAATAAACAACAATGCCTTTCAATAAGGGAGGAAGAATATCTTGAGTAAGCGTTTGTGTACACATTATGAATTCGTTGATAAAAAAAAAATGTTAAGGTACAGTATACCAAATCATAAGATTATTCATTTTGGAAATGAGCTTGCAAAGTACTCGTTAACTGTATTCAAACTGCGAGTAATATCATGTGCTTATTTCAATTTCTGATTCATGATCGTTAGATCGAAAATTAGTATTCATTTGTTAATTATAGACAGCTGGGGAAACTCTAACTCCACATCGTCGTATTGATAATAATATTTCTAAAGCTGGTACTATACAATATCAAAATGAAATTCTATTCGCAGAGAAATTCGGGAGAATATTTCACCCGGAAATACGAGGGTTTGGATTATTATTCGCTCTTTCATGTGCCGTGAGACTGTTTCTGCTAAGCTGTTCAACTCTTTGATTCAAAATTCGTATGCTTAGACAAGAAATGCCCAAAGGAATGATGTATACCTTGATTCCATGCGGTGGAAGTTAAATTGTAGAAAAGGCAAGCGTCTGAAGGATTTCACATCCCAGTGAATAATTCGCAAAATTTATCTGCAAGGATTATAAATGAATGTTCATTTTCAATATGAGAATAAAAAAAAAAAAAAAAATGCGAAATCGTTGATTTCTAACAAACGAACGAACGGGTAACACAGTGAACACCCTGCACCTCGCTGATGGTTTTTTCTGGTACATCTTTTAATCCTATCCATCCAGCTGGATTAAGCTCTGGCATAAAAATGTTTTCATAAATGATACAGCTTATGTCGTTGACAGAGACGACGCGCATTTTGTTTATACAAATACTTGGACCAGTTTTATTTATTTATTTATTTTCGTTACGAAAACGTCGGGAGATTTTCTACCAACTCTGCAACACATACAGTCGTCTAACTCGTTGACAGGATGATAAGGCGTTTTAATCGCTAAATTCTGCTGGAATTTCGGTAGAGTTGAAATTTTATTCCGACTGATGTCGTATACTATGATACTGCGAGAGCCTGTGTTGTAAATTTTGATTTTGAATTTGGAATGAAAATATTTGGCAGTAATCATTGGATGAAAACTTTTCCTGGCTGGAAGCTACGGTCGTAAAATGATATTTCGCTAGTGGAAACGAGTGAAAGCAATATTTCGTGAAATGTGTGAATTCGCGCAGAGAGACGAAAGGATAGCAAAAAGAGATCGTCGACGAAACGCGACGGTGTACGGTACTTATAAAAATGAAAAATAAAAATTTACCTGTATTATTTAATCAGCCTAGATGAAACATTGAGGTAGCAGAAGTTTTTAGCCAGAATTTCAAAGTTTCTTGTGCCATTCGGTGGTACTGTATTAGTTATGTATAATATTTTTGTATTTCAAATTTATTGCCAATAATAATCTTCGCCAATTCATCGAAACAAATTTTTACATATTGGCTGTTGGGAATTTTGAAATCTATAAACGGAAATTTTCGCAATATTTTTCAACCCCTTTATGATTGACGAATGAAAACCGTAAATAAAAATCCAAACCGAAAAGCTCAGTTCCTGATTGTTTATCGTTAAATTTTTCAAACTCCCAATACAACTTTGGAATAATGGTTGTGCTATACGTCGAATTGGAAATTTCATTGTTTGTGAAATTTATCAACACAACTAAAATACCTGCATGAAACTAGGTTGCATTAGCACATCAAAGCGCAACTTTCCATTGTCTGCACAGTAAGCCCAAAGTTCGAAACAGAAGCTGAATATCCGAGCATAATATCGACGAGTAGATCCATGCAGTGAATATTTCAAATCTCGTTGTGGAAGGTGCATATTTCAGTCAAGAACTGATATAGAGTCGATGCTCCGGTGTACTTAATTGAAAAAATTCCATGTCCCTCTATTGAATAACTTTTCACTTACTGAACCGATTTTGAGGGATTGTGATCTGCAAACACGCATTTCCAGAGACATGAAAGTTTGGATCATCCGAATTTCGAGATTTCGCAATGCAGGCAGCTCAAAACTCCGCTCTCTAAATTCGAATCAGTGGAAAGTCACTGATGGCAGTGATAAGTATACCAAAATCACTGACTATCAGTAACATTTTCACTGATTGTCAGTAATTTTGGTATACTTATAACTGCCATCAGTGACTTTCCACTGATTCGAATTTAGAGAGCGGAAGTCCAGACCTTCTTTACGAAAGTTATAAATAATTGATAGGATTTTGGTATTTTTTATCAAAAATTGTGAATCTCAAGTCTATGAATTTAACCCCTTATTGGTTTCGTATTGGTTTCGATTTGCTCAATATACAGCCCGAGTTAATATATCCCCAGGCGTAGTAGTTTGAGATTTGATTGCGGGATAGTTCAATAACTCTGTCAGATGAATCTCGGATTGCGTTTCATCATGAACGTCACATTTCGTTGTACAACCCTTGGAGCAGTCTACTGATCGTTGAAATTGTATCAAATACCTGAACGCTTATTACCATCGAAAAGTCGGTGTCATATGCCGCTTGTCCCGTATCTGCTGGTTCATTATCTCGACTGTTTACCCTTTACTCTCTTGGTTCGCCCTCATTTAACGAAAGAGAATTGTGGAATAGTGGAAATCAGTATAGAAGAGGGCGTAGAAACGAGATCTAGACTTCTATAGACCCGCAGCTGGGTTGGCCCAGTTGCATTGTGAAGTCTCACAGTGAAGATAAGGTATGAAATTAAATGTGCCAGAATATAGGTCGTTGTATTCTGTATATACTGGAAACTGCACGGTTGAGAATGCTTGTCGGAGCTTTCAATACAGACGTTGCATTCGTAGCTGCTGCTAGTTGTAACTAGAATATATATGTATACAGATACGTATACGAGCATACGAGCATACGAGTACTATCACCTTTTTCGACCAGCTAATTCCATATAGCCCCTGAAATTTCGAATTAAAATTAATTCTCTTCGTCTGTCCGGTTTGATATTTTGAAAATAGTTACCTAAATAAAAATTCCTGTTGCCTAAAGGCCGATGGATAAATCCGATGTGAATGAGTCACGAATTTGCGGAGAGATCGTTGTTGGTATAAGATATTGCTCTTATTTTCTCGAGTTATTTGATTCGATATGTTTTTTTCTTCACCTTCTTCTTTACCAGTCTTTTCGCAGTTTCGATATCACGAATTCAATGTTATCTCGAACGAGCGATATATGGAGCAACGGGGAATTTTTTAGCTTCAGAACTACGCGACGTATGACTGGGGTGTCGCGATCCACCATTAAATATGTTTGCGCAGCTGTAGCTGGGATCGGTTTCAGTTCTCCTTTAAAAACACACGACACAACTTCGATCGAATAAACTCGTGAAAAAATCCACCCCTATAGCTGCAGATATACGTAACTCGGGTGTGATAAGGTACGAGATCAGTGGAACACGAAAAAAAAAAAAAACGAAAATTTAAAAATTAGGTCCATGAACTTTTGACAATAAAATTTTCGCCCAAGCTCGCTCAAAAATCTCTTACAGTAGAGAGTGAGATATACATACATGCATGAAGTCGAAAATAAGAGTAAAGAAAATATGAAAATATGTTTAACGATAAAACTTCTTTCCGAAAGACATGTGAATGAATAAAAGATGAAAGTTTTTCGAAGGTTTTAAGAAACTGTTAACCCAAAGTTATAATAAAAATGACAGTTTGTCATTAGAATGAACATAAAATGAGGCAGAACTGGCCTCCCTAAAAAACGTAGAATAATTTAAGAATCGAATATACGAGCTTCAGAGACAAAAGCTAGAGCTTTTTGAGGAGAAAAGTGATACATAAGTTGATACGAGACCCACGTCGTTATCGTAACTATACTGGTAAATTTTGAATTCGTAGTGATTCACGCGGTGGCTGTAATCATCTGGGTATTTTTTTTTTTTTTTTTTTCTACTCAACAACGTTTCACCTCACAAATCACCGACTCGTTATCCTCCGTTAGAGAGGGAGACCCCGGTGCTCCAGGATCTGGAAGATGTGGTACAGTGATTGTGATCGTGTAGTACATTGGATATCACAATGCTGAGGCAATGTTGCGTGAGGAGTTGAAAAATTGCCACTTTCAGTTCCACGATGCCCTATGCTAGCCGAACTCTGTAGGATCTGTGTCTACAGGGCTTTGGTATCTACCTTCTCTACCCCAAAGTCTTTTTCTTTTTCTTCTTTACTTTTTGCGAGGAAGTTTCATCATTTCGAGCTTTTTCCAACTGTTTTTTCAGAAAAAAAAAAACTAGCTGAGGGCATCAGCAACGATCAATACGTAACAAAATTATTATTCACAATTTCTTATATCAGACGTGTTTTCAATTTTTCTATATTTTATTTGAATAGTTTTACTGATCGTTCAATTTTATCGACGTTTCAGCAGCTGGGAGTAGAAGCAACTCATCGTCCTTTAATCTCCTTTATTCACTGTGTTTCACGTGACTGATGATAAATGGGAGCATCGTAACGCCGACAAAAAGTATTACTAGAATAAGTTCCTCGAAGTTTCGATGATCGTGAAATACATAGCAATGCATTTTATCACTTAAATATTCTTTCGCATTAACACGCTTCCATTTAATATATATACCTTATAGCCGAACTAAACTTTCTAGACTAGTGTAGAAAAAGCGGTAAAACTTTCGCGCAATACTCCCCAGGTACATTTAATTCTTATCAAGAAAGGTTTTCCTCAAACTTACGGGTATCTACACCCACTCTATCTCAAAATTACATTACAAGAGAATTCTAACGCTCGTGTATGAGGTCAGTGAATTTGATAGCTGGGGGGGATACTTTTTATAAGTTTGCTTGAAGACTGAGACCGAGTATGAAAGTGAAAGTGCAAAAAAAAAAAAAAAAAAAAAAAAAGAAAAAAAAAATGGATAAGATATTGCTTGAATTATGGATTGTTATCACAGTCAACAGCAATAAGTAGCGCGATCTTAAACCATATTCAAGAGTATGAGAGAAAGAAAACACGGCGATAGTAGGTCAAGGGTTTTGGGTCTAGTGCTTTTTATCGATCTATGGACACTACGCGGTGGTCCCTAATTTGATCATTTTCGAATTTCAATGCTCCCATGGGCTAGGACGTCTCCAAATATGTACAAAAGAATATAGCCAAAACTCCAGGTTCTTATCTCAATTCTAAGTACAGTCAAAAGTATTCGAATTTTCCCATTTGAATAAAATACGATTTCTGACATTCCGTGGTTAATTTTTTTTTATTCCTATTGCAGTATAGCTTCGAAAAATTTCAAACTCGGTATACCCCTTACCTGTAGTAGTAGGTATTTCATGAAAATTCGACAGATTTTCAACGATATAATTTCCGAAGCCACAGCGCACTAAAAACAAATTTCTTATCTCCAAATTGTGATAAATAAAATGTTGTCCTTTTGTAAATTTTTCACGGATACCTACTACTAAAGGTAAGAATTGTGCGGAGTTTCGGATTATTCGAAGCGATAATGCGATAGGAAGTTAAAAATAACACCGAAGTACTAAAAATCGTGTGTTATATCAACGGAAAAGTTCAAAGGCAGTACTTGGAATTGAGATAGGAATCTGGGGTTTTGACTAAATTTTTTTGTATATATTTGAAGAAGTTCTGGCTCATGGGAGCATTGAATTTCGAATATGATTAAATTAATAGCACCACCTTGATGGACACATACGCGCATATGTGGGTCAGCGTTGGAACGAATATTTTTCAAGTAAAACTTTTAGAAACGATTTTCAGAAGTCTAGACTACGGCGAAAGCAGAACGTGTAATGGATGCGAACACATTATCCATGAAATTTGTCGCCTTTTTCATCTCCCCTGCAGCCGCATGCCCGCAACAATTTTCAAGAGTACTTTTTCACTATACAAATCCTCACGCTCCGCTCCATTCAAGTTTCTAAGCCTCAACTCTCCCTTGGCGGACCAAGCAAGAGATACGGCTGTGATTTCTCCTCGGAATACGAATTAATCTAAAAAAAAAAAAAAGGGTAATTAGAATTTTGTGCCCATCTATTTTTAAATTCTTAAGGATTTTATCAACAGTTTCTGATTCTTCATTTTCAATCAAACAATGCAGGATTTCGTTGAATTTATTCTCTAATATTTGAATTTTCACTCGGTACAATAATTGAATCGTGCAAAAATCGTGACAGAATTATTTCGGATCCTTTGGTTATCGTTTCGTAATATCTATATACGTTGAAGAGCAAAAATAAAATTGAATTGTGGAATTTACGTATCGTGAAACAGAGCTGTCCACCGCGGTACCGTATTTATTTCTGGAATTTTTTTCCACTGAGAAAATGAAACAGTTGGTAAGAAAATCGGGGTGTTTGAAGGCCGTGAAATTTCCGATTCGTCGGTGATGGAAAACTTCGCGGGATTTGCGGGCTCCCGGTTTCCACAAAGTGTAAAAATTTCAAGCCGCGGAATTTGAACGAGCTAAATTTTCGACCGATTAAACGTACCTAGACGAAATTTTTATACTCTCCAGGAATTCGGTACGTCGATAGGTACGAGCCCACCGATCATCTGTTGCTCAAATATCCATCAATTATTCATTACCAAGGGTAACAAGATTCCTCTCACAAGCTACGCGAATTCGTACTATGCCAAGGTAACCGGGGTTAGTTACACCGCCAGGAGTTAATTTGAGTTATCGGAAATGAAGCATCATTCCGCACAGGCCTCCTCCAATTTCGCGAATACGTGTGTATTACGAAAATCTACTTCTGTCTATGGAGCTAATCATCTAAAAGCACCAATATACCCACGTACGTGCTTTGAATGGAAGGATACATCATTCCATTAATATAGGTAGGTACAAGAAGGAAGCTATTTACTCTACGGTGGTCCTTGAATTGATCATTTTCGAATTTCAACGCTCCCATGGGCCAGGACGTCTCAAAAAATGTACAAAAAGATGTAGCTAATACCCCTGCAGGTTCCTATCACAATTCTAAGTACAGCCCCAAAGCCTTCCAATTTGCCCTTTTGAATAAAACTGTGTTTGAATAATTTGTGACGTTTCGCGGTTAATTTTTTTTCTAAGTAAGAAGGGTAAAAAACAATTCCGAAGTTCTATAGAAGAATCGTTTGTTATTTTAATCGGAAAGTTCAAAAGCTAGGGGTTTGATTGAATTTTTTTTTTTTCATACACATATTTTGGAGACGTTCTGGTTCATGGGAACATTGAACTTCGAAAATGATCGAATTAACGACCACCCTATTACGTACTCGAATAAAATGACTTGAACAGGTTTTAATTTCACCCCAATTTCGAAAGAAATATATAGGGTAGTACCTAAGTAAGTCAGCTGAGAAAGGTTTATCGGTGGTATAAGACCTATAAGACGGTTTGAGGAAACAAGACAAGGGCGTGATTCTTTATAATAAATAACACCTTAACCGAGCAAGGGAGGTAAGTTTTGCAGGGGTGAAATTCAATTTATTTATTTATTTATTTTTTTCTTCTTTCTCGCTAACGGTACTGAATTCTGAGTGTCGGCAGCATCGTTCAACTAACGTAAGGAAGGCAAAAAAGTATAAAATTCCATTAGGGACGCTTTTAAAATAATGTCACTGCCACACTCTCGCTTTGCTTGACTTCAAACCCTACCTCTACCCTTACCCTCGTCTTGCCCTTTCACGTCAAAATCAGAATGAGCCGAATATTTATACGAAACAAGAAAAAGGATGAGGAAATAGAAAAAGGAGCAGCATAATTATTACTACAATTGCGAGCTTATCCGATACATTTACTTATCTCCAAGGGTTACATTCTTCCCGTTACGTAATTTGGTCAGAAATTTTCTGTTCTTCACGCTACGCCGGATCACTCTAATGTATATAAATATATATAGGTATATTTTATTCCTGGGTTATATTTTACGCTTTTAATCGGCAAATGGAACTCGGGGCCATGGTTCAGGTCTGGAATTGTCAGGAACTATTAGTCTGGGAAACATGAAGTATTACTGGAATATTGGAAGCGGTTCGTAATGGAATTTTACGTTTTAACGTCAGCTGAAAGAGAGGTTCGAATTGACGTTCTAAAAAAAAAAAAAAAAAAAAAAGAAATTTCTACTGTCGGACAAAAGCCACCGCCTAACCCTTTTCGCCTACCCTGTCAAGATATATCCATACAACCCACGTTATGCCATACTCCTTGCTTAATAACTTTGTATATATCCTCCAGTATCTACTCTGATATAAATTACATAAAATAAGTAATGTATAGCCCTAGGGTTTTATTTTTTGTTTTTGTTTTTTTTACTTTTCCTCATCTTTCCCATTCCATTATGCGTAAAAAAAAAATCAAGTACCTATAAATTTCTTGTCGATTTTTGGCGGCTGAGCGTCATTCTGCGATGTGGCAAAAAAAAATTTGGGGATCAGTATATTCGGTAGATATATATAGGTCGTGTATAATATGGATATATATTTTTGTAGGTAGCCCTTGATAGGCCATGTATAGAGACCTTAACGCCCATTCGATGAAGAAATATTGCCGATCAAGAATATTTCGCATACGTATCCCTCTTTGTCATGGTGCTTAAGATATTGATAACATATTTTATGGAGGTATACTTTAGAGTTTGGACCCTTCGCCGCAGTCCCTGTTTTCCGAAACTAGTGATAATCTTTTCTAAAGAAATTCAAAAAAGTTATACCATCAAAATGATCAATATAATTCACGCCTTATGGCCCTCTATAGTATAGAAAACTTGCCATAAAATTCTTTGACATATTATGCATACTATATAAAAAATGATACGTACAGAAAAACAAACTCGAGTTTTATAATAATAGGGATTCGTATCACAAATTTATGAATTTGGCAAAAAATTAATGACATGGAAGTTGAAAATGTGAAATTTTCGTTATTTTTAAGAAGCTATGCGGTGTCGTAGTACCTTCTTTAAAGTGCGACGTATATCCATTCTCATTTAAACCTTGTGGAGCTTATATAGATTTATTTCTCGGAAGGTCTGCGGGGTCTTCGCTTCATTCAACCCTTAAACAAAATTTTCCCATCAATATTGTGTGAATTCAGCTTTAATAAACTGTCCCTTTTTTGTTTTTCTTTTCATTCAAAGATCGAAAGGCTGCCTGCACGCCTTCCGGGGTCCTAATATCTGTCGCTATTTATGACCGTCAAAGAGCCAACAGAATCGCAACATGTCAGAGTCCAATGTGGAACGTCTGCCAGTATGAAGGACATCAAAAGATCACAGTTGGTCACGATTTGACACGAAACCGTTACATGCCGTGGTGGCTGCGGCAAATTCACCAGGGTGATCGAGCTCGTGGTGAGGGTGGAGTGTGTGAGAGAGAAAAAGAGGAGAGAGAGGGACGAAGAGAAGATATCGATTGCCAGAGACCACGCCAGCTATTCGACATAACTCGCTGAGTACGTGAGCGACACAGGCGTAGAGGTAGACGTCGACGAAGACGAGGATGAGGATGAGGATGAGATCGCGATAAAGGGGGTAGAACCTTAGGGGTTGGTGTGACGTCAGTTGAGCTGGCCAATAAAGAGGCCAACGAGAATCTCTGGGTTAAGTATCTCGTCATAACTGGTGCACTTTGATGTGGTTATAGAGGTGATAGGTATATCTATATATTTGATGCTCTTGCCCAGGTATCTGGGTGCCGCGAACGATGAGGTAAAGCTTAGAAACTCGGACTAAATCTCATGGGACGAGAGGTCCAGGTGAGTTCTTGCGGTTGCTATTCCAAAGTAACCATGAACCGTGCAGGAGATTCCGCTTAAGAACCTAATGCGTCTTCTGTCGTGTTGCCAGACGCCACAAGCCTCGGGGGGATATATCTAGGAACGACGCGTACAACGGGCATGAGTATCTCCCTCAGGTATACTCGATCTCTACTTTATTTTCTCCTATGATACACTCGGCCATATTAGGTCCGAGCTTTTGCTCTTAAAATGAACTTTATCAAAACTTTACCGTTCGACAAGAACAAAAAAAAAAAAAAAAACATGTTGAAAAGGGCCATTTTTCAAGGAACTTACTGAGGTGGAGGAATCGACTCGTAAGCCAGTTCTTCCGGGGATTGGAGTAGTATTGGCTTTGATAACAAGAAGACATCCTGATTTGAGGTATTACATGCGATGAAAGCCTCTCATGCGCGATAGGAGAAAGCAATGATTCGTGAATGTGTCGATATAATATTATTAATCGGTCGGAGAAAGGTCCTTAAGCAAGAGATGCCTCATCGTCTGCAATGAGAATAGAAGGAGATATAAATGAAAAATAGGGTCCGATTTGTTGAAAGTTTTTTACTCCTATCAATTGCCGCAGTGGAATGGCAATTGCTCCACGTTATACGAAACATTGACTCAACAAAATCCACCAGAGCCCTCAACAGAAACGGCGTAGTTTCTACCGGATATGGTTTAAGCCGGAAAAGACTCTTCTAGAAGAGAGAATACGCTCTACGTTTTTCACATCCTCTACCCACTGACATAGGCAATCGCTATTACCACTCGCTACTATTATATGCCTACCGAACAAAGCGAGGAACGAGGCGTACCGATTTACCACTACTTTAACCACTGAAGAACTTCATAGGTAGATATAGGTCATAGGTGTGGTTTAAACTTTAAAGTAAAGCATATTGCTTTTAAAGCACCACCATTCAGATTCACTAACACTATGATATAAGAAAGTAGGTTCATATCTTCACTAAGAAAAGAAGCTACGGACACAATCATCATTCGATATCTTGGAATGGATCATTTGAATGATTTCTTCAATTTTTAGTACATATCGTTGACGATTATCATGGGACTTGTAAGTGGTGCGATTTTTGAAAACAGATTTGCAAAGAGCACTCTCTAAGATTTGAATTAGTAACATTAGTGAATAGTCACTGATTTTTCACTATTTTCAGTGATTTTCACTAATTCAAATTTAGAGAGCAGCATATAGGTTCCCTAAATCCACTCCAGATGTCTTTGGGAAGGAAGAAAGGTCCCAAACGCATGTATGATGTAATGCAGTTATCGCGATTTGCGTTCTTAAATTTCGAATAAAAAATCGTTACT
Source organism: Tenthredo mesomela (assembly GCA_943736025.1). Classification (NCBI taxonomy): domain Eukaryota; kingdom Metazoa; phylum Arthropoda; class Insecta; order Hymenoptera; family Tenthredinidae; genus Tenthredo; species Tenthredo mesomela. Next base: position 21,915,289 of record OX031016.1, on the reverse strand, counting down.
ATTGAATTGAAGTGGTAATATTTGATGAATAGTAGCATATATTTGCCCCGAATCTGATATACAATTCATGCGGCTTCATTGAATCGTTACACCAGAAGTGCAGCGCGTGTGGTTAAGCTGCGTTTCAATTCGCAAATCTCTGCAGTCCAGAAATTTGATACACGATACGATATACCCGGAGCCTGGCTGCGACCGCGAGGCAGGTAGAGATCAATATTTTGTTAGTTGGTGCAGAGTAGGTACACGATTCCACCAACCGCAGTCTAGTGGCAGAAATGTTCCAGGAATTTCGCACCGTTTCTAATGCAATTAAATCTAGAACCCAGGACTCATCTATCCTCTGATCTGCGTCTAGTATTCGCGACTATAAACCTGAGACTAAGATTTGCAAAACGGAAAAAAATTCATCGGAATCTTTACGAAAAAATTTCATTCTTGGACTCAGGTCAAACTAGAATAGGTGAATAATAACTGATGAAGTAAATCTATTCACGGTTTTTCATGCCAGTATAAGAAAAAGAGGAAAACGCGTTAAATGCCCTGAAGGAAGAGCAAGCAGCTGAAGATAAGATTGGTGACGTGTTTGAGTACGGCTAAAGAAATTTCACTACATAGTGAAGCCGAAACAAAAATGGCACATTTAACGAGGAAAAAATTCTTACCCATTATATACGTTACCCATTTCCAAAATTCTATGACGCGGAATTACGATGGTTACCATGACTGCCAAATCCCATATTGGCAGATTTATTGGCCTAAGATTTCAGCAGCTTAATCAGAAGAAACTGGAGTTGCTTATAATTTGCTTGTGAATGGTCGATCTCTGATGGAGTTCGACCATACGGGTTATTTTATATCTGCGAATGTTATTTCCCAGCCTGCGAGGCCTTTTTTGGCAGCCTTTTTCTTCGGTTTGGCGAAAACAAAATTAAGATAAAAACAACCAGGCGAATATTGACGACGAAAATTTGAGAGAGGTTCCTCTCGGCCGAGATTCTTTATTCTTTTTTTTTACCAGTTCTACTTCGACATGAAAATCTATAAAGTTTGTTCCTCCTTGTCGTCGAGTTATCGTACCCAGTGCAGCTTAGGATCACCCTGAAACAAGCTTTGACAGTTACTCGACACTGAGGAAGATGAATGGTCGCCTTATACCTTCCATCGTACGCAAAGGACCAAGGCGCGTTGAAACTGGCGAACAGATATGTCAATTTATTTTTTTTACGCTAAGTCAGAGGCCCGTATATTTGCAAGGCTACAGAAGGTACTCGTGCAGTATTTTTTTTCGCGATAGCTACTCAGAGCAGGCCATAAAATTTCACCAATTTTTCACGAGAAAAATAAAAGACCCAACCGTTGGATCGATAATTCCGTTTAGCTTGTTGGAATGATACTAACTCAGAAAAATCATCAATTGATATGCGTGCAGAGCGTGGAATTGACAAAGCAGAGTCCTATTTTTTCAGGAGAAGATCAAGAACTATGGCTTTTAGATCTTGGGATTCTGATGATCGATCAATGGGAGATTTTCAAGTGTTACTACGTACGTAGTGCCAAATATAAAATTCATCAACTTCTTTACATCGAAATTAACGAAAACCTGTATATCATGATAATGAAAATATGCAAATAATGATATTTGCCCCGCAAATATTATATCATCAAATATTCCTATTTAGCTTTTCAATTATACACCAAAATATGTAGTATATAATGAACTACCGTGTAGGAAACGAATATTCAAAGAGTATTAACTACCTCTAAATATTATTCAATAGGATATTACTTTTCAGTACATCATTTCTCCATAATGAGCTACAAAATAAATCATTATAACATGTATCCAAATTTTGGTAGAAATTTTTTATTTTTTCACATCCATCAATGGATAAAAAAAAAATCAAGAATGAGCTTCTGACGAACATAATTGATATGTGAAAAAATAGTTAAGTGAAGAAAGTAGACCCTATGCGGAGATGCAATTACCTATAGGAGCATTTGAAAAACTGTCTGCAAAGAACCCTTTTTCTTTTGTTGCGATTTTTAGAAAAATTTAGACGTATTAGTAATTTTGTTTGAAGATTGTTTAGAAGGAGAAACATCATTCTGATGTAAAAAAAAATTTACACCCTTTGATCATCCGCTTTGAACTAGTTTACCTATTCACGCTGTTTTATTTCATAAGAAAATCTGATATCCATATTCATTTATGTTGAATGCCACTCGAATGCAAATTAACCAACGATACCTATACCATCGTAGTAGACATGTTGGTTGATTTTATAACGTCGCATATGTCACATCCCCGACTACCTACTAGTTCTCTGAGCATATGCTAGTTTCTGATTCTGTTTATGCATGAGTGAACAGACCACGCCGAGGTGAAAATAGTATCATATTGTATAAAAAGTCAGATTTAATATATCTAGGTATACCTACCTGGTATACCTATATGTCTCTATGTATTTGTGCGTAAGTGAACTAGAACTAAAGTTAGAGAAACAGGAGTTAACGGGTAAAACTTTTAGGCTGTGAGAACTATAGGAACATATTTTCTGTTCCCACGTTTTCTTTCCGAATTCGTCGTAGTTTTCCGTTTCTAACAATTAGCTTTTATCCCCTAGATCTTTCGCCAGTATACTATTAGGTGGATAGCCGGTAGGTAGGTATAGCTACGCAACTTTCTTTCGAGCTGGTTTCGGATAAGTCCGTTATGCCTCACAACCAGTTGCCTTAAATTCCTCAAACCTCACTTCGCGGCTGTGCTGACTCTTTCTTATATATCCACTAACCGTCAGTTGATCAAATTTCTTTCTTCCCAAACTTTCTTCCTATAAATTGATTTTCGATTTTCTCTCAAAGCTCCAGGACCACCGCAAATCTCTTAAATTGTTCCGATGCCGAAAAAACTTTCTCGAAAAGGAGTCCTGCTCTATATTCATTCCAATAAGGATCAACCACTGTACATATAATCCTTTTGGGATGACCATGACATATGCCTTCAATTTTTCTATTCACTCATTCATCTAATCAGTTCATGAAATTGAGGGTGGCGGAATTTCTCGACCACACGCAAAAACAGTGCTGTCGAATTTACTCTGTGAGCAGTAAATATATGGACAGCACTTTTTTGCAGTAGAAATTATCACAATTGTGGTAACATTCAATCTTATAGACATTGAATGCCTGCACTTGCTCCAATGTACCCAATACTACAATTGTGATAATTTCTACTGCAAAAAAGTGCTGTCCATATATGTTCACTGCTCGTAGAGTAAATTCGACAGCACTGTTTTTTGCGTGCAGAAAAAAAAGAAACTGGCAAATGTCTAATCCTAAAATTTTCAAAATTTTCACTATAATACCAAAGGGATGAGAAGCACCCTTTAAACGTGGCGTCTATAGGTATATTCCGACACCCAGAATTTTGCTTTTCTTTTTAACCTTATCCTGTAATCCGTCATGCTCGCGGCTCACTTACGCACATAGAGCGAACCGTCGGAGAGGCATTAATTTTCCACCTTTGTCTACGAGGATTTCTTTAGCGCCTTGGGGTTGAAGACCTATATTTCCCTGTTATCGTGCACGGCGCAGCTTTGGTGCAGCGGTCGAGTGCTCCAGCTCTCAGGGGCTGCGCTGACTCGACAAACGAGAGGTAGAAGTTAAGTTGGGACGATCATACACATACATATATTTTCAAACTTAAGTTGCGCAGCTTTCGTTCTTGGGTTAGTTGAATATATTTTTCATAGGAATTGAATTTTCATTCAAAATTAATTTCAAAAATCCCAGTACTGTTAAACTTCAGCTAATCATTAATGACCAATGCGGATCTGATTTTCAACTGCAAATTGCAAAATACTGATGAATTTGGGTACGTTCTGAAATTGCTTGTTCAACGATTCGAAAGATTCCTATTTACCTCCACTGATATTGCTGTTTGTAATTTTACTAGTACTCAATTATACCATGTGGCAATATAAATTCATTAGCACGTTCGCAAACATACATTTCCAGTTATATTCTCTGTTATTACCTCTACAGGCATGCTCTGGTATTGCCAATCCATTATTCGAAGCAGTGCACAGAATTCCTAGTAATAATATCTAGTCGGATTTGTAATCAGAATTTAATATCGCATATTTATTTTCAGATATCTAATTATCCATATTATAGGTATAAAAAAAAAAAAAAATTTACATCATTTTCTGCAGACGTGCGACGATAGTTCTTTCAGTCAGGTAATATTACGATATTTTTTCAAACGTTGACTAATAAATTTTCATCTGTATTCAGACTCTGCTTTCTTCTTCCACCCAGATCCTTCAATTAATGGCTTTCTCCGATATCTATTGCATTCAAAAGAAAAAAAAATTTAACAAAATTCTTATTGTCCTGTTGTATTGATCCAAGTCTCCTTTCACAAGGACTCTGTTATATCCGTGATAATGAGTGTTCTAAAAACTTCGTACCTCCGGTGCAACGAGACTGAATATTATAACTGCAGCTGCATTACGTTATTCGAATGACAGGATTAATTCGTAGCATACTATTTTATTCCGTTTTATCTTCACCTTGGTGTGATAGTTATTCGGTTTGTTTGGCCGTTACGTTCTAAAAATGAAATTTTAACAGTCGTATATATATAATTATGATATTTTGAAATAAGGGTAATTAGACCTCATGCATCTTGGATAAATGTTCATGGCGATAGATTCATTCTGAAAGCTAACATAAATGGTCATTCAATTCAATTGAAAGGTTGTTATACTACTCGGATTATGACGGATATTTGGTCTTGAAGCATTCGTTTATTCTTTGGGAGTATATGGAATTATATTTCATTGTATTGTTAAGTACAAATAGTTCATAGGATTATCAGAAAAGTAAATTTCCTCTACGTTCCTTCGTGTCTAGTTTTATTCCTATCGAATTTCCGTCCGGTTATTGGTTGGAATACGTGAATAACCAGAGCCATTCAAAGCTAAAGTGACTCGATTTAACATTCAAGGATATTAGCGTCCCTAAATAAACCATGGTAAAATGAAATCTATTGAAGCTACAAGCGACGTTCAGAATACAAAGCAGTTTATTTATTTTTATTTCATTTTTTCTTTCTCTCCTCACGCCCTGGGGAGCTTTCAACTATTTGTCTCTATTAGAAAGCTCCGGTTTCAATGTTAACTCGCCCAGGTACCGGTTGGGTGGTCTACGACAAAATAGAAAAGGTGAAAGTTCAAATTTCCTTTGAAACGTATAAAGCCTCCATTACTATTATGCCGGTGACACGGCTTTGCCCGGAAAAGTTTTGCCAAGAAATATCAAGAAACATACAAACTCGGGGCAAAGAAATAAGGCAAAATTTATCCCATTTTATAAAACAAGAATTGTCACTATTATTTTCAACAAAACCATCCTATACACGCTTCTCCTATTCCGACACTAACGTCAAATTATTTTTTAAATATTTTAGCTTTTAACTAACCCGTTGATTGATGGTTCGATGTCGACGTTGATGACCGATAAAGGCAGGATTTGAATAGACGTGTGGGTATTTGTCAAACTCAAAAAATTCCATTTTTTGGGTTTATTTTTCTGTTTCTTCTTCCGATACTAAACCATGATGGCAGATTGCTTGAAATTAGATCCTTTCACGTGAACGTTTTCCTCAAAATGACCTTATGAAATATCGGTGCTTTAAGTAATGCAGAAAAATCTTTCTTCGTACGTTCAAGACGAAGCTTTGGTTCTGATGAAAGCGTACAGTCATTCATTTTCCGCATGGTAGGTATATAAATGAATCTGTTCTCTCGAGTAATAATACGCAGCTGGTACCAGTACAACAACAAAAACAATTTCCTCGTAGCTAGGTAGAGACAGAAAACTTGTCCATTTTGTCAACCCTCAGGGGTCATGTTAGCGCTGGGCATTCTGCAATTATTTCTGCACGAATTTCACCCCCAGGACTGCAACCGCCAACTTGCTTGGGTGGTAATTGTTATCTCTTTTCCCCACGAGTGTTGTTGTTGCTTTTTGTATTTTTATTTCATAATTGTTTACACAACTCTCGTATTCACTTTTATTCTTATTCTTATTCTTATTCAAAATTTCGGAAATATTCTCAAAATTCTGAATAATTATTGTATACGAAATTCTCGATCATTCTTTAATTTCATAAATTCACTTATGCAACGGTAATCGTTAAAAATAGGAATGACGAAGCTTCTGGGTTTAACAACCAGCATGGAAATAACCATATTCGCGGTTTCTACAAACCCTGAATCATCAGTGAATCAGATATGCACAGTATCCACTTAAATTCAGCTATTTACTGCGTGCAGATACAATGATACATGGATTCATACTGCAATAAAGTAACATAGGATCCAAAGCTGCTCACGGGTTATGCGGTATACCTACCATAGATCAGAATGTTTCATCGACAGGATGGATCCATAGCAGTGATTGTATATTATTAGTACGGACATTTGCACCTGACGAATTTGTCTGCAAGTATTTGACGACAGGATATCAAAGCTGAGGTATTTACTACGCCAGATACCTAATTGGATACTATAGCAAAGCTCATAACCGACAAGCAATACCCGGTATGAATGCATACGACAGAGTGCTCGCGGTCTACGTACGATATGGATAGGTATAGGTATACCTATGTCCATATACAGATGAATGCCAATCGGGTATGTCGCTCTCCTCTGAATAATACTGCGAATTTTATGACATTATGAAAAATTGGTCATATCTGACTCGCCCAGTTTTTATATTTCTCATTTATTTACTTATTTTCTCTTTTTGCCAATGAACCGTGCGAGTATATCAACTCTCTTATTGATACAAGGGGAGTAGGTATATTTGCCAAGAATTTTTACGACCATTGACGTTATTTTTCCGAAGTGTCAATAACCCGCGAATCTCACCTGCAGGCGAAAGTGTGATTAATTAATTTCGACAATATTGTAGACTTATGATATTGCGACGGTGGATTATTAGTTCAGGGAACGGAGGAAAGAGGGGAATAAATCGACTCTGTGCCCCTTCTCCGGAAATTTAATTGAATGTTTGTTTTTTCGCTGTTTTACATATTATGTGATTTTGGAAATCGTGAGATGAAACGATCGGGGTAAAACATGGGGTAGTATCTGGCACACGGGACTCAGTCGACTGATTTTTTAAATTATTTAAAAAGTCTTCAAGCATAGTCGACGAATTTATTTCACCTTGATCAAACGAAGGTGAATTTATCCCACATCTAATACCAAAAATACCCTGATATTTGGGAAAAATGAGTGTGAGTCCAGATCATTATAAATCTTGTGAAAAATAATAGTGAAAAAAACTTTCCTCCAGCTTGATGTAACATTTCATTGAATTTGAAAATGTTTGAACAATAACAACCACGTTTCTCAATTTAGTTTCTTTTTCCATGCATCCCCTAAATTCTAGAAGATACCGAAATGAAAAATATTCAAGCTGCATAGTGTATCCTCGATCTTTCATTCTCTTTCCTTCGTAACCTATGTATATATATATTCGAATGAATCGAAATATCAATGTCAAATCTGTTTTCGTAATGAGAACTAATCCAGTAACGCAGCTCATTCACGTATGTAGGTACCGTTCGCGATTAATTTATCGTGCTCAAATTTATTAGTCATTATAGTTCGATTGAAGTTTATTGGTTGCTGTTATATTAGTCACGATCGTTCGTAAACTGAGTGCCTCGTACTTTATTATCGCAGGGAATGTGCGATCGCAAAAAAAAAAAAAAAAAAAAAATTCACATACCAACTTTAAGGCACGTTTTATCATTTGAAAAAAGAAACTTTTCAACCAATTTCAAAACAGTATACCTACCTATATGTGTGTGGGAATTTCGTATCCACGTTTCCTTGCGTACAAATCGCTCAACCGATTCAGATATATAAAGTTTCCGCAGAAAGTCTTGAAACATACTCCACAATGATATGCCAATAAGATTTTCATCCCCACATCAATCCAGGTTTCAAAATTGCCGACAAACAAAACTTCACAAGAATTCTCAACTTTTTTTTATTTTTTCTATTAAATTTCAAATGCAACTTTCTTCTAGATATAGAGATAAATTTTTTCAAAGATCTGCCATCTTACAATTGAAAACAGCTCGTTTGGCTTCTAATATTATTCTCTCAAGCATAATTTAAATAATTTCGTGATCTCAACATAATGGGATATTTCTTTCTACAGACTTATTGGGTGTGGGTATATGTATTCAAGTCGAATAATGATACCACCTTGTTCTATAGGGTAGGGGGTTGTCAAATCGACAAGTGTTTTCATAATTCGGTTGGCTTTTCAACAGCTGTACCAAACACACTGGTGGCAGTACTCACGCGGTCCATTATAAGGAAGAAAACCACTGAACCATCGACTAAGAAGCGAGAGAAAAGGACTAAAAAATGAAGAATGTAAAATAAAAAATTTAAAAAAATCTAAAAATAATGAAAATGGCAGAGAAGGTAGCGTAACATGAAACGAGTCAAGTCACGACCCGAGCTCGTGCCCTATCTGCATTCCTCGTTTCTCGGTAAATGATTCTCTCCTTACACAGCATAGCGAGTTGTAAGAGGACGTACTCTTTGAGGAGGAGGTAGGGTACGCCGGTGAAACAAGACTATATTTTTTAATACCCAGGTTGGCTTAGTTCCTTTCCATCTTCTTCGTGCGGGTCACTGAGTCTGCGCTTCAGAAGGTAGGTAGGTAGGTACTCGTGTAGATTCTTAAATATAAGAGTTGTTTTTTCGTTTTCTTTTTCTGTTTTTTTTTTTTTTTTTTTTCTGATGATGATGAACCATACAATACGGAAAACGAGATAGCAGAAGTATATATGTATTGCTTCAAGCCTCAGGAAATAACAAAAAAAAAAAAAAGAAAAAAGATCCAAGTACCGCAAGCTGTTTACAAAAATACGCGGTGTATCTCCTCTTTTTTCGCGGTCGTTTTGTAATAATGTCTGTGCGCATTCCCATCCCGCGATATTTTATTCATAAGCTTCGCGATTCGCGATATCCTGAGAGATGATTTATATGAGAAAGACGAAGATGAAGGTGAGGATGGGAAGCGAGAAGGGTATAATGTTGGGTTCGCGAAATCCTCGGATCATTTAATGCAGCTCTATCGTAAGTCGCGCTAATTTCTCATTTATTTTTTGGTTTTCGTTTTGAAATTGTTATGCGTTACTGCACGTTTAGCTTAGGTACATACTTATGGTGTTATCGAGTTGAAAATTAACGGCGTATACGATAAAGGAAAACATTAAACTTTATCTAAACTACTGTAGTGTTACCTTACTATTTTACTGCAGCGCTGCAGTAGAAACGAGTGAAAAAGATTTTCAGAATAAATTCAACCGTCTCTTATCTCATTATCTCTTTGGGAATGACCTTAACTTTAAAGATTCACTCGGGGAAATGCTGAACGTTCTTATAGTGCCGTAGTATTCGAAGATATTCTCAAAGTAACGAAAAAGGCTGATATCGTATTTCCGCGGCCTCCAAGTGCGGGAGAGGCAAAGTTAACTGAATTTACTTTTTCCTTGGTAGAACCTTGTCAGAGGAGAGTAAAATGTACATCTTCCTTGGGTATATACCTTAATGAGGTTTTCTCGCTGCTTTCAAAAATTCAGTTCATTCTTTGAGACCCTTACTCTGATCTGTACCCTACAGCCTCAATTATATCAAGACAAAGATGATGATGATAACATTTAGATTTAATTTCAGTTTCAAGTCTTTGAACAAATACCTCTACTTCTTAATATCACTAAGAGCACTATATTGGTCATGATCATCAATTCCATGCATAGCGAATCACCTAATCAGCGTTTTTGAAGCAAGCCATCTCACGCGCGTTACGTTAAGAGTTACAGAACAGATTTCGGAGGGATGAAGTGACCATGTCACGCTGATGAACTGATCATTTAAAAAAATGTTGAGAACCAGCGTGAAATTCTATGTTCCCCCCGGTTTTTTTTCTTCAGCATAAATTTAAAAGGCTCTTCTACTTTGTTGATATATTTAACAATGAATGCCGAGATGAGACGAGGCACCACCGTGCAGATTAATCGTCAAATCATTTGAAAAAAACTACCCTTTATTAAACGAGGCGAAGTCATGAGGTCAGGGGTAGGGATGGGGTTAGTTAAATGGTCTTATTTCCATTTTCTCCACCTTATCTTGGTTAATTACCTTTGTTGGGTTATTAAGGTCCTAACCTCAAGCCCGCGTCTCTTTTTTTCTACTCTAGAATCACCTCTTTCCCCTTCGCCCCACCCTGCGCGCAAACTCTCATCCTTGAGAGCAGCTCTTGCGAATGAGTCCATTAAGATCTCAAACACTTTCTGCATTTACCTATTCAAAAGAGAGCGTTGTTGAGTGGTATCTTTATCTTGAAGGGTGATATTATAAAAAAGAGTTCAGAGAGCTCGTTTATCTGTAACAAGTTTAACGTTCAGCTCAAATCACTTGCAAAAAGAGTGATTTTTCATTTTTTTTATTCCCGCAATAACCGCGAAGCCTGCAGTTATTCAGGCTGAATCATTTTTAAGTACCCACAGAATATTTATATACCCCGATGATGCGTGACAATACACTCTAGGGTAATCGGAATCATCGTTATGTTGGTGGCGATAAAATTCAACACTGGCTTTATGCGAAAATTGAAGAATCGGATGAACACTGGACAAATATAGGTACCTCGCGTTACGCAGTTAAACACAATCATAACGTATGGTCCATTTGTGTTTTTGAACAAGTACCTAATCCGAAGGATTGACACCAAACACTTCAAATGGTCGATAATCCGAGAAAATTCAATTCGCATTACAATTTCGATGTGGTATTTTTTTTTTTTCAATTATTCATTGCAGCGATTTGCAGTTGCGGTGAGGTAGTGAACGATAAAGATTCTAGCTTTTCATATTATAATATATAATAATAATAATAAAAATAATAATAATAATAATAATAATAATATTGTATATCATGATATTTATTCTGGATTAAATGGATCAGACGACACCAGTATAAGTCACGACACGAATACGGATCCGATATCATCGCACATCAACTTCGATAGCATCAAATTTCGAACAAATATCGCTGTCTAAGAAATCGAAAGATTCCATATTCCAAGCACACATTTATGAATCTATCGATGACATCTAAGGATGTCATCCTTTTAGTTTTCTGAAGTAAGGAACATTTGAAACTACCTCGCAGTAGTTAAAACAGTAGATGTGCAGCCCATTTGCTGAAGGATGAAGCATCTGCATTAGTACATTGGGAGATCAAAAATTCTTCGTGATTAGTCATTCAAATTTATCAGCATCAAGGAAACAATTTCTTTTCACCATCCTGGAACAGGATTTTGATAAAGTCTATAACAGCGAGCTGGTATAATTGTAAAGACTCTAACTCTCTAATCTCTGAGCTCAAGCCACGATCATTTCAACTTCACCTTATGTTAGATTGGATGTATATCGCCGTGCACAGATACGTTGGAAATTTTATATTCGGGTTTTGTACTTGTTGACACAAAACTTGTGTCATGGTAGGTATTTGCTTGTATATGCTTGACGTGTGAAGTGAAAAGGGATGGCAGCTGCAGGGGTGAGTGAGAATAATATATCGGATTCTTGGTCGTAGCCGGCGATTTCCTGTACATTGAATCCTACCTACCACGTGACAGCTAAAAAAATTCTAAATTCTAGCTGTTTACTTGCAGGAATCAATGTGATAGGCAGCAGAAGAATAAAATTTCTCCATAATTTTGGACATTTCTAAGCTCAAGTCCTTGAAGCTAGATGGGATTATCTGTGAAATCGATTTTTGCCACTCTATCGCAAGATTCGCCTACGTATTTTTGCACTTTTCTTACATTAGTTGAAGATTGATTAATTTCAAATTCTCAAACCTTGGCGAGAAGAGATAACCATACGCATGCCTACTTGGGGAAAAAAAATAAAGGGATCGCGTACTCGTGCGAAGGGCTATAAACTGTGCTCTAAAGTAGGGCTAAACGTTATCAATTTAACGAAAGTGCTTACCGGCCAGGGTTTATCAGTTTTTTGCAGTTTCCCAGCCCATTGACCCTGGGTGGCCGGTAATATAATTTGAGGAAATGGCAAGCCATCCTGACGGTCCCCAGGGCCGACGTATTTGCCTATAACCGTCACCAAGGCGCCCCGACGTCGTGGATGGTCATCGCGTTCTCATCCTCGTCCTTTTCTTTCTCCTCTTCCTTCTCACGCTTAGCCCAACTCGCGGTTTCGCCCCTTTTTGAACCCGGCGAACCGATCAGTTTTCCAACCTTCCTCACTTACGCTTGACCCTGCCTCCGCTACCCAATTATACTAACCGATCTCTCTGTTGCCTGAGGCCCGTTTGTATGCTAATTTAATGATGTTCCATCGCTCGCTCCCTTGCGATGGAAGCTGATTTTTTTATCTCTAGAATTTTCACCGACCAGGTAAAAGTGAAAATTTATCGTCTATTTTCTCAGCTTCATTCCACTGATAAATGATACCACAGCCACTTTTGCCGGGCCGTTTCCCAGGTTATTAACGCAACCCCTGTGTTCGATGGTTCGTTGGTTGCTCCCACTTTGCTCAGTCGAGGATGTCGGAGGATTGGTTGGTTCCAAAAACTTACTGAGGTCTAGGAAATTTTAGTTTTCCCAGTAGGTATCGATAATAATCGAAGTTTATATTCTTAAAATAATAACTTGTTATCCGAATATAAACATGAATTCATAGAGCGAAGAGTTTTCGTTAAAACGATATGATGCAGAATAAGGTCTAGCATCTGCAGAGAGACAAAGGAATCTATGAAATGCAAAACGTGAACCATTCATACAAAATCCATTCAATGCAAATAACCGGCTGCTCCACGAAGGGTGAAATTAAAACAGTTTCGGCCATTAGATACGCCCTCTAACTACACTGCAGAGACAAAGCTGGAGGTAAAACATTCTGGCTAAATTTCCATCGTCCTACATGTAGATAACATTTTTTTTAACACTTCCCTCAATGACTTAATTTGTACTTGATTAATGGGAAAATTTGAATTACATGTACGATATAATTTTTATTTATTTTTTATTTTTTTCAAAATCATTTTCTTCATCCGGTCACGCTAGTGTACCGAGTTCGAACACTGGGTGCTCGAGTACGCCTTCTTCTTGTACTTGCTTCAAGAAATCCGTCGGATACAGTCGGCGAAGACGGGAGTAAAGTCATGCAGATCTCCGGCTCGTTTGAGTAAATTGAACACGGTTCTACAGACGTCCTGAATCTCCTTACAGATTCATTTTTGAGTATTGAAGGCTTCTGTTCAACCGGGCCAGTTGCTTCCCTTCCTAATCCTTCGTATTTATTCTTCTGCTTTTGTTTAGAATTCATTTTTATCCTGTTGTTATAGTCTATCCAGCAGTTTCGAAAGTTTTTGAACACGTCATTCCATAAGCAGAGTTCTTCGACTGAGTGAATAAAGTAACAAATTTTAGTTCATTTATCATTTTTATCATTTTACTCTATTTTTATTTTTTGTGAAATGTTAATGAACATTTTTCAAAATTGTTCTATTAGGTTAATTAATTTTTGGAAAGCAACGCAGGGTCAAAATTGTGTTGTCCGTTCGTTTGAAAATTCAATTTATTAACGAGGGGGCGCCTTCGCGACCCTATGCTTCTTGCGCAGAAGGACATAGGGTGACCCGAATTAACCTTGTTTGTTTGCGTATAATATTATTTTCGGTACCGGGTATTCTGCACGTGTCAACTTTTGTTTGAAAAAAAAAAAAAAAAGGAAAAAAAAATGAAAAACCTACCCAGCGGATTCGAATTACGTTCGAAAACATCTCGCTACGTAATTTCAGTTCAAATTGCTTTCTATCGTGACACAAAAAAATGAAAAGCACATGTATGTGTAATATGCATGAATACTAGATAAAAACGGAATGGACAAACGAAAATGGATAATGAAAAGAGTCGATTAATATTCACACCGTACAAAAGCAGCGTTATGAAAAGGAAAGAGCTCGCTGGTAAATCGGCGTTGGGAATCAGGACGTAGGCAATTCCCATCAGTGCTGGACCCTCGCAGAAAGCCATGCCTTTAATGGTGTTCACTAACCATGGAAGATACAAGTAAGGTAAACCCTTCTTGTCACCAATTGCCAAAAATATGGTCGAAAGAAGACCGGATACTATTTTCGTTGCTGATATCGTTATCTTGAGATCTGGGAATTGTTAACTAGCAATTTAAGTCAAAACGGTAGGTAATTATTCGCAAGAAAAACCACAAGTCTGTTCCCACATACTGTACGATCGACGGAAAAAGAAAAGTGCTCCAGATGTTTGTCCAAGTGGCGAACGATATCCAACGTCCAAGGCGATAGAGCTCAAGAAATTTGCTACGAAGCACATCACGCAAATGTACAAAGTCTCACCCTAGAAAATTTTCATTCAAGATATAGGGACTGAAGAAATTTTTTTACTAACTCATTTCGACCGTTCTTCAATGGGGTTAGTCAACTGTACCTTAAAATTTCGTTTTTTGGTTCGCAGAGATTTGTGGGAAGATGAGGAAAGCCCAACGATTTCATCACACTTCTCGTTCATGATGAGGCTCACCCCGATTATCTGGGTTTCGATATTTTCCTACATATTTCTCTGGAACGGAATGAAATTTCGACACATATTATTTCACCGCTTCGTTTTCTTCATTGCGGGACAGTGAAGTTAGCTAAAAGTAGCAACAGCATCAGACACTTTCATGCTCATTTGTCCTACTGCAGAACCTCTGAAAGGCTTTTCTTTTTACAGATTTTGTGATTTATATCACTCTGGCAAGGGTGATTGACGTTGCTTGGACCAGTCAGAAGGCAGCTTTAAATGGGAAATCCTTTGACAACGAAACGTTTCAACATACGATAATGATTCAGTTTCTAAGTTCCGATTGAAGGATACAGACGTTTCCGCTCAATTGATATGACCTTTTGATGAAACGGCACGTTTTTTTTTTTCTCAAATTGCAACAAGCTGACTAAGTCACTATTTTCAGCCAGATATCAGGTCGGAACTAAGTTCGAGTTAAAAAACGAGTTCCATCTTGACTGTAGGATGTAGATTGTGAGTTTGCACACACGTCGTAGTCAGTCTCTCGACATTAAACTTGGGGAAAATTTTACAAGACAAACTTTAACACGAACTCAAATCCCGTTACCCCTATAGTAGTTTGTTCCTGGTGTATTTGCATTCTAAGAAGAGTCTACAAAGATTCTCCAGGATACGTGTATGGGTGTGTATATCCGGTGAAAAAAAAAAAAAGAGAAATAGGAAGAAAAAGAAAAAAAAAAAAAATTAAAGAAATCACAGAAAAATTGGTCAATGCTTAATCCAGCATTGTTGGTTGAACGAATAACGGTTCTCCCCTGCAGCGGATCGCTGATTGGCTTTGCGAGCAATATCGTAATTCCATTCTCCACTCAATGGAGATTGATATACCGATGAAATTGCAAATATGCTATCCAACGCGAGCGGCTCGATTTATGATCTGAATTTCATTTAGATTTGAAATTCAAAATTCCGCTTGTTATTTCTGCGGTTGCGACGTCTGACCTCAACACGGTCTAGACCACTCGTTGACCGCCGTACCGCACCAGGTTAATTCGCGGAGATAGTATTACCTCGAGATGTGCTTGACTCTACGATCTTACGAAATTCGCGGTTTTACGTATCTTGCTGCGCAAACTTCCGCAAACTTTCAACTCCCATATCCACTTCATTAGTTTACAAATAAGTTCTCTTTTCTCAAAACTACATTCGCAATGCCCTGCAGAAACTTAGCACATCGCATTATATTTACTCTTGTATGAAACGAACTTCGAAATTCTTGGTCATTTTCCGTTTCTTTTTTTTCTTTCTTTTTTTCCAATGGTATATTTACCTGAAATAAAAATTATAAAATCGATTCAACAAGTAAGATGTGATCTCAGAATGCTGCGAAAATCTGTTTCAATTTGATCCGTAACTTAGCCAAAAAGGTTCAAACTGAAAAAATTCATGTTCGTATATCTTGATAAGTAATTTTAAATTTCATGATTTGCCTTTATAAATATCAATAATTCGACGTATCTTTGGATGCGGTGATTAAAATCATTGAAAATTCTTTATGCATTTCGATTGAGCATTTAATTTGATTCATCAAGTGTTCACGAGGTCAATCTGTACAGTTCAGTTAAATTACGATGACTGAAAGCTCGGATAAGTCGTTTTGCCTCGATCTTCAATGCCCGTATGAAAACCTGTCTGTACAGTTCGATATTTGATTGGCTATTATCTGGTAAAGGTTGCTCCTGCAGATGACAGTAGCGTGTTAGAGTAATGGAGTGCATTCGTTGAAAAAACTAAATCGTGAGAAGAATGGTGAGCAAGTACTTCGACAAGACAGGATTATCCGAAGTCTTTCAACTGTAATAACGTCAATCCTTGTTACCTTATGGCGTAGCTTTAGAGCGATGGGAGAACATTTTCTAGTTATGTTTCCGAATGGAGGCTCATATATGTCTATTGAAAGAGCTTGAATGACGGTTTCGAGGCCAAGAATCAGGGAACTATCATTTTTAAACAAAGGAAAATAATTTTGTTCAATCATTCTAACGAGTACCCCAAAATTGAAACGAAATTATTCAAGCACGGTCATGATATAATGTGCATTGATGCACACTCTTGTCTTTGGACTGTGAAACTCGGGCATTTGAATGATGTATAAACAGGGAAAACGCGTCCCATTGTCTTGGCACGTAGGTCCAGCATAGACAATAATATACCGACCCGGAAACTGAGGTTGGTTCTCTGTCGTGAATTGAATATCTAATTGCACGCGAAGGGACAACAGTTTTACTGCGGTTTCAGCATTTCACTGATTCCGAGGGTTGGCCAAGGTTGTCAGGACGTCGATTAAGAGCGAACAAACTTTTTGGTCAAGTGGTGTTTTTTCTTCTTCCGATAAGCAGCGTAGCGTTGCGAGTAGGTATAGCCAAGCTCAACTTCCTCCTGTCATCCTGCAGGACAACGAGACGAGAGGAGAAAGTGAAAAAGAAAATACGAGATGATGCGGAGCGCCAGAACCGAGGAAAGAGAAAAGCGTAACTCGTCTGAATTTCATTTCGGAAAGCAATCCAACGTTTTCCCCACCGTTGGACGGATAGGAGATGATCGCGACCGCTGTATTACAGGGGAAAGATGAAGATATTCGAAATTGGTCGTTAACCCTTTCCGAAATGCGCTGGGTTCAGGAAATAAGAAACAGAGCAACGAACCTTCAATCTACATTCAAGATTTGTCAAAGACAAGAGACTCGGCAGGAATTCGCATGAAGTATGTCGAAAATAAATTTGCTTACTGCAGATGGGTGATGGGAAGATAATGTTCACCAAATTCCATACCGCATCGGTAATATCCTTGGGATTAACGATTTATTTCCAGAATAAGGGTTCAACGAGTTTTCATTCGAGCCCAAAACGATGAAATTTGGTGCCCTGTGAGCCACGACATTAAACGATGGAATTTGGGGTCTTTCACGAAAAATTCGGTCAAATTTTGAAAGAAAGAAAAATGGTCAAAATGAGCCCTGATCTCCTCCGGAGTAAATTCATATATGAATAATATCTATTTACTCGTTTATCTTTCGGACTCGAGCTTTTCAGGCTATGAGAATTATCTGGCACATTGATCGTGGTCATTAATAACGGTGTTAACGTTAAGTCCAGCTTGCGTGACTGACGACTTCCTTAGACGGGCTTTTAATACGGTTATTTATAACATTATATCTCTGACTTTGCGCATGATTATTAATAAACCCAGATAAGCAATGTGTGAAACGAAGAATACGCTTCCAGGAAACCATATACGCCGCCAATATCTGTTTTCATATAATAATCGGCGAAGCAATTTCATACAACATCAAATTCAGACTAAATTTTCAACAAATTTATTGAACTGTGCAGCGAAAAACTGGGAAATTTCTTCAATTCATATCAAGAGATTGACGGTATAATATGAACACAATTTGCACAGGACTTTGGCCAGTGAAGAGTCCTCCCGTCCCGTTGAGTGTTCGAGCAACAAACCGCTGATTGCAGGATGAAATATAAGTTACGAACTTTAACAATAGACCATATTGACGCCGGATAAAGTTCCGAACTAATTATAAAACCAATTAAAATTGAATGGCCTAAAGGATGAGCTAATTAAAATATTACGTCAGTCAGAAAGCCGACAACCGATTAACTGGATATTTGAAAAAATATTTGATCCCCGTAGTTTTTTAAACTTCTGTTTGTCTACTGGCTAGCTTTTACCACCAAGGTTTACGACACGGACAAATTGTGAAGCTATACTATATATAGAGGTAGATGTACCATAAAATAGATCACCTATGATAGTCAGTGGTCGTTCCTTCGATCCAAAACCACTTGCCTCGGCGAGTGGACCACGAGGATTTGGTCAAGTTATATTAGTTTGGGTTTGGTTAGATTTGGTTGGATTGAGTTAGGCTAGGACTTATTTCGTTCAACCTAATAAAGGATCAAGGGCAATTTGATCGGTTCTATCGATTTCGTTATGTCGATGTGTTTCCTTTTTTTTTTTCTTTTTTTTTTCACCTTGCTTTAACTCACCCGCGGAATATCACTGTCAGCTAATTATAATCCTGGATGTAGTTGAAAATTGGAATCAAGTAAGTGAAATTTGGAATTCAAATTCACCGTTATTCTATACTGCACGGTATTTATTATAGCTATAATGATATTCTAGAACATTGAACATTTGCATATTAATGGGTTTGAAATGGCGATTGTCCGTCGTTGACAAACTATAACATATAACATATATAAACTGACGCTGCAATTAAGAGTGCCTTAAATTTCTGGGCTGAAATTTCGTATTTTCAAATTGTTCGAATTAACGATTATAGCCGTTACGTTACAGGCATTTTTATTAGCCAATTAATTTAAGAGAGTAGAAAGTCCGGTATAGGGGTTAACTCGATTTATAGATACGAGTATTTAAACCATTTATACCTCCGATTTCCCTAAATAGCTACCAGTTCTCTTGAGGCTCGTTAGTCATGATTTGCTGTTCGATAGAAGCCGGCCAATTGCAAAACCATCTAAATCTAACTTCATTATACGTTTTCCACTAAAAGTTATTGCTCAAAAAACAGAAACCTTAATCTTGACTTAAAATAGGTATGACGTATTAGATGAACGTGTAATTGAACTTGGTATATAAGATTTTGAGTTTTGATAGAATTATGCACCTGATACTACTTCGCTCGTTTATTTGTTATATCGATTGTTTCTTGTACCGGTGAAGTCAATGAAGCTATTACTTTCGATGGATGATAAATCTCTAAATCCATGTCATACCACAGTTCGTATACTCGCCGTATCATAGAAGGGAAGAATTTTGAAAATAGAAGCGAGAAACTTGAAGTAGTAAGAACTTTTTCACCGAAATCTTCCACGAGACCATTCTGTAGACCTTATCAATTGATGATGATGCCTTTACGTTCATTTAGTCGGAAGGGGGCCAGGCCAGGCTCCATTGAGATACGCGGTACAGTGATGTTTCTATATCTCTAAGACAGATCTTTCGCTCTTTCGAAACCGACCATCAGGATGATGTATGAAGACCCCGATACCCGCTCACACCCACTGCTCTATCTATCATCGAGGGATGGGCACCTATGCGTTTGTACGTCTTAACGTTGTCCGCTTCCTATCTGAACGGCGTTACCGCACTAAACTGTTCGAGCAGAAGTTTTCTTTCAAAGTTCGCTTCCAATCATATAAGGTGGATTCCGCACAATTTTTTTGTTATTTTTTTCCCTTCATGTTCCCCAAAGAAAACCTCCTCACGTTATTAGAACTGAACGATTTCATGAAACCCCATGGTTACGCAACTCTCAAGTTCCACCTTGACGACGGAATGGTTTTCCGAATATCTTATATGACCGGTTAGCCCTTGAACGATGGGAAGTAATCCCGAATGAAATCCTTGCAGGGTTTATCAACCGCGTTTGTAACCCATGAAGAAAATTTTACCTTCATCGAGTAGGCAGTATACCAGACATTTGTTACGGTAACCACTTTCCTGGATGCGCTGCATTAACCGAAAAAGATGTGACTATACTTTTCAAGTGGTTGGAAAAACGGAGTCCCTTTTCTTCCTTGTATCTTTTTCCGAGGGAATTGAAGGGCTCCGGTATAGGTTGAAAGGTAGATTCTATAGAAGACCATTGGGTGCACATGCTGCCGAATCGACCGGAGCTTTAGGGAGCCTTGGCGTAGCTCGAAGGAAAAAAAAAAAAAAAAACTAGCAAAAGAAAGAACATTGACTATAAAAGTTTGTCTACGGGTTTCTAGGTTTCATCTCCTTCGGCGCAGTTAGATATTATATGTCCGCAGTATGTATTATATGAAAAATTTGAAAATATGTAAAACAGCTGGGAGAAAATTACATCGATTTCTGACACCACGACGCTACCCGACGTGGATTTCTTTCAGGATTTTAAATTCTTGGTACCACACGTGACGCGTTGCCGAAGGGTAAATTGGATGTCAAGGACGCAGGTAGTTCGCGAACCATATAGGAGTTTCGTCAAGCGGTAGTTAGGGTGGAAAGTCGTTCAGCCAACATCGAAGAACGTCTCGTGACTCGGCGAAGTCCCATTTTCCAACACCTTACGACAAGCACGCGAGGAATTTCAAATTTACTAGTAATCTCAGATGGAGAAAAGAACGCTTATACGTA
Source organism: Tenthredo mesomela (assembly GCA_943736025.1). Classification (NCBI taxonomy): domain Eukaryota; kingdom Metazoa; phylum Arthropoda; class Insecta; order Hymenoptera; family Tenthredinidae; genus Tenthredo; species Tenthredo mesomela. The sequence continues at coordinate 21,894,418 of OX031016.1, read as the reverse complement.
TGATTTGCACTCAGCGAATCTTTTTCCCCACACATCCATGCCCCTCCCCCCCCCCCCCCCCCCCCCCTGAATTTTCCTACACATTATCGCACCTACAATAATTTTCGAATGAGATATCGAAGGCGGGATATCCCTATTTCACTCTGGATTCTGGAATTAGAACGTGGCTGGGTCTGTACTGCTCGAAGGGTCTGTCCTTCCTTCCTGGTGCAGGAGGACAGGAAATTTTGTTCGCTCTCTATTCGTCCCTTAATCTACCCCTTGGCTGGCGTTCCTAGCTTAGAGAATGAGCTTGGCGTTAGTGCGGCGAGACGCAAAAGCTCTAAGAGAGCTAACGTAAGATCTTGACATCAGCTAATTGAATTAGTCGTTTTCTGATTAAGAAATTGTTGTAAGTTCTTTGTTGTAAGAGGCTTAATTTAATCGCGATAACTTTCTCGAGTAAAGTTAGGAGGCTTTAGCGAGTGCGAGATTTGGCAAAGTAATTCGGAGATTTTTTTTTTTTTTTCTCTATTCTAGGTACTTTTGTAAGTTTCCTCTGGAGACTTATTTTTTTTTTTTTTTTTTCGCCCTTCAATTTTTCGATTTATGAAGTTCTCCAATTAGCGAATCTTTCAACAGGGGGGGGGGGGGGGGGGGGGGGGGAGGGAGGGAGGAAGGGGGAAGTTCAAAGTCTCAAGAAGAAGAAAAAAAAAAAAAAAAGTATAGGCGCGGAATCGATTCTCGCTTATGTATATACACACCAAAGTCGTTTTAAGTAAAACAACCGATGTCTATATCCGGTAAAATTAGCATTGCAAAAACTTCGACATCCAACTTAATTAAACGGTCTGACAGGGGAAAACAAAAAAAAAAAATCAACAGGAAGTTAAGATGCGGACTAACACGGATATATATCTCCGCGAATATTCGCTTCGATTTCACAAATCCTTAAAGAATAATGTGCAAAAAAAAATATTGCATAAAATTGGATTTTTTTTTTTTTGGTGGTTTTTGCCTTGTTAAAAGTAAAAACTAAATGAGAGGTCCTTTCCCCCCATAAAGTAAAACCCCAGGACTTAGGGAACTGGTTTAAAACTGCATCTGACAGGTTATTTCAATTTAATTGGCTAACTATTATCTACGGATAGAATGCAACTCCCTGAATTATTTTTCATGCCATAAACTGCACCAGCTCTTTTTCATACTCTGCGCAGGGTTCTGCTGACAATACGGTTAAATACTCTGGGAGTTTTCGTTGCAGGATAAAGGCCACGCCCAACACTCTTGGCGTTTTCATCGTTGATTAGTTTCCACAGCATCTGAGGATAATAACCTCTCTGAACGAAATGAACACGGTAAAACTCTCGAAAGAGTTTTACCAGGACTCTGTATAGGTAGGTAGGTACATGTATACCTATAGTATAATACATCTGTGCAGTTAGTTTATAGTTTGAAAAGATGAGGATTAAAAGATTATATAGGAAATTTTTCTGGTATGTGCAGGAGTATTGCAGTAAAATGAAAAATGAAATTTCAACTGTCGATCAGTCAGTGGAAATAATAAGATTTTTTATTTTTTTTTTCTACAACTTTAACAGTAGTTGCCTATAGGTGCTAGCAGAAATCACTTTGACTACGCGAGTTCGATAGTAAACTTTTTCAACATTACGAAAGAACAAGTTCGTTTCTAGTTTAAGGCACGTCGTCGGTTGGGTCCGTTGAAGTTAACGTCAGACGTGCCTTAACGCTGACATTTCAAAATCAAAGTTTTCGCTCTCAATAGTCTGAAAAAGACACGAAATTTCTGACTCTGGTTTCTCGTTAACTGCTGAAAGGTCTTTACATCACATACGTCCACAGTTTTCAAATTTTCAGTGCTTAGAAAATCGAACAGAGAAATTTCGTTGGCATTATAGAAGAAAAAATAATCGTCATGTGTGTATAGGTATGTGGGGTAAATGGTGTGGTATATATACACGCCGCTAACATCCATCACTTTAATTCCTATTCTGAAACTTTAACTACGCCCACCGCGGTCATAACCGTCAAGGGAAATTTACATTTCCAGGATGTATTATCATGTTTGCTCATGAATCTCTACCAGTTCATGTTTTCGAAACGGTTTGTTAAGAGTATAATAACGAACTCCCACTCGCACTCGCACTCGAAAAAATCAAATAATTTCATTGATGTAATTCGGTTGAGATTTTCATAGGCAAAAATTGGCTTCATTCCATAATATCCGTGTTTATATAAGTAAACGATATTAAACGTGGCTTTACGGCCAACGTGATAAGAGTATGTATAGTCTGCTCAATAAGATCAAGCGAATGACCTATTGTCTATTATGCTGCACGCAATGCGTGCGTCGTTGATTCAACGAACCATAAACTCGTTAACTAACGAAATGAATCACGAAAATACCTTCAGCGCTTATCGAGGACTGGTTGGAAGGTCCGGGAGCCATTGAGCTCACTAGACTGGAATGATACGTTATCTCCGAGGCAAAGAACAAAAGGATAATGCTTTCAGCCGAAATCCCATAAGCTTTTATGGTTATATTAATTACTAAGATGGATCAGATTTTATGCCTGGACCAAAGGCTGGCTAATCGCAAGTCATACATATTATATCAAGGCTATGTAATAATTAGGACTATTACTAATTGCACCTAATTTAAAATATATATGGAAACGTCCTGAGTTGGATGAAACACCTCTTTTCCCTATCGTATATCTATTCCTAATACACTTACAATGATGGAATCTAGTTATACGGTAGTTAGAAGACGACACGATAGAGGTCGAGGGTAGTTAAGAGGCTGATTAAACCGTTATTATAATTCCAACAGGGAGAAGAGAGACAGGGACAGGGACAGGGACAGGCGAATAAGGCGAGGCAATAGACGGCAGATGGGCCTTCGGGCAAACCCTAGAGGACTCTACGTTTCCCATCTTTCCACCATGACCCCTGGCTGCCTTCCCCGACATAATTGATAATTTCACCAGGAACGAAACCTTATTTGGCAGAGGATCCATTAGCTGACTGAAACTCTGCTCATGCGCCAACTCGATAGCCCAGAAACTACCTTGGCGACACTCGTTAATCTAAAGTAATTCGCAACGGGTCGAGAAAATTTAATTACGACATGATGTACGGTTAGTTTCTACTTTTCACTATTTAGGTATAACACTCACCAGGAGGTATTTTCTCGTTTTCTAAAACCTGACTGGATTTTACCCAGCGAAAGATAAGATTGTTTAAATGACCTTTACATTTCTGTCGAATTCAGAAAGAGATTCTTTTCATTTTAGGTTTAAACTTGGCCAAGGTTACTTTCCGGATTACTGCAGTAATAAAGTTTCAGATATATGCATATGAAGCGAATTCCTTATGCGAAGAATCGTATAGGAAATATGTAACTTGACGTATCTAGCGAGTTTGGAAGAATTGTGTGGTTATCAGGTTTGTTTCAAAGTATGAAGGTTCAAAGAGAGAGGGAGAGGGAGAGAGTTGTGTGTGCATGTATGTAGAATTGGAAAAAAAAACAAAAAAAACTTGAAGCTTTAGAAGTTTGAGTAAACGAGGATAAGAGAACATTTGCTTCGTTTCGCAAAAGAAGAAGAAGAAGAAGAAGAAGAAAAAAAAAAGGCAAAAACGTAACCGCATAGGGGTACAAAGAACAAACAACCTCGAAACAATTTTTCCACGGTCAAAGAGCTCCGGGAAAAATGGTAGTCTGTAAAGCTATGCAGATAAAAAATTTGATCAAAGAACCTGAAAAAGCAACTTTGTCATTGATTTCACCAGACCCCGAATATTCAGCTTTAGGACTTTGAACGATGTTAAATTGACCATAGATAATCAAGATTGAAAATCAATACCAAAAACGAATAACCTACTCTGCTGAACATAATCCCATTATAGAGGATAAAAATGTTCAATACCTAAACTGAAAATCTAAAATCTAGTGTTTCTTAGATTTCCACAGCCATATTTCCTTATCGCAATCTTCGAATTCCGAGTAGGACTCTCTGTATGGGCAATTCCAACACCATTAATCTGATTAGTGTGCAACTAATGTGCCGAGATGCGTGTACTCGTTTAGCCAGATGTGCGTCCTGGTAAGAGCATATAGGATAGTCTGTTTAAATCCCTATTAGCATTATGCAAACCATAACCGAGGGCTTCCAGACTTGTCAAGTTTGTGGAAATTTCATTTAACAATTTACGACTCAGCATGAGGTATGGGAAAGTGCGGGAGCTTTCTTGCCACTAGACACATTCAGAGACATTTCAACTTCGCCCCTATTCTGCAGGCTCTGTCAAAGTCAAGCCTCACCAAGCTAGACCATGGAACAGGAAACGCGGATGATATTGTCTACGGTTGTTCACGTGGAAACGACCGTACTTATTCGACCTTGACGCCCCAGGACTCGTGAGTTTAACCAGATTCTAACATAGCAAAGGTATTATATCTATTGTATGGATGGTATACGCGATTAACGTTAACGCTATAGGATCCCTGCAGAATCCGCCTCACGGTTTCGCGGTTTGTCAATGACACACGGACCTGTATATGCCTAGGTCCGTGCAAACATTTGTGTTCTCTCGAATTAGCACCCTTCCTTACGCCTGAACAGAATCCCAAGAATCGTAAATCTCTGTAGCTGTTTTAGAGACCTTTGATACCTCCAAAACAACTTTGAGTTGATAATTCTACCTTTACTCTTCGGTAAGGTATACCAGAAACCAAAAATATTTTTGACACAAAAATCCATAAGGGTTAAACGAGTGAGTATACGTATCCAATATTTGGACAATTAGAACACGAAGAACTATATCCGTCGCTGTTTGGATACAATATTAAGCTTGATAACCCCCCCCCCCCCCCCCCCCCCCCCCCCCCGAGGTAACTTCGGAGATGAGGGTTGCGATTAATCCCATGGTAGTTCAGAGATCGTGGTATTAAGGTGAAGCGAAACGGTGTCTGCGGTTAGAGTTGTGAACGAGTTTAAAATCATGTTCTAATATACCTACCTGAACCGTGCGGTAAAAATGAGAAAATTTTTATCTATAAAATATGAAAGTAAATGGTGCGAGAGAATAAAGGATTTGGTTCGATGGATATGAGCATCAGACCGAGAGATGAGGTAGGTACATAACGCATCCGCTCGTGTGTCACTTGGTCGATAAATTTTCTCGACTAATCCTTAAGCTCTTATGTAAATTACACCCAACGTTGACCGCCGGATTTATCAACGCTAAAATATATATGTATATATAACGTCTCGCCCAACAATACTTGAAGGGTTTGGTATATCTTCCATGAGCCAAGGATTTCCCACGAGACGTAACCGCGCTGCTGTTATTGCCAAAAGCTATTCAAACACCGATACCAATAGTTTCTAAGCTTAAGCCGAACAGAATAATTTCGATTGATAAATATCCTTTGAGGATAATTATTCAAATATTTGCGATGTCTCCTTTTGTCTCAGACATTTTTTACAGGTGATTCTGGGACTGGGTCAAAGCTGCGAGGGAATGAGGAGAATCGCTTCAAATTTTCTTCTCGCAACTGCTTGAGAATCTCTTGAGTTAATTGAGTGGTGGAAAACCCTAGTTTGAAGATGTCTTTCCATAAGTTTTTAAACCGTGATATCGATCAATGAGAAAATTTTATGATAGCGATAATAAGATAGATAACTTATACCCTGTTTAATTAATATATACAAGCGTATACGATGATTGAGAGAAGACAGATATGGGATATTAAACCTGTCACGTGATATGAAATCTACTAGATAACTAAAATTGGCTTAACTTAGTTGATTATTTACCCAACTCCTAAGTTACGAGATGTTATTGATATGGAATGTAATTTTAGTATATTTCTTGGATAGAAAAGCATTATTTAATCAACGTCAACGTCAACGTCAACCTTCGCATCTATCAAACTGCATATCTCGCAACCGGGTCTTCTTGTCTCAAAACTCTGAGACGACACTTACGAGGCATGATTATTTCATACTCAATGTACATACCCACGAAATAATACAAGATCTGTCTGTCATTGTCAGACACGTATACGTATATACGTTATATCTTTAGTATAAGTAATACAAAATGGAATACGCGAGATGGTTTATACGAATGATTCAACGTATAACGTACATCAGAATCGGTATGGACATTTTTTTTTTTTTTTTTACTATATTAAATCTATTGCAGAGGCAGATTTTCGGGCACCACGAATTAGCATGGTAATAGATAATTCTTAGAGGTTGCATCCCTTGGAGCTGCGGTGGGTAGACATTAATATATCTTTCGATATAGTATACGAGCGTATATATGGAATATTTGGGTTTCTAGCTAAGGTTTATTGGTTTACCCTAAAATTAGGTGGTATTGAATAATACGACTTTGCCAAAAGTTGGACAGGCACGGGTATATACATAATATACATATAGAGAGAGAGAGAGGGGGAGACTCGTGTGTTCACTTTACTTAGTCTGCAGCTGAACGAAGCTAATTAAATAATTGGTAAACAGAATTAGCGAGTTCTGGGAGATCGAGTTAAAATTATTATTGACCAAAGTAGATATCTGTGGTAGGTATAGTCACGCTTAAACTATAACGAGCCATTAGCAACGCCTGAGTGCTTCTTACTTTCAAATTCAATATTCTACGGGTATTAGGCTTCACGTTTTAATTAACCAATAACTTAATCCATCAAATTTACCCCAATGGAAAATCTATCATCGAACTATATAGGGTTTCCGAAATTTCATAATCCTGACGTCTATACTGGAATGTTAGAAAATTCTGAAAAAACACCACCAACACAAACTGCACATTATTTTCACGATATTTTAGCGAATTTTAAACGTTTTTACAATATCATCCACGCTTCATTGATAAGTATGTGTAAGAAAAAAATTACAAGAATTCGAAAAAAAAAAAAGATTACCTACTCGTCTTTTATTCGACCAAAAATCAGTTTTTGTCTGAACCCAAAATTCGCAAACGAAGATTCGAGGTTTTCACTCAAGTGGAGAGAGCAGCTCATTAAAACACGGCTTATAACTTTTTGTGTTAGAAAAAAAAGATTGCAATTAATCTTCCAAAAACCGTAAGAAAAAATGTAATTAAAAAACGACAAAATTCTTTGTGATTTTTACAATTTTCTACATATTTCCTAAATCAATATGTTCTTCGTCAGAAAATTAAATGCCTCTCCGAGACCGGATCTCTCGCGGAATCTATCGCATAAAGCTTACCCGAGGCCGTAACAGTGGTCGAGGTAAAATAATCAGCACAAAAAACGTTCGATATCGGTTTGAACATTCCCTGTTTCACCCGAAATGTGTGAGTTTGAAATTCTCTACGAAACTCTGGGAAGCCGACCGTTTAGCTTGCAAATCAGCTCTTGTTGGCACGGCTGATCCGATATTAATGGACATACTCAGTTCCCAGTATTTACACCGTTATCTCTTTTCTCCCTTCGCTTTTCCGTCCTGTTTTCTACTATAAAAAAAAGGGGTATGGTATCCTCCGTTTACATTCAGGGTAATGGTGGACTAAATGACCCTAGGGGCAGAGTTTACCACAGCGAAACAAGTGTCGGTTGAATCAACCTATACTCCCTGCAGAATTACGGAATTAAAATTTCGAAAAATCCCATGGCAAATCTACAGTTTCAAGAGTTTTCGAACATTCAATCCAACGGCTGCAGGATCGAATGAGAGCGCATATTATATAAATCGAAACCGGGGCTTTAAAGAAAAAGGTGGAAATTCTGTAGTCATAAACCTTTCATCGATCGAATTATATAGGCCAAATTCTTTGAGAGCATTTTTGACAATATGAGATTAGTTTGGTTTGAAAATTTATATATTTATAAAAGATGTGACATAAAATATGATAGAATTTATTCAAATTCAGTTTTCCATAAATGAGTAATTAAATCGCTAGAATTTTACTCAAATTTGTCGTTGAGTTAAATCGACTTAGTTTCCCCCTATAAGTCCTGAATTTTTGATTAGTGATTAGAAAGCGAAGCTGCAATAGGAGGACAAGAACAAAAAAACTGCATGGATGTAGTTTGGTCAGAAATATCGCAACCCCCAAGGAAATTAAATCTTCATCTCTCTTCAATCGTGTATTTAATTTAAAGTCATTTCAAGGTGTTCGAGAACTCGAACGTTTTATATTCTTTTTTGAGAATTGTACCAGTTTTTGTTTGCTCTACTTTATTGTGGTATAAGTCTACGCTTGATGTTAAGTGACTTTAATTACCCGCCAGTAATACCAAATTCACTTTGCTCAGCTCGCTCACTTGACGCAGAGTTTAGCTTGGTAAAAGGGGGGTGAAGATACGAAGGGAAAATTATTCCCCACAAAGGAATCTCCACGTCATTGTTAAACAAATATAAAATAAAAATATACGTACAGGGTTTTTAATCGGAAAGAAAGAACGATGAAAAAATATGAAAAAATTCCATCTTGTTTCTTTAGTTTTTTTGTCACTTGAGCTAGCTGTTCATATTCATTTAAAATGGTAAAGTGCGTGAGACGAGGCTTAAATGGATATATCTTACAAATTTCAGGATCACACAACAACAGGAGCACATCCGTTTTCAAAAGCTATTCTAATTCCCCCTCGGAATTGCCAATTTCTCCTCGATCACTTAGCAATATTCATGGTTACCAAGGGCTGTTTGTTATCAGAAAGCCTCCTGGCATGGCATAACTGATCATTTTCACGTTGCTGCAGAGAGGGATGATATCATGTACCCCCATATCTATATACCCCTTACCCGGTCATATTTGCATCCATATAATACCTGTACATGTATATATATATACCCCAAAGATATCTTTATCTACCTGTATTTCATCAATATATATACTATATAGTCACTATTTCAATTACAACTACATAAGCAATCAACTGTTAAGATATACAGCGTTAATATTTTCCAGTTTATTCAAACCAAAATGTATTTTTACAAGAAAAAGAAGAAGAAGAAAAAGAAAAAAAAATTGTCATCAACTGCGAAATAAGAGTTCTAATTAATCTTGGAGTATAATTAACGAGCGAGGACGAAGGATCCTAAGTTGTATCCTGAAATTGTCAATGGAAATACGATGCGAAAAATATTCGCTACCTCTCCTTGTATAAGTGATCTCTCGGTCGTTGGGTACTCTTTTAGGTATTACATCCTGATTTCAGGTTGTAAAGGTAGTACCTAATATATAGTATATAAAATCACCTTTTCCGACTACATGCCTGTATAAGGCGATAAGTCGTTAAAGGATAACTAACTAGTATATAAAATCAGAGAAAAAAAGAGTAAAATCTTACAACGTTTGTACGAAATATATACATATGAGAAGAAAAAGAATAAAAAAAAAAACAAATAAATAAAATGAAAAAAAAAAGGGGGGTAAGGAATATCAGACAGACTAGAAAGCCTCTTCTTCCGGGCACTTGGTTCGCGGGCGAATTTTTCCCTCCGCGAATGAGTCTGCAGGGGTTGTATTTTTGCGTGGTACAGGCCCCTCGTAGATGTAGTACGCCTGGTCGTTCTGGCCCGTATTGACGCATTGTTTAAAGTAACGCTGAGCGGACCGAGTGAAATAAGCGAGCTGGGAAAATACGTCAGTGAGAAAAGGCGAGGGTGAGGATAAGGGAGGAAGAGAGAAGCCAAGAGAAGGGAAGACATAGAAAGGGAAGGAAAAAGAGGGGAAAAAGGGATGAAGAGAAGTGGAGAGAAATGAAGAGAAGAGAAGAGAAGAGAAGGGTGTGGATCGCGACGCATGCGTGGATAAGGGTATGTGTGTGTGTGGGAGAACGTAGAGCGTGAAAAGTGCCCGGGGCTCGTTTCAGGGATTCGAGGCACCAGGCATCTACAAACCCCCGACGAGAGAAACGTTAACACGTCCCATCCGATCCAGACGCGTTACTGAAGGCTGATATAATTAGGGCGGTTCGCACCCTCGAAAACGTACGTCGAGTTATATGTAGATATACATGTTCTTTAAGAGATCGTAAGGGATTGAACCGATTTCGACGTTGTCAGGGTTTCTCGTTTTATCGTTTAAGACCTTCAATTTGATCCCCTATTCAACTGTTCTGATAGATTTACATCGTTACACTTCTTGTTTCTACTAAAAATTCATGAACACTCGTTTTCTATCAATTCGAAATACAGAAAAATATACTTCGAATTGATAATAAACGTGAAATTATGATTCGAAGATCTGTAGGGTATGTTTTTGAACTAGGGTATCTTTGGAGGAAAATATATCTTCAGGGCATATTTTCGTACGAATTTCAAAAGCTCGATTTCTCTGTACTTTGTCATTTCATTTTCACATCACAGTTCTCTCTTCAGCATCCCCGCAGATAAGAATTGTGGAAAAAACGGAATCACGAGTCCATCAAGAAGCGAATAGATCAGAAATAGATCATCGAATATCTTATTTTAAAGACGATCTTCGAGTCTGACTTCACCGTTTTTTTCACCTTCAAATTCTACCCGCATGAAATGAATGAATAAAAAAAGTGATAATCGATTGAAATGAAAGTAAATCTGATCAATAGTCGTTTCTAATTCATCGACAGAGGCTCATTCGAGTCAGAAAATACAGACGTGTGCGGGTTGCAATTAATTACGGTAGTACGAGCCAGCTAAGGGGGTATGTATACGTATACGAACGTAAGAGAATCTTGTTATTAATCAAGGAAGTGCCTACAACGTAGCTAGGGCACTGTATCCAACCCTGTGTACCCTGCTTCGCGAAAACCTTGTACACCTACATAGTACGTCACAGCCTTATCTCGTCATGTTTTACTTTTGCAAGAAAAATTTTAGTGCTATTCTCCTCCCTATTTTCATTAAAAGAAGCTGTCACTGAAGGTGCGCATACCTACATCAAATCAAGAAACGAAATTTCTACTCGTTACTTCAATAAGTTTGATAGCATAAGATAATAAATTCGCAAGACCCCAACAATTTCAATGCAATGGCAATTATTTTCGTCAATTCTTGGATTATTCATATTCACGCATTAGTAGTACATTTATTCACTGATCAATTTTCTTTTATAACTTTTTAATACGAAATAGTTAACACGAAATCTCTGCCCTGAGAAAGGACAAGGAACGAAGTCTTGAATGACACTTCTTAGATCGTTTCGAATCTTATGGTGCAGTATAACACTTTGTTTGCGATGATAAGAATAAGTTCCGCGGATAAAACCGCCGTTTTAACTTAACTGGTAGGTATTTGAGCCGTTAATCCAATCGCCTACGATTCTACTATATCTAACAAATTTTGTATTGATAGGTGATATGAAATTACGCGATGCAAATTTTACTTCGGCTTTTTGAATATACACGTCAATTAATTCTTGTAGCTTATCAGATTCGCCGGAGGTGGGGGGGAATTAAATTGTTTAAAATTTCAAATGAGTTTTCTTAATTCAAAAATGAATCAACCGAAATCTGTTGAATTTAATTAACACTGTAACTTAGAAAATTCAAGAGATTAAATCAACGCCTCAATCTGATATGAGAAAAAAAAAAATTAATTTCAACAAATTATATCGCAGAAGTTCTCGCAGATCTTGCGTGAGAAATACTTTTTAGAAAAAAAAAAGTAAAAGGATTACTGGATATATTATTATTGACTTTTTTTTTAAATCTCTCTAATACACGCAAACGCCAACCCTCATTGCAGTGATTGTATACGTACCTAACTGTTTATTCTATATACGTACAAGCATCCTAAGTAACCAGACCCATTTTCCAGAATGTTTACTTGGCTGCGTCTGTCGACCACGTCGAATAACTCCAAATAGTCACTTGGCGAAATGGCCTATTTGTTACACGAGATGGCCGATCCGCCATTTCGCAAACCAAAGCTAAGGGCTGTTTATGCAATCTAGTGCAAATTATTTGTATAAATTTCGTCCAGAATCTGTTTGTATAAACTTTGTAGAAGAAGTAGATATACTTGTAAAATTCTAAGTAGATTTGCGAAAGTTTTGATTTAAATTTTCTGTTAAACACTCGGAGTTTGTTATTTCGAAATAAAATTTTAATTCTTAAAACTTTTGCAAATTAGTAAGCTTCCGAGGAATTCCGAGCTTTCGCGTTGTCTATCGGATCGTGCGGTAAACGCGTGAACTTCATGACTACGCAGTTCTAAAATGAAAATTTGGTAATACCTACCTACGCGAACGTTAATTACTGAGTCGTATCGAGTTCTCAATTATTAGAGGCAAGAGTGAGCAAGGGTTAAAGACAAAGAGGCTAAGGGGATGAGAAGAGAGCGAGAACATAAGGATATATATATATGGTGTTTTCATTACGCAGACGGAGCGTGCTTGTGCTCTCTTGTTGAGACTTCGAACACTACGTGATAGTACATTTGTTTTAATATATATATATAGAGAGAGATCTGCGGAATCGATAATATACATTTGCAAAGCAAATATTACACATGTGCAACCTGCGTCCGTCATATCTGCTTCTGTAAATATTTGAATTTCAGTGCGAATTTTCAATCAAACGTTTGTCCGGTTTTATAGATGAAACATATGGAATCGAAATGAAATCTACTATACAGCTGCTGGAACAACCCTGAATTCTATGAATTTCGTTTCCCAATTCAGATCCTGATTGTTAAGATAGTTCCCATCTATTTCCGATATAAAATATAAATTGGAAAGAGAGAGAAAAAAAAAAAAAAAAGAAAATTCAAGTCAAATCTTTCAAATTTTGGTACCATAAGATGCGTTTTAACACGCAATTTCAAAACTTGAGAATGAGCTAAGCTTGAGATCGTTACTCGAATTTATACGCAAATAAAAAAAAAAAAAAAAAAAAAAAAAATTCGGCAATTAAAACAAAAAATAATCGCACAGATTTTTTCTGTTTCCAGTTTCATTCCATTGGGGATTGTCAGTAAATGGTTCCAGACGGGGTGTATACATAACTTTCGAGGAATACACATATGCAGGATCTCTCCCGGTTACTGAAATCGTGTGAAACTGGATTTAAAAATTTCAACATTTCACAGAATTACAAAGTTTTGACACATTTCATTGTAGGTTCTTCAAAATTCTTAGAATTCTTAAAATTCTTTCAAATTTCATAATAATTTCACAAACCTCTCTACAGCATATTAATGTCAACTATACCAAACGTTTCACGGCTCCATGAGAATGTTTACAGATTTTTAAGATTTATATACGATTCCAATCAGCGAATTGTAGGTATACGTCAATATATCCAAGAAAGATCAATTATTCGGATAAATACAAGAATTGGACATCATGCAAATGCTAGCTAATTAATTTCCGTAAAAATTGAACACAGAAATACGGTCCAATCCTCGAATTGGTGCAATTTAAAGAAGAGTGTCCACTTTGACGCAGATTTTTTTACTCTAAAAACTGTGATAATGGTTTTACACTAAAAAAGTTAATCTGGCTTACCGTACCTATTGTAAGAACATCTTTCGAAATCTGTTTTTCGATTGAAAAAAATACTTACAGATTTTGTCTGATTTGTTCGGTTTCATTCAGAATAAGTTCACTCTTGACATTTAATCACACTATTAACAAGACACAAAGCTGTATGAATCGCGTGACCGCAACATGGTTGCTATTCTGTTATCTCTATACCAAAGCTTTCCTGGACCGCGAGGAGCAACTGAACAAGCTTTGTTAGGAGCGTAGTTGAACTTGGCACGCCATTGCCCTTATATACCCATCGTATAGTAATCAAGTTATGACATAGCTAAATTGTTGGGGATATCGACGTCCGAGCTCAGATTTATGGCTCCACGATGTGATACAATAATTTTTTTTTCTTTCTAAGATCCATGATCGGATTATACCATCTTTATTCACAAAGATTGGAAAAAGATCGATAATATTATCGTTGAGAATACATAAATGTGCACGTAAACAAAAATTATAGAAATTGGGGTAAAATCGACGAAGATGGACCATTTCCGAAAATCTATACCGACGCGGGATTCCCGATATAATATATATCTTGATCTTTCTGTTTCTTGCAAAGCGAGCTGTAAATTTGGAATATACTAATAAACGTAGGGATTCTTGCGTAAATTATTTCAGTCCAAGGGCAGGAAAGTTTTTCGTGATAAAGTGGGTACCTATAGGTAAGGTGGCTAATACCAAAAAGACCGAAAGTCGTTGGTGCCAGACTTTCTAGTGGTAGTCGGTTGCGGCTTTAATCTCGTGATTAAAATTTTTAACGGTGCGATGGGGACGATGCTTTAGCGTCCAGGTCGTAGTGAGCATAAATCTCATCTGAATGAACCAACGCAGACAAGGATATATTGGCATCCTCATACTCATACCCCTATGGCTATACGGGGATGAGCGAAACGGTATTACGCTATGGTTGCGTCTGCGTATACGTATACGTCGCCAGGTGAATATACACCCGAAAAGTTCAGATACGGGGGTGGAATAATACAGAAAGATAACCGCGAATGTGTGGGCGTCATGTGACATGTGACCTCTCGCCAACCATAGAGAGGTAGGTATTCCCCTAAAACTCAGCTCATTTTTATGTTTTGTTTTATGCCCTCTATCTCAGCTTAATCCACTACCCTCACGGTCTATGGGATGTGGGGTTATACCCACCCCTCCACTCATCCACGTACCTATACCGGATACGGCGTTTCTCACAGAAAGCTCTGATTAAATTGCCCGAGCAATAATTGGACAGTTTACTCGCGTTGCGATGGATAAATTTTCTACCTAGGGCGTAAGATTTTCGTTAAAATTTCATTACGATTGTAAATAAAAATAAATTTTTATGACCCAGTGTGCGAAACTCGATTTCTCATGTGTGTTGGTAGTGTGCGAAGTGCCCGATTCACACACTGTGGCTCGCGGTGTGCCGAGTAGATACATTCGCGCACTGAGTGTAGAGAATGATTTACTCCACACACTGTAAATAGTGTATCTGTAGAATATTGTTTAAAATACAGTATTCACATTCTCAGCCGGTTTTCGGTTACTGATAAAAAGAATTTTTGCGAAATCGAAATTCGCACGTTCTGAGTTATAAAAAAAATAGTATACGACACACGTGCGCGTACTTATATCCTCACAGAGAATCGCATACTTTGCGCACTTGTATCGTAATCTACTATTATAGCAAAGAAAAGAAGAAAGAGGTAAAAAGTAACAATCATCCAAGACGAGGGTATCTAATTTACTGAAGTACTAATCTCCAACAATTTATCAAAGATTGATATATATGATCTCAAAGAGAAAAGCACTTTGCTAATTCACCCATACTGTACATCTACTTTGTTAGTACTAAAACTATGAGCGAATCAATAAGTATAACGAACAGAGTAGAGTCATATGTATTGTTCACACACGTTTTTCCGATATGGACTGAATTGAACCGCGTACATACACATACTTGGGCGTTTGTATGCACGGGACTTGTATCTATAATCAGTAAATATGTGTTTATTGAAATGGTTTTGAAATTCGCGTGAGAGAGGGAGAGAGAGAGAGAGAGAAGAGAGGGCCGTTTTCAAATACCGTTAAATCATGAGTAACGCGGGTGTATAATATGTGACTAGATGTGGTACCCGGGTAAGCTCATCAAATAAAACGTTTAATTGGTAAAGTGACGGTGTTCATTGTTCGCCTAAATATATATAGAAATTCTGGGAGATTATTAATTACATCCGCAAACGGTATAGTCGAAATTTCACCTCGCCTATCAGATCGGATTATACTAAAGCTCATTAAAATCGTTAAGTTCATTTTTTTCATAAATTAATCAACACACGTTCTTGACTCAAATCAAATCAACCAAAGTATGTAATTCTACTATAATAAGGCTATCTTACTGTGAAATACCCGAGCTTATAGTATAGCATCTAATGATCGAAGCACGATATACTATAATCGTATATTAGAGTTTAGCCGATTAATCTTGGATATTAAATTTTAGCGAAAGAGTATCCAGTTTATTTAAATTTTTAGTGACATAAAAAGGTGGGAGATGGGTGGTTGAGTATATGGAAACTGGTTGATACGATAAAATGTGATTTTTTCAAATGAATTTAGATTGCTATAGATCGTAATGAATGTATAGGTAAAAACGAGTGGGTTTTGGTAAAGTTTTTCAATTTTTATTCACTCGGTAACGGTCGTTTCTGTCCCATTGGTTCTTATAATTGATTTGGTTGAAGGTAGGCGGGGAGCTGTATGGTACAATAAAAGTAAATTAATTAAACAACAATGATGATAATACCGGGTACGGGTATAAGTGAAGCGTGAAACGAAGGGGAAAATATTGTTGCCGCCAAGTCAACGACAAAATCTCGTTTACAAAAGTTTCCCCAGACTTTTCGCCGAGTCCTTGCATTACCGTGATTTGCATATTGATGAAGCCTGAGGAGAGAGTATTAGTAACTACCTCCATTAAGGTTTCTTAACTTTAGAAGTCAACAAAAAATAGGCGGGTAACTTTTTACCCTGCTATCCCTTAACTAAGTTTACCTTCAGTTTTCGACCGCGTAGGGATACCTACTGAAATAAGATACGGTTTATATGTTACGACAGTTTTTCGCACCGCATATTATGAACATGCTGCCATCATAGGCGAGGCAGAACCGAGTAGATGACTTGCTACTTTTTTTTTTTTGTCAAAGAAAGACAGAAAGAAAAAAAAGTAGTTTTCAAATTTTTACCGTAACAAAAGCAAAGAGAAATAGAAAATTATTTACCATTCTTATCGATTATTTTTTTTCAAAGATGAATATTGGAGGTGATGAATATTAAAGAAGTGAAAATAATAGGCGATAAACTGGAGGTACTCGTTAATTATTTCTAAATTATTCGAACTGGCACATTGTTTCGCGATAAGTTCCGACTTTAACACATTAGAAGCTAATTGAGTCGCAGAGTTTTGGCTAGGTGTTGAGCAAACGGCAGACGCCTGCGAAATTAAGTAGGTAACGAAATAATGCTCTTAAGATAAACGCTTAGACTAGTTTGTCTGAATTTAGCAGGACGGGTGCAAAATTAATTATGGAGTGATGGTAAAGTTTGGAAAGCCGTTATCTAGGGGAAAGGTTGAGTCGAGTTCCGGCCACGATGCTGCAGCGATCTATAACGATAAGTTTATACGGTCGATTCTAGTTCCAAAGTTTCCTCGATCTTTGAAATCGGACATATTTATATTCCTGGCTCATTATTTGTATATATTAGGATCGTCCTTATATTTTAGGGCTTGGGGGAATTTTTTAGCAGGTGCACCCCAAATCGGCTTCAAATAATTCAAAAATAGTTACCTAATTTTTTACAAATTTTTATATCTCAACTCAAACCCCTCCCACCAAGAGGTATAGGACATTTCAAAAATAGATGAACATTCCATGAACACACGCGTTGTGCTTTTGTATGTACTACATTTCCACGATACTTGATACCGTTGTTGTTTTCTTCGGATGAAATATTCCCTCGTATACATGTACAGCTATTAGAGTCGATACAATACGTACTAGCTATGACTGTTTTTTTTTTGTTTTTTTTTTTTGGCAGCTTTATGACGCTCAGATAACAAGGTCCGTTCTAATTTATCGAACGTTCGCGTATCGATGCGGACGATCGGACAAAACATAGAATAATGATATATATCCATAGATGTATAGTATATAATAATACAATATAGGGTATAATTAAGGGGGTCTATTCAGACAGCAAAAAAAAACTTCCACAATTTTAGCGACAGTACAGTCAGATTAATTCGACAATAAGTATATTTGCAAGTTTAAAACAGAATATCATGAGGCGGAATTGAAATTATTCAAATGAACTAAAAAACATCAGAATTCGGAATTATTTAGTCCGTTAAAAATGTATCAAGTTCTTTGATAAAAATCTTTCAGGCTGATTCGCGGATTTTATTTCACGAAATTCAAACGAGTATCATAACGTAATAAAATCATTTTCACTTTCTAATTATCATTCCAGATATTTGTCAAATTATCTTTGAATATCTGCCATAAAATTCAAATCTCTAGTATTCCTGACGTTAGAATAATGTGTAATCATCAAGCTCACGTCAGAGTTTGAAGAAAAAAAAAAACTTGCAATGAGTAGGTGAATCAGTCGAATCGAAGAGTCGATAAACTTACTTTAAATTGGTAACTAATTGCGAGTCATCGAACAAATTGGTCCAATTTATCTGATAGTTCTTCTCGTTTGCCGGACGGTTTCCAATTATCAGCTGAAATGATCTCCGATCGCTGTTTATATCTCTGTATAACTCTGATCCGCGTTAATCAAGGATGAAAAGTGTTAATGGCGCAGTAATTTAATACCAACGAATAATTTCTATACCCTTATCATCGCGTGTCGTTAATAATAACCAAACGAAATATGTTGCTTAAATAAATTCATTCTGTTTGAAATGACAAGATAACCGTCGTGGATTATAATAACGAAGAGTTTGAATAATTATATTGCAGCTTATGGAAAGGATTAAAATATGTACAATGCGTATAACTATTTCTGTCTGGTTTTAGAGCGTAGGTACATTGTTATCTTTATACCCTATAAAGTTATAATCCAGTATAAGACTTCTCTTAATGGTTGACTGTACAAACTTGTCCTTATTTGCGACACCATAATATCATGGTTGAATTATTTCTATTGAAACAAGGATAACCGCCATTAATTAAATTCAGATAATAAATGATCATTGCTTTTCGCAACTTATTTACAATTATCAAAATCAATTACATATTTTTGCAACGAGGAATAAACACAAAGCTGTTTCAAATATCTCATATTTTCCAGCCAATTTAAGGGGACCAGTACAGCAACTTTTCGAGAAATTATCATAGTCCGAAATCATTTGACATCAAAATATTTTTCTTTTTCAAAATCATGTGTCGTAAGGATTTTAGAGCACCGTTGGACCGATTCAGGTCATCTTGGATTCATTTTCTTCACAAAACAAATCCTCATCATGTGAATGTAGGAGTTTTGAAAATTTTTCGTTTTGGCCAAGTTATTTAAGAAATGAGTGATAATAATTTTTGTAAATTTGGTAAATTGATCATAACTTATGACATAATTTTTTATTTTTAAATTCCTACATTCACATGATGAGGATTTGTTTTGTGAAGAAAATGAATCCAAGATGACCTGAATCGGTACAACAGTGCTCTAAAATCCTTATGGCACATGATTTTGAAAAAGAAAAATATTTTGATATGACATGAACTTTTGTTATGAAATAAATTGATTTCGGATTATGATAATTTCTCGAAAAGTCGCTGTACTGGTCCCCTTAACAGGTTTTTATCCAATATAAAAAATTATCATTCTTCTGTGAATTATGGTTGATATATTGTAACGCAAAAATTCATCATACCTATATCCGGACAAATGTGAGCGTAGTTTCAGTCGAAGCTTGCCATTTGCATAATTGCTATAGATAAACGAATGAAAAGTAACCGGCGATACGTATATAGGTATATGCCGGTTTACCTACTTCGCATACGTTTTTAACCAAAGTGAAATATCGCGAGAAAAAGCTCTTCGGTAAATTTGATAAGATTATATATACACGGAAGTAAAGCGCACAAATGAGTTATACTGTTTCAAAAATATCCATCTCATTTGCCTATCTACCCTTATATTCATTTACTTTCGTTCCCTACTCTAATTGTAAAACGCGTTTTCGGGGATTTCTGATTGTGGAATATTAGCTGGAAATCAGGTGTTAACTTTTAGTCTGTATGATATTGGGGAGAAATATGAGTAAAAACCGTTCACCGCAGAAGGCGGTGAATTTTTGTCAGGAATTTTCGAATAACCATATTATCCTGATGAAATAATTTTTTTTCTAAATTAATTTTTCAAACCACTGTACGCGTCACACGCTGTGTCGAATATAATGCAATTTCTACGTTTTAATTAGCTTTTACCGTTGCTTCTACCTTCGAAAATTTTAATTATATTTCGTTGAGACTTTTTCATATTCGTTCAGGGAAACTCGGCTACCGGGTTCTACACGTAGCGTGAATTTAGACGCGGCTTTCTGTCTGCACAGACAATTTTGATTCCGACTGTATATTAAATTTTTGCCAACACCCTATAACTGCGTATCCATTCACCTATACTATTAACGTTGAATGTTAATCACAACTTCAGGGTGAATGATTACGTCCCCTCAGAGTAATACAAGTTTAAATATTTCACGCTTTGTTTGATAACGTTTGCGTGGGTACCCACTCAATGAGAATTTCTACACCCGATGATATTCTCGTTGAAATTCGGAAATTTATTACATTTCTCTGATAAAATTTTGCCGAGAATTGTCCGGAAGGTATATTCTTTTCTTTTTTCGTTTTTTTTTTTTTTTTTTTTTTCGCAAATTTATAACGCGAGAAAAATTGCGATCATAATATCATAATACGCATCACAGAGAATCGCGTAAGCTGTCCCTCGAGCTTTGTAGAACAAAATAAAATAAATAAAAAAAAAAAGAGAAAAAAAATCCTCGGATTACGGAATCATTAGCTAATATGTATATGATAATGAACAGATTTAGCAAAGTGGAATACGTCACAATCTCAACGAAAAAGCTCAGTTTATCAAAAATAAATAGACTGCTTAAAAAAAAAAAAAAAAAATATCAGTAATGATCTCAACTCTGACACCTATATCGCGACTATTCAATTACAACAGCGAACAACGAAAAACGAGTAACAACAGTTGCTAGAGAAGTTCTTGAGCCGCGATAAGTAGAAAGAAAAAAAAAACTGCCAATGATTACGAGGTCCGGTCGTAATTTAAAAAGCAAAAATAATCTTGGTTCGGTCCACTTTTGAGTTTCGAAAATTTTTCTAAATTATTAGGGTTTCGATCACCGTTCCTCGTTCTGGTGAAATTTCTGATAAGTAAACCTTCCAGTTTGAGAAGAATCCTGCATAATTTCCGACGCGATATTTCATCCCTACTGTTACTTCCGGTAGCCGTGACTGAGTTTCGGAATATTGAAATCAACCATTTCAATCTCATTACCGGACGCATAGATAAATCAAGTAATGACCTCCGTCTTAGTTTTAGTATCAGTTTCAGTTTCAGTTTCTATCGAAACTTTGAATAAGGGTTTTGATTTCAGTTTCCTCGTATAACTTTGACCAAGAATCTCTGTTTCGGTTTCAGTTTCATTAGAATTTTGGTTATAACCATCAGGCATTGGGATTCCGAACATCGCGGTTTCACTCTCTCATACATATTATGTTCAGAATAATTTCGATTACTTTAGGGAACCGCGCAGTTTCCACTTACGATCGCGATAGATAATTAACTAAAACGTTCTACCACACGTTGACCTGCATTCCTTATCGCGTGGCCGAATACCTGAAATCGAAATCGTAAGCATATTAGGCTTGCGCCTGGCGCATGCTTGAAGCAAATATTTATCCGTGCACGAAGTGCTGTTTGTCCGTAACGCTACTCGTCCAATATAGTCCACCATCCTTTAGCCACCCTAAGCTATAGCGGGGCCAAAGTTCACCCTCTGATTTTCACAGCCCATCTTTCGCTGTATATGGATCGACTAAAATCGCTCAAGTTCTTCGTCAGAGATTCTCGCTTCTCAAAAGAACAATGTCTTGGACGTACGTGTATGTACGTACCTATTTGCCTCGTATTTAGACTCGGGCCCGTCCGCATTACCTTATACCTTATACCTTATACCTGGTGCAAAAACCTTCGCTATATATTTGCAAACTTTATCGCCTCCGCTCTAAACCCTCGAGAGACTTTAGTACCGGAAACGCGGATACACGAGCTACCTACACCTAAATTTATACCATTCTGTACGGAGCGTAATTCCGAAAGTAGGTCAATTTTAGGGTGACTTTTGGTCTCCTTTCACGTCGACTGCCTTTCGCATGCCGAGAAATATATATTTGCGTATTCTCCATAGCGTTTGATCGTTTTCTGCGCAGCGCGTTTTTATTTTATTTTTTTTATTACATTCAAAGTTATAAATTATTAAGAAAAAAAATATAAGAGAAAATCGAATGGATATCGCGATCAACCAAGATGCGCGTTTGATTCCGGTTACAATTTTCTTCTTCCGGAGTATATAGGAGGATTATATTTTTTTGATGAAAAAACTTTTATTCCTTGAGGTAATAATTAGAGTCGAATAAAGTTTTATTTTCATTTTCATTCTCGCATTTTCATTTTCATCAAGCTTTATCATCCGAAGCTCGAGAAACCCGGGGAGCGCAAAACGACGGGACAAAGTGACATAAGCAGACGGCGATAAATCTGCGATAAAAACTCGTGGATAAAATCCGTGGAAAAGAGTTTGCTGCTGAAACTTTTCAAGTATTCGACAAGCGCCTTGAGCTTTATGCGCGAGAACTGGTAACTCGGAATGCAAATGAAACTGTCCAGCTATAACACCTTCCGTCGAGGAGAGCATTTATTACAATCAAAAGCTATTATTGAACACCGCAAGAAGAATATTAATTCTTCGATTCTGGAATGAATAGATAAGAGATCTCTCAGCGGCGGGCCGAAAACTCCGATCATGAGATATTGGAAAATCTTTCATTACCGAGTTGGGGCTTCCAGCTGGGATTCACGGGTTTTTACATCTATAAAATTCTCCCCCGAATCCACCTCTCCGTGCTTTCCTAAGGGACGAAAAGTTATCATTGAGCTTTCCGCATCCCACTCTTTCAGCTCGCTGGATCTCAAGTATCTCGAATCAAAATACACGAGGATATAACGGCAGAGTTCCAGTACTTCGATGTGGGCGTATACAAAATCGATATAAAATAAAATTTAATAAATATTTGTTTGACTTTGAAAATTTCAAGAGCAAATACGTTTATTACGTCATGATCCTGCAGGAATGGGTCACATTATAATGTTAGGGAATTTGCCTATGATGTATACCATAAAACCATCGAGTTTGGTCATAAAGGGAACTCGCATTCCCAAATATTTATCGTGTCACTTGGTATGGGTGCTGCAAATGCGCGGCAGTATGTCACGCGAGCAAACAACTGGTACTTATCCACGAGTGGTATTATACGTAGGTATAGGTATAGCAATTGAGTACCTCGCTCCTGCAGGCTAGGCTGTTAAAACGGCGTCGAACGATTAGCGAAATTACACTCTGTGCAGAGGGATCGGGTGGAGACGATTTTTAGAATGGTAAAGTTTCGGATTTTTACCAAGCTTTATGTATTCAAATATCGCATTATCACAATTACGTTTACCTGAAGCGGTATTGAGATATTATAAAGAAAAAAGACGGAAAAATCACGAGCTTTTAAAAAAAAGCTGATATTTTGAAACAAGATGAAATTTCTACGGTGAAAAAAGTGATTCGTCGACGAAGTCAAGTTTCTAACTGAGCTCAGTAAGGTCAATCGTATTCGGGAAACAAGATCAATACTTTTGTCCGGAAACTTGGAAAGCAAATTTTTCAAAAATTCAAGTTCCAAGAAAATCCGAACAACCTGCTGCGTCGAGTTATCAGAAAAAGCTCAAATCTTGTACAAAAGTATATCAAATTTGATTGGTCTTCGTACGTCAGATTAATGATCAGATTTTTAATTTAAATATAATGACGAGATATTGATTTACCTGAGCTTGCAGCAGGAGTTGCGCGCCGGTGACTTTGATGTCAATATCATGGTGCCATAACGACAAAAGTCTTCTGGCCCCACCGTGGAAGACCTTGACGTCGTCGTGGCTAGGTGCTTGTTGCCTCGGGCTCCTCGCTGCTACCGGCGCGTTGCCCGTCTGCCCCGTCCACCGCATTCAACTCAACACCACTTAACACACTTTTAATCTCACCACCTCCGCCTCTATCGTGCCTCTAGCACTTTCTGTAACATAAAGCAAAAAAAAAAAAAAAAAAAACATAAAAAATAAAATAAATCGCTGCGGTCAGTACTTTGGGAATAATGGATTTTAGGTGAACTTGGTTACGTCGTAAAGATACACAGATATTCATTGAGTGGCTGTGTTGACTGGGTGCACGAAAATACTAATACTATTTCATTATCGGTGTGTAACATATTCATGCATTCTGTCAGCGCCATCTAAAATCATGTTCAGCATTTTTCCATGCTTAACGTATACACAATACACACTTATTTTTAAAGTAGTATATATGTGCGTGCACCCAGCCAATTTATCGAAATTCCGCACATAAGACTTATTTCAAGGGGGTCTATACAGATGAAAGTCATTACCGATACTGTAGAATGATATTTTCTATGGGAAAGCATGAACTGATTATGAAAAAAAAAGAGCTAAATTAATCTCTTCAGATCTACAAACGAGATAGAAAAGAGTTCGAACTAAAGATCTGAAAATTTATTAAGCAATAGGAGCTTTTCGGAATCTCAATATCTAAAATGTAATCAAAATACGACTTGCATCGTTAAGACATGAAGAATTTTTTTTTTTTGTGCTTAAATTCATTTATTTTTCGAGTCACATATGACTTCTCTTCCACATGTCTTTATTTTATAGATTAAAAATAGTTTAAATGAGTCCGTGTTTCATTTGTTACAATTTGAAACTAAACCCGAACTGCATCTTTAATTAAGATCGTTGTCCGGAAGCTTGTTCACCTTTGCCTTTGGTTTTTTTTCAAACATTTCCATTCTGGGCTAAAGTCCACAAAGATATGTCAAAAATGTTTTGCGTCAGAACAGGCCAACTTAGATGTCATCCCCTCAAGGCTTCAAATGTATTTCTGTTGCTTCGCAATGAGATGAGAGAAAAAAAGAAATTGTGTTTCCTGACCTGAGGGTATTTACAAGAGATACGGAAGTTCCTTGAGTATATCTATCAATGAGCGCGAAAATTCGTTGAAAAAATAAAACTAAATAAATTTTCCAGTAGTAGAAAGTGATGGTAAAATATGCGGGGATCTCACGTTATAACAATAAACATCTTTCTGAGAAATCCATTACCGTCGTCATCCTTATACCTACAGCGAGCTAATTTTCTATCCAGAATTACTTGTATAAGCTATGGCCTAGCCTAGCCTCGCAGCTCTTATGATAATGAGCTTTCCTGGGTAGCTGAACTTGGCTTTGTCCCGAGCAACCTCTAGGGTCTACAAATCCGAAAATTCCATGTTTATAGGTATACAAATTTGTGTAGCTATGCATAGCAGCCACAGACGATGGTTCAGAAATTTAGGAACGGAGATCCCTAAGGGTTGAAGGTCCAAACTCGAGAAGACCACACATCAGCTTCATTACCTCCTATAATTTCATGCCCTCTCTCTAATTCCTCCCTTGTACTTATTGTTAAAGCACAAATAGAAAACTAGTAAGTTTTTATTTTTATACCGGATCGGTTTAGTCGGAACAATTTCCTGGCTATACGACTCGAGACCCGCAGTTAGTGAGCTTTCTTATGAGACCATAGCAATATCTGGTAACGACCGACATGTCGCGTACAGACTGCAACGAGCTACGAAGGGAGAACAGCCTTTGCATACATAGTGCTTGAAATGGCTGTCAACCCCTACTCGCACGCATAGGTATATACATACGATATAGTCAATATGTGTAAAATGTTTACATACATAAGAAAATATAGTATGCCTTAGTGAATTTTTTCAACAGTGAAAACAAAAACAGGCTAATTTTGTATAATGGTAAAGATTTTTCAAGATTCAATGAATGTACTTATTTTTTTTTTTTCGCGAATTTGAAAAATTATTAGAAGATAATCGCTTCGAAGATCCCGTGTTCTGCATTCAATTCGTGAGGAAATAAACTCGAGCTTATCCTATTAGGTATACTAACAGTTTTGAATTATTCAAAATTTTGGCAATTCACTGAAGGAGATATTGGAGCCGGTTCCAATTCAGGAAAAGGTCTCAACAGCTTAGTGACACTTTATACAATTCGGGTAATACCCGTCTTCAGAATGTAACACTGGTATTCACGAGAGTATAATACCTACTGTGCAGTAAAGAAATTTAATATAACAAGAAAATACTTCGTGTCTTCTTAAAGCCGGATAAAAGTTTGCAAATATTAACATTTTCATGGATTCGGAGCACGCTGGAGTAGCAGAAGATATATAGGTATGTAGTACGTACGTACCTACCTACCTACCTACCCTATGTACGGTTTCGCACGGTACTTCGTCGTAAAATTCAGATACGAATAGTAGACTATGCGAAAAGAGAGACTAAATGAGGACGAGAAACGTGAGAGGAAACCGAAGCAGAAAAGGTATAGAGATAGTCCTATACCTACAATAGTAGTAGTAGTATCTACCTGGTACCCACGGCCACGACACATGCATAATAGAGAACGAGGGAGAAAAATAACTGCGGTACCACGACCACGTGAGGGTGAAAAAAGCTAGCTGCTTGCGTCGTGCATGGCACGTACCGATTTTCCCTTTGTTTTACGACGCCGACAGGAAAATAACGAGGTAGCTTTTCAGCTGACCACTTGTCGAGTAAAAAAAAAAAAGAACATTTTAGACATCGAGTTTGGTCCACCATCCTCCTCTTTTATCGATTTCTTTAATGTGCTGAGAGAAACTGATAACCTACTACTCTAAAAATTTTATCCCATATAAATCCGACTACGTTTATTTTTAACGAACTTCATGAGAGCTTGTGCTCTTCAGATTCGTAGAGTATTGATTAAGTACGAGGGATATCGTAGCACAGAAAATAGTGAGAATACATATGTATGTGTGTATATTATGAGGGTGAGGTATAGAGTTCTGGCGAGTTGATCTGAGGTCGTGATTATCGTATGGGTGAATTATTTCCTTGAAAGCAATATAACAGAGGTGAGGGCATCGGTTTTTGGATTCACAACGGTTTGCTGTAAAAATAATAAACCACAGGCAATAATTTAGATTCCGTTTGCTTATTTGAACAGGGCTTAATATTTCCTCGAGAAGGGAGGCTCTTTCATACCTTCAACAAAATTTATGACTTCGGGAGCTTTTTAATTTATAGCTCAGCTTTTTCACGCGCACTTGTTGGCGGAGTGAAATATACATATGCATACCTAGTATGTACATACATATTACACAGTCCTGCTTTTTAGAAGTCTTTTCACAGCTTTCGTATACATAGACGTATATATAGGTACAGGTTTTATCATATAGAATTAAATGACTCCTAATTATCATTTGATATTCGAATGATGAAAGTGAAAAGAAGTTTCGAATCTCAACATCATCAATTATATCAGCAATTTTTTCTGCTGTCTTTTGAAAATAAAGCTGTGCATTACCTAAAATTCTAGAAATATATTCGTAATCGAATCTCATTGCTTATCTCGGAGAAAAAAAAAAAAAAAAAAATTTCTCCAACGGTTTCATTGTAAAGATGCGATTCTCTATACGAGGTAATACCTACCGGACTGATTAATTAATTTTGTATGCTTCGAACGGTGGTATCGCTAACCAAAAAGGCATCGTCAACAAAGCGGCTGGGGCAAGTGGACCATTGGTAGAGTTCAAATAGTCGTCCCATCGTAACATCCCATAAAATATTTAGTCTGACCCGAATATTCCACTAGTCAAAGCGCACGAATTCACCCTTTGATCTGCTGCTATATATGTAGCGACGAAAGATTTTCCAGAATTAGATTTCTTCTGAAAAATTTCGCTAGTCATTCGATAAGTCATTCTGCGGAATATATATAATTTCATTCCGATTCCCATGTAGGTATATGACATGAAAATATAGTATCTGGATAGCTTTTTCACGATTCTTATACTGAGAGCTTGAATCTTTATGAAAAGTTGGTTCTCAGACTTTGTCCCTTTGTCCATCTAGATAGAGTGCTTGTCGGAATGGGGGGTGAAGAAATTTCTAAGAGGGTGCAAATATAACGGAGTTAAATAATATTAGGGCAAAGGAAGTGCTTAATAAATAGGGTAAGCCCATGTCAGACTTAGAAATAGCCGCATTTTCAATCCATGGTATAGGTATGGGAAGGGGGGGGGGGGGGGGGGGGGGATTGAGATGTCGGAAGAGCAAGGTAAGGTAATGGTGTAAAAGTGTGGAGGTTTTGGGACCGAGAGTAATTTCGGTGGTTCCGTGGATATCGAGTGACGGGAATTAGATTTCACTCGCCTTGGTATCAAAGGGACAACCCACCCCACTTATTCTTCGATGTATTGGATAAAAATCCATCCTGTCGAGTCACTCATTCCTCCCTTTCAACGATAGACCAATACATATTTGATAAATATGAAATTAACCGGATCTGAATTCCGTGAGGCTTTCAACATCATGTGATTACGAAAGTTGGCTCGTACCGAGTTTCTCATACCATAACAAATTACGAGGCAGGCTAAACTTGGGAATGTCATATTACCTGTGTAGATGTACATATGGGGCATTCCACCCCAACTCAGCATATCTCAAACCTGGATACGTCGATTTAACATACCGTTATTCGAACTCAGAAGAATTCTGAAATTCACAAGTTTTCTCGATATCTGTGAATGTGATATGAAGTCAAGAAGCTATTTTTCGCAAAGAATTTGATCTGTATTGAAACGGTTCGATGATAAATTCCATTTTACTACACTAAATATTAAGGGTTTTTAGAACAATTATTGCTCCGGGTCTGGCAACGTGTTAAATTAAAATAATTAAAATTTTCTCATTCACAATTCCATTATCGTTTTCTTTTTCCGGAAGTTTTCAACCGAGAGCAAAGAGCATCGGTGAAATATTTTCTCGCACCATTTAATCCAGGTCAGGCTTCGGAAAAACAGCTTTTTAACTTTATCAGAAAATTTGAAAAGACTCAGCAGATCTGGGAACTCCGATATCTTTTCATCCCCATCTTTGGGACAAGCCTAAATCCTATAGGATTCTGAAGACTGAAATTTCTCGAGTACTCGTATGGAATAATTGGCTTCCGGTTGATATCCGCGAAGAATGAGAAGCGAAAGCTTGCCTAAACGCATAGTTCGACAATTTTTTCGATAGTCTTCGATCAGAGAAACTTTCTGAATTACTTCCGCGTTCTTCAGATTGTCAGTCGTGTTTTTCAAGCTCAATAGTGAAGCTTAGAGGAGGGAAGAGAAACATCAGATGTTCTCCATTCCACGAATTGACAAAGAAAAACTGTTTCTCTTGCCTATTCTTGTCTCGCAACCGATCTAACGCATATTCGGCGCTTTTGTGAGCTTGCGTAGATTGAAGATAACACTAGACGATTCAGAAACACAATCGCCTTGATCAGAAGGCGTCGTTCAAGCTGCAAAGTTCTTTGAATGAATTAGTGCCGAATTCAGCACCTGGAATCAGTGACCGTGATTACTAATTACTAATTACTAATTAGGCTACTACAATATTTGGATATTCGAAAGCAAGGGTGTATTCAGATCGCAGGATCAAGTTGAACCCCCTGTCAACCGTCAGAACGTCAAATTTATAAATTAAAGTTGTAAGCACAACTGGAGGAGAAAATATTCCCTCAAGAAGGCAGGCACAGAGCTTTTTGCTTGTATAAGGCGTATACTTCGCACCCTTTTCGCCCCTTTTCAAAATTCGTACTTTTCAACCCTTCTATTATAAATGAGGCGTAAGAAATGTCGATAAGGATACCAGGGAGCAGAACGTGCAAAGAGATGAATAGATAAGTCTTCAGAGGACTGATAAAATAGAATGTAAATAGCCCCACCTACAAGATACTAACTCAACCTGAAAAGATTACTAATCGAATTTTAACACCAGACCTTCCGGGTGAGTTATACAGGCTCAACCTCTCGTTAAGAAAATCGTTATCTCCGTTCTTTATTCAAAACCTCAAGAATTTATTCAACCGGTAATAAATTAGCCGTTGATAAATATATAACACATATTAGGGTGCGGTCACTCATTCGGCCATATGAGAATTTTAATACTCCCATCGGCTATTACAACACGCGATATTTAGTAATTCGTGTATGTATTCGGAGACCATGTATTCTTGGTCCATGGGAGGATTGCGATTAAAAAACGATTAAATTAAGGACCCACCCCGATGTACATATACAGGGTGAGTCTTTCCTGGTATCGAATGAGGGAGGGGCTTATCAGCACAAACGCTCCGCCCCTTTCCATTCATACTCGTTGAAATCATCAGTTCCGACGGTGCGTGAAAATAAAAGTGGGGTTTCTCGAATCTCGATACATACGATGATGATGAGTACGAATAGAAAGGGGCGGAGCGTTTGCGCTGATAAGCCCCTCCCTCATTCGGTACCAGGAAAGACTCACCCTGTATATTATTATATAATATATCTGCACTACATTCCGCTATAAAAGAGACGTGACTGTAAAAAATCTATATAATGTTAAGAAATTCAAGCCAAAGTAGGTATAGAATATGATATTACTACAAGAGCTATGCTGTTGCTGCAAGTAACGTAAAAGCTTCCGGTGAATTCGTAACCAGCCTTCGAATAATGGAGTCTAGGGATGAAAATTTCGAGGTAAGTAAAACAAGCCATGGGCTACGGGAACATCTTGTCCCTAGGGACTCCTCTCTCACCTCTTGGACATTACCTACTTGGCTACTCGTTTTCCTCCCTTATAGTCGGGGACGCCCTGCTCTCTTATATATTCAGAGTCTGTCTATGCACCAGTCTCAGGACCACTCAGAACCCCTCGTCAAGGGCTCGCGACTGGGCAAACACTCTTCTGTACCCCCGTGACCCCTGACGACCCGGATAATCCCCAGACCAACACCTTCGACCATAACGTATGTACGCCCTAAAATCTTCTTGCCACGTATATATACATACATTCCTAGGTATACATCGGAATATTTTCACCCCTAAACCTACCCTATATACGGTTGCAAGAGAAACCTGACTCGACGCTTTTGACTTTAAGGCCGAAAAACTCTGGAGACAATGGGGAAATGGAAATGGAAATGCAATGTCAATGTGATCTCTCTGGAATCACATTCCTCTTCATATAGGTACGCGATTCACCAAGTTGTACAGGAATTATCTTCGGTATGGTTCGCTTCGTCGAAGGAGATCAGCAAAACTCTCTATTTGATATTCTTGACTTTTAGTCGTCGAGGGAGTATCGTTTGAAATGAAAAATTCTATTCCCCCGAAGCTCACGCACCCTATATCGATGCCAACTCTAAAATTGATTGGCGAGATAGCGGAGGGGTCCATAATGGCGATCGGGCCACTTTATTCAAGTTTGGCGTAACGCTGTTTCAAAGTACGTTAGGATTGGGTAATTTTGGGCCTTCTGATATCCGACTATGAACACCTTGTCATGTTTCACCATGCTCTCCCCTATCCGCAGCCACATACCGAACTCAGTTTCCCTAGCTCGTGCGATATTGATCCCAGATATAGAATTTTACACCTACTTTCAGCAAGTAAGTTAATTCCAACTTTGACATTCGGTTTTCTGTTCGCGGAGTTAGGAATTTAAGACGATCGTATTTTTTATACCAAGTATATTTTTCCCTACCTAAGCTATAGGTTCTTTTGATACCAGTTCGGTGGACGATTAATTTCGCACGAGGTACCAGCGCGCAAGGGGAGAGAAGCTCACGCGGCTGGCAAAGCGTCAACTTAAGGAAGAGTCGAGGGGGTTTAATTAAGTAGGAAATCAGGCTTGCGTTAAATTAGAAACCCAGTCCAAATGATTCTCCTTTGAAACTTGCAACGGGGTACGCGGAGACTCTTTGGATTAGTTTAAGTTCAGACCATGATGCGCAAAAAACAATACGCCGAAGTGAAATCGATCATTGCGATCAAACTGAACAAAAATTCACATCGATGTTCATAAAATTATCTAAACGGCAAGAAAAAATAACATTCCAGCATATTGGTTTGGGAGGGGTAGAAATTCACGTAGCGAATGATTGCCTTCCGAATTTTGTTTCTCTTCTTATATTCGGTTTTTTGTTTCATGTTTTTTTTTTTTTTTTACTTTTTTTTGTTTTTTTGTCTTTTGCGGCTGTCAGCCATCCTCTGTCGCCCTCTGTCAACCATTTATTTTCTTTCTTCCTTCTAAGGCTTGTCTTTTATCCCTAGCCTCTCATACCCTAAGGCTCGAGCCTTGGGCGGGTTGTACCCTTTGTATCAGGGACGAAAACTTTTCTGCCAAGTCGCCGCAGAAGGTTGCCTAAAGTTTTTCACTTAAGATTTCACTTACGTCTTATACAAGACTGTCGCCCTGCCATAGCACATTGGTCATTTGCATACAGAGCCGCGGTTCGCTTATGTGAACGTGTTTTTTCTTTCGCCTAGTGCTGCAGCCTCACGTGAGATCGAACAAATATTCATCTTGTTTTGATTAAAAAAAAAAAAAAAAAGAACAGCTTTTCACAACGAAGCTTTGCCCCGCATATATAACTTATCCATAAGCCAAATTCGGAACACTCAAAAACTGATTCAACCATGTAGAGAATATCTGATACCAACCGACTTCTGCACAGAATAAGAATTTTCAAAATTAGCTGGCTTTTTCGAAAAAGGTAAAAAACTGATGAAATTATCTTGTATCATTTTGTTTCTTATTCTTATTCTTGCTTCATCTTTGCCTTCCGCATCTATAGATCAGAAAAAGGAAAAAAAAAGAAAAAGAAAACAAAAAAAAACTGAAAGCAAATTCAATTTCGTAACGAATTTTTTCGGATCTGATTAAAATACGAGATTGAAAAGAAAATTTCAAAGTTCTTTAAAGCAGACGTAAAAAAGCACACCGGTAATAAGAAGCGGTATAAATAAATGTTTGGCAAAATTCATTTGGCAGTAGTATACATCTCTGAGTATATTTACTGGGGAAACCGGAATTCAGAATCAAGTTAAATAATTGGGATAAGAATACGTATTTTCTTTTAATTTTATTTTTTTCTAAATATAACAACCCTACAAAGGCTTGAAGCCATATTTTTATCAAGGGTAGAAAATTCAGCGATCTTCGACATCTGATTACTATATAAGCACCCTATGTACCTGTTTTGTCATTTAAGTAGATATGGAACGGGGTTGTCAGAGTCTAACCCTTCCGCTGACACGGACGAGATAACTCCTGTGTCAATGTCGACTGTCATACGGACGTTTTGGACGAGATAACTAGGGTAATAAATTAGTGGGCCTAATAACTTGAACGATATTAGAAGCCTGATATCTATAATTCTAATATTTTACAATTATAGTTAAATAAATATTTAACAAATCGTGGAGTGATTGGTACCTGTATAAGAGTTTAGCGAGGAAAATAGTCACCGTAAAGTGGCTGGTCTAGTGTGATATTAAAAATTAAATGTCAATTATGTCATATGATTGCGATTTTGTTGAATGAATTAGAGAAAATAAATAAAGAAAAAAAGAAAAAAATTATACACGATTCGCTGCGTTTTTACTAATTAAATTGACCCGCTGAAAACATTAATTGGGGTGGAATGGCCGATCACCCTGTTAAATGAAACTGTGCAAATGTATATAGCAAATGTTGACTTAGCAGATGCGTTGTACACGTGATTATTCAATAACCCGAATAAAACTGAAAAATAAACGTATACGATTTGAGTTGAGAAAAAGAAGAACAAAAAATAAATAATTAAATAAATAACTGTCATGCGGACATATGAGAAATTTGTTTCTTTTGGAATTTTTCTGTTTTTTTTTTTTTTTTTTTTTCACGAAAAAAGAAAAAGAAGAAATGCTTTTTTTTTTTTATTTAAGAGCAAATGTATGTCACAAATGTATTCAGATTATGGAGAGAAAAAAAAAAAAAAATAATAAAAATAAACCATATTATTATGTTCGTCCAGTTGGAATAAATTATACGCAGCATTACACTCACCTGAGAGAAAATTCCAACTTTTCGTACCATAAGGGCTTCCAAGTAGACGCGATACCACTTGAATTATTACGATATTTTCCATTACAATAGCTGCAGGCTCTACTCTATAATCTAGTGACTAACTTTACAAGAATACGTTTTAGCGAAAGCTTATTCTTACAAGAATTGTGACACAGTATAGAAATAAGGTACCTACTTCTATATATATATATATGTATATATATTTATATACTATTTCATTTATTCTTTCTCACTTCTTATTTAATACATACCTACCTATATACTTTTTTTTTTTACCTCACTTTTATACGTATACATTTATATATATATTTCTTTACATACATTTCTTTTACATATATATATACGTGTATACGTCGTACGAAATTAACCTGCGCCCTTCCTTTGACAATTACGTAAACTTTTTGATTAAATTCTGGTAAAAAGAAGAAGTGCTGCGATATTGCTGGGAGGATATTCTGGTCAGAGAATGTCAATACCACAATCGAGATAATTCATCATCTGCAGGATGGTGATCTAGTTATATCGTAAAAACCACCCTTATATTGTTGATGCGAAAATATTAGTTTAATTTGAAAAGCTGTATGAAAAATACAACATTGGCTTTAATTCATTCCTGCTAAATCATGTCAAATTTGAGTACAACAAATTTTCGGTATTATGTCATACGTCAAGATATGAAAAATCTTGGAACAAAAATTTTTGCGGTAAATCCGGAAAAGACGCGAGATAATTGAAAGAGATCAACGTAGGGTACCTATCGCAGATCCTGGAGATGCAAGGGTTTGGGATGAGGGTGAGGGTGAGGGTGGCCTTCCGACGAGACAAGGAAATACTTGTGGGAAAAGTATTTTTTTGATGAAAAAATTTTTATCCTACCTACCTAAAATCTGGACGGTACAGAGATTTTACGCTTTTGAAAAGCGTGTAAGCCGTCGGTGGTTGAACGCGAGAATTTTTGCTTCGCCCTCCGTTATATAGAACTATTTCATAACTTTTGGCGTAAATACTTTTTCTGTGGCATCCCAGGCATCCTTTGAAGAAACTAGCCCAGATTTCAGCCTCAATTCTCGGCCACATATGGTTTAACCCATACGTTGGTAAAAAGCTTGGTAAAGCTTTTTCCAAGATACGTGCTACAGCGTTTGTGATATTTAAAAAACAAAAAAAATAAAAATAAAAAGCTGTGTTCTCCGAATATCTCATCGCAAAAAGGAAAAAAAAAAAAAAAACAGAAAAATTGATGATAATAGTAATAATCCAAGAACTCAGCTAACTTCTCGTCAAAATTTCACTTCATAATAGAAGGCATTATTTTTAGAAATCGAATTTAGTCTGATCACTTATATTTTTTTTTTCTTTTTTTTTTCTTAGCTATTGGATCGCTTCACCTATTCTTAGTAAGAATTTTACCGGAACTACTCTGCTTGCTCGAGAAACTATAGACCGAAGATATACGAGATGCGTTTAAGTAAAGAATTAACCAAGATTAGCTTTCCCGCTCCTCGTAGCCGGTAGAGCGAACAAAACGAATCGATCTTCTCGCCTAAAAGAAGTTCTAATTGTTTCGACTCCGGCAAAATAGTTGCCGAAGATAGGTATAGACATAGTCTCTGACGATCCAATTTATCTAAGTTTTTTACT
Organism: Tenthredo mesomela; assembly: GCA_943736025.1. Classification (NCBI taxonomy): domain Eukaryota; kingdom Metazoa; phylum Arthropoda; class Insecta; order Hymenoptera; family Tenthredinidae; genus Tenthredo; species Tenthredo mesomela. The sequence continues at coordinate 21,858,855 of OX031016.1, read as the reverse complement.
TGAAAACTTATACCTACTTGTTATAACGAAATTAACTCGCGCTGATCAATACTTTAAGAGAAATAAAATTACCGGATTGGCATTGATGTACAAAGACAATTATTACGTAGATTGAAAAAGAGAGCGAAAGAAAAAGAAAAATGGAGGAAAAATTACGAAAATTAAGAATGAAGAAAAAAAAAAAAGAAAGAATTTTTACCTCTTAGATGAAAATTTATAAATCAATATACTTGAAGATTCTTGGTCAAAGAAAGTGTAGTGTTTGAACAGTTGTGAAGAATCTACACAAAATTGGATATCATATTTGGAAAGGTCAGACTTTTTATTGTGTACACAAGGCACAGTATCAAATTTTTAAGGTTCAATAAAATGAGAATCCTAAAGGAAGAAGAAATTACAGACGAGTCAATATGAGTTTAGAGAGAAGAAGAAGAAGAAAAAAAAAAAAAAACGGAATAAAAAAGATATGTAATGTTGAAAGCGTAGAAAAAAAAATTGCAGATCTCTTCTTTATTGTGGAAATAAGAGATCCTGCAATCAATGACAAAATGATGTTATAATATGGTATTTCGACTGAAACGGAATAGAAAGCGTAAGTATCCACTTTGAAGTGAGTTTGAATGAAAATGATTGAACGGTGGTTGAAAAGAGGTACTTGGTGCAGCTATATGATATCTTGTACCTATACGTTCCTTATAAAATCGCGTAAGATTTCGTGTAATCGTCGAGAGGATTTCTAAGCGAAAAAAAGAAAAAATGAAAAAAAAAAAAAAAAAAAAAAAGATCGAAGATTGAGGTTGAGGTAGAAGTTTGAAAAGAATTGTGACCGCAAAGTGGTTTCCGTCGTTCACGGATCAATTGATTGCCGAACGAATGGGTCTGGTATTTTTCAAAAGTTGATTTTCCTAAAGTGGATTTCGACTGTTGGCCCAGAAAAATACAACCTTCTAAAAAATGAGCTTATGTCACAAAAGAATGTATAAAATAAGCCAGGCGTCTAGGGCTCGAGCCCGTAGGGAACGTGAGAAGACGTTTGGAATGGGCGAAAGTGACGTAGCAAGGCCGAGGAAAAGCGCGGAGGAAGACTAGAATAAAAATAAAAGTCCCACAGCTGTCCGTGTATTCGTCGGACCGCAAAAGAGAGTGAGGAAAAGAAGAAGAAAAAAAAAAAAAAAAAATACGCCCACGAAGGAACAGGAAAGACCGATGTCTTTCGGCTGGGGAATATAAAAAGAGAAAAAGATTCAAATCGAATGCAGTTATTTCCCTTGGGAACTCAAATTGGCTTCATCATAGTCTTCTCACTTCATCCCCTTTTTCCTCAAGCTCGATGTCAACTCATGGAATTCCAAATCAAATCCTACTAGCTTTATGACTTCTTGTCTCTCTGGTTAGAGCTCAACATTTTTTAAGCTCACAAAAACTCATAGCCTTTTGCCTTTTTCCCACATTTTTCGATTATACTTTTTTATTTTCCCAAAGAAACGCTCGGAAAGCCATTTCTTTAATTTTCTATCAAGAAATGAGTCTTTTTCAAACTGAATTTCGGTTGGATTGACTCAACATTTTTTCTTCTTCAGATCCACAGATACTTTTCCCAGAAGTCTAGAAAGCAAATTTACTCGGCCATGGAAAGAGGCTAAATTTTCAGTCACTTTCGTTAGAATTAAAACGGGCGAAGCGAAGCATTTCTGCAGTAATAAAGAGGAGTTTCTTGTGCGACTTGTGAGTAAAGAAGGAAAAAAGAATTCCAATGCCCTAGTTATTACAGAACTTTAATATCAAACCCAACCAGCAGTTGATCTAAGTTCTTATAAAGTACTTTTAGTACGACTGCATCTAGACGTAAAAAACGCACACAGGTCACACGGGCTAACTTTGGCTTAATTAAGTTTGAAAAAGCTAGTGAACTTCTGTGTGACAAGACTAGTTTCATCAAATTTTTTCGACACATTTCAGTTCTTCAAAAATATCTCCATTCAACGTACACGGAAAAAAAAATTGTTGCTGAATTTACTATGTTGAGCAGCTACATATATAGGACAACACTTTTTTTTTAGTAGAAGTTACCACAATTCTAGTATTTGGTACATAGGAGCAAGTAAATTTCAATGTCCCAATGAGTAAATGTTACCACAATAAATTCTTGTCATTTCTACTGCAAAAAAAGTGTTGTCCTATATCCAGCTGCTCATTTTTTTCCGTGTAAATTTCAAGGGAGACGATAATGGATGGTTCCCTGAATTCTGCCAGAGTCAGAGAATTCCCTGCATTTTATTAAATCTAATAGTAATTCGTGGACTCAAGTAGGTAAACTGAGCAGAAAGGGTAACACACTCTGGGGTAAAGAGCACGAAGAAAAATCTCGATCATTTTGGATGGTCCAATTGTCAAACGGGTTGGTGGGTATTACGAGTGCCGGAACTATAGAAATGGCAACTTTTATCCGGTGGCCAGGTCTCGACTATATGGCACATTGAGCACGTTGAGTAAGCTCAGCTAGTAGGGTGCGGAGCCGACGATGGTGGGACCATACAGCTTTTGTGAGCTTTGCGATTGAGTAAAAGTGACAATGGTCGAGTTACCGAACTCTTAATAAGCCTGCGTCGCAGAGATCGATGGTTGGAACTGTGGAGCCGAATTAACGACCCACCAAGGATTTGTCATGCGGTAATGAGCTGCCGAAAATTTATGAATTTAGGGGTATTTCAAGTCACAGGGTGAAGTAACTACCCGGCAATTTGTACCAAATTTTCATAATATCGAACTAAAAATGAAAGTTCCACTTATTTCATACAAGCGTATAGTTTTTTTTTTTTTTTTTTTTTCTTCTTCTTATTAGGAAACCACTATGTGTGTATCAAGACTCGGTTTAGCTCACCACGAGGACCTCCAACGATAAGCGGGGCGTTAATACCTATGGCCTCGTCAAAGATTCATAAGGCATGTAGCCCGGGCCATAACGAGGGAATTGATAAATTTTTAACATCTAGATCCGATGCTAAGCGGTTGCTCGTGAACAATTGCGTTCAAAGTTAAGTGAGATAGCGTTTCTATCAATTAAAGGTGAAAAAAAAAAAAAAAAAAAATTCCAATAGCCGCGTTGAATCACGGTATAATTAAAGCTCTGACAATCGTTCATTCGCGATTTGTTAATTCTTTATCATACCGTAATGGCTAACCGATTCCTTTAATATACGAACTAGACATTTTTTTTATTTCTTATAAATCCTCGGTGTACATGAATACGAAAATTTATTCCTGTTCGGGATTATACGAACCACATAATAGGGGGAAAATAACTACCCAGACCACCAAGGATTAATTATTATTATATAGCTGGTAATATCATTCGCTGTTGGTAACGAGTGTGTTACTACCACATTACTCTGTATACGTTAATCTGGTACTGTGTGTTAAGTTCCTACAGTAATATATTATTCCGTAAATTTAATTACTTGATGTGTTCATTGGACGAGCTTTAGAGATAGAGTTAAGCTTTTCACTAAAGGTGAAGATATTGTTCTGTTCCCTCTATTATGCAATGTACAGAAATCAGAGGTCGATATATAAAAAATTCGGACTTTCAAATTCCACCGTAAATATTATAAAATTTTTTTTTTTTTTTTAATTGCGCAGATTTTTTACCATTTTTTTTTATGAACGAATGCAGAGATTAAGCTCAAAGCTTCGTTGAGGTCAGAGTAAATTTCTTCTCCTTTTTCACCGTTGTATCGCGAATTTTTGATTGAATTTACAAAAAGCTGGAAGAAACTCGTCAGGTGCATTCGATGCTTTCGGAATGACTTTTTTTCGATATTTCAAAGGATTAAAAAGGATTTAAAAGGAGTAACTTGCCTGCCGATGTTCTTGAGGTATTTCCCACTGCCTATAAAGCTTTCGGTAAAATCACCTCTGCATGGTCACCAACAAAATCATTTAACTCTATATCTGCGATAAAACCGTTAACACTGTATGATAAACTTTGAATATTTGTCACTTTAATCTCTAAAACTTGAACGAGATTAAAGGATACGAATTAATTTCATAATTCTTAATAAAAAATAATAAACTTCCGTTATAATTATTTTCTTTGATAATATAATATATAAATAAACTGTTAACACTTTTTATCACACTTTTTATTATCTCTTTTCTGCCTGTTTTTTGTAAATTTATCCATTATTAAATCCGCCAATTACTCCGTTCATATATATAAATCCTTTAAGTCATCGTTTTACCTGTGAAGAAAATAGCGATTTAAATCTGTCGACATTTTCGAAAATTAAACTTTCGCCTATCGTTTTAGTTCTAGAAATGGATTTTCAACTGCGATATAAACCCGAGTTTTAACGGATTATACCGTATTACAACACGAGGACGATAAAGTTACTGATCTGACAAATCCCCGGACTTTAAACGCGATTTAAATCTCCCAACGAATGAGAATGAGATTTTATTTTCCGGTATCTCACGACGGGTTACACCTGTGCTTTTAGTAGAACAGCCCCGACTAGACTAGACTTTAACCCCCCGACGACGACCCCCACCCTAAAGCCGACGTCGCGACGCCACTGCGCACCGATTTGATAACGCGCATGCCTGCAGCCACCCCGGACGAGACCGCAGGACCAAAAGATGAAAGTATGTCTACGAGGCACGCGGTGACTCATGTAAAAGCTCTTGCAACCTTACCAGTTTCCAAGAATTTTACATTTTTTACATCCAACCCACCCCGTTCTCTTCGTTTTAATAATCGTTTTCTCAAAAGCAAGACCCTTTTAGCTATCCGTATTGTCCTTTTTTCACATCCATGCATGGCTGACGTGGTCAAAAGCCGAGATAATCAGGTCCTGGTTAATCGATCTCATCTCGTCATTCTCGACGATACCCATATATCGAACAATTTCAATTATGCTCTGAACCATCTGGCCTAATGGGCAATAACTCTGAATCATTCTTCTCATTATCTGACCATTTTCTCGCACGAAAACCAATATTAGAATTATTATTCAATCTAGGTAAACCACGACGTATTAAATCTCCCAATATATATTCGTCTGATTATTATATCTCTCCCTGAAATTTTGAACATTGATCATGGCGAAATGAACGAAGGCCTTTCAGCTTTGGGCTGATGTTATTATATGGAGAAAGATGATCATTAGATTTCGGTAAAAGTTGTAGTGTTGATAAAATGCATTCGCTCATGGCGAATATCCATAAGTAAATAGCGCGTGTATGTGTTTAGCCAAGTTTGCATATAAACTAATAGAAACATCTCCTCTTTATTCACGATTTTTTTCAAATATTTTCTACGAATACTAAACTTGCAGCGATGCGATGCAATTTAATTTATATTATATAATTGGTATTTGCTTGACGCCTGCAGGTTTAAAAGTTTGATTTAACACTTGAAACCACGTCAATACTTGAAGCATGCAACTCCTCTCAACGTGGGATAAAGACTTCGTATGAACAACTCTCGATTGCTGAACGTGAATAACAATTTATATTTATTTCTATGCGCCACATACACCCACACATCGAGATCTCGGTTTCTAGAAAGGACAATTTATCACAGAGGGTGAGAAAAATTCTCTCATAGAGATTTTATTGGATTTCGAAGTACACAAAAAGCTTTACTAATTACCAGTAAAATAATTTGTATGTTAGTCGGAATACTATATAATCATCGTCTACCCCTTTCGATCGATCTGATCAGTTTCTGTATCCTGAATACATACATACTTCGGACTACGTTCGGGACTTTTCGAAATCGGAATCAGGGAGCTTTCTTCCTCATATCTTACTCAGATGAAATGGGAGTAATTTAAACGTTTGTGGAGACCAACCTCGGTGAGTTGTTCAAATTTCTATACGCCATTTCTGAAGAGGAAAGCTAAAGTGCTTCATCTTTTCTGGATATGTTTATCCAACTCAGTTACATTCGGAGTAAAATCTATGATATAGTATATATTGTATATATCTGGCTATATAGGTGCACTATACGAAAGCAATAAAAGCACGACTGAGACATTCGCCCCAGAGATGTTGACCTGGTTTTCGGTTTGATTTAGTACTTCAAAATATTCAGGTGTGCGAATGTATACCGATCGACAGAAACACCTGAGTCGCAAGTTGAAATACATAGAGGACAAAAGTGTGAAATTTTTTTCGACGAAATATAGGTACATAATATCTTTGAGTCCATGAGTAGTATAAGTATACAGATTTAAATAGCTGAGGGTATATTAATTTTCAAATATCATTAACGACAACGAAGTCCATGTTACACAAAGGTATAATGATGAAAGGGGAGCTTTTACCGTATATTTTTAATTAAAAAAATTTAAGCACATTCAATTTAGAGTTTTTGACGAAATTTAAATACACCCTCGTTGTGCAAAAGGGCGATTATTTTAGTTAAATAAATTTCATTCTTTGAAACTCAATCGAAAATTCATATTTCACATGTGGAACACTCCGCATGTCAACTCAACCATTCCTTTCCTTTTTTTTTAAGGGCATATTTTGTTTCACAAAGGGCTGTAGAAAAAAAATATATATTCTCTTTTCAAACGTTCAAATCCGAGCAGTAGTTACAAAGTTATGATTTTTGCAAAATTAAGAATTCATCAATCATTATCTCGAGAACCAACAATGGTGGGGGGATGAAATTTTGGTGAAACGTCATGGATAAAAATTGTCCTTCGAAATGCCCATCTGAATCATTTTTTCGTGACAAAAAAAAAAAAAGGGGTGGCTGAGTTGACATCGAGTGTCACATGTACATTTGATTTTCTCAAAAATTTAAACACTCGTTCAGATATTATAGTCGTGCAGTTTGGTAAGTTTAAGCTAAACTGAAAAGGCTGAGCAGTCAGCCTACAGACAGATTAAGGAGTATTATGTGGACCTCGTCGGAGCAGGGTTAATTCCTTTTAATTGAACCGTAACTCTTCGTCCATGGTTGGAATACGTGGCTACAAGACTAGCGCTACCCCTTTTTGAAACGTTTTTCTATAGCTATTTCCAGCATATTCATACAATAATGTCTGAAAGTCTGATTGTACGCAATAATTGGGATGAAAAAGTGAATTTTCTTGATTCGATTAGGCAAAAGCTGGTTCAAAAAGAAGTAGTATGGACTAAAGTCGACCGTATATTACTTAAACACGTTTTTATTTAATTTTTTTTCTATAAAAATAAAATGAAAAATAGTTTCTCTGCTGGACACGTTTGGGACGTGACCAGCTCAGACGATAGTGACATTTCGATTCCTTTTCATTTTACAATATAGATGAGTCGTACTACGCAGTCTGCCACAGTACGTGGTCTAGTTTTTGCAAGCTACACCCTCTGCGCGTCTAGATTTTGCGTATTTTTCTTTTTTCGAAATTGATCGGCTACTTCACCGGGGCTTTTCGATAGATGAAAGACGATTTATTCTAAACGAAAAATTTTCAGGATAGTTACGCGTCGCTCAGTGTCACAAGATTTATCGCGAATATCTACATTTATAGGAACGACGTGTCGTGAAAGGGTATTTTCTAAATAAAATGCTACATTGCCGCAGTTATACCAATAGCTATTTTGTTTTCATCTGAAAAGGAAAAAGCAAGAAGAAAATAAAAAAAAAATATATATATATATATATATATATATATAACGGAGATAAAAGTTGGTCCAGGTAACGCTGCCAAATTTCACTCGCGTATTGCTGATAATCTTGACAGTATTTTGCGGTTAAACCAATAATAATTATTATCAGAAACCACGAATTTAAGCCATAAAGAACCGGAAACGGGTTCATCAGCCATCAGATATTCACGACACGATTCAACCCTTCATTGTTTTCAAACCCCAAGGGACTGTCCTTGAGCCTGGCTTGAAAGAGTACGATATAGAAAGGGAAAGAGCGATTGTTTAGGACAGGGGTTTCAAGTGCGTCGCGAAAGCCGGAACATGCACTATTCATCGTACTACACAGCCGCCATTCACCCTGCAGGGGGAGAAGGCAGACTTTCAGAACTGAGAAATGTATAGTCGGTGGGTAGACGTGGATACAGGAAAGTCGGTGGTCCTCGATTTGGTCATATTCCAATTTCAATGCTCCCATGGGCTAGAACGTTTCCAAACATATACAAAAAAATGTAGTCACAACCCCAAGTTCCTATCTCAATTCTAAGTACTGCCACAAAGCCTTTGAACTTTCCCATTCAAATAACACTCGATTTTTAGCACTCCGGTGTTATTTTCAACTTCCCATTTGAAACTCCGCACACTTCTCACTTATAGTATTAGATATCCGTGAAAAATGTACAAATTTCTAACGACGAAATTTTATGTATCGTTGAAAATTTGTCAAATTTTCATGAAATACCTACTACTAGAGGTAAGGAGTGTACCGAGCTGGAAATTTTTCGGAGCTATACTGCAATGGAAAGGAAAAAAAATTAGCCGCAAAATGTTAGAAATCGTGTTTCATTCAAATGGGAAAATTCGAAGGGTTTGGGGCGGTACTTGGAGTTTAGATAGGAACCTGAGGTTCTGGCTAAATTTTTTTGTATATATTTGGAGAGGTTCTAGCCCATGAGAGAATTGAAATTTGAAAATGATCAAATTAAGGACCACCCTAAGGTAAGACTTTATGCAGAGGATGCCGAAAGCTCGATTCTTCGGAAATTACTATTGGACTAGAGCAGTTTTAGTTTCTTTGAAGAATAAAATTCAAAAACAACTCGCTCGTAATTCACATTCCCGAACAAATGAACTACCGTTTTACGATCCTTGCTTCAGAATTTTATTATACCTCGTATATATGGCGAACAAACTTCGTTCTACAATCCCATTATAGGTATATACCTACATGAGTACGAGAAATAATTTCAGGTTCTACCATAGTGGTCTTTCAAATGTGAAAATAAATGAAAATTATTATTTTTATTCATTGTAGATATCGAGCTGAAAATTTTGTTCGACAAAAGTTGAGTTTAAAAAAAAAAAAAAAAAAAAGAAAAATGAAGCTCCAACTCAAAATAGACGCAGAAGAATACCTACTATTCATGTAATGAAATAAATTCATTATAAAACTTCAAAATTGAAAGAAATTTGCGGTTTTCAATTCGAATTAGCTGAACCTAAACGTGATGTAAATTGAAATTGAAATATTTTTTATCAATAAAACATAATCTCGTGTCATTTGTGTGAAATACAGGAAGCTTGAACGTGTTCGATGAACGCAAAAAAGGCTTTCGTCTACGAACTATAAGTTGATCAAGATAATTGTTTGATTGGTAAAATAGAAAAGCGTGATATAACTAAATCGAGTATATCAGTAAAATCAACTGTTACCTATTTGCAAAGCTGTGAAAATATCGAATCTATAAATTATACGTATAGACCTGCTGCGTGATATTTTTCATCCTGATCTAACTATACGAAGCCAGACGGTCTCCTATTTCTCTGCAGTATATCCCAGTGTTGAACCAGGTTTATGGTTCATCTTCCCTCAGCATATCAAAACGATCTCGCCTCCACACTGCAGCACTATCGATGTTCATTCGATGGGTTAAATTTTCCGTTCAAATCAACGTGAGATTCGGCTTTAAATGATTTTTATTAGACGAAATTTCTTTTTCAAAGTTCAATCCTTTTGATTAACTTTCGCCTTTCATTCACTATCGATGCAAATTGTCCAATAATGGATACTTGTGCCACTAGCTACATGCCCCAAGTAATTGTAAGCATAGTAATTGCTGAAGAGATTTATCAATTCTACAAGAGCTTTCAGTCAGGCCGGGTATCGGTGCAATTGATGCAATTGATGCATGAAGAGGTTACATAACGATGTGATGGAATCAAATAAAGACTAATATTAATGCATGGTATAATAATTCTCTGACCTAACGTAGCCGGGTGTCCCTGGTGCAGATCTGAGCGAATATTAAAAATGGATCAGCGAGGATAATCGATACTGATGATTTAGAGGACTGGTGCACGACGGGGTGGGTCACGGTGCGGCTGGATATCAGGCAAGAAGATGGCCTCGGTGTGGAAGTAATGCAAAGGACGTGGGGCTATCAAACGCGATTCAGGCAGGTCAGGTGCCTGTGTCTCGTATTAAAAGTTAATGCCGACCAACACCCGCGTATCCAATATCCGATGGTGCATAGTGCACTCCTTGTTTTCAAATAGGTTCAGACTTGAAATGACTCGAGGATTGTAGGTAACTGATATAACGATAGAAGTGGTCCATACTTCTCTATATTTCATAAAAACCTTTTTCAAGACATTCGCTTTGCTTGATATAATGATAACAATCTTTTGTTGCACCGTTCATAGGGCGCATCATGCTTAGTCCCAAAGGATGCATTTCTATACCATAACTACCGAGATTCAACTTCAAACAGAGTTCTGCAGTCAGGGTTTACCGAGGTCTTATATTCACGGCAAAGCAAAAGGCGATGTCAATTCGTTGATTATTATTATACCTAACTACGATTCATATCGCGATCTGCAAAGGCATATCTACGGTACCATGCGGACTGTATGCAATAGTCGACGTATACATACAAGGTGTGTTGAAATTATAAGGAAATCTGGGCACATCATATTTGAGCACAAAAAAAAACTCACGAAGTTCACCGTGCTAGTACTAGTTTTTCATTTCAAAGTTGCTCGTTTTTCTCTAGCTACGACTGAAATCGAAGGAAAAACTACGGAGGAGTTCCTAGGGGGTCTTTGAGCTCTTTATCGTCAATGATAAGAAACCAGGTGGCAAGCTAAGACGATTAATAAAAAAATGTTTCATCATTGCTCTGGGCAAGGATTAATTCGTAGTTATTTCAAGTTTCAAACTGGACACTCTGTATATTTGGATGCACGAGAATGGCGTGTAATACTTGCCACGATTTATGCATAGGAAGGGTATGAGGGTGTATATCACACAGATACATCCTCGGTGGGTTAGCATACAAGACTAGAGACGCAGATCGCGATTCTTGCGAAGACTAGCGTTATTGCATTCCCAGTGGTTAGTACCCTCGGCCCTGACCTATTCGTTGCACAGCTCCTATGGCTCCTCGGCTTCTTCGACATCGCGAAATTTTATTTCCCTCTAGATCAAAGCACGCACGTACTCTATCTTTGATGCACATCTAAGAATGAAGAATGTATGGGGATTGCTTGAACGGGATTCTCAAATGTCATGCGCACGAGAAACTCTGGGTAAAAATGATGCATCAGAAATATACTATACGTAAAACCACAAGCGAGATAAGATATGTCTGATAATAGATGAGCTCAAAAACTCATTCTGTCAAAGTCTCAGTGGAATTGACTCGTTAGTTTGCAATGAAATATGGTGATTTACAGTTTTGGAATATCGCTAGTTCCAGATGCTGATGAGATCGTCATTACGTGAGTCGTCTTATAGTTTTGAAACCAAAGTTCTAGCCTTTGATGAGATCAGATGACCAGTTTCAAAGTGATAGCGTATAAAAGTCTACGAATAGTCGTAGAGGCAGTGAACCAGAGTATGCGAAAGAAAACTTGTCAAAGTTGTTTCATTAAAGTTTGCAATTGAGATTGTTGGTGTGATACTCGATTCGAACTGTAGGTACTGGGTGATATGAGGCGACAGTATCATTGGCATTGGGATGCTCGAGTTTTCCGAGAGTATGGGCGGGCAGGATGGAAGTTGAAATGAAATTATCGTGAAACGTAGGCATGACACCAGATATCGTCGATAATTTCCTGTGATGCACATCCGTTTGTGTTATCAGTCCGTGACGATAATTTCATGTCGAAACGTTTGGCCGAAGAAATATAGGTACCTCTTTCATTTCAGTTGTCAGAATTTCGGACCTTTTTGAGTATCATAAAACTGTTCAAGCCCCGGAACGTCATAAACAGCTTAACACGGTATCACAATACTAAAAAACGACATAAATTGAAAATGGCAGTCTCCGGTAAGATCAGTACTTCACATCAAGGTAAAAGCTCTGCGATCTATTGATGGAACAGGTATAAATTGATGGAAAATCGAAGTTCGGAGCACCGGGACTTATCGAATGATTCGAGTAATATTGGCAGGTGTAAAAGTAGAATGATATAAAAAATGCACAGATAGAAGCGCACTAAAAGGTTTTTTGCCGCCAAGCTTCGAGTTCCAACATAGAAACTTACAGATTATCGATCAACGTTCGAGGCAACAAAAAAACCCGGAAAGTTCTGAGCATTGCAAATACTTTTTCGGTGTCTGGAAGATTCCGAGGCAACGTTGTGTACCGCCAGCAGCATTTGCAGTCCTGGTTCTGAAGGCAACAAGAAAACAACTCGGAAACAACTTTAAAGTATTCCAACCACTGCTGCTACCACAACCAGCACCACCATTTCCGACGCCACGACTAGCACCTACTCTCTAAACCTCGTTCCGCCTTCTGGTACTTCTATCACTAACTTCTCTACCAGCTACCAGCTACCACTGAACCCATCACCGAAATACCTTTGGAGATCGTCGAACCATCGCTCATGTCGCTAACTCAGAGCTTTCACCAGGATTTCATTATAGTTTCAGTGAATCCACGCCCAGATAGATCAGACCACTGAGTCTTGTTCACCATTTTCATTGAAAATGGTTTCTCATGTCGAGCCAGAGTCCAGACCGAGGACCACCACTCGAAAATTGAAGGGTAGATATACCTACGCTCAATAGCTTCCGAACGAGTTCAACTAGCGCAATGTCAAGGGTTACACTTATACCGATATGGTTCATTATTTATATATTTATTTATTCCAGTACTAAAGTCGACTCGTCGATCTATTCAAGCGTCGGGGATTCAAAGATGAAATGAAAACTGTATAATAATTTATTCAAAGTAAGTAGACGGGGTAGAGAACTACTTTTACTTAAATTTTGAATTAACATGTATTCATGTACATGAGTCTTGACATTAGCATGAGTACCTACTTTGAATACCATTTGAAAAGTGAATTCGCCCATCAACTGCTTCCCATCTCTTTAAATTTTTCTCTCCCTATTCTCGTCGAAAACCATCGCAAGAAGATATACCTGCTCTGAAGATGAAATCTGAGTTTGAAAAGAAGGTCGAGCTGCAATTGACGTTTTAAACCTTTCCAAAGGTCAAACTTGTCCCAGAAATTTCAGACATTAATCCAGACGTTCAGTCGATGAGTTTGGGAAGAGGCTCTCCCATTTTGGGAAAGAAGTTTTAACGGTGTCGTTGAGATGAGTCAAAGGATCATGGGGAGTGATGGACGTAGCGAAGTCATTTCGTTCGTAGATTTAGGGATCCTTACTTTCCTTAGATCCTCGGATCCTTGGGACGTGGCGTGGTAACTACAGCCTTGCATCGATTTCTGGTTATAGTATGGCGACCTTCTAGTATAGTGGGTGTATTTTCTCTATAGCAACAGGCACCGTCGTGATTCGTAGATACGAGACTGGTCCCGGGGAAAGTTTCAGGATGAGGGTAAAACGCGAGTATGAGAAGAGAAAATAAATATAAGAAAGAAATGAGACGGGAGGAAACTGGAGAGAATAAAATTGAGGAAAAGGAAAAGGAAGAGGAAGTGACGCCGTCGCCGAGGACCCCGTGGTGGGAATATCGACAACATTCCCCGATAAAACGAGGGATCAATGCCTTCCCGTTCCCGTTTTCGCTCCTGGTTCTCAGGACTCAAATCGACTCGACTCACAGTCACAACATCGCAACTCTTAGGTCCGAGTCCGAGTTCTGATGTATAGGGGAATTTCTTGTACAGTCGCCAAAACTATTTTCTTATTTGCGGAAAGTTCAATTTTTACTTTTTCATTTCCTCTACCTCAAGAACCTTTCTAAATCAATGGCGTAATTCTCGATTATTACAAACTAATATGAAATTACGAAGATAGAGAAAATTTCGCTGGTTTTTGTCTGGAGAAGTTGAGAAGTTAGTTTTGGCAGGAGGGTAAATTCCCGATCCTTTCTTTTTTTTCAACTCCTGCACTTGTTACAATTTTTCATTCTTTTTAGATACCAATTCATATATAGACTCTTGATAGTCATTATGAAAAATATTTAATTCAGGTTTTGTGAACACGCATAATACCGGGGATCACAAGAACTTTGGTTATGCGGTGGTAGAGTAGACTGTTCCGAGAAAACCCCTTCGCGTTATTAAAGGTTCGTGGAAAACGACACCGCTGAGGGTTGAGATATTGTAAGTTAGTTTGAACGTGACTTGGATACTCACGTGCCTTTGGTGTCGGTTGACAGTTCATAGAACGGCTTATGTCCACGGTGTCACCTATCGCATCTGAAAATGTGTCTCACAGTCCGATTCAGAGTACGAAACTTTGCGATTACTTCCTCCTGCATCAAGTTGAAGCACATTGCGATCATCGCCATACCTGAAACAGAAAAATCTTACTTTTCTTTGTTTAAGAATAGAATTTTGGTATGAGAATAAACGGAGATAGAATTGACTGTGTTTCTTTAATTTCTCTTTAGGATATAAATCAGGAGATCTTCCGAGACTCACAGATGTTCTCCTTTCGAGAAACGAATGAGCAGTAGTTTACTGCTGTTGAACACTATATGAGTGGTGTTTATAATTCTCTTTTATAAACGGTGGTTCTAGCTTTAATAAATAACAACTCAAGCTTTGAAAAACGAGGTATGCACTGCGGGCATAAATTAGCTAGATAATTGAAACATGAATACAGAGAAAATTGCGGGGCAAAAAGAAATGTTGAAAAATATTCATTCGAAAAATTTGATGAAAGATATACCTACTTCAGAGAATTTTACCGAGTATTTCGAAGCGTTGATCAATCGCGAGATGAGAATAAAAATATTGAATAAAAACCTGACGAGCGTAAGAGAAAATCGTGTAAAGGTGAAAAAAAAAAAAAAGGAATCAGGGAAGTTTGAAATCGACGGAATTCGGTTCCCTCTGCGTAACGGAATTCGTCAGGATGCCAACTCCGTTCCCACTATCAGTCTTCATCTCCGTCTTAAAACAAACGAGTTTCCTTCTCGAATACTTTCTCCAAAACACATTCTTCACGCTCGCTGATCCGCTTTAAAACCGACGTGCTTTATTTCTCCCGAAATAGGGCTTTCCTTAATTAGAGACAAAGATTGCTTAGAAAATTCACCGATATAAAGTAAATAGTGATCCAGATGAATTTTTTTACTTTCTAAAATATCAACCATTGCGATTTAAATTTCCAAGGATTGTAATCGATATAGGAACGTGAATTTGACATCATTTTTCGAATGCACTCTTTCCTCGTTTCAGTAAATCAAAGTTACGAACCAACTATATAGGACTCGGTAGAGATGTAAAAGGAGAAAAAAAAAAAAAGGAAATAAAAAACGAAAATGCGCAACGAAACACTCGTCATAAAACTCCGGCTGTCAACGCGAAGAAAAGTTCTTAATCCGAGCCGAACTTCTTAATACAAATCTTATTTTCTGTGCGGGGTTCGCAAGCCGAAGTTCTGACTCGGCCACCTCTTGAGTGTGAGCAAAAATTTCTATAGTAAAGTGCCCTCATCACTGTGCAGGGGTTTAGACTATGCTGATAAATAAAAGAAATCAAATGAAAAGCAAAATAGAACCGTGTACGCCCCCGTTTAGTGGTTTATCATTCACGTCGATTGTGTCCTCCCGTGATAATTCTTTCTGTACCCCGTCGATCCCTCTCATCTCTCTCATAAAATCAATGAAGTACGCAATTTTCAAATTTTTGCAACTCAGCATCGGACTGAATTTGATTGTCGGTAGAAAATAAAGGTATCAAGCGATTTTTCAAGGGTACAGATAAATAGGTAGATTATGGGATCTATCAAATATACGCCTATACCAGCTTCTACGAGGCGCCGTTTTGTTCATAAAATTACAATCAATAAACACTTTCGACAGTTTGAAGACTGGATTTTTACTTTCGTAATTAAAGGCTTGGGTGGAACGAGGGGCCGAGACGAAAAAAGGCATCTTAATAATATCAACATGGTTTATAAAGCTAATCTCTGGAAAAACAGCCTAAGTAACTTGTGCCCGTACTTCATCCATCTTTTCGCTTATATAATCTATAAAAATCCATCAAAAGTGTCCTACGACGAAACAGACCAAAGTTATAGGTAGATATTAGATCGTGGTTTAGAAGGAGGGTGTAGGTAGGGTAAAAAAGTAACTCACCCAACATCAGATACATGGAACAGAAGAGAAAGGAGGACTCGGTACCCGTGGAATAAATTTCATCACTAGGTACGTAATCCCCGAAGCCAATGGTGCTTAGTGATATAAAACAAAAGTATGAGCCTTCTAAGAAGTCCCATGGTTCCCACACGTGGAACAGCAGAGCTCCGGCGCACACGTACCTTTAAAGAAAATCGGGGTTACGTATCAGAACGAGGACGAGGGTGAGAATGAAGTTGATATCCTTCCACAGAAATCACCTGGTCACGTTTTCTGAATAAAACAATTTTCGAGACTAGGAGAATTACGGGTTGCAATCTTTATCGATATCATAGCTCCCAGAGGGATAATACATTTGCATAGACTCCCAGATTTACATGTCATAAAATTTGAACCGAAATTAGTTGGATTTATACGTAAAACTGTTGCAATGTTCAGCCAATATGGACAAAAATGATAAATAATTATGAATTGAAAATAGAAGAAAGGTTTATCGGGGCTTATGCACTCGCTTGATTTTTATCAGAATGCTCTGAAGGATTAAAGCAGGAGCAAAGTTGGCGGAATAGAACTTCGGATAGGAACCTGCAGTACGAAGGATTCAACCTAGGTAGGTACTGTTTGATATTCCTGACCGCACTATCAGGTAAGTATTCTCTTGACAGAGATCGTAGTCGTCGTTTCGTAATTCTAGGGTTTTCGCGTCGACTCTTAGACCCGGAAGTAAGAGAGGTATAAGACGTGCTTCAATGAATACTTATCAATTATGCCCAACTTTATTTTTAGGGATGAGCGAGGCAAGGCTCTTATTCCTTTCGTGGCAAGGGAGGACCCAGGACAAATTGGAAGTTTATGTAACAACGTGACTCTTGAAATATTCATACCGACATTTCTATTAGTACCTTTCTATGGGGTATTCGAAAAATTATTAAACGATCACGAACGCTCGCGCCCTAATCGCTATATTATCACATAATATTATCGAAGACCTGACGATTATAATTTTCATAATTATTTCACATCCGATTTCAAAGTGACGATTTTTTCAAAATATATCCTGGACTTCAAACTTCCGCCATATCTTATAAAACTTTCGTTTTTCACAACAGGATTTTGCGTAAAAAGTTCCGATAATCGCGATTCAAATATTCCACGGTCTAAAACAAAATCCGCTAGCAAATTGGTTTTCCATTTTTATCATTTTTTTTCTGTTCTTTTCTCAATTCCGCAACCTTTTGACGTCGCAGAATGAAGAAAAGAAAATCAAAACCTCATGTATTTCAGTCATTTTTCAAACCACCTTATGAATTTGATCGATGTCTTTAGATCCTTGGTAATAAGTCAGTTTATCAAAAGAGCTAATTGACGGATGGCGAGTGAATTGGCGTCTTGACAATCGACCGAATGAAAGTATTCCCATAATACCTCCCGGAGGACTACGAGATTTCCGGGTATAGTCGTTATAATTGAAATGGATATGAACACTACGGTATAATGTTCATAACACCTGGTTACTAATTATTGAATGATCGCCTGGATTACACAGATCTGGAAATACGGGTAAGAGGATCATCAATGCGTACATGATTAAACTCGAGTGATTTTGACATATTACAATATTCCACTCAATATACCTGGTGAATATTTTCCCGAGACATTCATTCAGTGGCAAACAGATTCAGACGTATTCTAGCATAAAACTCACCCGACCATGATGACAAGACACAAGGTAAGCGGTACTGTCACTTGCTGAGGGTCGTAGCTACTTTCACTGTCCTCGTCACCCTCGTCATCATCGCCTGAGCTGTCCTGATCGAGACTAGACGTCTCAAGCTGAGACCCGTGTATTTTTACCATCTGCGAAAACAGTAAACACTCAAAAATGCAAAAACGAAAACAAGAACAAAAACAAATCAAATTCAATAAACTGAGGGAGTATGAATTTCGTAAGAAATTTTTAAGAATAGCAAAACCCGGCTTACACTCAGAAAAAGATCTTGTTGACACTACCAAAATTTGGTTATTATATGCACAATCACATTTTTTGTTCAGTCAATCAAATTTTTTGTTCAATCAACCAAAAATTTCGTTCGGATAACCAAAATTTTGTTGGGACAACCAAAATTTTGGCTATTATTGACTGTTGACTGAACAAAAAATGTGATTGTGCATATAATAACCCAAATTTTGTTTGTGTCAACAAGACCTTTTTCTGAGTGTAGTTCTTCACTTTTATCGATACATTTTTCTTCTATCAAATTTAATCATTTCGAAGCTGAAGGGTTTTGCTCATTTTTTGAACCCGGCTATCTTTCTCTCTCTCTCTTTCTGTAAGAGAATAAATTTCAACTTTATTGATTGTAATGGCGGTTGGTCTAGGCCATACACGTAGAAGTAAGCAGCCAATTTATCGGCAAAGCTAATCCACCTTGCAGTCTGTCTGCAGGAGAGCTTTCCGGAAAGCTGTATTCCGCTGTACATTCCCTGATGCAATCAGCGCTAGAACAATCCTTTGGCATCAAGCTCTACTCTTATACCGTCTAGGATTCTGTCCAATTCTGAAACAAGATTTCTGTACCATCCTGAATCAGGATCTTCCTCATTAGCAATCGTCGCTATACTCTGATCCTTTAATCCGTTGACCCCGAGGTACGGGAGAAACCAACAAGCAAAAACTTCTCTTAAACTGAATCCTTGACGAATCGATGGGTTGTTTTTTTCACTCATATCATCCCTCGAAACTTTGATTAACAAGAACTGGTTCACGTTCAGAAACCCGCAGATCTTCTCTAAGCAGCCCACGCTTATCTCATAGAGAATTAAATCTTTTATGGAATTCCGTACCAATTCCATGTACTATATATACGAACAATGGCTTTTACCGAAGACGAACTTTGAAGCTTCTTCGTGCAACGTACCTGCCATTGGTCTCTAACGACAGGAACAGCATTCGCCCTCGGAGGTGGTGGCTCCAAGCGGCGTGGCTTTCTTCGACATCTACGATAAGAAGAATCTCATCAACGGGTTAAATTCTTATCGGTAAACTGTGCAGGGGGATGAATTAGTTCGAGATTTTAGAAATTCTATTGAAGATAAGAAGCCAGCTGTACTGACTAATCTGAAGAAAATTGAGAAATTGGAAAAGGGATCTTAGGTGTTATAAGGTTTGTCTCACCTGCACAAACAACACCGTGCGTATGTCCACTTGAAACTTCTGGCAAGGATATCACCGATATTGCTAAGGTATAGTAGAAACAGAGGCATCCCTGCTATGGCGTATATGATAGTTACCGCTTTCCCGAGCTCGGTTCTTGGCGAGATATTACCGTAGCCTGAAACCAGAGAAGAGTTGGATAAATTGAAGGGCAAACTTCCCCTAAAATGATAAAGTTTATATCGTTGACACTAGGACAAGTTCATATTCCATATTAAATATTGAACCTTTGTTCTGGCTGGAAATAATGACAACAATCTAGAAATACGAACTTCGAATAATACTCAAAGTTTACTAAACAAATAGAGTCTCAATCTCAATATGTATGCCCAAAAGGATCCGTACAATTTCATGGCTTGTATATATCATCGTTTAGACTAGCGCATATAGAGTCAAAAATGATTAGTTGTCTTTGACTAGGTATACGTGGATATTTAATTAACAGACGATGATGGGTTATCGCCAATTGTAAATTTTAACGATTTTACATGGATAGAACTGATGGGGGAGGGGAATATAGCATTATTAAGAAAGTATCATCTCATGAAACGTTTTAGTGTTAAGAAAATTGACGAAATCTTTGTCGTGTCAGAAGAAAGAATAAAATAAAATAGCGCAGTGACCGAAGAGGGGTTGAAAAAACAGGTGAGTATATATATGTGAGAGAAAAGGTGGGTCAATGCGTTCAACCCTACAAGAATTATAGGCCCACCAGGGCGAATATGGAAAAAAAAAAAAAAGAAAAGAAAAGAGAAGAAATAAAGAAAAGAATGTATATATGCTGCAGGCAAAATTTCTCACTTATAAATTACCGCCCCTGAAAAATATTTCGTGATAATGGACCGTCGAGATTATTATTCGGCATAGATTTTCGACGTTATGAAAATCGTTCTAGACTTTCTCAACATCAATATTTGAATAAGATTGACTATTTTTTTTTTTTTTATTTATTTGTTAGAACATCGACAATATATTTAACTTCTTAGCCACATTCTATCAAACGAATAAGACACAGATGGTAAAAGTTTTTGATCACGGAAAAAGGCGAGCTTATATGATGTTCGATTTTTTGCCCTTCAGATGTCCTCAAGATAAGAACTTCCCATGGTCCTTATCCCATCCCGGATAAACCAGACAGTCTTCCTTTAGTCGTATAATATACCCGGTGTCATATAATATATTGATCGCGATAAATATTCATCTATACCTAATATTCAGGAGATGATGAAATCATCATTAAATCTTTGACAAAAATATTCAACGTGGAATTAACAAGGTGGGCGAAATTCTATTAATTGCTGGATTCCTTACATCGCACATATTTTTTCATTGACATAATTTTTTTCTTTTATTTCATTTTTTTCATTTTCTAAAATAGGTATAAAGTAACAATTGGCGCAGTAGCGATCTTCCGTTAAGTCTAATCTGATTTGAGGAATTTTTTTTTACTATGGCTACACTGGGTGCCTTCTAACTAACGCTCTCCGGTGGACACAACCGTAAGAGTATTCTACGACAGTTACTCTCCGTCTACTTTCTAAATTACTCGGAAGAGTAAAACTCGCGGAAAAATACTCTCAAGTGGAAAGAGTCATGAGAGTAGTACTTTGGAGAGTGGCTCGTGAGACCTACTCTCATGTGGACAGGTATATCTCAAACTTGAGACAATTTTTCGAAAAATCGCCTCGATGATTTTTTAGTTCAAGATTTGGCGCATATCTTGAAAGCTCTTTCGCGAATTTCGCGTATTCTGCAGTGTTCACTCAATTCTCGTCCAGTCTTTTTATTTTTCTGCACAGTATGTCGACCCAAGACTTCCTAATATTAATTAAATTTACTAGCGCGTGTCATTTGGCAGATAAGATAGACCCTGCAAAGTTTGGGTGTTAAGGGGAAAAAGTCGAAGAGAAAAAAAGGCCGAGAAAGAGCAAAGACAATAGTTTAGCGAAGGTGAGAGATACCCTGGCTTACAGCAAAGGGTTCTGACGGGTTCATGATGGTCCCAGCGGATTTCTGTGTCTAAGGTTCGATCTGGATATAGAAAATGACGCCGTTGACTATACGTTCCTGATGTCTTTTTCCCGTTCATCCCTATTTCTAGTATACTTTATCATTTTCACTTCCGACACCGCCGTTTCTTCTTTATCATTTCTCTATAACTTTTTTTAAACTCCACCACCACGGCGGAATTGGATAAAGAATTGCAAAGTCAGATTTGGATATTTTCTGAAAAACACTGTACACTTTAAAGTGTCTTATCTCTTCAGCACACAGAGTTAGGGGTCCGCAATCAATTCGTCCTTTCTCTGAAAGCATTCGAATTTACCACCGCCCAAACTCGTCCCTATAACATTGTTTTCGTTAGGGGAAAATCCAAACGCCGAATCGCCCGGACAAGAACCATTCCATTAGTAACGGATCGTTTCCGTAATTAAGTCTCGCACGTCGCACTTGACGCAATTGAATTTCGTATAAAATAAAAATAAAGAAGAAATAAAAGATATACATGTACCCCACCCTCAATGGATACCTTATTGTGTTGGCTTTTGACTCAAAGCAATTCTAACAAAAGCCAAGATAATTCATCAACTCATACTACCCGCATCTCAATCTGGTGATTAACAAATTGAAAAAAAAAAAAAAAAAAAAAAAAACGACAGTTATTGGAAAGCATTTTCCAACCCTTGTTTCCTACTGTTCAATGCAGGAAAAGGAAGGGATTTTCTTCTGCAAACTATTGAAATGACTGAAATCTGCTGCAGTTAACAGAAAAAGGGTCAAAATTACATTCAGCCTTGATATAAAATCCCGTGATGACTGATGTACGTATACGTGAATTTTACTAAATTTAATGAATGACTGCGGTATAAATTTAGTAAAAACCTTCATGTGCAGTTAAATTTTCGCTGTGCCAGCGGAATCAATTTTATGAAATATTTGAGTAAAAATTGGTCTTTTATTCTCTCCGTGATAGGTGATTTCAGTTTTAAATCTGAAGTTCTATCTGAAAGCTGAAATCCAAACTGAATTGGAATAGCGTTTCTTTTTTTGGATTTCATATTTGAAGAAGGTATAGCTATGAGCTATAGGTATATGCTTACTTTTTTGGAAGATCTAGATGAACTTGGCTGTTTAGGTAGCAACAAATTACGAATTTAACGACCCATATTATAGATTACATGCGAGTGTACGCACACATTGCTTTGCAGATGATTGACTCCAGCTCAAAGGCGGTTCTTCAGACTGTTGAGCACCTGAGCCGTGTTCCAGATCGTTGGAGACTAAAGTATTAGCCAATAGATCGATACTGTGCTAATAGGTTGAGAGAGAGAGAGAGAGAGAGAGAGAGAGAGAGAGAGGATGGATTATTTTACCTCTCATAAACCTCTGGAATTCTTCAAATTGATAATCGATCATTTCAAGGACGATCATATTGCCGAGGGATGTTCACAAGTGGACATCTCTTGGAAAATATGGGAGAAAATAATACTTGGACATGCGTTCACTGTGTTCATCACAATCGATCATATTCGAAACTGACGAGATCAAACAAAAAGCTTTACTTTACTGCAATCGAGTTCTGTGACTTTGTCATAGACTCTCTGATTACACAAATCGACGATGTAGCTTCGTAAAATTCATCGTGAATAAATTACAAGTCCGTCATCACTCCAGTTTATCGTAAACTAGTCCTGTCTCAGTTCTTGACAAAATTCAACAA
Source organism: Tenthredo mesomela (assembly GCA_943736025.1). Classification (NCBI taxonomy): domain Eukaryota; kingdom Metazoa; phylum Arthropoda; class Insecta; order Hymenoptera; family Tenthredinidae; genus Tenthredo; species Tenthredo mesomela. Next base: position 21,835,706 of record OX031016.1, on the reverse strand, counting down.
TGGAATGACCGATTTTCTTTCCTTGGAAAAAAAATTGCACCTATATATTTCTTACGAACTCTAATTGTTTCGGTACTATAGCAATGTTTGACTTCGGTTAATTCAATCCAATAGTTCATGTGATTATCGACAGTTTCCTCTCTCTGTGGACTTAGGCCTCACAGCTGGACAGTAATTTCTCTCTCCTCCGTTCTATGTATCTCCTCTATCGATACTGGAAGCTTAGACACTGCACTGCCGGCTCAAAAGGGGATTAATTTAGATCCGTGATAGCTCATGTTATTATCAATACAACATTGAGTACATTTGTGATGATCCGTACACTGAGGAATGAACAACTAAACACGTGGAACCTAACTCCGTATATGCATATATGGTTGCGATTTCATTCACTATCACAGGAGACTAAAAGATTGAACTCATAGGAAAGTGAATTAGGATGCAAATGCTTTGTGGATGAGAAACAGCAGCGAAACTGTAAGAGAACGGGAAATAGAATTGCCAGCCGAACTGGAGTTGGATAGAAATAGCAGAAAGATAAAGAAAGCGAGTTGGAGTAGGTATTTCTATCGTCAACATTATTAAGTCAATCTATCTGTGGGTTATGCTTAAATTCCGGGAGCAAATAGTCGACGAGTAGAGAAGGAAAAGCGTTTATTTAGAGGTAGAATAGAGAATGAGATAGGATGGTAGAGGTAGGGAATAGACTCGAAGTAGAAGAAAGCTGCAAGCCATTTTCGCAAACGCTCGTGACAGCGAAATTTTTCTGTCAGGAAAATTGCTTTTCTTCCCGTGGCAAAGAGGCCACCCGCTTCCATTGCCGGTTACGGAAGAGGACTCCAGGATAAAGCGAGAGGAAAGAGTTTGGTCCTGTGACGGTAGATATTCATATTCTAGAGAAATAATGCTCGCATTATCCGTCACACGATGGAGCTGCAACGCATACTCATTCTCCAGACACTGCGCTATCTACTCCCTGAACTAACAAGTAATATGCATGAGCTGTACCGTGTCTAGGAAATTCACCCACCAATAATTTCACCATTTTTCTATACAGACCGGTGGATCCGCTCTCTCATGTTAGGCAGTGCAGCATCCGGCGTAAAGAGGCGATTCCTACTTCGACTTTTTGTCAAAAAATATCCTGAAGATCACACCGAGGATTCAACAGACAATTTCGGAGTATAAGAGAATGCGTCTAAAACCGTGCGTTTGTCTTTCTATTTTTGAGCATTTGCACTGCACGGTGACTATACGAATCATGGAATACTAGGATTTTCATAAGAGTATAGTTATACGTCAGTTTCATCCGTTTCCGGTAAACCTATTTATGCAAAATATATAGAGTAGCGTTGCACACAGGATGGCGAAGAGACCGGATAGCATGCATAAATAACTGTATCATTCTTCCATCCCATAGTATCAACCAGGCGTATAGTTACATGCTAGATGAGTATCTATCCAACTCCTAAACCATAGACCTGTCGCCATTTCGCCAATCCCCGAATGCTAACAAAATGCAAGATAGACAAGAGGAAGAGACGGTGAATTCTGCATACGATGCTTTATTACGGTACCACCTAAATGGAATAAACTGCAAACTCCTTGTCGTATGAAGAACGAAAATCAGTGTCGAACTGATTAGTCGACTGAAATCCATATCTGTTGAATGTGAAAAACTTTGTCACAGATATAATGATCGAATTTATTAAATAGAATATGACGAAAGTTGCATAATTGTTCAGTTCGTAAATTTCGGACGTAATTTATAAACGGCTGAGATTTTTTTAGCCTCTAACTGTTCAACCAGAATAATTCTACGAATTCTCTCGTAGTATTTTCGACCTCTTTCCACATGGTATCTGGCTCCTAGTTTCCAACCGTTCGTGCTGACTACATGGAGACTAGAGAGTACATATATCTATAGTTTTACGGATAACTCGGTATCCACACTTATAATGCACAGCTTCAACCTCACCGACGAACTAGACAACCAACCTGGAACCAACTAGCCAGTGGTAGACTGCAGGCTGGTGAGCACGCGTCTGGCCATGCTCTCATTACGAGCTTCATTAAAATGCACAGCTCTCTACTGCCGCACTACCTGCAGGTGCATATCCTGTCTATTTTCTGGTTAGTGGTAGGTCAGGTTTCTCTACTACCAAACCTTGCCAGCTTCAATCTTCTCTTGGCATTTATTGATAGATAATTCAATGAATTATCGATTTTGATGTCATTTTTCTATCGAAGAATATGAATCGATTTTTATAATTGATTCGGAGTCTTTTCTTCGTTATATTATTTCTTATTTTATAACTCGACTCCTGTTCTCGTACGAAAGAAATTGATACGAAGTATCGTAGCTAGAGTGGAGATTGGATAACATTAATCGAGAATGTCGTATATCGTGGTCAAAGATTGATCCGTAATCCATATTATACATGGCATGAAACGGATGGAGATTTGAGCCATCTGTGACGAGAAGGAAACGGAAAGTTTAAGCGCAACTACTTCACTGTTTTATTAGGCATGTCCTAAGGCTAAAAGAGAAAATAGAAGGAGAGAAAAGAGAATGAAAAAAAGTGAAATGCCTTGTTATGTAAGCGGGTAGTGAACCTTTTAGAATAAAGCGTGTCTTCTGGTCCTCTTCAGCCCGAGGCTAGATGCCATGAAAAGGGCAAAATGTGACATTGGAATCTTGTCGTTTCTCATAACTGGTGGACTATTTGAAAAATTCATTCCAGCCTCGAAATTTTCGTTTCTTATACCAGACGAAAATTATCCACTTATTTTCAAGTCATTTTGCTTTTTACAAAACTAGCGAGCGAATGTAGGTACACAAAAAATTTTACTGTACGAGGATTCAGAGCGTGAGAATAGAAAATATAAATGAACAAAAAATGAACAAGAAAAAGAAGAAAGAAAAAAGCAAAAACAGACATAGAAATAAATTGAGCTTTGAGAATCTAATAAATTCAAGAGTTTTCCTACACCTCGCTAGCTACATGTACGTAAATATCACCTCGATAGATGGCAAATGGAATATTGACTGGCGTAGATGTAATGTATTGCGTAGATACCTACGTATTGGGAAAGCATACATACTCGCCTAAGTTCACCCTTGATCGAGATTGCCCAGGGCTGCACGAATACATAACATAAATGGTGTCGGTGATATTTTCCAGTCTGTGATCGTTCGACACCCTTCTTGAATCCGTGGCGCTTTATTCAAGTACTTGAGAGCAGCAGGCGACCGAGTAAAGCACTACCATCTCCATGCACAACTGCACGAAACTTATTCAATAATGTTACTTCCTGCTGGGAATACCTAAACGCCCAATAACTTTACCCTGATTGGATTTGAGCTATTCGTTACCGACGTTGCATCGCAATTTTTATCACCAAATCGATTTTATATTTACGGCTAGCGCATAGAGATCTACTGATATTTTCTCAGTAGTAAATTTTAACGCGATGCGATAAATGATAGGTATACTATTATGAAACTCTGCATCCGCACTAGTATAATCGAATCTACGTTCTATATAGAAAGGTAAATATCTTTTGCCGAATCAAACTCCGATCACATATTTGCACCTAAGCTTTGAGAAGAAAGTTTCACTCCGTTTCAATTCAATTAGAGACATTTCTAGCTGTGTCATTATACTTAGGTGTGACTGCAGCTCAGATTTTTCACTTCGAAGATTTGTTGCCGAGAAATTGCACTTTTTTTTTTTATGGTGGATCTGCATCTTCGAAGACGTTCAAATTCCTTTAACAATCATAGAATTTTTACCTAAGAATATCTTCTCTCAGAATGTCGAACATCCTTTTCAACCGGAGAAAAGAATTTTTCTGTACAATCTATTGCACTGTGAATAATGTATTCACGAACTACTTAGTCTTGGATGCGAATAAATAAAGATATGTTTGAAAACTCATAGAATCGTGAAATTTCTTCAGCAAATATTACTGGAAAAAACGTTATTGGTAATAATTCTGTTCTCTCAGGGAGTCAATGACGTGTTAAAAGTTTGTTCAGTCCATAAGGAATGACCCGAGGACAGCTGGTAGGATTGTGATGAGAGGAATAACGCGTTTATTGTCTAGCAAATGGTCGAGGATGTAGAAAAGCTTAGTAAACTACATCGTAGGATAGATATGAGAGTTTATAGCTGCCTTTTGTATCTACGATGATGTATTTGAAGAGGGATCTGATATATATATATACGTATAGTATATCCGAGGGTGTTCAAATCAGTCGTATAACTTTAATTAAATTTCAAATAACATCCAATAAAGTTGAAAGTAAGAATTTTTATGTGATGATAACGTATCGTGTCGTATAGCGAGCTTCATAAAACGCAAGTGATCATAATTCTGACGTCCAGGTTAATCGAGAACTTGCGTGAGCTGCAAGTGCCCTTATATGTATGTACTTATTGCATGAGTGCAAAGGTATAAAAGCTAAATTAATGGATAAATTATGGGCCAAATGAAAGGTTGGATAATACTATACGTGACCTGAGGAATACTCAGTGTGCTAGAATTTTTTGGCTTAATAAAATACGTAAGGCGTGCTATTTCGGTTTGATAAATAAACGCAAGGTGATGTATGATCGTAAATGTATATAAGCCAACCACCGTTCTCAATGGTTATAAATAAACAGATAAAACTGCAGCAATTGATTTTACATGAAGTTGAATTTGTATTCCAGAGAGACACTGAGTTATGGCCGAATGCTTATACGGACTGCGGATCCCTCGGTTCGTAGATCTTAATTTTTCACCCAAATCGTGTCTCGGCAAACTTTTTGTAAACCAATCGATCAAATATGGATTTTTCAACTATATTTCTGCGAATTTTCTTCTCTAAAGGTATGTAACGCAGATATGTGGCTTTCATTCCATAAAAGAAACTCAGAGATTTCAAAATCTATGCAGAAATTGATAATAAACGTTTGCAGTAAGTTTCTCACGCTCTTTTATAATACCGCAAATAACTTTCTCTAAGCATCCAAACGTAAGATTCTATAATTATTGAGATGTATTCGAGAATAGATTAGATCATGTACAGATTAAACAAACAGCACTACCATCAAATAGTACCTGGATCTTGACGGAAAACCAACTTATAGTACTCCAAAATAATTTTCAACATTATTTAGGTGCCCTCAGAGTTTGGCAAAAAAGAATTTTCAAGTCAATGTGAGTAAAACTATAAGGGAAGTAGATTTTCCAATGAACGAAAATGTAATTTCGGACAACAGCATGTAAAGTTGTATCATAGGGAATTGAGGAAATTGCTTCAAACCTATGATAATCATGGGACGAGCGAATGACTATAGCAATTAGAATTTTTTTTCCAACTCATTTGATTGAAATTTATTTAGGCACGGATCTATTGATAGAAATTCTTGCCTAATCAACGGTCTAGGAGATAAAAAAAAAAAAAAAAAAACAGCTCTGATTATCATCGACACGTACAGGTGGCCAGACTCCGAAAAGCCATACCGTATTATTGAAATGGCTAGGATTTATGCATACGGCTTGTCCCCGTAGTTATCATATATCTCAAGGGAAGGAGTCCTGTGGGATCAGCTTGGTAATCCTATAGATCGCTTTCCAGGACCTCCCTCGGAAAGTTCCATGGGCGTAGGGCAAGTCGTAGAATCGGGACGAGCGGAGGTCCTAATGTTCCTCGATTTAGATCGGGTCTCCTCTTCGTGGTTAGGTTGCTTCTATTGCCACGTGATTAGCGGAGAGCCGGTAATACAATTGTACGATAAGAATTTGTGGACCATTGAAAGGGTTCACCAAAATTAGCACTTTTCAAATTGCCTCGATTGACTCGCCCCGTCCTTTAATCAAGCGGGACCGCAAGACCATTCGATAAACTTTAGAACTTTCGAATTCGGCTTTCAGTTAATATAATCGAAATGACGACTAAATTGAGAAAATTATATCTTCAATTCGCTGTGGGTGGTTTTAGATTTTTTGTTTTTTTTTTTTCAGGTTGAATCTTCCGTCGAAAATTTGAAATTAGTGAACTTTACTGGGATGAGTGGTTGAACGAGAAGTTGAATTAATTTACTGTCTCGATACCTCCTCGACCCACGTCAAATCCTACGACGTAATGTATTTATTTCTATAATTATACTAAGGTAAAGTTGATAAAGGGAGTTTGTACATAGCTGATAATGTTATGACACAGAAATTTACCGTTATAAGGCAGAAGACAGAAGAGATGAGAAAATATTGACAAGAATTATTTTACTTCTACGGAATGCAATCTTTTCTGGAAATCCTACGCTTTTGGTAAGTTGATGTTTTCGTTGGTTCTTCCACGGGATGTTATTGAAAAAATATGGTAACGTGTACTCGTAACGGAAAAGAGGCGAAATGAAGAAGAAAAAAGAGGATGAGGAAGAAGAAGAAGAAGAAGAAGAAGACGAAGAAGAAGACGTAAAACTGAATCTGCAAATAAATGGTACCTCGAATGAAGCCGCAGATCGAAATCCCAGGCAACATTTGAATGAACGTTACGCGACATTTTCAGTCCTCTTCCTGAGGGATATCAAAGGTCGTCGAAGTCTCGACTGACAAGAGCTGGATACCAATTCGAATTCACAGGCATAACATCGAGGTGGATAAATTCCATACATATGTGGATTACGATAGCCAAAATTTTTAGCAAACAAAATATCAGTCAATTTTTGTTTCTACGTATGTATTTCAAGCCGAACTATAAACAGACATTACGTACCTTTCCTGAATCAGAGTAAATGTGATTACAAAATTTGAATCATCGTAGAAGATCAGAAAAAAAACTAAATATCTCGATCCAACGCAACTCGTGGCTTCATGAAAAAGAAAAGTAGAAATATTTTCTCTACACGTAATTGAGTGTCGAGATTTTTAAGTATCTTCAAGACCCTTTCCTTCCGTTTGCGAAACTAGGGGGGAATCGCCTGACATCTCCGGGAGATGCTTTTTTTTTTCTCCGTTTTTGTCGAGAATTCAGATCGCACTGGTTTCTTCAATGTATTTATTCTCATTTTTCACATCGAGTGTTTCCATTTTTTTTTTCATTCGACTCGAATAGCCAACTTACGATATCAAAGCTTGGACTATTGGAGGACCATAATAGCTATAACAAATGGCACGAATCGGGACGGCGATTTTAACGAATCCAGCTTATAGGGATTTTTCCCAATTTGCACGTTCAAAACATTGAAATTTTGAGTTGCACCTCTGGTTATATGATTTTACCTGGCTATGACGGGTCTATTAATTACATGCCTCACTGTCAGAAGCAATTTCTCGGACAGGATATCGCAAATAGTATCGACCTGATGGAATAAAGTTCTGCGTTTCGCATTGACAGCATAATTGACACAATTGAAATCAAGGATTAGCATTCATCAGTCCAAACTTCAAAGCCTATTCACTAATTGCAATATTTGTTATAAGCAGAAGTTTCATCAAGCTGTAATCACGGAAATTTTGTTCCATCTTTTATTATCATATTATCTTCATTTTCGGAGAGGGAAATATGTCCATACCTGCATATGTATGGCCGTAACTAAAGTGTTCTAGAAATGCAATTAGGGTAAGTGAAAAACTGTCGTGAGATTTCCGAAAGAGATGGAGATTTGTCTCATGCCAAACGTTGGTATTTCAAGAATTCGCGTCGGTAAGCAGAGAATAATTTTCAAAGTGCTAATCGATGTCATGTAAAATGAAAAATAACTAAGGAAGGAAGGAAGAAAAAAATACGAAAAATGGAATTGCAGTCGGAAGTCAGTGAGCAGAACAAAATTTCGCTTGTACCATCCTTAATTATTTTCATTTTTCATTTGATATTTCAGGATTCAGAATAACTGAATGAATTTCGGGATGTATGCTAGAATTTCTGTATGCATATTATATGTATGATAAGTATATATGCAAAGACTTGCCTTCCAGGGTGTGAATTTGAGAAGAAAAATTGAATTCCGTGTTGCTTTTAAGCTCACAATTAAATCAAGAGGATTACCTGAGGATTTAATGGCGCGAAAGAAATCATCCACACATAAATTCATCATTAAATTCAGATGACTGAATTACGTAAATTATTTCGAAAAAAATTCATCAAGCTGGTATATACTTATGCAAAAGATAAAAACAGCGCGAGTTCAAATTATTCGTACATATAAAATTTATTACGTGGGAAATAAAAACCCAATCGTCGATGTTTGAGCTGCTCAGCTCGCGCTTGCCTATCTTTCAGGAGCGTTACTTTCCAGAGAATCGCTCTGTATGTTACATATGCCGTAGAATCAGGTAAAGGAAGACAGAGTTTCACTGGACGGCCAAGGAAACGGACAGAAATCGCTAAGTTATTCAATTTCAGAAAGGCCTTCACTTCTTTGTAGTCAACCCCCAACCCCCAACCCCAAAGTCTCACCGCTGTCGCTCGCGCGTGACGTCACGTCCGACTCGAAAACCGCAACTTTATCCCACAGCAATTGTTTCTGGTCCGTAGAAGACCGGACAGAGTAGACTGACCATCCCTACGTTAGTTCGTTACTCACCTCGTCCACCTTCGAAACGATGTAAAAATCACCCGCGGAGAACGTAAATCTGACCAACAGAATTGAATAATGAATGAATTTTCTTAAGATTTTGGAAAGAATTGCTCGAATGTCTGTAGGTTTGAAAATATGATAGAAATTATTTCGATGTTGAAAAAAGGGTCTCAAAATTTATTGCAACAAAAGCAGTTAACATTCAGTTCCTCCTTTGGCTTGAGCTTGAGCTTTTTCTATAACGATAGCTATACCCATATATATGCCTCTATATCTATATACTTACTTACACAGCTACTCTTAAGTTTTAAGGATTATGTTTCCACCAAGTTGGTTCTCGGGCAACGCGAATTCCGCTCTGGTTCAGTTCGCCAACTTTCTTTCACTATATACAACCGTGCAAACCCGTCTAGGGTAGGTACCTACAGCCGTCATTTCTCTCGTGGAATTTTCCCACGAAAATAGTCTCCAACTCAGTCTTTCCACGATCTTTGCGAATTTAAGACGCGTTCGTATGAGCAAACCTCAATAACATTAGTTTTAGGGGTACATACACGTTGGAAATAATTCATTTCGCTTTGAATTACGCGCATTTTGAAATACAATTCGAAATTATTCCAGACTTAATCGACTTCGATTAACACAAATTGAATCTACCGAAGGAAAAGAGAAGGAAAAGAGGTTTTCGCACACTACAGGTCGCATCGTTGATCAAAATTTGTTTAAAAAAAATTCTCGTATCTAAAAATGTAACTCATCGAATATCTTCGGTTTTTCCCAAAATCGCATCAACGTAGACTATCACCGTAAAATTTTAAGAAATTTCTATGAACGATGCGACAACCCTATCCTACAAGAACCACTTTTTCTTCTATGCATTGAATCGACGCTAGGCAAAGTCCATAAAATCTCACATAATTTTGAATTCAATGGAATGAATTTGAAAAAAATTATTTCCAAGGTGTATGATATCTCCTTATGTGTATCGTAGAGTTGGAATTTCATTAGCACTTTAAGGCTGACGTTAAGTGCCCACCGGTAACAGTATTAGATGGGAAATAACCAGCTGCATCAAGCGAACAAAGAGATAGTGAAAAATAAAATTAGAGAAAAAAAAAGAAATCGAAAGAAAAGAAGTGGTTGAAGTACGGATGGTTTCGGCGCAACGAGAAACCAATTATCTAATTTACTCTGTGTAATAATTCGACAGATAGTAGACTCGAGAGAAATTTATAAGCTCACAGATCCGTAAACAGAAATATTGAGGATTTGCTGTCGTAGCTTTGTTAGGGCTAAGTTATGGTAAAATGTTTTTTCAATCCGGAACAATCGCGATCCGGCTTAATATGATTCCTCAGCCGCAACGTTGGAAAAGTGAATATAAGGAGAGAAATGACTGGGTAGGATGAAAACAGGATGGGGATGGGGATGGGAATGGGGATGGGGATGGTTTGTAAATATCGAAAAACGCCCCCGCAGCGCGTGGTATGGCGTTAGATCGATATATCGATCGGCACTTGAAACCGACCGATTCATCCTTTCTGTTTACCAAAGCGTCGCAATATCCATCAGCTGGTCGTAGAATGCAAAGTAAGTTACGAGTCAGGTTTGGCTCGTCGACAGCGCTCAATATCGTATGCAAAAAGGGCTGATGTGAGCTCCGAGAAACTTTGGTCTTCAGTTCCTAAGAAAGAACCCTGATCGTGCCTCGATCTTTTTAGAACAAAGCCTGCAAAGGCACGAGCTTTTATCTTATCAATTCACCTTCACCCTGTTTCGTCCATGGTTTCCAGTGTCTTTATCTTTACTTCGTGAAAAGAAGATAAGATATATATATACGTATGCCCTATCCGAATTTGACATAACGTATCCTCCGTCCTATCATATCGTTGATGAAATTGCCTCACAGAATAATCGGCCGTTAATGAATGACAGCTTTCACCAACGTTACATGTGAAGAGAACATGTTCGTATTTGGTTTCCGTCTATCCAAAATATTGACCATTTTATTTTTATTTTTTTAAACACTTTGATCGCAGCCCTAATCTCTGATCCGTTTGACAGGAAAAGGATCAAAGTAGTCCAGGAACTGTCGGTTTTATGTACTCTACGCCTTTATATTCCATAAAATTCTTCCAAAAGCCCCGATATGTCAGTCGCAATTTTCGAACTTCAACGACGAGCAGCAACCAGCCGCAGCTACTCTAGAACTTTGGTCGTCAGCTACTTTACTCTAGAGTTGCTAGCTAAGCCATTTCTATTCCACTATATCCTATTTCGCGATCTCAACGTCAACGTTCATGTTCTTAACTCCGTTTTCCTCTTTTTTTTTTTCTTCTTATCCAACCACGTAGCTTAAGCATACATTTCTTTTTTTTTTTTTTTACATATATATCGAAAAGTGCTAAAGGCATAGGATGGATATCTGCAGACGAATTTATCCGCAGAGGTGAAGAAACCGGCCATAAGTGGTACCGGTAAGCTCATTATTTTTCCCATTTGAATAACACGGGGGTTTTATTTTATGTAAGTTTAAGTTATTATTTATTTCTGAGCCTGCTGAGTGTTTGAAAAATCTGATGAGCACGACAAAAAGTCTTTTGGGGTCGCAAAATCCAAATTTGATAACAGATTTCATAATTCCCAATGGCAAATACAATATGGCGGATAAACACAATGCATGTAGTATCTGGAAATACGTGACTCCTTATATCAGATGGGGTTTCACGTGATAAATTTTCCAACGATATCCAAAAGCCAAGTGGGTGAAGAAGGATTAAGTTGACGTGAAATACCCCGTAGGTATTAGTCGTTGTATATATATACATACATATATACCTACGCACTTGAGTTAGGGAACACAATAGTGTAGCCTGAAGATTGTAGGAAATTAATTAAGCCGTGGCTAATGAAAGCTTTTATAGCTTTTATATTAAAAGGCGAGCAAACTCGTTGGGTTTTGGGATAAGGCTGCAGTTTCACCAGAGAATTAAGTGCCGAATTTGTTGTTCAATATATAGTAATTGCATTAGCCATAGTCGATTCGTAATATTGAAATTTACAAGCTCAGCTTTTCGTTGCCTCCTTCGAAAATCAGCTATCGCTTATCGAATGGACGAATTAATGTGCCTTAATTATTATTTCGCAACATCGCAAAAATTATAATCCAAATTTAACGTCAACCTCGAACGACTAACACCTATTTTCCAAAGCCGATGCCATGACTTATTAAAAAAAAGTACTTATTGAAAATCTGATTTCTAAAAACAGGCTTAAAAAGTGAAACGAAAGAAAAAATTTGGAGTGGTTAATAAACGAGTAAATTGGTTGGGCGTAAAATATTAATTTTCAAAATTTTCCACGTGGAAATAATTACTATATATTTTGTTTAAAATTGATAGAAAACAGAAAGAATTTCTCACAGGTTTATAATCCAGCTAATTAGGGTTTATTAAAGCTGAAGCTTTTTCTCATTGTGGAAACAAGGTGTCGTCTACCTATACCTATATAGGTACGTATCCTTCTGCCTGATTTTCCACGGAAGAAACTTTGCAGAGGAAGTTCTTCATGAATATTTGATAAGCAGTCTGGTCGGACTTTTGGACACCCTGCTCTCGCCCGACTGTCCTTTTAATTAATTCGCCACCCTACTCCCGGGGCAGCCTCACTTGATTACAGCCCCGCGGCCTAAAAGCGTTGGCTAATACGTACCCGCACCTATTCCAGTCCATTTTGGCCCATCCCCTGGCCAGGGCGACCCACCGACCTTAAGCTCGTCTATGTCTGCTCGAAGGTTCTGTATTGGCAATGAAAGCCGTCCGGGAATTGCTGATCCTTAATTATTTTCGCGACGTTTTCTTAGCTTAATTTTCTCTCTTTTTGTTGTTTTTGTTGTTTTTTCTTTATTCTTTCTGTTTTGTTTGAGTAATTTTGAGGGTGGAATTATTATACTCATTTTAAAGCCACGTAAGGATATCAAAAGCGTAATATATTACAAAGGCAAATGTGAGATAGTTCCACAGTGGCAATCCTTCGTTTTGGGTTTAGAAGTGGTCATTTGGTTTCTGGAGTGTGCAGAGAGTACAACTTCACCCCGTAGGGTACTAATGGAAGAGTCGGGGGTATTCTCGAGTGTGCAGAGTATAGAGGTCTAAGGGCCAAAGGATTCTGTCCACCCCGATGGGATCAAATTAGCGAGATTTCAAGTAACTTGACTTCCGCCTCGTCCCTCCATTGCAAGGGTATGGCAATTTCAAATCAAATCTAGCCTCGATCAATCACTGCTTCAGATTAATACGAACCACTCAGTGCCTGAAATTCATCAGCCACTTTTCAGGCACCCACTCGAGTCAGATTTGGGGCTTTTACTTTTTTTTCGTTTCGCACCGTTTTAATATTTTGCCTTAAATCGTATATTGAATTACTTTTGAATTTAAAGTCATTTGCCAAAAATCCACTTCCAACATCCCTCGTTCAGACAAAGAAGAATATCTTAAGGGTAACTATACTACGTATCTATAAGAATTTATTATTCATTCAGTTTAAGTGTATGAACGCAAACCTTGAACGAAACGTGTTGTATCTAAAATCAACCCCTGATGTAAATTGTGACTCTCGTGCACCGGGATTACCTACTTACTTTAATTCACGATATCGAGAGGCCTTAGGGCTTAGGGCCTGTGATCGGTTTCACGTTAATACAATGGAGATTATCGACTTTCGAGACCCGAAAAGTGCGTCTAGCCTTAAGTTTGCAATTTGATATAGGTACATTAAGACTCTATACGACTGAAGTCGAAGTCGTGGAAAGATTCGGAGACTTTGGTGTATACATATAGGTAACCGTTGCCGAATTGGTATATAGAATGGAAGCTGCGGTGAAGCTTGAAGTATAAATTTTCATTTTTAAAAAAGAAAAAAGAGAGAAGAAATTTTTCGCCACTGATCTTCCTGTGCAGAAAAGGTTATTTAGTCCTCGGTCATTGAAACGGAAAGATGTAGAGCGGTGATAAATACGTAAAGAAATATGAGACCGGGCCGTTTCATTTTCATAAAAGCTCGCACCGTTTTATAAGGCCTATAAAATAGTATCTTGACGGTGGTAAGCGTAAAGCGTTGTACTTTTATTCAAGTATTACGGTTGTAGCGAGGATGCGAAAGTACAAAAGAGAAAAGAGGAAAGAGAAAAAGAGAGAAAGGGTAAGAACGGAGGTAAAGGAAAAAAGAATAAGGGAAAAGGGAGAAGGGAAAAGGGAAAAAAGAAAAGGGAAAAGGGAAACGGCGTATAAATATGAAATGCAGGAATCCAGCGTCGCTTCTGCGAATACAAAGGTCGCATGCGTGCCCGCTTCTAATCCCTGAATTTTTAATGCTTTCCACCGTTTCCCAACCTTCGAAGAACCGTTTTGTTATTCCGCAGGGAGTTTCGGTACGACTAGAATTCCTGTGCCAAGACTAGTGGAACATACCGTTGGTCTAAACTCTAAGGAGTCTAATAATTTATCTATATTTATAATTTTTTGCCCATAAAATTCAGGCACCAGCTGTTTAAAAATCAAGAAATCGCGCAGTGGCCCCATTTGTTTGTTCATCCCCATTTCCAATAAATAATTTATCTGTCTGGGGTGAACGACGTACGCAGCCATTCTCTGAGAATTTTCATAAGGCTTTGACGTATCCATACCTCGATTGTCTTTTACGCTTTAATTTAGGGAAAACATTGGAAAATCGATGGTAGTACAATATGTTGAAACACAATATAGGAAACGGTCTAATGAATATTTCGGCAAAAAATCGGAAATAATAATTCCGATATTTTGAAATACTACGTGCGCAATATAGGATTCTGGTATATTTTGTCAGACGCAATAAGAGTCGCGTTATTATGGCAAGTTCTGGATCAATAGATATGATGAAACGAGCCCCGTTGGGGTATGGAAGAGCATGAAATCGTTTGGGTATTGGTGAATTTTCCAAATATTTCGTTCCCTTGTCAATTTTGTTGGAATTGCGTGAGGCTAAACTGAGTGCGGTTAAAACGCGCTTCGCTGACGAACCGCGGCTTTGGGGTCTGGTCGAAACTTATTACTAGAACGAATAAGGGCGCTGCACCCTACGAAATTCTGTGTTTAACCAAGCGGGGAATTAATGAAAACGAATTTTACAAACGGACGGAGACGAGCGAGGCCGTAGCAATCCAGTAAGCGAGGAAGCGAGGAAGGAACGCTAATGATTACCGAGGGGAGTCTTGTCTTCGAAAATCTGCAAGGTGAAACTACTCCTCGATGCATAATACCAGATCAAGATATTGGAAGCTATGAATCATTATCTCGCCTCTGATATCCGCGTCTCTATCTGTAGCATGTACTGTCTTAATTTCTTTGAGTGAAAATTGCACCACTCCAAGAAAAAAAGAGTGAAATTTTACTCTAAATTGAGTGAATTTCACTCCAACCAGAGTGAATTTTCACTTCCTTGGATTGAAAACAGCACCAGTCCAAAAAAAGGAGTGAATTTTTCACTCCAAAAAATTCTGGGAGTTCAGAAAAATCCTCATTTCAATCAGTTCGGGAGAATCGTCGATTTGGCATGGAATGGAATCACTCCTTCTCTGAATTCAGTAGATCTAACATCTGATATATATTATCCTCGTATATAACTGCGATCAGTTTTAGTCGGATGTGTGAAGACATCCGCTGCCAGATCAGAAACATTCTGGACATGGTGTATTCCGCGATTGATCCCCTCGAACCGAGACAAACTGCAGCTATATTATCAAATTATTTACAAAAAACTAGAAAGGAAATCGATTGCTTATTCAGTTAGCGGTAACGGATATACTATATTCAAGAATATTTTGATTACGTCATTGTCGAATACAAACTTCTAAACATAAAATTCAATATTTGATTGATTTGATTGACAGTATATTCACAATTCCTTTTGATTATAAAAGAATATTTGACGAAATGTTCACATATTGATATTTATAATTCCAGAAACATCACGTTTCGAAATGCGTTACGGTTCTAATTTTTCTGATTGATTTGTGAACGTCACTTTAACAGAATAACGTAAATTTTTGAATATCGAATAATTTTGTCTCATATTCGCCCACTGCTATATTTCAAATTTAGCAGATATATTCAGGCCTATTTCGTGAAAAAAGAAACCAAAAATCAACAACTTCTTTCCACACTAGATGCTTGAAATTTGCTGTATGAAATCTGCGAGTCTAAAAACAAGAATTTCGAGTCAATCCGAATAACTTGTAACGCAAGTAAATCTTTGAATCCGAATTTGAGTGGGTCTCTTTTAAATGTAATACCTTTATGTACATTTTAACAAATGAGTACACACACGTAGCATTTCGAAAATTTGTCGATAATAAATCGCCCAATAAATTTTGTAGCGAAACTGTAGCATGTGAACGATCGATATGCTAATCTCAGTAAATGTGAGATTGCTTAGGTCTGTGTATTCTAGCCTTGGTAAAAATTTGTTCAAAATCTAGAGCGCGGGTATTTTCAAAAATATATCTTAACTGATATATGAGAGCGATTTAAAAAGTCTTGCTTTACAACGCCGACTTTACAGCTGAGTGACAATTATTTTTGTAGGAAGCATTAATCAAGAATAAA
This sequence comes from Tenthredo mesomela, assembly GCA_943736025.1. Taxonomy (NCBI): domain Eukaryota; kingdom Metazoa; phylum Arthropoda; class Insecta; order Hymenoptera; family Tenthredinidae; genus Tenthredo; species Tenthredo mesomela. The sequence continues at coordinate 21,819,496 of OX031016.1, read as the reverse complement.
AAATCACTGTACACTCAATTATTCTCAGATTTCGAAAATCCCACTCATATTATAGACACGTGGGCCACACTTAGTAAATTCTCGAAAATTATACTCGTACCGAATTCCAATAATTTCAGATAGCAATTTTTTTTTTGCTAAAATCGCGGATTCGAAAACTTGATAAACACGGAAGAGAATTCCGTTTATATCAGCTTAAAAAACACCCTCTAAAACCACAAAAATTTTAACGTTAAATTAAGTGTGGGAGAGCTCACCTTTTGTGGGCATTTGACAAATATATGTATATATGTATACGAAGGTATATATGCCTTCCGAGTGAGTGCTTTAATAAATATGTGAATTTAACGAGTATAATTATTCTAAATATATGCCAGCCTCATATGAGAGAATTGCAAAATTTTAGAGCAGCGCTGGTTAAAATGCTATCTACATTAGCACCAGGATGTTCGTGCATATTAAACCATCTCCGTTTTCTCCAAGAGGATGAGTTTCCTCCCAGAGATAATTGTGATCAAACCTGCAGCCACACTTATAACTCCCATTTCTTATCCGTTTTATTCATATTCTTCCTTTTGTTTCGGAGCATTAATTGTCTTTCGAAAATATTACGTGAATACTTTACTAATTTAGATGGTCTTTAGAAAATAGTTGACACAGACCTAGGATCGATTCAACGAAAATTATCCCTCCGTAACTATAATATCCAGAAAACCCAAATTTCGCAAATATCTCGTCCGATGTTAATTAAACCACTGAAATTCGTTCGTCGTCATTATCCGAATTATGTATATCAGTATCACCTGGTTAATTATAGGCGGTATAGGTATATAATATATCGTAATAACATTTTTGCGTTTTTTTTTTTTTGATTTTTATTTTTTTCTTCTGTTCACGAATGGTACCCACCTCGTGAAAGTACCACCGCGGATTTTAGGGTCAGAGGGTATAGGAGAGAGAACTTGATTAAAGAATCCAACGTGCAGTAAAGAGAAGGTAATTAATTCTTCTAATTAGTAGGGCGTCCCATTATTTCGATCCATGGTTCAGTCTTCCAAAGATTCTTGGCAGCCCAACTCTGATTTATTACTTAATCCCTCAAAGGCTGAGCGATTTTTTTTTTTTTTTTTTTTATGCTCTCTTTCTTTCTCCATTTTTTTTTTCCTTTTTTTTCTCTTTCTTTAACAATTACTCTCTTAAATACTTTCGCGTTTCCAGTCTGATGAGTGTTTTCTTCAGACCTTTCGAATATAATTTACCCTTGAACTCGGATACTTCAGTCGCCATTATTACACAGTCGTAATTGGTCAAAGCTTAAACGGATTATACCTTATACCCTACTGGCGCCCGATGTGGAATTAAGTAAAAATCTCGAAAACGTTAAAGATTTTATACGGAAAGGGTGAATGTCAAAAATTCCTTTCCGTTTCAGTCCGGATTTGGAATTGCTTTGGTATACAGGATTCGAGTGATACGATCTTGCGGTAAAGAATTAATCTTCTGATATTCCATCTAGCAAGTGGCTTCAATTTGTTATACAGAAATGATTAACGTTAAGCTAAGTAAGTCTGGCTTGACTTAGCACTGAGAAGTATACAAGACAGATGTGACAATGATTAATTTGTACCAAGTAAATGTCGTTTGAAATCACATTTTTAAATCTCCTGTTAGTTTCTCATCCCGTATTTGTAAACGCCAAGATTTTGGGGAAATTTTCATGTCAAAATAAAAAAAAAAATAGACCATCGAACCGATCGACTCAATCAATGAAAACTTTTTTATATCTAAAAAGATCAATCGGAGACCATGTTTCAGTCAGATCAAGGTGGTTAACGGTTACACGATTTCATGTCAAAATTTCATCCAAATTAGCTGAGCGATTGATCTGCAAAAAAAAAAAAAAATCTTGAAGATACTAAAAAATCTAATTCCGGTCATTTTTTCACACTCGTGTCTTTCGAATGAAGTTTTCTTGATCAAAGAAATTTCCACCTTCTTTCGAGCGAGACTAATAGTCTTGTCGCTCGATGTTTAATTTAATCAACTACTTATTCCATCACCCTGGAAGTAGAATTTTCGTACAATAGATTTGATAGCCAAAAGCCATTCGCTGGCCGTCTTAGATTCGTTTTTCGAATCGAAGTAACTAGGAAGTGATTCATGGACCTAGAGTCAATATTTTTGCCCTATTTTCTCTAGCGAAATATAAACGACAAGCTGCAATCGGTACCAGAAATATCATGATTGGTTCCTAGAGCTCGAGCTTCGAAGGCTATTTCCGATCTAGCAGATCGTTTGATTGATTTCTAATATTTGTCCTGAATTTTTTTTTTTTTTTTCTTTTTGCGTGACTAAAATGAATCGCGCAAGCTATATTAAAGGTGCGTTTGTCGTTGGGCACATCTTAGAAACAAGCGATATTTCGAGTCTGAAGTAGTTACTTGCGTTAAGTCGGTGAACCGCGAGCTTTGAAGCGCGAGGATTAGAGTGAACCGATTCGATTCACCGGAGATTGGAGAGTGAAAGCCTATACCCCACAGCCTTCTCTTCTTGGTTTCTGTAACGAGGGTAGACGCGGACCAATCGTCGCTAAAAGGTTTATCGAAGACCTTCAAGGTCGAGGCTATAGGTCGCAAAGGAACCAAACCGAATTCCTAACTGATCCAATTTTTTTTTTATTCTCGCTTCTTTACGTCGAACTCTCGACGAGTCTTTAGTGGTCATTATACCAGGAATCGATAAAAATGACCTCCCCTAAAATGGTCTGGTTCCTTTATGATTGAAAAAGCAAAAGAAAGGGAAAAAGAAAAAAAAAAAAAAAAAAAAAAACGAAATCGTTTGGTTGATTAAACCGGAAAGACAATCCCGAATAACATTATCAACCCAATTTCTTTCTCACAGAATTCAATTATAAACTTTAATTAGCTACGCTGGCTGGGAATTAGTAGTTTTTATTAGGTATAGCGGATATTATTTCGCGAATAACAGCTGCAGCCAGTAAAATAATGATCATCCAGTTCTTGGCGTTGGACTGGCTTTCTCCTGGCGAACGTTGCCAAAGAAAACACCTTAACGCCGATATGGCTTGGTTCCAATAATGAAGTGTAACATTATATAGGTAATTCTATACTGACGTGTTACATGATGGGTTATTAAAATAGTGCTATGTTGGTTTAAACTTTTCGATCATGTTCTACATAATATGAAAATTTTTATCTCGTACTCACCTATCGTTGTGATTACTGTAAGCGAATATAAAAAAGCTCCTGCGAAGGTCCAGCCGAGTTTTTTGGACGAACCTTTGTAGCCTTCTTTTGTGGCTTTTACAACCAGATTTTGATACTCCTGCAGTATCCTGTTGACTTGGTCTTTCCACGCGGTTTCGTTGAAGATGTTCTCCTACGAGTTACAGAAATATTACATTTTTAAATTGGGGTGTAATGTGGAAAGATGTATTCGACGAATTGCGTACGTTCTCTTGTTACTGAGTTGGTTTAAGAGGCTGTTCTGCAATAAACAGGTCACAAATGAGCAACGACAAGTGTTAAATGCCTCGTAAAACGTGATTTGAAATTTCGTCGAACGTTATTCGCATTTTGTTATACCTGTATAGGTATATCTGGGTAATTTTGAATGTACCAATTTGTGTTCGCTGTAAAGAGTCTGACGACTTGTCGTTTCGCGAAATAATATTCCGAGCTCGAATGAAGTTTTCTAAATATCGTCAGATGAGAGAAGATAAGAAATTGAACGGAATAAAAAGTACGCGATCCTTTTAGAGGCAAAAAGAAGCACTTCCTTTGATATTGAGTCACGATGTTGACCTTACAAAGCGGGCAAAGTACGCTCTGAGCGTTGGATGTGGCTTTTTTTTTTTTCTTTTTATTCACAAAAGCTCAAAACCTACCCGTTTCTTATCAGGTTTAATTAAAATTTCACTTTTAACGATTCCACAAGCGCAAGCCTATCCCATGCCACAACACCCCACGGCTTTTAACGTAAAAATATCTATTCAATTTTAGCCATACTATACACGGAACCAATCATCGTATTCAAGATCAAAACGAAATCGGCTGACAGAAAATCGTAAGACTCTGAATTCTTCATATCAAAACGAGTTTGAAGCCTTTTTCTGTACGTATTTTAGGAAAGTTCGCAAAATAACGAAGTTTTGAAAACAGGAGATCGATTCACATGAAAAATTAAATACGTCTTTCAATTTTCAGGCTTTCAGATTCTCGAAATGTTCAATTATTAAATTTATCGAAAAATAACAGAATTTTTTCATTACCTTCGATGTGAAATCCCATAGTTGAATTGCAGTCTTGTTCATCGCACGATTGATCCCAGCTTCGTCGTACTGTGAATCTTTTTCGATAGTCATAAATATGAAGGCCCCAGCAATTGTGTATCCGATAACAAGACATATAATTCCAACATTGCTGAACAAAAATGCGATGAAACTTCTGGTCCAATCACCCAGCCGTTCTGTAAAGCGTTTTTTTCTACGTCTTCTGTAACCACCGCGCCAACGCCTCGACGCTTGGCGTTCCATAATTAATCTCTAGTTGCAGTTGTAGTACAATCACTAGCAACGTAATTATATTTTTTTATATATTTTATCATATATTTATCCATGAAGATGGAAATGGAAATGTTTTATCTCGTTGGTCGTGGCCGAATTAAATTCATTGGTAACGAGAATTCGGAATATTTCACGGAATGTATTTCAATTCCAGACTTTTTTTTTGAGGTACGGTTAATATTTTTTAATCTCCGTCATTTTGTAGGATTGGTCTTATGGTGTATCTTCGTCATCGATAGCTATTCCTCTTACTCTGACAGTTTAACAGCTAGTTGAAAATATTGAGATGTATTCACTGTCTGAAACAACGATAAAGGTAGTATAAAGTTAGTTAAAATCGATCAATACAACAACATTGATTTATTTCTTTTCACTCTACGTTTTATATCGATTCAATATTGACAGGAAATATATTTTCACCCTCGACGATTCTGGTTATCAGAATAATATAAACACAACGGGGTATAAACGCGACTCTATATGTACGATTTCTATCCTCGACAAACAGATGCAATGAAATACCGATGGAAATGGAATACTGCGTCGAAGAATAGTTCCAAAGAAATAATTTAATCAGACGGAAATACCATTTCTTCAGAATCAATCAATTTCTGTTTTTCAATATAGGTGAGAACAATTCGAGGGAGTTATACACCCTGATGGAACAATTTTTTAAATCACTCGTAAGCTTCGAAGATATATTCTATTTCCACAACCGATTTCTAGTATTTTCATATGTGTTATCCAAAATTACTTGAAATTTAATGAGCTTCGACTTACACAGATTGAGTCTAGTCGGATAAAAAAGTGGTTGTCGCAGGGTAGAGGTCGCATCGTTTATCAAAACTTTTTTTCAGTTTTGAAAAAACTGACTCAATAAAATTTCCAAATTGTGTAAACGCCCTTAGGCAATTCACTAGACTGCATTTTCAACACTTAAACCCTTATAAATATATAAATAATATAACCGATATAGAAAAAATTCAACTTGGTACATAAATCGAACAGGAAATTTCCCTCACTATTCTATCTCGAAACGCGATGTGTCTATCCCACGAATTGAAGGGCCGGATCGAATAACGACTTCCGCGCTCCTGCCAGTCGGACAAGCCCCTGAAAGTATGCAATCGTCGCTGAGCGACAAACATACTTTTAGGATTAAAAAAACATCAACAAATCTTATACTGGTACAAAATTGTCAGCGAGAAAGTTGTTCATAATGGTTCGGAGTATATGTTTGGTAAGTTACAATAATTTTCATACTATATTTTCGGAAATATGAGAAGTTACAGGCCATGGCCATGGCAACGGCTGCCATGTTGCTGTCAGTCAACGGAAAAGCGTCGTTTCATAGATGCGTTTTGCATCGCCTCAAACGCATCGGATATCAACTATAGATATATGCCGTCGTGGACTTTTTTGTATAGAATTTAACGCTCTACAAAAAAGGTCCCGTCAACTTATGGTCTATCTGCCTTCGTTTAAGTAGCGTTCGACGCGAAAGGTACAGAAACGTGTTTGGTTCGAGATTTTTTAGGATTTTTAATTTTTTTATTCAAAAACGAGTGAAAAATAGATGTCACAAACGGTAGGGTATATTATTCTCATCTATCGCTACATTGGAGTATTTTTCTCATGCCTTCCATAATTAGTGTAATTTGAAACCCTAAAATTGCATAAAGTGACTAGTCCATAGTCTGCACAAACGAAGCCGGCACTATAACTTCTCATATTTCCGAAGATATAGTATAAAAATTATTGTAACTTACGAAACATATACTTCGAACCATTATGAACAACTTTCTCGCTGACAGTTTTGTATAAGTATAAGATTTGTTAATTTCTTTTTAATCCTAAAAGTTTGCTCCGCGCTCAGCGACGATTGCATACATTCAGGGGCCTGTCCGACTGGCACGAGCGTGGAAGTCGTTATTCGATCCGGCCCTTCAATTACGTGGGATTTCTTGCAGATGGTACAACCACTAGGCTGGTTCTCGCCCGGTGCAATTACTAACCCATTCCGAGACTTCCTCGACTAGTTGAGGACTCAATCGATTATGGAATAAAAAAACGAAGATTGGACAAACGTTCTTTACTTCCAGATAGATTTTTCAATAATAATTAACTTCACATACAAATGATCATATCGATTGGTAAAAAAATCACTGGCACACAACGATATCACTATGTGGATGTAGAACGACGCAACAGGCAAACTCGTCCGACAAACGATATATGGTGTTATTGATCTGTACTGTGTTTTTGTCAGCTTGATTCCCCACCTCTTTACAACCCCTTTGATTACCTTGTGGTCTGCTTTTTGCCGTGACTTCATCGTTGTTGTGGTTTTTTTTTTTTTTTTTTTTGGTTTTCTTTTTTTTTTTCTTTTAATTCTTTTATTTGTTGTATAAAAACTGCACGAGTTAACGGGTATCATACTGACCCCTTCGATCTACCTGATTTCCCCATCCCCTATTCTCAAGATTCTCTTATCTTCAGAATTTTCCGAACAATAATACTCAAGTATCTATGAGAACTGCAGTTGTAGACTATTCGATTATTGACATTTACCTATATAGCAAAAACGTTCGTTGTTTTCTAGTCAGCTTAGACGAAAATAACTCTCGGTATTATGCTGTTGAGTCTAGACTATACGCTCGTGTAAATAATTAAATAAATGCTATTGATAAACTTCAGCTTGGATGAAATGTTGTGCCTAGAAAAAAAAAAAACCCATAGATGCGAAAATGTTCAATCAACTAGCTATCAGCGAAAAAGAAGCAGCATATCATATATATTGCTGTATGTTTTATCGAAAATTATCATCCAATAGTCTGCATCAGGGATTAATCTTTTTTCTCTATAATTCTGTGGACGAGATTAGAATGAAATTTTTAAACTTCTAAGAAACAAGAAGAAAAAAAAATACACGAAGTTAGGAACAACTGATATAATAAATAGAATACCAAATTATTGAAGCGCAAATTGAATTTGGACTGGATTCAGAATTGTATACAAATTTGTAAAAGGGATTTTGATTAATTTCATGAAAACGTTAAATTATGTGTTCTTTGCTGTGAACAAACGCTGCAAGTGCATTTGAGCAACCATCCCCTGTACCAGTAATGAATTTATTAAAGCAAAATTAGTTACACGAAAAGCGCCTTTCGCAGCTTTTGCGCAACGAGTGGGCGCAATTAAAACTCGGGCACAGGGTTGTTTTGCCCTTTATCTCTCCCCCCCCCCCCCTCTCTTCACCCTTTTCCTTTTATTCCTTCATCCCCTTTCTACTCTTTACTTTCGTCTCTTCTCCATGTTTTCTCGAGTTAACAACGAAATGCGAATTCTCTAAGCCATCTCTATCGTATGCCCATGCCCATAGCCCGCACAGCAGTCGACCGTAGCTATCGTACATAAAGCATTTAGTTGGACATTGAAGACGAACAACTTCCGGTGCTGACTACACTAGAATTTTCTTTTCATCCTGCTACCGATTCATCTAGATCTTCCAGGGCCACTGACCACCTTTGTAAACTTTACCACGTTATTCGTGCATCCAAAGACTTTTTTTTCTTGAAAGCAAAAAAAAAAAAAAAAAAACGTTAAAAAAAGAGCTTTTTTGTTTTTTACAAAAACTTAACTACAACCGAATGTCAAATTGTGTATAAAGATGACTATAACGTGTATTTAAATAAATTGTAGTTACGGAGAAAAAATAAATAAAATCAAGACAATAATTTCTGCTTAAATTAAGGTTTACGAGGTAAAAAGGAACTCTGGCATCTAACGGCAATTAATGAGTACATCGTCGTCGACAGAGGCAAATATTCTGGCAAATACTGTCTACTGAAATCTGTTTTGTTTTAAATCTACGGAAATTATTGTCAATTAGTCATTTGCTAAAATATAGATGCAGGTACGTTCGGAGGTTTTTGCTGCGTAACTGTGGTGTAAAAGATTGAATTTTTCAGGCGATTGTACCTAGCCAGACGGTTAAAAAAATTGAGTTTAAACTGAAAACGAAAGAAAAAAAAAAAGAAGTACCGATTATCAAAGACTTTGGAGAATAATGCAGAGGTGTGAGTTGAGAAAAATCGAATCTTGAATTAATTGAAATTCGAGCTTGGGGAAAGATTGCGTTTCTATAAAGCGACCTGCAGCGGATCAAGGATAACGAATTATCGAGTAATTGACGTCATTAGTCTTAAGGCTTTTTGAAAAGATTTTATTCCTGCCTTTGTTCCTTAATCACAGTGCGATTTTATTGCTTCGGAATTGGTGCTGAAAAAACGTATGAAAAAATGTCTGAAGAAACCTTTCACACATCAGCTATTATATCATTTGAAGATTCGAAATTTCATGCGTCCGACATATCTTAGAATTAGAACAAACAATTTCGTACGTGAATAATAAATTCATGTTGAAGAGAGCTTTTCCAAATGTGTTCAAATTTGTATAGTCTCTTCAAGTGTGAACTTTATTACGTTAAAACTTTTCACCCTTAGATTATATTATCAGGACATATCACACTCTAGCCTTTAATCAATGGACATGCTACTTCGCGAAGAACAATGCCATTATTCCTTTCGCATGAAGATAATCTTCGGCACTCTGATGTGATCATTATTTGAGTATAGTAATCGCAATATAGCAGCGACATGTAATAACGAGAGTGGAAAATGATAACCTCGATGTACTTCATATTATCAAGTGATCACATATGTGCTTGTATGAAATTGTACAAATATAACGTCAAAGGTTTGCGAAAAAATTTCACTCAAATCATCAGAATACCAGGTGGATTGATATGAGAAATTAATTCTTTATTAAAAACGAGATTACATATTATATATATATTCTACAGGGATTAAAAATCTGGTGAAAAAAATAAAGGTGAAAGAAGAGGTAACGGCGGTTTATTAAAAATGTTAAACACGCAGATCATTTTTTCATTTAAATAACTCGAAATTTTTAAGCTAGCAAATTTTCTGACCGACGTACTCAGGCACCCCTTACGGAAAAAAAAACCCTCAAAATATCACCCTCAACTGAGCCCTCAACTTTCAGGGTGATTTCGTACCCCCAACTTGGGGGTTAACCCTGAATTGAGGGGTACCTTCAACTTGAGGAACAACCGTCAAATTAGGGTCCCTTCAACTTCAGGGTTTTTGAGGTGACTTTTTGAAGTGACTTTTGAAGTGACCCGCCACTCATCAGGGTTGACCCCTAACTATTCAGGGTCATTCCTCAATTTTCAGAGTTGTCCCAGAACGTTTCAGGGTTATCCTTCAATTGGTGGAGGTTGTCGCTCAATGTTTGAGGGATATTCTTCAATTCCTGGGGGTTTTCCCTCAATTTTCAGTATTGACCCCCAACTATTCAGGGTTATCCTTCAATTGTTGGAGGTTGTCCCTCAATATTTGAGGGATATTCGACAATTCTTGTGGGTTTTCCCTCAATTTTCAGGGTTGATCCACCAACTTTTCACGGTTGACCCTTCAATTGATGGTTCATCCATAGGAATTGAAGGTATTACCCTGAATATTGAAGGTTGAACCCTGAAATTTCAGGGTTTCACCCCCAGAATTGAGGGTGAAACCTTGAAAATTGAAGGTTCACCCTCAAACTTGAAGGGTTTTTTCCGTAAGGGATGTATTGATTTTCGAGAAAAATCGTGAAATTTGGATCGATGCGATTCACTTAGTCAGTTGAAAAGAAAAATAAGGCAGAGCTTGATCATTAACTGCAAATCAGATTTAAGGAAATTTCAAGTTCTGAAACAAATCCAATTACTCCAGGACTACGCGACGTGTCTTATAATAACAAGCTTTCGCGTCCCCACACCATCCGCGGAATTTTCTATTCCGTCGCGAAATTTATTATTCTCTGAAGCTGTATAGAGCGTGTTATATTTTTCTGCGTTGTCAGAGGCGCCGCACCGCCTAGCGTCCTCGTCTCCCATAAATATAATTCCAGGGAGGTTAATGCGACAGAAAGTCTTTCTACGAGGTCGCGTATTATCGGGACCCAGCTTCGTTAAGGTAACTAACGATTTTTCAAATCCCCTTTTATTCGGTTACAAACATCTCAAAATACCAAATATCTCGCATACATTTTTACATAGATACAAAATAGTAGATTACGTAACTAGTGCGCAAAATAGGTGAATCCCGCACGAGTCGGATTTGTCGCCCGAGCGTAGCGAGGGCGACAAAAGAGACGAGTGCGGGAGACACCTATGCGCACTAGTTACGTATACTATTTTTCCTAACGAGCTATGCAAAATTCTACAACATTGGTATCTTGTATGAAATATTAAATTTCCAAGTATATACAAATTATTGTATATAAGATGGATGAAGTGTCCGCTTAAAAGAATTGGTAACGATGCCGATCCTGTTTATTTACGTTTACCAGCTCTATCTCCCCGCACCTTGAATTCTCTCTCTTTCATTCAACGTTACAATACACAAAGAAAAGGTGTTGCGTTTCAATTATATTTATTTTGCGCACTAGTGCGGGAAAGTACTATTTTGCACACTTATTTGCGTGCGCAAAATCGAATTTTGCACACTGAGTTAGGAAAAATGTTTTTCCACACTGCGTGCGCAAAGTTCGCTTTTGCGCACGCTTCACGTGCATAAAATTGTGTTGTGTTGAAAAATCAAGTTCGATCGATACATCTGTGAAAGATGATTCTCGACTCATGTGATTGTAGAGGATCAACACTTTCGCACTTGTATCAAAAAGTACTATTGTTTTACGCTTGAAATCCACGCTGGTCTTCAAAATTGAGTCGTCTTCTTTCATCTTCTCTATTTTCATAGAAAAACCAATCGTATCCTTACGGATTCCGATCGATAGGCCAGACCTGCTAAATCATTAGGGAAACAGCACCCCTAATTCTATCTGAAAAGCTTCACACTTTCATTAATTTCTATTACAATCACATACGTGTGTTCCGAATAGCAGGCAATTCTCCCCATAGTGTAACGTCATTTTTCAACCATTGTCCAAAAGTTGCCCCAATTTATTACTCGCCTTTTCGAACCCCCGTTTCTCTGTGCAATGGGTTATGGGGCGAGCTTACCCCCTGTCGAGAAAAAAGACGCTACTAAACCGAAGTATTCTTATCGCCCTCAATAATAATTGGTCGCTTTTTTCATCCCCTGACCATCACTAGGATGAAAATATACCCGAATTGTATAGATCAGGAAATAAATAAATAAGATTAGGCCATAACACACGTTTTTATATTTATAGTTGATTTCGTGCAGAATTTTCCTTGTTTTTTTCTCTCTATAATAACGATACAATATATCTTAACTATATCTTGACGCAATAAGTTAAAATTGAGTTCGTCATAGTTGAGTAAATAAATTTCTGTGAATTCGTAATCTGAATTTATGCTATAGAATATGGGGTGCTTTCCAGAAGGATGTGCTAAAAAAACAGGAAGGAAGTTAAGGGGCGATGATCGGAGGCCGCGAAGCCAAGGGATGAGAGGTACATGAGAGGATAGAATAAAGGAAGGGAAGGAAAAGCTTCTGTTTGGACGGTAAATCTGGGTGACTTATAGCGTAGCTCTTCCCAATATGCTTTGATATGCTTTGTGTGTGGAATACTAATTTATTTGAATAGTATAAGCAAACTCTGCAATTCCCACGTAAATTTCGTTTTTACGTCAAACTGTGCAGTAAACTAAATTTCAAACGAAGTGAATTTATTAAATATCTTTTTCCACAATTTCCTTGATACCTAGATATGAAAATCAAATTATATTTGTCTATATTTTCGAAATTTCTATTCGGGGTATAAAATGAATTTTCAACTACCTAATCCTCGTCCCGAAGTCTGTCAGTCTGTTACGCCCTTGGACATACGGACAAATCTGTATTACGTACATATATGTAACGTATAGGTATTTACTATACTGGCTTAACGCAGACCACATTTTAACAATGATTTGTGTAGCATGCCCACCTCGGTTGGGTGAACAATATTGCAAACCTGATGAGTTACGGCAATCCACCAGGTTTAGGTTTAGGTAAACGAAAATTTTCCATTAATTTTCATCCGTTAAATCTATTTTCAATCCCAACTCTTCACTATCGAATTACAAATAGCATACTGAACCCAAGGGGTCCTTTTACAATTTTAAAAAGACAAGTGAAATTAACACGCACCAGATCACAGCATCCTTTTGTCAGTTGACACAATTTTTGAAATATCTGGGTCTATGATGTCACAAGCGATGACATATGTCATATGATTTCTTGAATGAACTTCATACTACTATATCACCTGAGAATAGAGAACAGTAAGAAAACTACCCCACGATAATCAACCGTTCAATTTTTTTATTTTATTTTTTTATGTTTATTAATTCTTATAAAAGTTCTCCACTTTTGTAAAGCCATTTTTCTGGACACTAGTCCGAAATCTAATCATCCCTATTATATCTAGATTATACAACCTTTCTCAGAATAGATAATTATCCTGAAATAGCGAAAAAGATTTCCTAAAATCTTGGTTTGAATTAAATTCAATACCTTAAAATCCGTTTGGGATGGTCCAGATATGGATAGCGTGAATGCATGTGTATCTACCTGTGTAGACATTATGTAAATGAAGATAAATAAAGGTGATAAAAGTTTTCGAAACAGGTATACGAAAGTGTGAAACAAATTTCGCCCATCATTAATATGGCTCAAAAAATTTCGACTCGAGTTTACTTCAATATTTTATAAATGGTCTTACCTAACACGGTCTCATTTTATTTTCTTATTTTTTTACCCTATATTTTAACTCCTAAGTCATTTTTTGTTACTTTTAAACCCGGTCTAGACGGTCTAATAGATTGCTACCTTCAGGACACAAGATATGTTAATTTATAAACGTTGGGGTGAAAGAATTCTCGTTCGACAGTCAGCTTATTAAATAATTATTATATAAAACAAAAAATGTATAATTAACAAATCCTGACTTTCTTTGATTTTGATATTCATGCTGTATTAGGACTTTCTTGATCCACACTACCTTACAGCAAAAATAATTCATCTCAAATTTGCGTCTGGGGAAAAAGTGGCATGGTATGCTCTTCGGAATAGATGAAATCAACTTTTTATACGATATAATCATATCCTACTATAAAATGCTTCATTTTTGTTGAAAAGATAAAAAAAATAGTTGCATCCTCTTAACGAAAGAACAAAAATGACCCGTTTCTCTTGGACTTGAGATGAAAATATCGTAAACGTATACAAAGAGAGTTTACGAACTTACAGTATAGAATAAATATACATAAATATATATATATATATATATATATATATACGCCTGTATACGTATAGGTATATTGTAAAGCTATTTATCCGCGTTGTATGTTGCAAAAGCCGTGTTGCGCCTGCAGGCGGAAATGTTTACCGTGTATAAAATAGATGAAACGCTCGTCTGGTTTGAAATAAGTTTATCACGAATGAAGCTGCGAGTTCTCGTTACATAATTCTATTTGCCGATTATACGATAGAAAGTAAAGAGGCGAGAATGGAAAGCAAAAAAAAAAAAGAAACAAATTGGAAACTAGAATCAGGAATAAAATTGCATAAATGGGGTCTCTCTGTGGAATTACAGTAATTGTAATCACATATCGATAAATGATCGCAAAAACCAACATAAAGAGTTAATAACTTTTTAATCCATAATTCTGTAAAGTTTAAACTATTTATGAACATTTTTCACATTTAATAATTGAGCCGGAAGGTCGACGACCTGCTGCAGTTAGAAATGTAAGATACGGTCTGATCTTATATCATACTCTATGATGATCATTTCTTAGGTATAGGTACTGAAGGAAAATACGAAAATATACGATGTATTCCATAAGGTTTAAAATTTATCTTTGAATGTATAAATATTAGCTCTTCCATGAATACGTAGACGAGGTGAACTTTACGCGTTACCTCTTGAATAAAAGATACACGAATGTCGAGCTAGAAATGGCAGACAGCAGGTGGACAATTTGACGCGAGGTACCGTCGGTAATTTCGATCAAAGGACGGTATATTTTTACCTCGTATATATCCACGTCAGTGAAGAAGACGCTTTTAGTCATCAGTTTTTTGAAAGAACGGAAAAGAGAAGAAGAAGAAAAAAAATAATGTCCTGACTGGTGACAGACGCCTCAGAGACCTCTTAGAGTCGTAGACTACGAGGTATTGCATACGCATGCAGAAATCAATCTCATTTTTTGCCACTTTAGTATACCTAGACGGTCATGGAACGGAATATATTTTTCAGATGATATTTATCACGTACGAGAAGTGCTCCGCCAAAACTAGCTAAATCTCATTTTTTAACACTTTTTCACCATCTAAGATATCAATCAACATTCAATAGACTAGATCGTTTAGTTTATTGAGATACTTTTAAAGTCACTTCATTGACGGACTTATCAACTTTTTTGAGTCTCCTCGTTTTTGACAAATTCGATTCTAAAACTTAGATAGCAACGTTTTTTTTTCTAACTTATACGGTTTTTGATCTACTAGGCATACTTTGAACTATAATGTTAAATTTCCGAAACAGAATTCGTTAAAAAGTCAAAGAACCGCCTGTCTACGTTACTTCGAATTTCATGAACCTTATTATAATCTTCAGCCTCTGATACTTGAAGCTCATTTTTTTTTTTTTTTTTTTTTTTTTTTTTTTCGCATGAGAGGATTTTCTGGTGGATATATAGAAGGCAATAAAATTGTAAATTCTCTAAAACGTATAAATTGACTGGTTCGTATAGCTCGTAACCGCAACTAATAATAATCTACTATTAGCAATGTTTACTGTTCGATTCAGTAGCGTGACACGGTATTGATAGATTCTACGGGTCTATTTCAAGAACGATTTTAACGTCCGACAATGTACCTTTGATATTCCGTATATCTGTTGATAGCCAATAATCAATCTCGCAGTTTTATGTTCCTGTTTCGATAAAACAAACTCACTGCAGCTGAGTAAAGAATAGTTCAATTTTCATCGTTTATAATTTATCGACTTTTATATATACCTACCTACAGCTATGACATTGGCTTTAACCGATTCATCTTCGATGCAGCACTGCATACCTACACCTCTTACTGATACCTATCAATCATAAAACTAATTCAAATGCATAACACCCAAGGTGCATCGAGCAGTGATTAATTCTACAGACTCTCCACGTATGGGTATTCACTCCATGATACTATACATATACATATAGTTACGTGTATGGAGTTGCGGCAATTAATCTATCAGCCTATATCAGACCTAAATCAAAATCACTTTCATCGATTCGAAAACTGGCCATTCATGAATTAAACATTTAGCCAACGTTTCGTATAGAAATATCAAATGCGATTCTAGCCGATCTAAAATAATCTTATACGATATCTTGGGTACACTGACATATCGAGATCAGACTGTAGATCAGGTCTACCGAGACCCCCGTGAGATTATCTCATTTATCAGAACTAATCGAATTGCTACTGAGAATTCAAATCAGTCTTATTACTTTATCCCTCGCTTCCACTTTGACTTTTGAGTCTTACTTGGTCTTTTCTAGCTCTTTACGTCACCCAGCGGTTTTTTTTTGGGGGGGGGGGGGGGGGGAGGGGATTTCAAGTTCTCCTGCAGCAATGATGCAAGTTATTATTACCAGCAGTTTTTATTTTGCCGAAATTTCGCGTTTATAAAAAATTCATTAAATTTTTAAAATCATATTTATGATATTCGCAAGATTTTTATTATTTGTCATCCGGCAAAGAATGCGGGAAAGAAGATGACCGAGATGAAGTATATCTCGGCTCAGCCTTTCGGACAAGGTATACATTTATATATCAGTCCTTTCAAGATTTTAACAAATCCTAAGTAGAGAAGATTGAGTACAGCCAGAAAGAGTCCAGATTCCGAAAGACAGTTCACCTTACTGCAGAATGAAGGAAGTTTTCTTTGTAAAAACTGAAAATACGACATTTTTCAAATCACAAAATCCTTTGTCACGAAGTGCATATTGTATTTTTCTGCATCTATTAATATTTTCTGTCTGTATCATTACGATATTTGAAAATACGAAAATAAAAAATAAATAAATGAAAACTCTATTATTAAAAGTTATGTAACGTAAATGAAAATTGATTCCCTTTGTATACCTATGAAAATTTTAATGGTGCATTTTTCACATTCAAAATGATATAGAAATTTGCTTTTAACTATGCCTCGACTTTACGAAAGGCGTTGAAAATTTCTAGGTAAAACAAAAATAAATAAAAGGCATAAATAAATTAACGAGATAATAGTAACGAAATATTTCCATCCCATTAGTCGAAAACAAAGCACCTCTGCTCTGGGTGGGGCCATGAGGAGCCTTCTAGCTGCTAGCGGTGTTCGGTATAGTAATTAAAATTAATTACGCTCTTTAGTCTTCTTGATGGACGCCAGTTTTTTCTTTTTTTTTTTTTTTTCTAAATTTATTTCAGTTCTTTTTTTTTTCATCTCTCTCTCTATCTTTCTCTATCTATCTCTATCTATCTCTCTCTTTCCTTTTGTACCGCGAATTATTTTCAGCAATTATTTAAATCAATTTAGGTCAACCTATCAGTGGGTACTGGCGTTCTACTAATTGTCAAGAATAATTCAGTCACGTTTCATTTACTCAGAATGAGCTTTATGCTTTTGACTATATTTTTAACACACCCTGTCATTAGCTCTAAACGCAACTCCCAAGGTATCTTTTTTTTTCCCTGTAATTGAGTGGGATTGGAAGAAAAAAGAGCAAAAATTAAAGGATATGTGTATAAAATAGAAGAGATATACTCTCGATTCTATCCGAAGAGGAAAAGAATGAATGTTCTACATTTGAATTTTATTTCTGTTGAACTAAATTCTTGAAAATTTTCAATACATTTTTGCATATAATTTAGAGTATTATAGACTAAGAAGTTACGATACGACAGCTTGAAGTTAACAAGCTTGTGCCTCTACATGTCGGTATAGGATTATTACCGCAAGCATGATATTAAATTGAGCGAATGAGTTTTGAACCAGCCCGTAAATAATGAAGCTCTGAACTAAATGGAGTCCCCACTTGAACAGGCTCAAGAATCAAGAGTAATTTGCTGATAATAAAGCGATTCATAAGACTGGGAAGAGGAGAGAGAGAGAGAAAGATAGAGGGGCCAGAATCCGAGGTTCCGGTATCAACATAACTCTAAACGTAACGTATTGAGGGTAAAAGTTCAACCGTGGGTCAGCATTCTTCCGGTCGGTCGAAAGGGGCTTTCCGAATTGTCCGGAACGGTTTCAAATGATTTCGAATGGTTCTGAACGGTCCGGCAGGAAGGCGAGGATAACTTCAGCTCATTTCTCATACCCCTATACGTGCTCTGACACCCCCCTTGGCATTAATATTTCACGCTACACTACGAATAATTTGGGGAAAATTTTTACACCCGAATCACTCCATCCTATTCAAAGAACTCCATTCACGATACCTATTCTGACCACAGGACGAGACTCTAGTACTAATTCGCGCCAAAATCAGTCGCCTCGAAATTCTACCCCAAATATGTAGATCAAATCAACTGACAATCGGCGAGCTTCACACTGGCTAAAGATTTTACTTATTTTGGAAAGAAAAACAAAAAAAAAAAAGGGGGTCGAAGTCTCAACCGCTTCGAAATCACTCTACCCTAGGGTGGTTCAAAAAAGACCTAATTTCTCAGATGTTGCTGCTCATTCGTGAATATGTTGTTTGTGATTTTGAAAAATTATTCCATTTTTCTTTTTAGCTCTATAGGACAATATTTACTACTGCCTCAGTGAAGTTGAAATTTCGAAATTTTGCCATTTTTGGCAATTTCAAAGTTCTCAGATCAAAGTCCTCATCTGGCTACCTCTATAGGTTCTCATTCAATGAGGATGTTGGTTCAAGATGAGACTCGTACAATAATATTTAGTACTGCTTCAGAGACATTGAAGTTTTTTCACTGTTTAGGGGTTTCCTTAGAGATTGGATCGCCAGGTGTTGCTCATGAGACAGTCTTTTCTTACCATTTTAAGGAAGAAGTACACGAAATTTGCAGTCTGTCGGACCATTTTTACTACTGCCTCATATTGCTAATTCTACTTGAAGGAAAGTCGCCCTCAATGAGGCAGGAGTAAAAATGGTCCCACAGACTGCAAACTGCTTGGATTTCTTCCTTATCTTGGTAAGATGAAACTGTCTCATGAGCCGCACCTGGCGATCGAATCTCCGAAAAAACGCAAAATATTGAAAAAAACTCTAATGTCTCCGAGGCAGTACTAAATATTATCGTACGAGTCTCATCTTGAAACAACATGCTCATTGACTGAGAATCTCGAGGTAGCCAAATGAGCGCTTTGATCTGAGAACTTTGAAATTGCCAAAAATGGCAAAATTTCGAAATTTCAACTTCACTGAGACAGTAGTAAATATTGTCCAATAGAGCGCAAAAAAATTGAATAATTTTGAAAAATCACAAACAACATATTCACGGATGAGCAGCAACATCTGAGAAATTAGGTCTTTTTTGAACCACCCTACTCTACCCTATCTAGAGAAGTCTGTTCACTATGTATTTTGACCAAAGACCGAGTATCTGCGCTGAGATCAGTCGCCTTGAAATTCCACCCCAAGTGTGCAGATAAAATCAAAGAAAAATCAGCGATCTTCCCACTGACTCAAGATCTTACCGATTTTTGAAAAAAAACAAGAAATCACTTTACCATATCCAGAGAAGTCAGTTCGCGATGTATTCTGACCACAGAACGAGCTTCTAGTACTAATTTGCGCTAAAATCAATCGCCTCGAAATTTCACCCCATTCGGATGCTGTGTATTGGCTAAATTCGTTTTTGGCATAGAGTAAATCGTTGATCCGATAGCAAAGGCGTCTTGACAAAGAAGCGCCTCGTCTAAACGTCAGCGGGTTGAACGGTTCAATTGACCGCGATTGATTCGCAATTTCTCCGAGAATAAGGAACAGGTGTGCGAGGGTACAACTGGCCGAAAACAGTCTAGCCACACGAAGGTCCCTGAAGGTGGACCAATTGATTAATCGTGTCCGCCCTTTGGAAAGGGGAAAACCCGCAGTAGTAAGTGTAGGTAGACATCAGTGTCTGACACGTGGCACATGTTCCTTCATTGTACACAGAAACCTTAAGACGATCTTATTTTATGGCAATTTTTCTCCACGTCCTTCATGATCCTTAGATCAGGGTGCCTTCTCCGATATTTTATTTCCCCCGTTGTAGTACTAGGGTTAAGAAAAAAAAGGTGCATTCGTATTCTCGATCGATAAATAGCCCCGCAAATCCATGGGAGATAAGGAAGATTAAGTTTCACTCGAAATCGCGTTCTGTTTCGCTCTGCAATAGCGTGCGAAAGCAGAAAATCTCTTTGGTTCGATATAAGGGCAGAATGTGATGTTGAAATCCAAAGGTTTTCATTTGAAAAAAAATGTTGGTTCGAGTGAGTGAAACGTGAATGTGTCAATATCTATACTTCGCATCACCTAATCGACGCGAAATTTTATACTATCATTCACAGAGAGCTAATGTGCAAATAATCCGAGCGAGTTGCTCCAGTTCCTTGATACATGCATATACATGCTAAAAAGTTAACCAAATACAGGCGAGGCGTAAAAAAAAAGAGCAAATTGTATTTCATTCCTTTGCCGAATTACTTTGCGAAATTAAGCGTATCATTATTCGTATAATAAAACGAATGAAGTAAAAGCTGAAATTCTCTGAGGATTAACGAGGAGCCAAGTTCCTTTAAAGTTGAAGAGAAACTTTTAAATTCATGATATCTTTTCTGATCATTGTTACGAGATTCTCTTTCGCTTTTGGTTTCCCATTAAATTTCTCCGTTCCTTTATCTTCGACTATACGTTTTATTCACTCGGTATATTAGATTCGTTCAATAATCAATAGCGTTTATATAAGTGTGAATTGTCGATACAGAAAATGTACACCTGCAATCACGTATAGCGTAGAGTAACTCTTAGTCCGAAATCGAGACACGTTTCACTTTTTGCGACTTTAATCGGAAGCGACTCGTAAAAGTAAATGTTTTGCGGGAGCGTTGAGCGTAATTAAGAGCAATCATTAACGCCCAGCTGCGCGAGTCTCGTTACACAGGAATGGGAATGAACAAAAAGGTTTTAGCGTTAAAAAAGTAAAAAAAAAAGACATAAATAACATTAGAATGATTCGGGAAAATGTTTAGAGGTATTTTCAGTACACGTAATCATTATTAGACAAATTTATACCAGTTTGATTAATCCACGGTCTATTTAAGTGAAAACTTTACTAACACTGAAAAATTTTCATCATTTTTCACAATTTTCAATTACGTTGTTCCATTATTTAAAGAATTTCAAACGAGGGTACCTACTGATCCCTAGTCGAAATTTCAGTACACATAATCATTATTAGACAAATTCAGTACACATAATCATTATTAGACAAATTTATACGAGTTTGATTAATCCACGATCTATTTAAGTGAAAACCTTACTGACACCGAAAAATTTTCATCATTTTTCACAATTTGCAATTACGTTGTTCCATTATTTAAAGAATTTTAAACGAGGGTACCTACTGATCCCTCGTCGAAATTTGACTCGAATTTTTAAAATCGATTGCACAAATAAGACGCCTGATGAAATCGATATGGGATTAATATACCTTCTCTGAAAAGTATAAGAAGCTTATATTATAAGAAGTTGAGTCTTGAGGAGCAAGCCGGCGCGTATTTCCTGACATAGAATTGCCAATTTCCTGCGCACTGAGATTCACGGATGTTTGTTTTCTGTTCACCGTTTTGCTGACTGCATGATTGCACAGCTGTCTACTCACACTCTCCTTTACCCGGGGGTCAGGAAATTGCTGGTTAGTATACTCCAATTTATTTCAATAAATTCATAGCCATATAAATTTTCATCGTAATTTAATCCGACTTTCGATTCGGAAAATACTATATCGACTTTTTCCAATAGGAATACGTACATCGATACCATTTCGAACTTACAAAAAAAAAAAAAAAAAAAGAGCACTCGAGTATATCCGGTTTCCTTAAATTATTCATAGCCACAATCTATACTGCGGAAAATTTTTGACGTGTATTCGCGGTCGTGAGATCAAAGTTCTAAAGTTATTAACAAATAAACAGATGTAAAGTTAATGCGGCAATAATCCAAGATCATATTAATCGGTAGAAGAGTGTACCCTAGTCAGATAATCGTTATGTGAATTATTGATGGTGAAAATATAGAGTTTCGGAAAAGCCATGAAAGTGAAGGAAAATAAAGGAGCTTTTATTATACCCCCATATGTGGAGATAAACGAAGAGGCGTCAGCCTCGCGGCTTTCGCTAGGGTTGAAAATATATTCGTAAATTATGCGAATCCCAACGGGAAATATTATTCCTCGTTCAGTAGTCGCGTGTGCATACACGTGTTTTAACCACCCCATTATGTCGGTATCTATATAGGTTTTACCGTCGTCTCGATCCACACTTGAATTTTCATCAATAAAACGAAAGAAAAAAGGAAAAAAAAAAAAAAAAAAAAAAAAAGAAACCGTCCTCGTATATTCCTGTGGTACATAACTGCAGGGAACGTGGCTTAAACCCTCTCGTCGACCTTTTGCGAGAGAAGCGGAAAGAGAGGAACACGAGAAAAAGTAAAAAGCGGAAACGAGCTTGAGCAATTTTTAACAAAGTTGATGAAACTACATGAACCTCGTATATGTACGTTGCTCTACCCCCATAGGTGAAGTATATTTCACCAATTCTGTACACACATCCGGATCGTGAATGATGAATTTTCTTTTAGAAACCCATGTCGAATTCCCTAGGGTAACGAGGCGAGTAACTCCGCGATAAAGCCAAAGGTACGGGGTTGTAAAATTTTTGCAATCAATATTTTATACGAAATAAAGCTCGATTGAATTATTCGCTAATCCTCTGCAATCATGAGGAGTCCGATATATGCGTAACGAGTTGATATTATACTTCGGCTTCGTATTAAACAAAAAAAATAAATTGGAAAAAATCAGTTAGCCGAACCATGAAGAGAAATCAATTGATGGGGTTGATGAGAAATTGGGATTGAAATCAGAAAAATAAAAATAAAAATAAAGAAATATACAGTTTCGTTTAAAGCGAAATTTTGTTTTGAACATATTTTGCTAAATAAATTAAATTCTAACTGTATTCAAACTGTTCAATCAAATATCAAAGGGTATAAAGAAAAAAAAGTTCACTCTTTTTCCAAACGTCGAAATCTCATAAATTTATTAACATCCTGCATATGTTTGAATATAAATACTGTGAAATCAAAATGGATAGAAAAAAAATCTCAAGCCTCATGTGGCTCGTCGTTTTTCAAATTGTTTGTTTATCCCTTTGCAGAAATGCCCTATATGTGGGGCTCGGGGCTTGTAAAAGTAAATGAATACATGGAAAGCTGATGATACCGTAAATGAACAAGAACGAGGACAGTTTTAGGCTTCGCGTTCAAAATTTGAAATAGTTTTAAGCCGTGGAGGGGTTTCGGCGAGTTTTGGGGCTAACTTTTCGGGTATGGGTATATAGTAACGCGTTTCGGTCTGAGTAAAAGCTCGATAGCCCCGAGGCTAGTATCTAGTCTGGTAGCGGAAAGCGAGGAGTTCAACAATGCCGAGATTCGATATTATCAATGTCCCAGGAACTCTTAAGCCGTAGCCCACGCCCTGGCCAACGATACGAGATCCAACAATACGCGGACAAACCTACAATCGAAAGTTGGGACATATTTCAGGTTTTGGCACCGGCATCCGGAGATATCGATAAATCCTTAGGTCGTTTCGCATCATGGAAAAAAGAAGTCGATACCTAGCCGCTGTACAGACTTGTATAGCCTTATATATTTCCTCGGATATAACGGAGGAAAAATTGTTACTCAAATAAAATAAAAATGAGAAATAAAAAGTAACAACAAAGTGAAGGAAAAAAATAAATATAAAAATATAAAAATACATCAAGAAACTGACCCGATAAAATCTGATGTACTAGCTGCATCTGGGTATCGAAAACATCGATCGCCTGTCGCTGATGTGTCTTCTGCTCTATTTATTCCTAATTGAAATCCACCAAACCTTTTGTTGAGAGTTTAAATCTAATCCTGTAGGTATACACGTAGGTACGATTACGATAGCTGAATCCGTTTATATCTGGGCCAAAAAGAGTTCATCCAGTTCGGCTCAGGTGCATTTTCCCTGCTTTGACCGATTTCGCTTGTTTCCTCCCATTGTGGTATCCGTTTTGTTATAAATCGGAAGAATCCTGTTGAACAGGACAATCAGAAAAGCAATCATCTTCGAGAAGTCTTGAAAAAAAAAAAAACAGGAAATATTGTCGCATTGATTGACGAGAAATGATGGAATAATTTCAAAACGATTTTATCGATGAACAGGTCATCCTGGATTAAGAAATGACCTTACGCTTTAATTTCCACTTTATTTTAACTTGATTGAACAATTATCCCGTCACAGTTCATTGCAGGATGGCCAAGTTCCATAATTCCAATTATTCGTTTTACCAAAACTAATTCCGAGTCTGTTAGCTGAATTAGCGTCAAGATATAATAATAAGAATGTTTTCGAGAGACGAACTAACTGATAGCAAAGCGACCGGATAGAATATCCAATTATAATATTATACGATAAGTGATTTTTCGGCGTCAATTTCTGAAGGGAAACGACACTCCTACCTTCATACATCCATGCCTACATATTTTTCCAAGCCATTAAATATAAAGCGAAGCGTAAAATCTAAGGACCAAAAACAAAAATTGACTTTCAACTTCACAGAGCTGTAAGAACAAGCTGCTGCATCCGCGAGCTTTAGATAAAAATTATGTTTTTTCTTTATTTAAATAAATGCGATTTTGTCTGTGGAAAACGATATACGAAAGTTTTGCATAAGAAATTTTCCGCTACTTTTAAAACAAACGATTAATTTTCAATAGAATGTCTAAAATCATATACTAAATGTCACCACATCGTTTGTACCATAATTTAAACATATCACCTATGTGTATGTGTTGTCGCGTTGAAAGCTCACATCATCACTATACACTGGGTTACGACTTTCTACTAGTATATCTCGATGAATATCAAATAGTTTGAGACCGTCTTAGATAAGTTATTCCGTCACAGAATTTCGCAGTGCAGTCATAGAAATCAGTTCACACTTTATCAGGATACGAGCATACTATTCAATTTTATAACACGACACTCACGTGTGCTAAGCAACATTTGCGAACTTGGCATAAGACATACGTAATATAATAATATTTTAAGACGTAGATTTTTCGCTAGATATATACATATAAAGATCAACGAAATTTTTTCTTCAACTCACAAGGAGAGCCATCAGACTTCCGGGTGATAGATTCTGACCAAAAATTCTACAGATTTTTTCTTGAGCCAAAATATGCGATGACAGATGAAAGATTCGCTGAAATAATGAATTGAATATTCATTTTTATCGTCGACTGATGAAGTTTCAATGATATAGGGTCTTGTAAGATCCAAATATGAATGGATTATTCCAGAACAGTGATAAAGTGCCTACAAATTACTCTATAATTTGATGAAGATTTGAGAGAATTTCTTCAAGGCCTATGCGATGGAATCGCACAGCCTAGATTCCACGTTTTGGCACAGGGAAACACCTCTAGAAGTTTGGGCAAAAGCCACCATCCGGAGGTCTGATGTTCTCCATGTGCATAGCTACTTCTAATCAAAATTAAATGACATTCATATGAGACAAGTACGCGTTTCGATTCCAGCTCATCAGGTTTATGATTTGAATTAATGAAGAAATGAATAAAAACTGTATTTTCAAATTTGTTCAATTTTCGATTTTGCTTTCTTTTCATGTACCAAGTAATAATCGATATTTATCGCATATGGACTAAACGTTGTGACTATCTAGGCGAATGTTACATGAAGGGCTATTTAATTCAATCAGCAAGTGTTCAGGCCAGTATTGACTGCGGGATGCACGATGTAGAAACGTCACTGATTGGGCCATTAACGTTATTAAATTACATGGTCATAACGCACCCGATGTCTGACGAGAAATATGGAGCCGTTGTTACGCGGAACAGTGCAATGCAGTGGAGTCCCACGCTAACCTACCATTAGCGAAGAGAATCTAGTACAGTTGGTACGGTTATGCACAATTAACGAATCTGCTAATTTCCGAGAACATACATCATCATCGGCTCTACATCACATGGGATAATGATTACATATATCTACCGATAGTAATTATCAATATTCGCTGTAATAAGCCACTGATAGTTCCAGTCGATAGCGGTGAAACAGTTTTGGGGAAAATGATGCAATTTAATACACGCGATTTAACGTACTTGAACATACCTACTCTATTTCAGGATAAACCGAGTATCAATCGATGACCAAGTCATAAGTTATTGAGTTCTTGAGTCCGAGTAGGTACCCACCTATAACGTTGAGAGCAGTAATGCTCTTCGATGTACTTCAGGAAGCGATAACTCATGGCTCGATCATCGAAACTATACTTTATAAGTTAGCTATAGATTCATCTCAATTTCTTCAACAATTTTTGTTTGACTAATAAAACGAATTCTTTACGACTAGTAAAATTTACTACCAATTCTGGAATCACCAAACGTGATTAAAGACATTTTATGACTTCTCCGAGAAAATGCTGCCCTCTTTATTGGCGCATATGACGTGTATGAGTAAACACTTAGATGTATAAATGCAAACATATGCTCTAAAGGGTCGTTATGCTGCGTGCCGGGTATATCGCCTATCGGAAACGAGGGTCGCGCATAGACGGTAGGGTATTCGCACAATAGAGGAATGGGACGTTTGTCGCTTTTGTAAAGCCATGAATTCGTAATGTATCGATCATGGATGTGGATCAGATACAGTCTCGTCAGGGGTTTGCGTATATATTTGAACATTATAGCCGGTTGTGCATTGATATTTGGGCGCGACTGCGGCTGGGGAATCTCTCCGACATATTATATGGACACAGAAATCTGTAAATGAGAATCGGATTAGAAGGAAAGAAAAGAACGAACATGAGTACTTGTTTACTCAGCTTGAGACAATCCCTGAGCCAAAGACAATTATTGTCGACGTTAGGTATAATTTCCAAGAATTCTTTATACGTGACACGTTTATTTTTCTCTGACGTTTTACAACTGTTTTACGGTTCCCTCATCTACTATTTTTTCAAACGTAATCAATCCGAACATTTTATATACGTCCAGAAATATTTCACCGCGCAGAATCGATCCGAGATCGTAGAACTGGCACAGATCAAGACAATTCGCACTTTGCTAATAGTGGAGCGTTTGAATGACGGGGAATTGCGATATCCGAGGATTACACCAATTCAAAATCGTTCTGGCTTTCAGTGCTGGTAAAGTATTATAGGTAAAGTATTGAAAGTCGAAAAAAGACTGTCGCTATTTCCTCGCGAATGTTGAATCGTGACAACACACCGCCGTCATAGCGACGACGACCATTTGTCGCTCAAGGGATCCTGACGGTGGTACCTTGGGACTGCCCAACGACACGTCCCAATGATTGATGACACGTCTTTATGCGTCGTATCGATGAATACGCAGAGATGAGAAGAGCTGATGCAAAGTTATCGCTATTCTTGCCTTGCGCCTCACAGAGGCTATCAGATTCTGTCTGACTTTCATATAAGTTGAGCTTCTTTTCGTCTGACAAAACCCGCCAAAAGCCCAAACCCCGCGTTCACATATTGTACTTAAGTATAATGCAGAAATTTGTCGGACAAATTTTTTTTTTCGTAGAAATGACTAAGAAAGTAAAGAAGACATTCAACGGAATATGAGAATTTTTTTTCGGACAAGCTTGAGGAAGATTTTTTCATTTTTCTCATTTATATTCAAATTATCTTGATATTTTATGAAAATCTATATGTGAAGAATTTCGCCGTAGCCTGATCTGAAAAGGTTTACAAATGTCGAATAATGCATATATATATATCTAAAATATTGGAACATAAGAAAGAAAATTTCTCGTCGAAAATTTCTGACGCAGGATCTTTTTGAACTTTATATTTTTTCTTTTTCTCGTAACGATATTGAAATTCATGAATTTTTCTTTTTCATCCATGCAGGGTACGAGGTGGTGTATGAAAGGCACCCCATTATTCCCCCTATGTGTTGTGACGTTTAACGGTACCAGATACAACGGTGGAGGTCAGCTTTTGTCATCATTGACGGTTCGGCGGTTGACGGGAATTTAATTTTACGTTTTTAGTCTCTCGATACAAGATTAACGACCCTCGCTTGTCACCTGCGATTAACCATTTGTTATCATGGACAGCGGTGAGATAAACAATTCTTTGATTCTTTAATTCTCTCGATCATCATACTCCCCCTTAAAAACACACAGAAATATAACACCAAAATGATTCATCCTCCGAATCAGTTGCAACAATTTTGAATAAAAAAGAAAAATCATAAAATTGCTAATTTCAGACCGGGCAGTTCGTGATTAGGATGATGTGAGGCCGATTTATCATATGGGACCCCAAAAAACAAAGTAGATCTTTTTATTTCATTCGAAATTAGGCGGAAAATACAAGGAAGTTAACTTGTATAATAATATGTAAAAATATGTCTCATTTTGAATTGTCTGAATTTCACCCACCCATGTATTTCGATATGAGGAAAAAGAAATGGTTAAATTTGAATTAATAGATCGCTGTCAATCCACCGTCGTTACGCAACAAAAAATTCGAAGGGAGTTAAACTAGGGTGCCAAAGGGCAAATGGGAATTGAAAAAAATGGGTAAAATTCTCGCCTGGGCTTTTAGTGCGCTTGTATACTAGGTATATGGGGGCGGATTTTATACCGAATACTAGGACTAACGGGTAATGTAGTACAACCACTAAGAAAGCGAAAAAGATCGACGGCCTAGGATCGAAAAAAATTTCAACGATAGAAACACACGTGAAGAATTACCTACATCAATTCCTCAACGTCCCAACGCAACGTCGGGCAGGCTTGCGACGAAAATTTTAAATCTTTTTCGCCATCAAAATCTAGCACAAAACTTCTTCTGATTCCAAAGCTAAGCTCATTTACTGAATTTGGACCAAATCGTTGAAAATTACCTCTCAAAAAAACACTTCAATTATATTTTTGGCAATCACTCGTTAAAGACAGCATTGGGATCAAATTCAATGAAACTAATAACAGCTTAGTGGATACCAATCAGCATTTGGCAATTATCATTTGATTTATGGTAGCTGCTGTTAGAGAATTGTGAAATTGGCCGTAAGCTTGAGTCTTGTCAGTATAAGGTACCCGATCGTTACAACTGGGCAAAAAATAGAGCAGTAAAATTTACAAATTCTATGATTATTATTTTTAGTTGTATTATTGTACTTGGCATGATACCAATACATTACTCCTAAGAATGAGCTCACCTTCGTAGAACCAAATACACGTTTAACGGATCGTAGACTCGATTCGCACAAATGTGATTGAATTTTGTCAACCAATTCAAAGGCAAAATTTATGAAATCGACTATCGTTTATGATTATTTAATACCAGAAGAGGAAAAAGTTCAATTGGATGATTCGTTACAGTTTATTTTCCACTTCCCTGCTCTAGGGGACATATAGCAAATTCTGGTGCAAATGAATTCGAGCTTTTTTATTTGGGAAAATGAAACGTTTAAAGTTGCATCAACTTTTTCACTGCGCCACCGCACCGTGGTGCGGTCGTTCTTCTCAAAAAGTATGAAAGCTATACGGCGAAAAATAAAATGTTGGGAAAAACAGTGGCTTAATATCGTGCAGATTGGCGATATAGACGGTCTAAGCTCTCGGAGAAAGTTTTCTCTCCATTATTTTCCACCCTGGTACCTATATACAGTCGCAAGAGAGTCTACCAAATGTTGGCAAAAGTCGGTTTCCTCGAACGGCTGTATACTGCTGCAGATTTATGCTGGAGGAAGATATGGATGAGTGAAGGGACTCCCACGACCAAGAGGAACCCGAAAATCACGAAAGAGGGAAAGACCAGGAAGAGGAGGAAGCAGGGAACGAGGGAGAGCCAAGGTATGATAACAGGTTGCGATGGTTAGCAGGCAGCACCAGTCAAGCAAGGAGCCTGGAGCGGCTGCCCACCGTGATTGATGGCTAATTTATAACCCTCCCCATCTCAAACTCCCAACAAGCACCCTCATAACATTCCCTCCAGCGTGAATGATACCCCTGTACCAGGTGCTTACCATTTACACGTAGATTTACAAGCCCAGGATCCGCAGCATCAGGGAATGCTTTTAGGATCCGTCTAAACGGATCATCCGGGATAGTTTAGACCTCAAATTCCATGGTCCGAGTCCATAGACTCGGATAAGAAACAATTCAGACAATACAAACTTGTTATACACCTTGATAGTTCTTTTGATATTTTATAGAGCTCAGAAATACGATTTGAATCCAGAAAACAGTTCTGTGAACAAATCGCCGAAAATATCGGCGCTTTTCACTGCAGCAGTTAATTATTTTCGTTCCATCAGAAACTTACGGTTATGCCTGTTGAAAAATTGATCAGTAAACCCTTCGAATCTATCCGAACTCTCCAGTGATGTAGAGTTTTACGAAATCCTACTCGGGCTGCTAACTGGTTGTAAAAACTAACGGTAGCTCGTAAATCCGTAAAAAAAACTATCCTTGGTATATTGTAAGCTACTATAAAAACTGTCGTGGAAGTTAGTGGCTTCTTGCAAACCTCAACTTCCATGCAATCCATACAAACATTTTAAACCTCGAGCGTACAGTGTGCCAGTGTTTTTATAAGACAAAGTTTCGACTAGTCGATCGGTGGGATCGGTACCACAGTTGTTCGTCTTACAATTCTACATTCGAGTGTCCCTTGACGACTGTCAAATACCCCTTGAAAGACATAGTTTCAAATGATAACTGAAGAAGTTTTTTCCAGTTCGACAATTGTGTTATCAAAAATATCGATCGATCTTATGAAACCAGCCAAGGGGAGAGATTTTTCAATTTCCTATGTCTGTGATGAGGGAAAATTTGGCTTCTAATAGAGAAGATCATAATCAGGGTTGGGAGACCTAGTCCAGAAATTCTGCGTCAGTTTTCAACCCTTCCAATGATATTTCACGTCATGTTTTGCTCATTTTTGTATGCAAATTCTCACGTACGATTCTGCTCGTTAGCTCGTTAGATCAGCAAACCGTGATCGTCACATGAAGCTGACATCTGTCTCACCCCAATACGATACGATGTACAGGAATTATTGACTTTTCCCCAAATGACCAGACCATGATACCCATGAACACTTCAAAGTCCGATCAGGTCAAAACTTACCGTATATTCACGCGTATTTGCTGACCAAGGTAGATGGCTATGGGCACAGAGGATGGATTCAATATCAAACGAGAATTTCACTAAATTTGAAATTTCTTCCTTTTAGAAAAAACCTCCACACTGCAACTGCCGGGATAACCGAGGACACGGCATACGTATCATGAAAAGCACTTGTCTCGAATTTCTCTGACGTTCATTCAATGAACTTAAATTTTCTATCAGAGTATCCGAGACTTGGTTTTTTTTTTTGAATAATTTGGAAAATTTTAAACCGCAGTTATCGCTGGATCGGTATTATGACGAATGATACCTACTCTGCAAGGCTGACAGAAATCTGTCGCGGTTTGAAACACTTTTTGAACTCGAACGCATGGGGTACACCTCACAGTGAATTAGGTCTCGCAGCTTTGACGATTTCGAGTGAAAATAAATCCTCTTTTAAATTAGGCAGTTTCTATTTAAGCCCAAGACCCGCAAGGAGCCAGATGCACGATAAAGACCCGATTCTTACTGCGGTTCCTTTCGTTCGTTAGCCAGCCCGTGAGCCGAACGGCCGACTCGACGCGACACACTAACGAAAATAACCACGAGAGACGGGTAGCTAAATATACTGGAGTTTAGCTGCCGACTTGTGTTAGATTCAAGCTTGGTACGAACCGCAGAGTCGCCACTGTACCTCGTTCTCCAAAATCCTGTCTACCTCGTCCTGCAGCAAAGAGACATGTGGCCTTCGCCTCATTTCAATGTCTTTTAGGAGAATCGAGAAGAGATTGAGGGAAAAAAATGGTGAAAAGGTGGTGAGATTTTTGTGAATTTTTTTTTTTTTTGCTCATCCGAAATTTTGAAGACCGGTTATATTTGCGTCACTTTGAGACGGTGAGCCTGGCATAGAAAAGCTTTGTCGGCTAGAAGACTATATGATCTCCTGGTCAGACCACCGGCTGAATTGTAAATATTTATAGACCAGAGGGACAGAGGTTGTGAATAAAGCTTCGGTGTACGAAAGCCGACAACGTGAAGAAGAGGCTGTTCGTTGTCCCGTTCTTACCACCGATCGTTCGTCGACCTAACGAACTATAAAAATCCTAGATAAACCCGTATGGTGAGGATTTAGGGGAAGAGGAGCTTATGGAACGGCAGTAAGTGCCAATTACACTCTTGACGGACAAAAATAAACACCAAAATCTCGAGATTTATTATCTGTTTGTTCTATCATGGCTCAATTTTACGAACGACACTAAAAGATCTTCTCATCGTTGCGGAATCAACTTTTCAATAAATTATACGGTTTTCATATAATCGCCCCATTAATAAGTTATTTCGTGCACCAGATTTCCGGGTTCAACGATTCCAAAATATATTTGCATTTGAAATACTTCAAGGATTTCGATTAATGATCCTAAATGATTTCGGATGATTTCAGAGTTTTGAAAATACTTCAAGGATTTCGAATCGTTTATATTTCACAGATTTTAACTAATCTCGAAATTCTCGTTACGTTTCAAAGGGCTGGTTCGTGAGTTTGCATATAGTTGATTGACAATCTTCAATATTTTCAAGTAGTAGGTAGTAAGTATTTATTTTAAAAATCAATCTTCCGAAATTTCAGGTTTCAGTTTTGGTGTTATAAATGAGAAAAACGGTACGTCGTGATGATTGGAGAGTGGTAAATATTTTTTTCTTTTCTTCTTTTGTAGTATTTACGTGCGTGATACGTATATATGCGTCGATCTTTAAACGTAGGGCCTTTAAATCCTGGGCTTTGATCTCTGGTACGAAGCTTAACTTTCGAGTTTTCTTTGCGTTTAGATCAGTGCAAAGAACCTGTCGAAATCCGTAGCTAAATTTTGCCAGCCAGACTTTGTCAGCCATGAATGCGTGAAAAACGCGAGAGACGCCAAATTTCTGAAAGCAAAGCAAACAGTTATTCAGATTCTAACGAAACCAGTTCAGTTTCGTTGAATGACTTTTGCTCAAAAATAATTCAAACTGCTCAAAGATCGTAAATGCAGAAATAAATTACCAATATTTGCAAATGGTGTTAATCATTCTTTTGCGAATTGATTTGTGGAATTTGATAAAACTGTTTGAAATAGGATAACTCGATTCGAGATAGTAGACAGAGCTTCTCCGCGGAACAAAATCTTCCTTTAACATTTGAAAATTTTGACAAATTCCTTTCGAATCGTAGAAAATATATGGGAGATAAGAAAATTGGATAAAGGCAGTATCGTTTCCCGAAGTCCCTATTCTCGGTAAAGATAGCTTAGCCTTTACAATCCCCCTGTCAAACGAGGTGTCCCTCATAACTTGACGGTATACCGTAAAATTGTATCGAAATTATTACGGCGCAAGGAACTGGTGAAATAAAAATTTCAATTTCGTTCGTTCGATTCTTACGCGTTCTCGATACCTTCCCTCCGTTTAGTTAAAAAAAAAAAAAAATATATATATATATATATATATATATATATATATATATATATATAATATAACGAAAGGATGAAAAGGTTAAAAGATCGTTGTTAACTTTACGCGATAACTTCGTAAAGCTTTGGGATTCCCCTTTAATATTTCGTCCCTAAATCGTTCATATACGTATTTATTCACCCATATATATATATATATATACATAAAAAATAAATATGAAACTGTGTATGTGATGACGTAGGACAAAGATATCAAGACGAATTATCGATCGTCCTATAAATTAATAAATAAAAAGTAAATTAAAGGTTCAAAAATTGTGTCTAATGATTTTCTCACGATTTTAATTACACTGAGAGAATTTTATAGTTAATACTACTATCGCATTATTGTAAAAACACACTATCACCCGATTGTAAAAGCCGAAGTAATAGCGATGATTGAATTCAACACCCTGATGATAATATTTACCATCTGGATAAAAAAATTCACGATTTGTATAAAAAAATTAACCACTCAGATGGTAATGGTGACCATCTCTTATGTTATTATGAACCATACAATGCAATTCCATAATCTACAATTCTAATATCGTACACGCAATCATAAAATTCTCTCAGTGTAGGTATGAGGGGCCGTTCATAAATTACGTAACGCACTTTAGTAATTTATGGACGGCCCCTGAGCAATAATTTCGATGTCGCGATTTGATGCGTTTGCTGAAGTTATGATAGACGGAAATAATGATGAAGACAACGAAGTACTACTTGTCGAAACATTCAGGGGATGCAAAAAAATAAAAATAAATAAATAATACGTTTACGATTATTGTTACGGTTATCTATAAGGGGAAATCGACCATAGATCGAAAATAACCAATGGAAATTGTCTTATATATAAAAAGAAACTGATACAATACTAATTTGTATAGAAGCGATGAAAGTATATGGAATCCACTAGACCAGAGTGGATAGGAAGTAAAAAAGTAAGAATTAATCGCGAAATGTCACAAATCGTGTTTCATTAAAATAGGAAAATTCAAAGGCTTTGTAGTGGTAACGTAGAATTGAGATAGGAACCTGAGATTTTGGATACATTTTTTTGTATATGAAGGATTCTTTCTAAAGTGGGCCACCCATTTTCGTCGTGGTCTCGAATTAATTTGATTATTTCCTCCAATGATTACCCTACTTTTCAAGAGTTTTGCTGAATTTTTGCAGATTTTTAGCACTGAGATATACGAAATATCAGGATAATCTGTTTATTTTACGTACTTATAAATTACTGATAATGAAAGAAAAATCAAAATACATGAAAGTTATGTTTTTTCATCAGCTTTCCAGTAAAAATATTTTCAATTTTTATAGAATGACAGTTAGGGCCAAAAATGCCAAAAAACCCAGAAAAAAAGCGAAAAAAGGTGGTTTTAAGTTTTCGGGCCGCTTTGATTTGGATGAAAAAATTCGAGAAAGACTCTCTCATTACTCAGAGTTTACTGTGTAAATTTTATTATGGGACCGCCACTCCTTCCTAAGAAGAAGACATCCGAAGATAGCCCAATGATTGTTTTTGTTCGTATGACAACTTGGACCGCGTTAGGAAGGATGGTGGTCCCATAATAAGATTTACACAGTAAACTCTGAGCAACGAGAGAGTCTTTCTCGAATTTTTTCATCAAAATCAAAGCGGCCCGAAAACTTGAAACCACCTTTTTTCGCATTTTTTCTGGGTTTTTTGGCATTTTTAGCCCTAACTGTCATTCTATTAAAATTGAAAATATTTTTACTGGAAAGCTGATGAAAAAACATAACTTTCATGTATTTTGATTTTTCTTTCATTATCAGTAATTTATAAATACGTAAAATAAATAGATTATCCAGATATTTCATATATCTACGCTGCTGCCAGTGCTAAAAATCTGCAAAAAATCAGCAAAACTCCTGAAAAGGAGGGTAATCCTTGGAGGAAGTAACGAAATTAATTCGAGACCACGACGAAAATGGGTGGCCCACTTGAGAAAGAATCCTTCATATACCTATTTGACTATTGAAATTTGAAAATGATCAAATTAAGAATGTTCTCGACTAAAATCTAGATGAAGAATAGAATAGGTTCGTATTTTCCCTCTGAGATCGGGGTACCATGAGAATCTTTGAACCCTAAAAGAAAAATTCGAGAGGCGTAGTAAATTGAAATAACTAAATAAATAACTGAGAAAGAAATAAAAAAAGAAAAAAAAAAAAAAAAAGGGAAAAATTACCCGTGTTTCCATAACGTTGGATGATTTGAGTAAATATTTGAGATGTTTTCGTATCGTAGTAGTATATATATTTTTCTCGGTATACAACTGCAACGAGTTGTGATTTTATTTGTTCATCTCGCGTTTACACAGAGTGAAAAAAAAATATAAAGAAAAAAAAGATTCTTATTGCTTTGATTCCGTTCTAGATAATCGAAATCTCTAATCAAAATACGAAGTCGTGTTCGTAACTACGCTTTTGTAATTAACTAATTAACTACAGTAGCGTAAGTATAGCGTTTGTGTAAACCCTCTCATCCACTTTAGGCCGAGAGTCTATTAACGAAAAACAATTTAAACTTGTTATTTCATTGATAATTTAAATCTCAAGGGTCCACCTATACCTTTGACTTAATGACAACGCTTTGCGGCTTGCTTGCTCGCTCTTTTTTTTTTTTCAAAAGAAATTAAAAATTCTAATACACCTGCCGGTCTGTTTTATATACCATCCGACTCCCCCTTCGCACAACACGCGTCGGAATAACTTTTCATTGTAATGAAGAAGCTGGGAAAATTAACCCCATGAATAATCATGAGTCCGGGCAGATAATATCATTCAATTATTATCTGTTGACATACGTTATATATCATCACGAATCTATTATATAATCAAAAGCATGATACTAGTCGTTTTTCATATTATATTTACTACACCCTCTTCCTTTTTTCACTTTTAACAATTAATTTTCATATCATCAATCGACTTAGATATTTTATTAAGAATTTCTAATGAAAATCTGTCAGTGAATAATCGAGGTCTTCATTTTACATTATATTAGGCTTTATGCACCTCTATCAACAACCGGAATATAAATTGCAATATCGATCACAACTGTGAAAGATTTTTTCCTAATTTTCGGGTTCCTATCATCTGGGTCCCCTCCTTCATCCGCAAATCGATTTGATATCAAACAAAATCCATTTTTCCGTTTCAATGTATCGCTATCATTATCTCCAATTTTTACACCAGATCCTCATCTCTTGACGCTAATATATCTGTAAGATTAAGGAGACAGAGCAATTCGCGAACAGATATATTATACTAGCTACATGCGATCTGTGTGTGTGTGTACATGGAATGTTCTAAAATGAGTAGAATCGAGCCGAATGAAGCGATTGCGAAGAGTTAGAGGATGTCTCACAGGTGATTAACATACCACCACGTGGTTATCATCATAGCACGTGTAATTTAGACGTGCTAATGTATACGAAAGAGGATAGAGGGGAACTGAAGTCGCAGCCATTTGCGGATTAATTAAAATGTCCGACCTAACAAAGCCCCGTTTTCCCCTGCACCTAGAGACGTGCGAGTAACATTTCAGATATAAGCAAAAAAAAAAAAAAGGGAAAGAAAAAAATCTGCATCTATGTAACCGCACACGAGATTACGATTAATTTATAGTGATTAAACTTGTCCATTTCTAGTGAATAACAATGACAAATTTTGAACATTTCAAAAATCAAGATCGTTCAATTTTTTTGGGGGGCTTTTGGATGCGTTTGAAGTGAAGTGACTGAAAATTTTCATTCTCTCCGTTCAACTGGCTCAGTTTTATCATATCTGTTGATTATTTCTAATTTGACTAATTCATACATTCATTTAATACGAGTGTTTTATAAAACGAGTTTTCAATTAACATACATAGCAGAGAAAAGGGCAACGGACTTAAGGATCATTCTGAAAGAGATGTAAAAGGTGCGTCATATGGCCGTGGTGTATAGGTGCAGCGAAAGGCTATGAAGGAGGTTTTGAAAAAGGAAGTGAACAAGGTTTGAAAAAGGTAGGTATAAAAAAAAAAAGAAAAGAAAAGAAAAGATAAAAATAAAAAAAAACCGAGAGAAACCCACGAGGTGCAGATCCGGAGGTTTTTCCTGGATTTAGAAGATAAATGCTCGTCAAGCGATGCAAGTGAAATATTTGTTCAGTCCGTGCTCTCGTCTGTCTGCTAGGCTGTCAGACGCGGGCAATGCCATTCCACTTCGAGGCTTTGCTTGTAGAGAAAGACAGACCGCGGACAGACGGACCTATCCGAGATGGTGAGATAAAGGATTGAACAGAGAGCAGAGAACAGAAGAGGCTGAAAAGACCCTGTGCAACGTACCGTCAAACAGGCGTTCTGATCTTGCTAAAAATTATCATAAAATCAACCGCTTCGTACCCCTTACGCGATTTTACCTTAAAGAATAAGAAATCCCTTAAAATCTGTTTATATTCGTCTATTCGTAGCTCGAAGGAATTCTTCAATCTTGAAATCAGACAAATGTCACAAACCTTGTCGATATTATTCACAGTTTTAATAAACTTCTGAATGATAAAAATATATCTGCACCCTTAGAAAATGTGACGAGGTTTTGAAACGATAGAAACTTTACGATTTAAGGTCCTTTTTAAGGTGCATTTATATCATATAAGCAAGTAAAAAGATATCCCGTGCAGATTAATTCAAAGCCAAATCTTCTATCTGGTAGCAGGTGTAATGGTACCAAGATACTTTGTGCTGGTCACGTTTTATTGCAAGTACCTACAGTACCGAGCTTGCAATTGTCATAGAAATTCCTGTGAGACATAGCTGGGTGTGTATATGTATGCATGTATGTATGTATGTATGTATGCATGTCGCGGCATATCGTATCTCTACATCTATTATAGTAAATGTGAGTTGCTGCAGTATAGAATTTCGATCCTTTCTGTTTTAGTGCGTCTTTTCCTCAATTCCAGTTTTTACTGTGCTGCACCCGCTGCGGTTGTCAGTTGTTTATCTAACCATTGGCACGATCGTTGTTCTTTTGCATCTTATTATGGTTTCATGCCACGTACCAAACCAGATTGCAATAAAAAAAAAGAAAAAAAAGAAAAGAAATGAAAAGAAACTTTTACGAGTGATCAGGGCATCAGGTGCAACGCCATCTTCTTCTATCTAGGAACCTTCTTTCCTATTCTAACAATAAAACACCAACTTATTTTATCTTCTTCGATTCATTCCGAAAGTAAAGACCTGGAAGTTATACTTTTTCTACAACCCGATATTCAACGTCCTAAATTCTGCTCCAGTCCTTCAAACGATTTACTTCGAACTTGCATAATTTTATTCTTTGACTATAAAACTTGGAACAATATTCGCAGTAACAGTTCAAAAAATTCATAATAACAATAGAATAAAATAAAATATGGGTTTCAGGCTGAATAGTAAAGAAAAAAAATGTCAAACAACTTAATATTTATATTCTGAAGATAATATTATTCTATTGACTCTGCAGTTTCTTCGTGAGTGAAAAAAGTTTCGACGAACGATGCGACCTGTACCCTGTGACAACCACTTTTTCTTCTACTAGACTCAATCTATGTAAGTCGAATTCCATAAAATGTAAAATAATTTTTTTTTTGCATTTGTGTCCACCTCTGCAGTTACCATGAATATTAATATTAAGAGCTCAAACTTTCAGAGAATTTTTTTTTCGTCATCCTGAATAATATTTTCATGGTAACTGAGGAAAAAAAAATAGTCTTTTTTTTTTGGCCTACCCTAATATACAGGGTGTAAATCTTAACTCTGTACATACTTATAGGGTGTGTAGGGGGTGCCAATACAAGCATTTTGAGGTATGACACCCTAGGTCGGAAACTCATCCTAACGGCTGTGGAGGGTTTCGAAGGTTCTAGTACCGCGCGCTTTTCGTAGTGTAATGAATAAGATGTAATTATTTTTGACCCAACATTTTATTCAGCCGTAGACAACAGTACAAATGATCTTGTGTGGAATCAACAAAACGATAAACTTGGCAATAAAAAAATAACAAAACAATTTCCAGTGCTTACAAACAGATTTTGAAAAAGTTATGGAAAACTATTGGGGTTTGGCACACTTGGGCTTTTCGTTTTCCATAACTTTTTCAAATTCTGTTTAAAAGCACCGGAAATTGTTTCGTTGTTTTTTCATTTCTAAGTTTATCGTTTTGTTCATTTCACGCAAGAACATTTGTACTGTTGTCTACGGCTGAATAAAATCTTGGGTCGAAAGTGAACACATCTGATTCATTAAACTACGATCAAGCGTGCACGGTACCATATCCTTCAAAGCCCTCCACAGTGGTTAGGATGAGTTTCCGACCATGGGTGCCATACCTCAAAATGCTTGTATTGGCACCCCCTACACACCCTATAAGTATGTACAGAGTTAAGATTTACACCCTGTATATCCGCATCCCTTCAAAGCTTGCAGTTCAAAATACAACGAAAATGTATAAATTTTACCGAATTTCGGGGCTACACTGCTCAAAATTTTTTTGAAACCATGAAAAATGGTGAGACTTTAATTGATCCCCCTATTTGGAGGATCCGAGGATTTAAACACTTTTGCAGACACCGCATGCCCGGAAAACCATTCGGGGAGCAGAGTTCGCATAGGTCCAGGACCCGAGCGTTGATGTAGCAAAATTATGGTCGCCGGCGTTAGAACACTAGTTAGAGGAACTCGTCGCAAAACGGGTTAAACAGCTGCCTGAGGAATCCACCACGAGCAATGTAGAGTTTGAAATCCTCTCCGTCGTCTCCTCTCCCAAAGTCCCATACTCCCATTTCCGCGTCATGAGTGACACCGCACAGCCACACATACGTTACGTCACGTTACGCCAGGAGTCTAGCACTAATTAATCATTTTGATTGCCTGTCCCTCGACCGCCCGACTTTTGGCGGTTCTCAACTCGACACATGCGTATATTTCGAGCTTCTAAGACCCAGAGGCCAAATCGTGATAGAGTTATTGCAACAAACCGCAAAATGGTGAAAATCAAACTTCTCAGAGTTGCAAATATCAGTTCTGCATGCAAAATCCATTTGGCTTAAGTTTTAATACTTTTAATCAAATTTCAGCACATTTTGGGGATTTCAACAACAGACACTCACTGCCTATGTATAGATTTTGTTGATTTTACCCTAATGTTAGATACAACCAATTATTATCAAATTATTGGTAGTGAGATGGAATTTTCACATAGCAACCATTCGAGTAACAGAGTTGCAGCAAGAAACGTCTGATATTCCGAATAAAATAGATATTTCAGTGAACCGGTAGAAGTCGGGTTGAAGAGATTATTGAAAGCGTAAATATGATTCAATTGATTTAAAGGGACATTGGAAATCTTTTTATGAATAGCAAAACGTAAAAGTTAAGCTATGTGCGAAATTCAGTTGATTTTTATCGATATTTTTTATACTATTTCATTTCATTTGATATTTACGATTTCCGAACCTGTTGATGTGACTTGTAAATCGTTTCGTGGGCGTGGAATAAGACGGGGAAAAATTTTCAGTTATTAATGTATAGAAAAATATTTGTTAAAATTGAGCCAACGATAATATTTATCGTTGACAGAAAATTTTCAACATCGTAATCGATCAAATGGAATCTCGTATAGGTATAGAAAGTGCATAAATTACGCTCGGATAAACACTTATTGTCACCAATTTGATATGCGATTAACGAAATTTTGAATTCTATGAGAACTCCTGCAGATGCTCTTCACGTACGCAACCATCTACACATCCTGCTATTCCCCACAAACCGAGGAAACAATATTGCGAAATTTTGACCCTAATGGAATACGTGTCGTTCCAGTCATCATTCACTCCGGAGAAGGTGAACAATGAATATCCAGCTTCCCAGACCTTTGAAAACGGGGTAAAACCGTATTATATCAAAGTGTGTAGCCATCTGCCACTAGTTAAACGTTTTTTTGTTTCCGAAGAAAATAATATTCCCAGTTAGTTTCAACTTCATCTATTAATTCAAATGATTTCACATAATATAAGGATCACGTATCTAAAGAATTGTTTGTTTCCAATGATCGCTGAGACTCTATCCAGATCGGAAAATGAAAATTCAACACATCGCACTGATCGTGAACTGTAATAATGTTTCAAAGTTATGGTCTCAATAGTTTGAAACTTCTCAGAGAACTTGTAGAATAGTTGATCAAGTAACGATATGTCGACGAGTGTTAATTAGTTTTCCCTGATCCAATTGTCTAATTGAGATTTGAAGTTTACTAGTTGTATTCTCTTAACTTGATCAATTTTATTGAGGGCATGATTGTCCGAGAACAAAGTCTCGAACAAGTATAAAGAGGGCGCGAAACTCTGACGAGCAATTTATCAGTAAGCTCTTGCTTGACTTTTTTATTCGGCTGTCGTTTCAACCCCATTCTAACTCTTCGTTTCGTACACATTTCTTATGTGTGTGTGTGTGTGTGTGTTTTTTTTTTTCTTTTTCTTCCTTTTTTTGTTTGAAGCTCGAAAAAACGCTAACAGATGAATATAGAGTTTAGTTTTTGTCGCAATCGAATCGATTTGAATATTAGCAAATGCTGGGGACGCAACTTTTTCGAAAAAAGAAAACCAGCGAAAAGTATGGCATCGACTAGCGATAAGTAAAGA
Source organism: Tenthredo mesomela (assembly GCA_943736025.1). Lineage (NCBI taxonomy): Eukaryota > Metazoa > Arthropoda > Insecta > Hymenoptera > Tenthredinidae > Tenthredo > Tenthredo mesomela. Next base: position 21,777,263 of record OX031016.1, on the reverse strand, counting down.
GAAAAAAAAACTCCCCTTTCAATGAAGGAAGTATGAATAGACAGATTTTATTTCCATATGAAATAAACTACCAGATATAATGTTGAAAAAATTTGCAATTTTAACGCCGTTATTTTCGTCTCTGTATATTCACTGTTTCGGAAATATTGTGATCGTAGGAAAAGGGTTGATCAATAACGCGAAGGCTCACCCCTAAAGATCGAGCAAACAGACTGTGCGGAAGTTGACCAGATATGAAAATAAACAAAGTTCATTGTTGTTATTGAAAAGTGGAAATTTTAACATAACAAAAATTTCGGGTGGAAAACCAGAATCCGTATTCAAGTGAAACACGTCTGATGAATCGAAGGTAATTATTATTGCAAACTTCAAAATGGGCTGAAGCTTGGCTCCCTTCATATTATCTTTATTTCAATTCTTGAATATCCTTAAAGTCGAAGAAAATATCCTTTTATATGGAGGTCAACGTATAGAATTTGTCAGCTGCCTGAAAATATGTGGATTATCAGTCCTATGGATGATTCCTAAAATTTAAGCTCACCAAAAATTCACGAAACTGAACATCAAATAATTTAAATAGGAGAGAATCGACTCCTGCGCAAACTCTGCGCCTCATCCTAAAAGCTGGATACATTTTGCGTAGTGAGTTTTGCCTGTGAAACTTTCGCGTACTTGCATGTACGTGAATCCTTTTCCCTTTCTCATACAGTGTCCAGTATTTAACTAAATTCAAAAACAAACAGACGGAATGAACAAGCAGCTCCTTGTCCGGCTAGTTAGTTTCCTATGCAGTCCCACAGTGAGTACAATAGGGGTGTAAGCTGGTTATGGTAATGCTAGTAACACGTGGTGAGTTACGTTACGATGTCGAAAACTTAGTCTGGAAAATTCGTTGCGAGGGGTTCAGCACCCCTTGACACAACTATCGCGTACGGTGCTACGGTGTTACGCTGCACGCTATGCTAAATTTTCACCCGAATGAGAATTGTGCAAATCACTATTTGCAGATGAACGTTTCTTCATCTACCAGTCACAGATATAGATACTCATCTACCTACACGTAATCGATTACCACAATTTGATGAAAATGATAGTCGAAACTCTGAAGACTAGGAGATATTATATGGGTGGTCGCGTTATTTGATCATTTTCGAATTTCAATGCTTCCAGGAGCGCTCTAAATTTGAAAACTTACGTGAGGTAGATGTTGCTCATTAGAATCGTTGAAGGAGATACAAGGCTTAGAGACAACAGAATGTTTAATAATTTCTCCTTTGAGCTTATAATATCAGTTTTCCTAAAAATAACCATTTATAACTCTCATTCACGCATGCAAAGGTAGCCAGCTCATGCCAAGAGGCTTCGTCGCTGGGTCGCAAATAGAAGGTCCTCTAATATTGTATGTAGGGTAAAATATGCGAAGATGGATCACCAGGTCCCCCCCCAAAAAAGAAGAAAGGAAAAAAAATTCTAGTCTTTCCTAGCTCCGAAATATAGAACCAGCCTTTGCAATTCCTTCAAAAAAAAATCAAAAAATTCGCAATCGAAAATTTTGTTGAATAAATTGTCAGGTCTTGCCAATATTCCTAAATGACATGTTCATAGAAATTTCCAAACATTTTGAATTCACGTTAGGCGAGAACTTGGTCTCAAATGAGAAACTAGACTGAATCTGCTCAGCTCCTTGATGGTTTCAAATTTATATAGTGCGTACAACTTGATAATATTAGTCATTAACCATTTTGTATTTTGAGGAATCGTGGGTTCCAATTTTTGCAAATGGACCATATTTTCTTCCATGTGTAGCTGGAGTAAAATAAAGGCGAAAAATTCGTTTTAAAAATGTATTTCATATAATTACAGACTTGAGTCGTTAGCAAACTTGGCCTGAACCCAGACCACAAAAGGGATTCTGCTTTTGTAATCGGAGTTTTGAATTTCTGGTTGCAGGAAAGAGAATTTAAACGGTCAAGGGGTCGTTAATTCTCGTTCGGGACGAGTTTGCGTAAAAAGAAAAATTTACTGAAATTGCACATCAAAGCAGCCTGTTTGCCGATTAAACGTCGAGGGACTGTCCACAAATAGTTTTACCAAGGCACGGTGTTTGGTCACGAAATTAACACTGATTCGTTTAATTAATCTCCAGCCTCGCCTCGCCTCGCCTCGCCTCGCTACGGTCGTTAAAATCCTCAACGATGAGACTTGTGCACATGTACATACGCGTACGTACCTACACCGTAAATGTATTTGTACACCTACCCTACATGCGTCGAAAGCTCATCATTCGCTGAGGTGTATTTACTCGTACTGCAGAATTGAACTTTTAACGGACAAAATTTCCCATTTCCAAATTTCCAAATTAATTATACGTAATCTGCACCGTAATTATCTGCAATTAATTTAAAAATCGATTATTTTTGCCTAACATATTTATATAATACTGTAATTTCAATGAACGTGGGATAGACGTCTCTATAATCCCCGGGAAATAATTCGATAGAAGCCGAGGAAGAATCTAGTCTCGACATTGACCTAGATCCTGCTATTTTTAAGCGACCACGTGAGGCGGAGCAAACGTTTACTGAAAATCGTTTCCCTCGGGTGCTTCTGACGTTTAAAATGCGGAAATCATATGACATAAGCTCGAGTATGTCCCACGCGTCTCGTGCAAGCTCGCGATTCAATTTATCGTCCCTCAACATCTCGGTATAATTAAAATCAGAAAGAAGACTTTTTGATATGCTAAATGGTATTGTACCAATGTACCCAGAGCAAAAAAGATGGAAAAATCAACGAAATATGTAGCCGAAGTTGTGACGGACTGTAGTGACGTAGATCCCCCGTCGTGACGTCATTCAGGATCCAATAATACTCGCTCTCAGCATCATAGACTTTACGCTTTTAACGAAAAAAGAACGCTTTCATACTACCGTAGGGTTATTGAACTCCTGGGGAGAGATCTGCGCTCTTATTAACGTCAGTTAGGAGGATATTCAAAACCCGAAAAAGCGCATATTCGAAAAGGAGCAAAATTTTTTAACACAGAACCCGGTTTTCGATCCATACTTCATTGTGACACGTGAAGTTCAAAAAAAAAAAAAAAAAAAAAAAAATTGAACGATTTTTGTGTTTTCTCGCTTTATTCACAAACGCCATATTATTACGCCCACAATAACGTAGGTATAACAGAGTTTATCCAATATTCCGTTCGCAGAACTAAACCAGTTTGGTACTACGTAATTACTGATTACATCATCGTCTCCAATTTATTATTGAATCGTTGAATTAATTTTCAAGTAGAAAAAAAATTTGAAAATGAAATTACTCTCTACCCTATAGCGATGAAAACTGCCCGCATTATCTTATCTCTGAGAATATAATTCCGTTAGCGCAAAATAGCATCAATTTTCCTCCTCTTTCCCAAAAACCAACTTAAGACGAGCTTTATTCTTAGTCGGCAAACAGTTTAGAGAGATTTTGCACGTATACTAGGCTTAGCGGAAAAATATATAATTCGTAATTGTGAGAAATTATTAGGCGGAAAATGCCGTAGCAAAATTTCGAATTACGAGTGTAACTTTTATCTGGATGCATGAAGATCGCGCGAGACTTGGCGAGTGATAAGAAAAGCCGGTAAAAACTAAGATGACAGGATGATAAAAACAAAAAAACAAAAAAAAAAAAAAAAAAGAAGTAAAACAAAAAAAAATGGTTCGTACAGAGAAAAGTAGAACGAAGTGTAGCTGGGCAGAGTGAAGCAGCTTTCACGGTAACCTAGACAAATGCTTACAAGGCTATAACTATAACTATTTCTATCTACAAGAGCGAGTAGCGTAGCTCTAGATGTTTCTTGCAGCCTAGAGTTGCAATCCACCGTAACGTTCTGCAACGACAAACATTTGTCCAGCCAAGCTCTTGCCTTATATTGGATTAACGTTCTGTATCTACTCCTATATCGTCGGAAGGCGCGAGATTAACCATATTTATTCATATGCCATATTAGGGTGGTCCTTAATTCGATCATATTCGAATTTCAATGCTCGCATGGGTCAGAAAGTCTCCGAATATATACAAAAAATGTAGTCCAGACCCCAGGTTCCCATCCAAATTCTAAGTACTGCCCCAAAGCCTTTGAACTTTCCTCATTTATATAAAACACGATTTTTAGTACTTCGGTGTTATTTTTTACTTCCCATCGCCTTATCGCTTCGAATAATCTGAAACTCTGCACCCTTGTTACCTATGGTAGTAGGTATCCGTGAAAATTTTACAGATATTTAACGACAGAATTTTATTCGTCACAATTTTGGGACAAGAATTTTTTTTTTTTTTTTTTATGTGCTGTAGCTCCGGAAATTATATCGTTGAAAATCTGTACAATTTTCATGAAATACTTGCTACCACAGGTAAGGAGTGTACTAGGCTTGAGATTTTTCAGAGCTATATATACTGCGATAGGAAGAAAAAAAAATTTAACCGCGGAATATGTCGTAAATCATGTTTTATTCGGCAGGGAAAAATTCGAAGGCTTTTCCGAAATTTTGGCATCGAGAATAATAAAGCTCGGTCATCTATCGGATCCACTAAATATCTTTTTATGGGTACGTCGAAACGATCTAATTAATATCGAAACTGCAATTAGTTTAATGAAATTTGTCAAGATATTAACGACTCTGAAAACTAATTTTGGCCGTAGTGTGAATTCCCATCAACTAATTGAGCCGTAATTCGAATACGTAGACAATAAATATTATAGAAGCTAAGAATTTATTGTCACTAATCGAGCCCTGAATTCCAACGGAGCTTTTAAATCTAAAATTTATTACCACCGTTGATAGTCAAATCGTCGATCGACCTATTTTTTATCTTGCACTTATGTTCCACCACTGAAATTCTACCGAATGCAAGAAATGCCCTTCGTTGAACACATAATTCGAATATTGTGAATTATAAATCGAATATTTCTGCAGGAAATGCGATTTTTCCAACACGTTTCAGCACACCGAGAATGAAACAGTCACGTACTAGACCAATGAAACTTGAAACTTACCTCGGACCTGTATTCGCTTAGGGTGCAGGTGGGTGCCGATTCACCTTTCGTACTGAGCATCGAACAGTGCCCGGCAAAAGTTGACCTTATCAACCTTATCTGAGCAGTTGGCAAAAACGTCATCAACTACAATACCTTATCACAGAGCGAATCGGAGAGTAAAAGAAGAGCAGAATCTGGCTTATTGACGTTAATTAATAAAATTTCTATTTCTCTGAACTTTACACATTCAGAGGGAATGTCGTCAAATGGAATGGTTGCCATACAGAATAAATAACTTCAATCTAATCCATTACGTCAAACTCGACGAATCGTTTTGAACTCCTTACCGTGATCGATTCATCAAAAAATATGTGTGACAAGTTTTCCTCGAGGGTGCAATTCCCACCTTTACAGAGCCACGCGGAAACGTAACTTTTTAAATTCAATTAGGAATAAACGAACGAACTTACTTCAGTTTCTTCACATATCGTCATTTATTCGTTTATTTTTTTCTCTTCGAATGATGCGCTTCATTAGATATAAGAAGATGTCAAAGCGGCACTCCTATGCCTCTTGTCACTTTTTGGTCAATGAATTTGAAAAAAGAGAGGGGGATGGCTGCTCCATTCACTCTTTCAGGGGGGAATTATCCCTACCCACCTACCTACCCTTTTAATTCAACGGCTTGCCTTATGATCGTTATTTTTTTAATGAGCACGCTCAGTCGTGCTCGTCTTCACTCGATGTGAGTAGTTCTACAAACTGATTTTTGTTCCAACGGATTGACACGTAAAGGAAAATTCAATGCCTATACAAGTGAAAGTTGTGGTCTACGTTTTCTGTACAAATTATCTCCGAGTGCCCTAGCTGTGCCAAATGATACCTATATCCATCTACTTACACATAGTACTATTTATTCAGAATGCAATCAACTTTAATGTAACATGTGCATATGGTTGAAGAAAATCAGCGAGGGGTAGAATATAATAACTTTATTATAAACGTATGTTTATACATGATCTGAATATTCAACCCAAAATAACAAAAGGCTACCCCAAAATTATTCGTTTTATAAAAGGCTGCCAAAATTTGTTTCACTTTCATTTAATATTCTCAATGAATTTGAATTGCAGATCAATTCCGCAGCTCAATCAGATATTTTGCTTTTCAATTTTTAGAACCACAATCAAACCATGAGACGTGGGCATTACGGTGGTCCGTAATTCGGTCATATTAGAATTTCAATGCTCCCATGGGTCAGACCATCTCCAAATATGTGCAAAAAAATATAGTCATAACCCCAGGTTCCTATCTCAATTTTAAGTACTGCTCCAAAGCCTTTGAACTTTCCCATTCAAACAACACACGATTAAATTAATGATTAAATTAAGGACTACCCTGGTGGGCGCAGTATGATTTAGGGAATAGCTTCGTAGTCAAGAAAATGAGAATGATTTATAAAATGAACAATAAAACGGATCAATAATTCATAAGTTTAAAATACATGCAGCTGGTTTGGTCCAAGTCACGTACTGATAATATTATACGATCTAAATGCGTTCAGTGTATTTTACGCGCTACTATAAACGACACATTATTATACGACTATGTCTTATATTACGTCTATTCCGTAAATTCCTATCATTTGTTAGAATTATAATTTCCAAGAGCTGCTTTCCAAGTCCGCTTTGTCGAGTTTAAATTAAATAGCTTAATAATATAAAATGATATTTATAGCTAGAGAATTATAGGCACGCGATAGGTACTTTGCCTTATTGTACTTATACATTATTTAAAAATTCCCAAATTATACTTTAGTCATAATTTTTAATATCTTGTCACGTAATCGTGAAAATTGTATAAATTTTCACAAATGTTTCAGAGCTGTGTATTTCTTTCTTTCTTTTTTTTTTTTTTTTTTTTTGTGGCACAGTCATAGTCACGACTAGGAGAAGAAAATTGTTAATTTAGTCACGGATCTGAAAGATTGAAGATTTGCAAAATTGTCACTCGTAAGAACTCAATCTTCATCTTCCTCCTCGTCCTCTTCATCCTTGATGATTCCCAGCATCTTTGCAACGCTCTTTACATTGTTGATTACTTCTTCCTGTACGAGATTGAAGCTCATGGCCAAGAGAGCAATTCCAAATAGTAGATAGAGAGAACACAGGGCAATGCTTGTTTCCGCGTTCAGCCTGTGCTCTGGTACGAGATCACCAAAACCTAAACAAAAATGAAACGGGTCTGAAAGATATTCCGCGTAATATTCTGCTTGCCGAAAGGTATAAAAATCGATTTATTTTCAACACCCTTACCAATTGTGGTCAAAGTGATGAAGCAGAAATATGCAGAGTCGAAAAAGCTCCACCCTTCCCATCGGCTGAATAGAAAAGCACCTCCGAAAATATAGCTAACAACTAGAAAAACGCATAGCCAAATGGGAACCGGCTTTAGAGCTTGCATCGCACTATCATCCGTGCAATAATCGTAATCTATGTCAAAATCGTCTACATATATTTGCCTGTGTACTGCGAATCCCATAGGCGACATAATTCGAGGTGATGGTACCTCGCGGCGTTGATTTCGTCCTGCAAGAATAAGAATTCCATTTAATTTCGTTGCTTAAGGTCCGAGCCGTTCAATTATTGCCAATTTGGATTGTCAGGATTTAATTGAATTTCACGCCCGAGAAACGTCGAATCAAATTAAAAGGCAAATCCAAGACAATGCAAGAGCTGGTACCTAACTACAAAGAAACTGTCTGGCTCGCCGGAATCGAAATAAGATTAAACTGCTATACCTATACTTACGTCAATAAAAATGACAAGAAAAAAGTAAGAAAAATTAGGTCATTGGGTCTTATAATTAACGCGCATAAACTCAACACAATAAATTTTCTTTGTCTTAATTTTTCTTCTCATTTACAAAGTCTGAGAGAATTATATTATTAATTCTGTCATAGGCAGATTCATTTCTCGGTATAGTATAGGAAAGCAGTTTATATTAGCTCCCTAGTGACTTAATTATAAAATCAATTAATTTGAAAGCTATGCGAAGTTTAATATCGAGTTTATTTTCTTCGTTGATAAAATCCGCAATAATATCTTTAAACTATTATTATACTTATACAGATGAAAAATTATTTCAAGAATTATATTATGCCAATTTATTATGGTAACTAGATGTCGAACGGACAACAGACTTACCCCCGTAGTAACTCTGAGCTCGTCGCATTCTCATGCTTCTTTTCATTGAATCCATATCGATGTTAACAGATGATTGAGGTTCTCGGATTTCTGGAGGTGGCTGAGAAAGCTGACGTCCAAAATTCGGCGCTTCAACGGCCAGGTGATGATGTCGAGGAAGTGATCCTGTCCCACGTACTCTACTGCTTGTCCCATTCTGATCATCAACAGCTTCCGCATCGTTAACACTTCCAGGCCTCTTTGAACCAACTGAAAAGATTTTCTCTACATAAACTTGATCAACTTTAATAATTTTATTATAACATAGATATATTAGGGTGATCCTTACTTAAAGCTCGGACGTATTTTTTAGAGGGTGCAGGATATCCCTATTCAAAACACTCGTGTTTCGACTAGATTGGCGTTCAATCAATAAATATTTTATTGTAAGAGTAATAATTTTGAAAAAAATCTATAACTCGGAGATTTTCAGTGGAGATTTTTATTCGAATGCAACTACCCCTTTGAATAATAATCTCAAATAGAATTGAAAGGTAATTGGTTGATCGATCTGACCTCTGGACGGTTGACTCTTCGGTGATTCATCTTCGGGGTCCAACGCGTACTTGTTGAATAGCACTGGCATCCTATTAGCTTCGCTAGGATCGACCATTGCTCTTCTGTCCAGGGATGCGGTTCCCGTTGTTAGCCTCCCACCTGATTTATCGATAATAAAACGGAAAATATTGAGAGATAGAGAGAGAGAGAGAAAGAGAGAAAAGGACGTATACCTACCTACTCATATACAGTTATAGAATTTATCGTCATGATCGTAACATCAATTACCTTTGAACTTTGGCGTAGAAACAGGGATGTCCGAATACCTGGACATCGTCGACGGTCTCAAACTCGGAAAATCAGTGGCCAGGTCCATTCCCTCGAGATGATACCTGCGCGGGAGAAAATATTGTATTATGCAGGATGCGCCGAAGGTCAAAGAAATAAAATGAAATAACTGAAGAACCGATCGGATATAAGGAATGGATCCGACCAAAGTTCATCGAATATAAATGAAATTCAATGCTTTGTGATTTAAATTAATATCTTTATCGAATAATTTATTCTGTGTTAGCCGCGTTCACTGGTGGACCCGAAATCAACGTTTTGTGCCAAAACTGGTGAAAGGAAATAATTTCGTATTCAACATGAAGCCCAAAAAACTTAGGAACATCAAGTTTGATGCAAATCCGTTAAAAACTGACAGAGATATCCACGTTGCACATATAATGTGCCATTACCAGTTGTGGCACTTTTTCTTTTTGCACATATATGATGGATTCCACGCGGAGCGGACCACAAAAAGACCTCAATGTCCCATTCCAAAACAAACGTGATTCGATAGGAAATTTTCCGAGCTTTTCGAAAAAAAATACGAGAAAGATCTTAAAAATGACATAAGTGGATAAAAATAGAGTTTTGTGTTGGAAAACGTTTTTTCGACATTTCGAAAAATCAACGCAGCATCAATGCAGCCGTGTCCCATTCCGAAACAAACGTGATTCGATGGGAAATTTTCCGAGCTTTTCGAAAAAAAATACGAGAAAAATCCTAAAAATGACACAAGTGGATAAAAATGGAGTTTTGGATTGGAAAATGATTTTTCGACATGTTTTCTGATAGTCACGGGCAAGATCATGGGCTGAGGTGAAAAAGAGTGAAGAATACTACAAATCACCACCCCATTACTTTTTTCATATGACATACCGTTTCTAAGATATTTGCCTCCAAAGACATCAAGAGCGTAAGAAATGAAAAACTGAAACAGCTCGTACACCATAGGTAACAAAAGCTACATATGTCGTACATACATGAAAAATGCTAATTCTGAGGGTACTAAAGGTCATCCAAAAATGAGAAAAATCCGTGACATCTAGGTCTTTTTTGGTCCGCTCCGCGTGGAATTCATCATATGTGCCCTTACCAGTGAACCGGTTAATGCAAGCTGGAATCTTGGTTGAAAAATAATCATTCGTTGGTCGGAATTTGACCAGATTTTTATTTGCAATGCTTGTAAGGTTGAAATCCTGTGGTAATAATAACAATTTCAAGTCCTGACGCATTTGAGGCAGGAAATTCTGTTTTATGTTCAGTAGTGAATATAGTAGTCAAAGCGTAGTGAAGAAAAGTGATATCTCAGTAATTCTGGAGGTCGGCCAGTGATAGTGCGGGGTTTTATTACGTTTGCTCGGGAGTTGAACTGGTAGTACGTGAGTTTATACGAGGAGATATGAATGTACGTAAACCATATCATAAAGCTTTTCCCATGTTTGAATCTGTTCACGGTAAGCTAAGCCGAGTGTCAATCCCTGCGCAGAAAGTTAGTAGAAACGTGTTAGAGAAGCTTGAAAGATATAACAGAAGTTGTTTAGAGTGAAAACTTGGCGAAGCCTATAAATTTGTAGCAGAAATTAAAGCGAACAAATGAGAGATTTTATTTATTTATTTATTTATTTTTTTTTTTTTTTCATCATTTCAAACGCCGAGGTCATGCAAAAGCAATATTGCTTCGAAGGGATATGCCCGCGCAATATTGGTAACAGATAATATTAGATTAGTTTCGGAAGGTTTATCACAGGACACTGGGGATTTGGGGTTCAGGATATTTGGGGCTGGCGATCATCGACCAACTTCTGGGATGCGCTCATCGCATTGTCCGTAACGGGTCCAATTTGATTTCGAAGTAAAAGCGGAAATCGATGAATACCAAAGCTCGTCGATTGAACGAGAGAGGGAAGTGATTCTCTAGGAAATAACGCTTGACTTTTTCTTTTTTTTTTTTTTTTTTTTTCAAGGGATGGGCTTGAATATATTTTTCTATTCAAATATCCGGCCGCTTGATTTTTCATTTCCAGCTCTTCGCAATATGTATGTACATAGGTACCTACATACATACCTACTGAAAATAGAAAGAAGAGAAAATAATTTGAAAAAATCCAACCACATAGGTACCTGTACTCCATGTCCGAATACGAAGACCTTCCCATACTATCCGACAATCCAAGAGCCGAATCCGCGGATCTCTGACTAGCACGAACTGACCTTCTGAACGAAGCAGTTCTGTTTGAATATCTTCTGAACAATAAGATGAAAAAATTAGAAAATTATTCCGTACATTTGATATAAATACAATTTATAGGAACTGATGAAAGAACTGGTTCAGTGCCCTTACCCTGACTGTCGAACAGTTCCTCTGACGCTCCTAGCTCGACGTCTTCGTGGAGGTTTAGTGCAGACATAGCAGCAAACTTTCCAGTATAAAAATCTAAATGAAATTTTTACTATGTTCATTAGAATTTTATTCGAAATAACTTTACTTTGGTTAATAATTTATTGTATCAAGTTTGTATATAGATATTGTTTTTACGATTTAGAGAGAATGTTAATTAGCCGAGTGATAAAAGCGAGTTGTGAAAACGTGAAGCGAGTTTTTTTTTTTTTTTTTTTTACAAAAGCAAATTGCGTGGAAAGAAATATGGAATCAATTTGTTACAACCGAATCCACGGGTCATTTAATTTTACCAAGAATTACAAAAAATCGATGCGGAGTATAAGATTCCAAAATTGGTTTGCTGCTCAATGGATAGGAAATTGGATAGACCGGTGAAAATTAATTACATACATATCTATGTCTTAAAATATAATCTTAATTTCTTTGAAATATTTTTCATGTTTTTATTTCTCACGCAGACTTCTTTTAATTAACTATGTGCGTTTGAAATTGTTCTAAGCCGATAAAATTTCTTTATAGGATGAAATAAAAACTGAAATTAAAATACAATTTTTAGCGATAATTTATGAAACGTAATAATATGAATATCGTAGGTATACAGGTCCCGTTCAATTGGATGGCAAATGTTTCATTGATTAGTCTAATCGCGTGCTAAGCGTATATTGGAAATCAATAACACTGAGTAAATCGAATAGGCCATTCCACATGTCGCGTCTGCTTAATTGATGTTAAAATTGGCGTCATTTATAGATCAAGGTAAGAGGCAGACGATCATAGATGAACTCTCTAGAGGCCAAGTCAAGGCTTATTATTGATTCTTGGGTTGAAATTGAAACGAAATATAGAAACAGATTTTGATTCACTAATTTAATATTCCTGCAAACACTCAAAGCTTGTATCGATACTTAGGATTAATGAGAATCAGAATTTATGAGATTTTACATAAACGAACATAGCTTGTTAATAATTTTATTCACTTGATATATAATTGATTGTACCAACTTTTATTATAGCTACTTGCGAATTATTTTTTTAATTAACTTTACTAATTTTATTATAACAAAATATGTTCATAGATAAATTATGATTTGGCAAATTTCAAGGATCTTTCAAATTCTGATGATTTAGGCGACGATGCAATGTATCTAATTTTAATTCGTACCTGAAACTAGATGCCATAACATCTCCAATGCTTGACAAGCAGAATAACATCAAAGGAATTCCAAGAATAGCGTAAAAAATTGTGACAACTTTCCCATATTTGGTTCTTGGAGCGATGTGTCCGTATCCTGAAAGAAGAAAATTTTATTCGACATGTACGAATCATTGTCCCGAAAATAACGAACAATTATAAGACAAGTCAAGGACTATTGATAATATTCGCCAACGCTAATAATTTTTAGCCTTGACACAAATCGAGTTACCGAATTTGGGTATAGGTCACGAAGGTTTTTTCCACGCTACTTGCAGAGAAAATTTATTTCGTAATATATACTACAATATATTATATAAATGACTCATATCGTCATGAAAACGATACACTTTTAAAAATTCATCTCTGTCTTTTTTCTTATTCATCAAACTTGCAGAATTCCGGTTCGTTTAGGCAGCTCAGAATTGGAATTAATTCACTCAAGGTAATGATTGAGAAAAGTGATTAAAAGTTTGTGAATTTTGATTGAAAACTTTGCGCAAGATTCGATTAACATTACGCTACAAACTGGTAAGATCTAAAATTACGAAATGGTCCCTAAGTCATCGCGGTGTAATATATGTTTGGCTCGTTGAGATAGCATTGAGGACAGTCGTCAATTTCTTTATTTGGACAATTTGTTGTTCCATATTTTCACCAAAAAATTACGACTCGAACTTCGGACAAATTTAGAAACGCAAGTACCTATACCTCATGCTACTCAATCTCTGATTATTAAATCGTAAGTGTATCTCGCATTCGATTCAATCAATTCTCGACTATAGATCTGAATTTCGAATCGCATCAAATTACCTCAAATTACCAGGAGTAGATAGCTGAGATTTAGGAACTTATCTCTTGTCTCATCTTAGCAATGAATCATGTTGCGAATGAATTTGAATAAAACGAGGAAACAGTCTGCTACTGAAATTACCATATCTATCCAACCTTGTAGCCTAGTCGGTCAAGGCGGATCATCCACTAAATGGACAGTGGGCGCGGGTGAAAGTCAATCCTAATGCCAATGCCAAAGTAATTTTTTTTTTTTTTTTTTTTTATGTTTTCGATTTTTCACATGATCATTAACAATTTTCAAGGCTAGATGCAGAGTGATACGAATATACCTACAGTTCCTCGGAATTCGATTGGACACCAAAGTTTTCAATTCTTCCACCAATTCGACATCATATCATTACAATCATTTCGCGATCGTAGGGATACAGCTAATATAGGAAATTTATTCGGGGATTTTCCTGGAGACGATTAGCTCGTTTCAATTCAATTCAAATGAACGAACACCGTGTTCGATACCTATGGGCCGGAATAACAAGCAGCATTGGTACGTGTTTGAATCGTTAGGATGTATATTCGCCCGGAATACATCCGTGCACCATGTCCATCGCTGCTTACACTTTGACCAATTTGCTTTACGATTAGCTTGCTAATATATAGGGGAGAGCGGGGCAAAACGGGCAGCGGGGCAAAACGGGCACCTCGGCCAAATTTTCGAAATTAAATTCAGAAAAAAATCAAAATTCATTGGGAAACAATTTTTATTGAAAAAAAAAAAAAAATCTAAAATTTTCCAACATTTTTTTTTATTTTTCGGGGGAGCTGCCCGTTTTGCCCCGCTGCCCGTTTTGCCCCGCTCTCCCCTATTTGTAACTAGTTAATTTTGAGATCGAAATTTGCTAAACATTATTTCTTATTTCTCTGATGATGTCACCAAATCATGCATGCGGTTGTGACTCTGAGGTCTTCAAACTTTGCCGGTACCAACCGGAACAATTTAAGCAATTTCCTCTGTTCGAGTAATATCACATCATGCAACTAGAATCAGGTAAATCCCCCACTAACAGAAACTCGTGTACATTTCGCGAAACTCGGACGGTCTAAATCACTGTAGGAACCGGGAACTGAGAACTGGGAACTGGGAACTGGAAACTGGAAACTAGGAACTGGGTACCAGGAACAACCACAAAGTTTACGGAAACTATCCAAGACGCGATAAATTGAAATATTATATGAACCATATATATACATATATATATATAGAAAGAGAGAGATACGTGTACATATGTATATAATATACACATCGTACACATAGATGTTATGTACACCCGCGTAGTAACTACTCTAGTATATCTAATACAATGTACCGAGACATAGTGGCGTCCGGGTAGAGTCAGAGGGTGCTCTGGATGGCAGAGTCCTCAGGGAAATTATCACCTGGTTGTACCTAGGTGGTAACCTACCCTCCAGGAACAACGGCACTGTCGGTAGTCGAGGTCCTTCCTACTCCTGGTGAGTATCTTACCTCTATACGTACTCCCCACTTATCACATTAACTTGTGCTGCACACATATATATACAAGACCCATACGGTTTAGAAATCCTTAGAGAATTCGCTTGTCGGAATGCGGAATAAATTGAATGAAATTTTGGAAACAGAGATCACTGACCAATCGCGATACCGAGAAATTTTCATCGATTTATATAATTATATATGAATAGGAAAAAAGCACAAAAATTCATCATTTGTTTGACGATAATAGTCTTGCTATTTTTTATCATGATTGGAAAATCAGTTGAGTAGGTATTACAATTTTGTATACAGTTCAATGAAAGTTCTTTCATAGTATATTATGTAAACTCCATAGTATGATTGAGTATAGAAATGTAGCTATTTTATTTAGTGAATTTTTTTTTGCTGAATAAAGATATTGAGGGGTTGATTATTTTCATGCATAATATTTCACTTCAATTTTGCATTTATATTTTAGTATTCATTTTCTATGTGTGTATGTATGTATGTATGTATATAGGTACCTACTACGTAAATTTACTTTCACACATTCCATATCCTAAATGTACAATTTCAGCGACCTAAATTAGGGCCACGACCTCTACACGGTTGAGACAAACGCTCCCCTACATCACAACATCACAACGGTTCACATGATTGCGTTCACATGATACATATATATATATATAATATATATGTGTTATACATATATGTATGTAGGTGAATATATATAGTAGGATACACACCAAAATATAGATATTAATAAGTAAATTATTCAAATCTAGTCCTCGATTCTCGCTAGCGCCCTTACAGAACCAAATTATCTTTAACAACCTTCTACAATCTACATATTTATATATATCATCGTTTCGGAAGCATAGAGACCTACATATAGATAAAGTTATGAATCATTATCATTTTTCTAAACGCGCATTACGAAGGAACATCCGTTTTACAAAATTAGAACAATTGTTGCAGAATGAAGCTTTTCACTCTACTATAATGAGATTATAGAATTAAATTGCTTTTGCTGACGGTAGGTACTTACGTTAGCTCAGAATATTTGTATTCTATTTCACATTTGAATGATTAAACATTCGATGATTATGAAATTGTTCATGAATATCAATAAAATATAATGGCCTAAAGGTTGAACGAGCAAATGGTCACAATTTGAAACTAAGGCTACTGAAATCAGGTGAATAGGTATATTGCACACTGTATATGTATCACGGTGATCTTCAATTTGATCATTTTCGAATTTCAATGGGTCAAGATAGTCTCCAAGTATAATATACTAAAAATGTAGGCAAAATCCCGAGTTCCTATGTACATATAGGTGGGTATATGTATTATGTATACGTATATTGTTTAGGTATACGTAGGCTTAGACGTATATATATTGACGGTAAATATACGTAGGATGTTTACTTATGTATTGGGACACTTGTATATATTATATATATGGTATACGATCCAGTTTACATACACACACCTATATACAGTGTTTAATACAGTTAGCTTTGCCATTCGGTACAGCTCGTTAATAATTGATCACCGTTCTCTGGGGATTTGACTCCATTCATCGCAAGCTCACTCAAGAGTAGGACAATAACTATGTGGATAATCAAGTCACGTCTTCCCTTACAGTCTGCACGAGCCACCTTACACTTCTTTATATACCTTTGTGAATTATTTCACTGCAAAGCCCCTCAATCGCTAAGGAAATAAAACCATGAGAAAAAAAATAAATAAAAAATAGCATGTACCCAGGGGTTGTTAGAAGACATAACACTTTCCAACTTGACACTCACTTAATTCAAACCATACTTCTTTCCCAAAAAATTTCACCCTCGATATCAGGCAAGAAATTTTTGCAGGACTTTAAAAGGCACCTATGGTTCTCAATGAAACCGAACCTTTCAGCCAATTATTGTTATCAACTCTATCTTTGTTCCCTACTTTTGTTTCCGAAACTTTGTGGAAGATTAATTCTCATTTTAGATATAAAACAACGTTTCAATGGTTCGTGGATAATACGTCACAGTTGACAGAGTTTCAAACTGTACCTGCTCATGCCTATAGCTAGATATTATGAGTCTATAGAGAGGCATACGACTCCTACGTTATTCTCGACTGTTCCTCAATTACAAAGGCATTAGAACAGTGGCTGAATTTGACCTGAAACAAAGAGCTCTGTATGCCCTATTCAAACGCCACGTTGTACGGATGAGTAAGTAGCATTGCAGGGAAGTACTGCAGGGTGAACAGTACTGTGTTACTTTGAATGGCATATGAATAATCCACTATGTTAGATCGATTGATTCGATGTATTACGAAAGTATAGAAATAAATTGCTAATTTTGACGATGGCACAGATCTGGATGGCTGGAGAATCGTATAGCTGTGATTAAACGAGAACATGGATTTAGGAGGAGCAACTAATTCGTGAAAATCGGTGTTAAAGTCTGACAAAGTGCTGACCTAATTAACGAAAATTATTTCCAGCTACTAAATATATATATATATACATATATATAGATACGAATTGGCGAAATATGCGGAGGTCCAGCTGTACGCGACAAAGTCTTACTAATGAAATTTGCCCCTTCGACCGTTTTCCTCCTGCAACCCCTGCTGCGGAAGAGAGAAACCGTTCAACTTTTAACGTCCGGTCGTTATCCTGTCGATAATTGAGGTCGTTGCAAATCAGGAAACCGCTGCATTAGCCAAAAGATTAAGAATCAGACCTTAGATTGTCAATGCAATAATTAACCGAAATGATAATTGCTTTGCTCCGGGATAATTGCGGAAACAAATTTTTCTTTTCTTTTTTTTTTTTTTTTTTTGTTCAAGGGGACAAAGAAAATATTCCACATTCTACAAGGAACTCGGAATTATTAATCAAATCATGTAAAAATGTCTGATCTTTCCGAATATGGAATTCGTTTCAAGCTAGATTCTCAAAAACCGTCAAAAAAATACGTTTTTTCGAAAAAAATGTGTTTCTTCAACGTTCCCCAATTTTTTTTTTTTTCAAATTTGATATTTTTATCTGCAAGCTTGCAGTTTTTCACTGTAGGAACTGAAATTTGTTTTGGGTGCTCGAAATGGGATCAGACGGGAGTTGCATTTATGTTTATTAAATTGAGTATAAAATATATTTTTTTATTTATTCAACGAAGAATCCTCATTTTATAGTATGTAAAAAATATAGCACTTTCATAAATGTGAATAAAATGAAGATACATCGCTGAACGAAAGAAAAAAAAAATTGCATACCTAGTTTAATGAACATAAATGTAACTCCCGCCTGATCCCATTTCGAGCACCGAAAACAAATTTCAGTTCCTTCAGTTAAAAACTGCAAGCTTTCAGATAAAAATATCAAATTTGAAAAAAAATTTCGGGAACATTGAAAAAACACGTTTTTTTTTTCGAACAAACGTATTTTTCTGATGGTTTTTGAGAATCTAGCTTGAAACAAATTCCATATTCGAAAAGATCAGACATTTTCACATGAAAAACACGTTTGGTCAAATTCTCTTTTTTGCGATAGAGATGGGATAAAAATTCGAATGTAAAAGTCAATGTGCTCAAAGTTGAAAGACTAATCAACGCGTCTCTCCTGAACGGTGAGGCTTAAAGGTCTAAAACTTTGTGGATCTTTACATCTCAATATACACACTATGAGATATCAAAATTGCAGACAAATCGAAATTTTGACCCCGGATCGTTTAGAGATAATTGGTGGACCTGCCCACAAATATATATATTTTTTTTTCTTTTTTTGTAACGCATAGTTGACACTGACACGCATAGTTTCCGGTATAAGTATAGATATATAGTTGATTATATTTAATGAGAATAAAAACACAGGAAGTGAAATACTGTGCGATCACCCGACCTTTAAAGGTTAACCAAATTATCTGATTCATATTATCTAATTCTTTATAAATGTCTAATATGTAAGTACATAACATACGTGTATAAATTCTACCGTATAATCCATGTGGTATCGTTGCACGAACCTATAGAGTGTGGCGAGTGGTATAACAAAGGATATCCCGTGCCTGTAGCCTTTCATTAAAAAGTTCATTATGAAACAATGGTTGCAATAAACTTAGGCCTGTGTAATTTACTATCAAGTCTCGTAATCTTTGTGGTATTGAGGCTAAATTTAGTGTATTACAAATGTATGAAAAAAAAATATATCAGTCTGTGATGAGTTTTAACAAAGGATAAAAATGCGGAATTTTATCAGCCATATAGAAAGTATCGAGAGCTTTTTTTTTTTATGCAGAATGAACGTTTCGACGCGAATATAATCTTCGAATTCGGTCGCAAAGCCGAGAAACATTTGAAATTTCCATCACCCTCGCGAATTCGCGAGTTACAGACCTTCAACATTTCGCCTTAGGCCGAAGATCAAACGACACAGAACACCTCCAGGTCTACCTTTGAACCTTGTATCTTGAGGTGCAAATTTGACATTCAAATGCACATTCCCGAACGTTCTGACCCGAATTTCTCGAATGTTCGTCATTCTACTTCGCGTAGTTCTGACGAATTTTCTACGACGTCTCACTGGACCCGAAATTTTCACATACCGAGACGTTTAATCGATCGAACACTGTAGGCTGGTGAAAATGATCGGGAAAAAATGGCTGCATTTCTAACGGAATTTGTCTAAATCGGTTGCAATGATGATGGGATGATGTAATTGATGTTTGATCATTCCGACACTAGAACGGAAGACGAGAAATGGCGTATCGACCATTTGAATGACAATGGTGCAACGAGTGAAATGCACCTGGCAGATAGCAAAGTGCTTGACTCAAACAAAGGGACCGGATGAAGGGTGTGGGCCAGAGCAATGGCCAGGAAAGTACCAACAAAACCAATCAAACCGTAGAATTGTGCAATTCTGACAACCCGGACAGTTTCATTACGCCCCTAAAGAACGGAGAGATTTTGTCCCGATTCTGTAATGTCAATGAGAGAGGAACTTTTGTCGTTAAGCTTCAGGTAGTTACAGGCCCCACATCCATCCGTGTGCTGATGTGTTGGTATTAAATATCGAACAATCTGATACTCGAGTTCTTTTGCCGAATCTCTCTCGTCCATGCAGTAATGGATCGATCAGTAGAATACGTGTTTGGATTTCGACTAGTTTGCCAATATTCACACGTCCGTTTAATGCGGAGGTTGTTGGAGGTGACAGCGAAGGTTGTGTCGCGATTAATGCGAGATAATTAGGTCGCACATTCCCCGTACGAGCCAAGATGCAATAAATTTTACTACCCACTTATATCGCCAAATTCAGTACTCGATCTATGAACACAAGATCCGGTGAGCAACAGCCAAGGTTTGATACCGATTCTCTTTAGCTTGTGAATTTCCAATTTTTGCAACAAATAATTTCCTAAGCCTTTACACTCGTTCATAATAATTTTTATCATGATTTTTCCATCGTATTAGACGTTCCACGCCAGATCAGCGACCCCAATTTTTTTTGCCTCAGGTTTAAAGTATTGCAGAAGTACAAATACTCTTGCCAATTTTTATTACGTCCTCGAACCTAAAACGGAATATATTGGGGTGGCTGATTCGGCATGGAAATTTCCATGCATGCGTAAATACCTCCGCGAACAAGGCATATATCTGGAATCATTGTACAGTCTGGAATTCAGTTTTCAGAGAATTTTCAGCATACCTTAAACCCTGGTTGAGAGAAACAGTCGATACTCCCTAAATTCGAGCCGCGATGTCGACCCTTTCCGATCCCGCGGGTCGACATAGGCCGAAACCCAAACCGCAAGGTAATTTCTCTCGCGAATCTGCTGATCCCTCGACCCTTAAACGACGATCAAATGCGAAAATTGATGCGCAAAAAAACTATCCGTTACTTTCTACCTCGAATATTCAAAGCACCGAAATTTACGGTGATAATCTGCTCAAATATAATCAACAGAATTCGATTTGAACAATTTGTAATTCTTTTTTTTTTTTTTTTGTTTTCATCCTGTCGATTTAGCATTGTGTAAAAAATGTCCATGAATCAGTAATCCAAACTGCACCAACTAGATATAACGATGAGATAGCAAAAGATGATTTCAATGCCGTTTGGAAGAACCAACAACGGTGCAGACCGACCTCCTCCATTTCTATGGCATATAACCTCAGGAATTCCCCCAAGAGAGGGTCCTGGTCTAAACCTGGCCAATGGTATAGGCGCTTATTCACCTGGTACAGAGATTGTTTTGGAGGGACATATAAAGCGACGTTACACTCTCGCTTTCCGCCATTCGCAATCAACCGTAATCCCGTGCTTCACAGGTGTTTCGCAATATAGTGCGGTGAGTGGTGTACATTAGCCAAATCCCGTAGATTTATATACCATATAGTTCCACGAAACATTAGCTGCTTCGTTCTCCCATACGGTTTTCGAAATCCTCACTTTACGCCTTCAGTGATCGATCAGTGTCAAAACAACGAAACGAAGGAAGAATCGTACCCAGGCAGTTGTTATGACATATTTTCTATTATCTAATCCCTCGATTTCTCGTATCTCCGATTATCGATTAACCTACTGTGCAAAATCGTCCTATATGACTTCTCGTGCGTTATAAACCGCATCACCAGTTCTTCTTTGTCATTTATTCTGCCGTTACTGCATCGGATGTGGACTAGATTTAAAAAATCAAATTCTTATTTCAAAATTGTATCATTTTAAGGATAGAAAGTCGTTTCATATGACCACATTCTATCCTAGCTTGTTCACCCATCTGTCAACATCTGATAACTGGGCCAAGGCGTCGCCCACGTGTTCTTTGCTGTTGCAGATCTAGACTCGGAGATTTATACGTGGGCGGTAAACGCCCATCTGTTACGGTTCAGAGCCAGGAGATTTTACACATCGCATAATTTCTCGTATAAATATATATATATATTACATACATTTCACTGAAATTGGGCCAATGTCAATTATTATCCGTAAAATATGACAAAATTGTGAATATTTTTTCTCTCCAATTCATTCATGTCTTCTCAAAGAAACAAGCTGTCAATGCCGGTCGACGACTCCGTATATAAATTATGATAATCTCACTGCCAGACCTTGGCTTTACTCACGAATTTCACCAGACATTACATTACACATGTTTTTTTTTTTTTTTTTTTTTTTTTAATAAAAAAATTTATCGCATCTGCGTTGTGTTATATATAAGCTTCCTAAATTTTTGTCGCAATTGTTGTTTACCTTATCCGCAAAATGAAGGCCATCAAGTATCTGCATAATCTGTAAGCTAGATTTTATAGCATTTTCAGTAATAAATGGTAGTTTCTTGCATCTGGCGACGTCTAATAAAGCCCGAAACTATTAAACTGGTGAAAAACGTATTTGAAACTTTCGTTAAGTCGGAGCCATTCAATTTCGACTTTTGAAACTTGGATCTTCAACGGTGTTGTACTCAAGATTTAACAGAGCAATAAAAATATGTCCACACCATTCTGGGCAAACAACTATTTCAATTAGTTGTTATAACTGCTCGATGAATCGTAAGCCTTGTCTCGCACCGTTCACTATGCACAATGCAGCTGTATATACGTATCTATATTAGACGTGATCATTCCAGATGTATTCGCAAGTGCAGTTTTCAAGCTTGATGAATCTCTTTGTCAAACAGCCAAATAAACCAATTCACTTTACCATCAAAGTACGCTACTGTAGTAACAAATTACTTGGCAGTATACGTCGATGAATCAATTGCGGTATAATCATTGAATTTCAGAATTATTGCTATCATTGATTGAGGGAAGTGATCGACTCAGGACTTAGTTATTTTACGAATTAGATCAAAATGTGTTAATTACTAATCCACAGTAATTTATATCTGATTGATCTGTGTGAAAAAAAAGTACCTATTCGGATTAGGTGCTTTACCATACAATCCAATAAAACAACCTTTCATATCGTTGCATTGCATGTCGAGTGAACCAGGTTCCGCGTTTCGATCAATAACATATCATGAAAATTATTGTCAATTAGTTCAAACTAATTAGTGTTACAATTAAATTGGCCAACTCTAACCAGCTCTAACAGTACATCTAATGATGATGATTATCGGTAACAAATACGGGCATTTGTATACACGTCTGCGTGAAATAATTTGGCTACGTTGATTACATGAACAAAATTACAAGCATTAGAAACAGGGTCGATTCGTGGTTGACATTTGACGAATTCAAAGGCACTTCATTTTCATCATTTTTTTATCTATCCATAAAAGAATAAAAATAAAACTGATAACCAACTAGGTAGAACTACCCGTTGAAGATCTTTTATCCGATTTTTATATACTAATACCAATACTGTCGAATTCACCCGCGGCGACTTAGCTCCTGCTTCTGACATATTGTGTTGAACTCGTTTATTATTCTCATGCCAATGGATCCTAGGATAATGTAAAAAATTCTTAAAGCTATGAGCACAACTTTACTTATCTAATCTGCGACGACTTCAAAGAAGTACATTATACGCATTGATTTACGGTTCACTTTTAGGCACAACCATTCGCAAGTGGGGAACCCTATGTATGTTTTCGATCGCGGACAACGGGAATATGATTGTTGTCAAAATTCAAGTCGAAATACGCCGAGGTTTTCGTCCAGAATCGTGGATACAAACTTGAAAAATATCTGAATTCAAATTCCCTTCGAATCCCGCAAGCTCAGTGCGCGCGACGATGTCTAACCGCAATTTCATCTTTTTAGAAGAAAGATACACGGAAGATCAAGCTGAAGCAACTGATAGAGAAATTCATATTAAATCGGAAATTAATGGAGTGAAAAAAAAAGTCGAAGTTTTGGTTCGTTTGAATAACTTTAGATGAAATTTGGGTGCTTATCTTATTCAATATATCGACACAATCGGGTATAAAATGATATTACTGCGGTTCTTTATGTTAGATGCGAGAAATGACAACGATTTGTGTATACAGTTCAGTTTTCAAACGGGATGCCCTTGCCTCTGTCGTTCGAATAAGGGAGTATAAGTTATCGGCTTTTGAAGTACTGCAAGTTAAACTACCTCCTTGAAAGACTCGAGTACTTCTCGCCTGCCGATACTTTGAAGGCTAGTAGCAGTGATAACTCTCGACTGACTCATCAGAATGAGGCTTTGATAAAGATCACTGCAGGGTCCGCTCTGATTTATCTAGGATTTTTATTCCGATAGCAGTCAAATTATGCTATGAGGAAATCAAATGTGATGCTGAAATCTCCAGAATTTTTTGACCGAATTAATTTTTTTGGTGTCATCTTCAGAAGGTGAAAGATAACATATTGAAAGATAGCATACTTCTGTAAAACAACTGTATGCAAAATACAGAGCTCGAAAAATTGGGATAAAGCTTTTAGTCGTTAGACGTGGTGATTATATTAGCAAACGGATAATACGAGCTGTAGAACATTCTTGTATGGATCTAAAATAATTAATATACGTGGACTGGGGTTGGATGTGAAAATTGTGTGTAAAAAGAGAATAAAAATGTATAAAGAAATTAACTAAAAATTGGTTGACAGAACGTAAGCGCCTAGGCACAGAGATAAAATTATTATCGTGGAATATGTAACGCTAATTGACAGTTCGTTCGTGCTTATAGATAGTAATGTGGCTTTCAATTGAACAATCAGTCGGTAGCCATTTTCAGAATGCAAATAAATATTGCGATCCCGACGTTCAATTAAATCGAATTATGTAATTTGTTCTCTCGAATTTCGAATTTCTATTTATCGAACGTAATTTAACAACCCATGAAACATCTTCAAAAATGTTCGAAACTTTTCGATTGGCATGGAGCTTGAATTTCGCATTTACCTAATAAAAATCATATTTCACTATGGATGACTTCGGAAAAAAAAACTTGTGGATTTAAGAATGAATATCCATCCCTAGAATCTGTTCAATGGACTTGTTTCTACGGAAACTTCATCTTATCAGGTTCTCTTTCGTTTCTAATCCCCATTATATTTCTGACAAATGTCTGCAAGCTAACAGAATTGATTCAGTAGAATAGTAGAGAAGTTTTGTGAAGCTCGTCGCTACAGAAATCGACTAATACGTTTGTATAAAATGTCTCTCTCTACCTCAGGTGTGAAAATAAAAAAAATATGAGAACAAGAGAGTAGGTGTAAAAAAGAAAAACGAAATGTTGAAAATACCAACGCGATGTGTTAACATGCCGCTCTAGGAAAAGCTCTTCGTACCTTGGAACACTTTTTTTCACAATAGCTACACTGTAACTTTACTGTCTTCAGCTTGAAAATTGTTAAATTCGAATGGAAATGTAAAGTCGTCATGTTAATGCAAATTACTTTCGAAGTACCTATGCCTATAGTATTCCTATTTGGAATTAAATAATTACGCTCGTGTTTTACTATGCGTGTAATAATTCAATACGGATTCATAAATTCATATTTTAATAGAGGTGGACTAGAGACTCTCTCTCTACATCTCTCATCCCTTCGTCCTCTTGATCTCTTTCCACGCGTCTACATCGAGGAAATAACCAAAAAAAAATTAAAAAAAAAAAAAAAGGATCTTCATTGACACGAAGGGATGACGAGTTTTACGAAGGGCTTTCGCTTTAAATAGAATAGAAATACAATCGATTTCGTTTCACGTTGTATTTGTCGAAACAGCGTTCCCATTGTTTGAAACTAAGCGAGCGATACCTGTGTAAATATGAAGTCGATTGCCATCTGTGTAAAAATAGGTTTAAACATTTCAAACAACGAATTTAAATTGAGGAGAGATTAAACCGCAAATATTTCCTCATAATCTAAAAATTATCACCATACGCTTTGAATTATATGAAAGTGCATCGACTAAAACTGCAACTAATTCTGCCTAAAGACAGTACCGCAAGTAAAACTGGAGTTGAAAAGAGATTAGAAGAAAAAGAAAAAACTAGACTAAACTAGAGAAAAAATGAAAAAATTGAACGAAAAAGTACTCCTAATCGTCGCATCTACCTCGTACCTTAATCTGTCAAATTAGATCATAAAACTTTTCTATCCTCTACGACGCGAGCTATACCTATACTCTATCAAGGGGTGCAATACACGTTAGAGTTCGAAGTTATTTCAACTGAAATAATTTTCTCTATCCTGGTTTGATCGCGCATTAATTTAGAAGAAATTTTCTCACGAATAGTACGAGTGAAATTTCTTTCTGTAGTTCGTTTAATAAGCATATACATTAGGTTGGTTCAAAAAGACCTAATTTCTCAGATGTTGCTGCTCATTCGTGAATATGTTGTTTGTGATTTTGAAAAATTATTCCATTTTTTTTTTTTTAGCTCTATAGGACAATATTTACTTATACTGCCTCAGTGAAGTTGAAATTTCGAAATTTTGCTATTTTTGGCAATTTCAAAGTTCTCAGATCAAAGTCTTCATCTGGCTACCTCTAGGTTCTCATTCAATGAGGATGTTAGTTCAGGATGAGACTCGTACAATAATATTTAGTACTGCTTCAGAGACATTGAAGTTTTTTCACTATTTAGGGGTTTTCTTAGAGATTGGATCGCCAGGTGTTGCGCATGAGACAGTCTTTTCTTACCATTTTAAGGAAGAAGTACACGAAGTTTGCAGTCTGTGGAACCATTTTTACTACTGCCTCATGTTGCTAATTTTACTTGAAGGAAAGTCACCCTCAATAAGGCAGTAGTAAAAATGGTCCCGCAAACTGCAAACTGCTTGGATTCTTTCCTCATATTGGTAAGATGAAACTGTCTCATGAGCAGCACCTGGCGATCGAATCTCCGAAAAAACGCAAAATATTGAAACAAACTCCAATGTCTCCGAGGCAGTACTAAATATTATCGTACGAGTCTCATCTTGAACCAACATGCTCATTGAATGACAATCTCGAGGTAAGATGAGCGCTTTGATCTGAGAACTTTGAAATTTCCAAAAATGGCAAGATTTCGAAATTTCAACTTCACTGAGGCAGTAGTAAATATTGTCCAATATAGAGCTTAAAAAAATGTAATAATTTTAAAAAATCACAAATAACATATTCATGGATGAGCAGCAACATCTGAGAAATTAGGTCTTTTTTGAACCACCCTAATATAGGGTATAATTTCTTCTACATTTGAAACAGATTTTAATATATAACTACAATAGAATATTGTACAATTTCAAACAAAACAATTTATATTTGGTAAGTAACTATTTTCTAATATTTTTCTGCATACATTCGATTTGCCCCGACTCAAGTTCAATTTACCCCAGTCCTGGGGCAAACTGAACCTTTTGACTCATTCATTATAATTGTTTTTAATAATAATATTTACTTAAAATGACTAATTCTTATAATCGATTGCTGTTTATTAAAGATCAAAGCCCATCTCAAAATTATTTACGAAAGAATTGATTGTGAAAATGAATTGTTTCATCACTTTAAACTTTTCATCGTTCAATTTGCCCCGGGTTCCCCTACATACGAGGAGTCAATTGCTCAACATTGGATCCTCCTTGAAAATTAATTAAGCTTTGATCACGACGAAAGGAAATTGTCAGACGTTCATAACACTAATATGCAATATCCTAAGCGGCCCAAAAATAAATAAAACTAAAAATTTTTTCATACTAAAAGTATGAAGTATATACAGTTTTTAGTCCAGACACAGAATGATCGAAGGAAAGTGATGACTGATTTCAGCGAGTGAAATTTCCGATCTTGAAGAACATGTGCCTCGATTTTCCGATTGTATATATCTGTTGAAATTCGCAGATTTACACTTGACGAGGGTACATAGGACAGTGGGTCAGGATGTGTTGGAAAATGTTATAGGATTTCAATAAATGGCGTTTATAGACTTTCGCCTTGACGTTACATACTGACATAACACATAGAATTGAGGGTCTGATTCGGTGCGCAAATAGTTACAATAATACCGCGCGGATTAAGCGAGCTTCAAATCCCCCACAACAACGGCAAAGGAGAAAAAGTATTCAACAAAGTTATTTAGTCTGTTCACGATGGAATTTTCTTATCTTTCAGAAAAGATGAAGAATCTTTTGATCTTCATTCTGGCGGTCGCTGTGGCTGTGGCTATGGCTGTGGCTGCTGATGCTGAAAACAATAAGTGGGTGTGGGGTGGAGAAGGAAAGGCGAGCACTGGCGATAATAGAAATAGCAGGTGAGAAAAACCGCCTTATCAACCAGCAGCTATACGATGTCGAAGCTATCCTCACTTCGTTAGTTGCCTATCCTTATCTCATCCCTTAACGTGTTTGCTTTTTTTCATCCCTCTCATACTTTCACGATGTAACTTTACCGAGCTAAAGGTGAACCGTCCTGTAGTTACTTAGAGGAATCTCTCTATCGATTAGCAAAGCGAGATTCTGTCCCAAGACATAAAGACAAGTAAGGCAGCTCAAGGTCTTCCTGTAGCAGAACGGTGCTGTGATTTCACGGAAATTTCGTTAGTCAAGAAATTGGCGAAAACGGCGTGCGGCGTCGACGCAACGCGTCGATTAGACAGGAAACGGGGTGAACCAAGTTGTGCGGAACCCCAAGTATAAAATGACTCAGAAAATTGAAATGCAATTTCTTACGGCTTCTAAACTTTGAAGGGTGTCTGCTGCTCTGTGAAGTTCTACCCTTTCCAGGGCGGGGATATCTGCTCGTATCTTGAGGGTTTCGTTTATTTTCAACTCAACTCTTGAACGAGAGGTTGTGCCATATTGCATTTTCCACTAACACACGTTTTACGTCAATATGGTTTAATTTCAAATGAATACGATGCATGCGTCTTCTCTGATTATTTCTTGGATCAAAAAAAAAAAAAAAATTGAAGACAATTCACACAAGCAATAACAGACGTTAGACCTACTAATTTCCTTGAATATTTTTTAAACACAACGTAAAATAATTTTTTTACAGATATAGCGTCCATGAATATCCAGGGGATGGTCCAAATGGATACGAAGGAAATCACGACTCACAGAATCAATTCAGACCCCAATATCCAGGACCTTACGGACCCAACAGCAGACCTATCGGACCCGGTGACGGTACCCAAGTTCTTGTCGGTCCCGATGGTCCGAGTGGGATTAGGGGCAGGTATAAATTTAACCACCTGAATATCGATTTTCAACTATTTTCGTTCCAACGAAAAAATTTCCATGGAGTAAAATGCTTTGCTCATTTTTTTTTTTTTTATCATTTCTAAGGCCTTTTAGACCAGATAGTGACGGATTTGACTACAATTCAGGACCCATTGTACCAGGGGTAAACGTTGACCCTATACTGGCCGGGCCTTTACCATCATTCATAAGAAATGATCCCAGATACCAGGAATTTGACTCGTGCAAATGTAGCCGAGGACTCAACTGTCCTGGTCTAAAATTCGTGAGTATTGCCCTTCAATAGTTAAACTTTTTAATGAAATGATCTGCAACATACCTAAAGATACTCTTCGATCTTTGCATGAGATTTTCTGCATACAAAACTGGAAAATCGGTTCTTAAGATCGAGGAAAAAATCGTTTGAGATAACTCTAGCAGTAGAATTACCTAATGCAATTCTTGATTAAGGGTCTAAAATTGATTTTGCGGATATTTCAGGGCTCCTGCGCTAGGGGTAAGCAATATTGCTGTTTCAACAGCCGGAAATACAACGGTGCCAGACCTGGATATCAGCAATTCAATGGAAACTATCCCAACAGACCATACCCGGTGAGCTTACCAATTTCTGATATCGAAATTCGAAATACAGACTAGGGACCCTGACTGACTAGCTGATACTGAACAGTTTTCTACCTCATCCACTCCGTTGATAAAGAAAATGCCCTATTTTTCAACTTTGTTAAAATTCCATAAAAATCCATTTTCGGAGATGATTCTAACGAATTTGAAAAAAAAAATTGCGCTATCGATAAACAGAGCTTCTGAAATGAAAGAGGCTACCAAAATCTGTTCAAATTATATATCTAAAAATTGAGTCTGTACTCTCTAAATCTGAATCAGCGAAAACTATACTGACAAGTAGTTTTCGCTGATTCAGATTTCATTAAATGAAATCAGCATGAAGTTTGATTTCATTTCAAATGTTAAGGTTTGAAAAAGCTTCTTACGTCACAAATTTGATATTCTTTATTTAAACTCTAGTATCTAATTTGCGGATATGATTTGAATAAAAGCTAAGTAGCTTTTGTTTATTTCAATTAGTTCCTGCTTTCTCATAGTAAAAATTATTTTACAGCTTTGGTAAAGTAATATCTGTTTCTAAGCCACCCTAGTTAATTAATATTCCACATGACGGTAGAGCTGTGGTTTGAACGTGTAATTACTGTTGATCCATGCAGTAGCTGATTAAACGATGCGGTATAGCGTGCTAATGAGAGAACGAAAACTATGAAAATGAATGATTTACGAATATCTCGCTGATCGTTTGCGGTTGCAACGCAATATTTTTCTTCCTATTCCTTTGGAAATATTATTAAAAAATCTCATCTGATGCAACTTGATAAATTATTTGAAAATTTTACTTTCAGGGTGGTCTGCCGTTCAGACCTTTCAACGCCATACCTCCCGAGTACTACGAAAATGAGAATAACAATTACAACGGTGGATACAATCAGAATTATAATGGACAATATAATAACGGCTATGGAAGACCGCATAATAATTACAACAGACCATATTACGGAAATGGGGGACAGAATAACGGCGATTACGATGGGCCTTATCAAGGGCCTTACGCCCCCGACTATGCGGGTAATTACAACCCTTATAATCAGGGTGGTTTCGATTGGCAAAATCCGTACAGACGACGGCCTAATTACGACGGTTCAGACTACTATGCAAGATCAAATGGCAAAAGTAAAACCGGAAATAAAGCAACTGCGAATGACGTATCGACCAAGTCCAGCTCTACTAGTACCAAAAGTGATTAGTTTTTGATTACTACGAGACAGAAAAAACAGGCTTATTCACACTTTGAAAAATCCTTATAACATATATAAGGAGGGTAAAGCGCGTTTAATATCATCCCCCTTTTCATAATTCGAAACACACAACGCCGATTTTTATTTATTAGATAAATCAGAAATTCTCTGATCCATCTAAGAGTGTGTTTCAACGTACCAAAGTATCCTTGTTTAAATTGTTACCTGAAATTTATTATTAATATTATTAATATTATATTATATGATATATTATCAATGTGTGTATTGTAACTTATTATAATAAAATTTAAAGTTTCATAATACTTGATACAACGCGGTTATTTCAATTTCCAATTGATTGACAGTTGATAATTGTGGGAACTGTTTGGTATAGAATATAGATTAACATTTTCATATTCATATCGCATATTCATTAAGCCTCGATATCTAGTCAGGCTAAAAACGCGATTAAATTACTCTATTCACGTTTTTCAGCATTATATTAGCAGATTATTATACTGTTTCAAGTTTCAAATTCCAGTTGTTCTTTTTTCTCATTTATAAACGATAAAAATCTACTCCGATTGATTGAACTGAAGAATAAATTCAGACATCAGAAATCGTAATCTGTATACCTTTTGCCAAAAAGCTTCCTAAGAGATTGACTCATTACTATTTTTTCATTGAAATACATAGTTCAATCATTTTATCGGATATACTCTTGGAGTTTGAATCTGTCTATTGTGTTATACTAAAAAAGGAAAGAAAAAAACTCACCAATCGTCGTGATGACGATAATAGAGTAGAAGAGAGCTCCAGAAAAGGTCCATTGGACGTTGTATTTAGCCTCGTATCCATCCCACCCTTCTCGTTCCATTTTGTTCAGTAAAGCACGTTCAAAATTCTGCATAAACAGCGTAAAAATAAATTCATTACCATTAGCATTTTGATATTAGGAAATCAATCAGTCGATATGACTAACCTTCAGTTTGGCTATAACATCCAATGTCCAATTATGCTGCACCAACACATCTCTCGAGAATGTGTAATCCCACAATTCATCCGTCACGTTGCTTCGAAGCGATTGGATGCTCTGCTTAATCTAGGCAATAATTCAGACGTGTGAGGATAAGAAAAGAGAAGAAAAATCAAAAATTGAGGAAACGAACATATCCTGGTGTTCATAATATTCCACTAGTCGATATGATGATAGGTATATTAGGGTGGTGCTCATTTCGTTCATATTCGAATTTCAATGCTCCCATGGGCCAGAACGTCTCCAAATATAGTTTAAAAAAATTCAGTCAAAACCCCAGGTTCCTAAAAGCCTGGTATATGCCCCGAATGAAACAAGACGATACACGGAGAAAAATGTGCTGCTGAATCTACTGTGTGCTCAGTTGTATATGTGACAGCTACTTTTTTGCAGTAGAAATGACAAGAATAGCGGTAACATTTACTCTGCTGCAATGTATCAAATACTAGAATTGTGGTCATTTCTAGTGCAAAAAGGAGTTGTCACATATCCAACTAAGCACATAGTAAACATTTTTCTCCGTGTATGAGGCCAATTAAACGGAGATTATGTTACAGATTATTGAAATTGGAAACAATTACTATGAATTTTCATAAACTACCCTGCAGCCAGAGAAAAATACTTTCCGATTTCAATTACCGATCGATTTAAGATCCTAGAGAGGATATTATGTTTATACGTCTATGTCATGTGAAGACATGGAGTAATCAATCCATCATACGTATATGTGATTATTTTTATGAACGTGTAGTGAAGCTGCTATTTTGAAAAGCTACTTGGATCTGGCTGATGGAAAAGAACCTTAAAACAAACTTTGAACCTTACGGTTATCTCATTTTCTGCTTCCAGTGCCTCAAACGCTAATGCTCCGAGGAGACAGTAGGCAACGACAAGACTCACTAACGCCACGTGGTTAAATACACAAGTGCAAAACTTCCAGAACATGTAAAGAATCTTGACACACTTTGACGGCTCTTCGACTTCTTCCATAGTTTGCATGTCCATTCTCGATGACATTATTTTTCAAATTTATTTTTTCACCAACTCTCTTATCGTGTTCCATTAATAAATCATCAAAACGTTATTTGAATTATTCATGCCATGAGACTTTGCAGCGATGATTAAGTGAACGATTCATCATTTCTTCAGTCAGTCTAAGTGGATGTAATTTTTTTTTTTTTTTTCTCTCTCTCTTTCTTTCTTTCTTTCCTAGTCTATGTGATTAATTTGCTTCAACTTTCTTTTAAGGATCTTCTTGAATTTTGTTGTGTGCTTAGAGTTTTCGTTAAGGTTCAAGAACGGGATATGAAAAGTAACTGTATACGTACAGATTTTCGAAACAATGAAACGCGCCTTGGCTTGTCATAACTTTTGAACCTTTGTTAAGAACACACAATAACTGAGTAAATATACGAAAGTGCCTTTATGCTTGTGAATAATTTCGCGAAAGATCACGCTTTCAGAGGATAAACAAGCGCGGATTTTTGTACACTAAAACTCACGCACAATAAAACTGAAATTCGATAACATGAAAAGAAATTCACTATCATCCCAGACAGCATCAAACTTCAAAATATGTCCTATGAATGTCCTATGAACATACCGACGTCCCATGGATGTGCTATGGATATCTTTTGAACTTTAATACTGTCTGGGATCTCTTGCACTTTCCGAGTTTCGAAAAAAATCGCATATCACATATCATAAGCCACTTTTTTTTTATTGCAGTGATCTTTTTCTTGACACTTTTTCGCGATATTTCTTTCGTTCAGTTTTCTTTTCGAATTTTCTCAGATCTCGCATCATTCCCAAAACTATTTGAGGTCAATTAATTTCGTTATAATTATGAAAATCGCGAACTGAATAACTCTCGAAATTAATAGGCTGGGAATGCATGATGCTTACGTAAACAATATCGGTTTATTGATACATTAAATGGTAGTCGAATGAGCTATCTTCAAATAGACACAAGTCTGTAGAAGTGTAAAACAAACATTTCTGATTTACAAGCTAATGAGCTAATTTTTCGACTCGAAATTCTAATTCAAAGTACATTTTAAATCGCGAAAAAATTTTCGACGATCCCCCAGCCCTCGTTTCTGACTCGATTAACGGCGGACTTAAGAGGAAAAGAAATTTCCCCAAAATTTAACATCGGAAATAAACATCATCTCGAGTACGTTGCCACGACGGAGGAAAAACGACAGAACTATGGGAGCTTTTGAATCGTCGAAAGAATATGACGACAGGGTAAAAAGAGGGATGGAAGAGGGGAACCGAGAGAGAGGAAATTGGACAGACGCAAACGCCGTCAAACTGTACAAGCATTTTGGAAATAGACTTTGGCTCGAATAGAAGCAGCAAAGGCAGGTTGACCGCGTAGGCGGTACGCGGGGCCAGGGAAGCGTTGTTACAGATTTAACCGACGCCTTCGCTAGCTAAGAAACTCTCAGATTCTTGCCTGGATAACTATTGCTAGTGCAGACCGAAGAAAACCGAATTAAATCTGATTGTAATTTAAAGAAGGAAAAAAAAAAACATTACAGGTATGCTTCTAGCTAAACTTTCTCATCGTCAAATCACCCTGGAAGTCACCGCATACGTTAGATCTGATCATTCTTTTTTATCATATCAACGCCGAATAATTTGCGATCGATTCTTCCATTCCAAAGAAAATCGAAAATTATTTTCTATTCTTCGAATTTTGCGACCAATATTAGATATACCCAAGAAAGTGATTCTTCCACTTAGAAATTCGATCGGAACATCTTGACGGATAGAAACGAATGAGGCATTAAATTTACTGGAGTGATTCGTCATCGGTTAATAAATTAGGAACAGCTGGGTCGGAGGAAATTTCAGTCATCAACCGACATCCCCTACTTTCTAGTATAGTACAGAAACTTTTATACAACGATTTTATCCATTTCATCCCTTTTCGATCGTGGGAAAAGGTGGAGAAAACAGAGGATCAGATTTATGTACCCGAGGAATACGACCGCCAAGATCGTCGTTTTTTATGGGAAGTGTCGAGTTTGCTACAAGCTTCAGTTCTCATTGTATCCAATGAATTCGAAAACTATCGGGATTCTGTTTCCTCGTGGAAACTCGATTATTTTTATTTCAGTCTGAGATCGTATTGAAACGTGAGCGAGAAGTTACACCAGAAAATTGTTCTATGGAAGTTCAACGATGCAGGGCCAGCTGGGCTATAGTCGAGAAGGAATTTGCATCTGAAGTTAAACTCTGTACATAACAAAAATACAGCTTGAAATTCGATCAACAACTTTGGGTATTCAGAATTCCTGTAATTCCTGTAATTCTGAATACCCAAAGTGGTCAACGTGAGTCTAAAGGTTTCTGGGAAAACTAATAATATAATAATAATTAAATAACACAGTGAGGTTTCTCTGAAGATGCGAGCCAACACGCACGTTTACTCACTAGAATATTTCTGACTCTCTACGCTTTGGTCAGCCCTCGAAGTCCAGACTATATGATGAGTAATTCGTTCAGTTTAGTCTAGCTCAAATTCTCACATTAATACTAACTGTGAATTTAATAACACGTATGTTACGAATCAATTTAATTGCGAATCGGATATAGAAGTACTATGTTAACAATTTGTAACGAGTTATCGTACGGGTTTAATTAACCGCTCAAACTTAAAGGTCATATCTGATAAAATATTATTCAAGCTTAGGTAATCAGCTGAAAATACTGAGTCGATAGATTAATCAAATGATAATAAACGCATAGATTGAGTAACTATATCAAATCTAGAATATGTGACAATATACTCATTAGGGTGATCCTTGTTCAGGGCTCGGACGAATTTTTCAACAGGTGCCCTACCAATCGGCTCCAAATAATTCAAAAACAATTCCCTAATTTTTACAGATTTTTTATCTATAAAATACACGTGCTTCGTCTATATTCTCACTATATATTTCGTTGTAAGAGTAATAATTTTCGAAAAAATCTGTAACTGCGAGATTTTAGTGGGCATATTGGTGCTACTAAGAGGAAAAAGAAGTGAATTTTCTCACTTGTCACTAATCGAAAACCCACCTCAGTTTACTCATTAATGTCTAATATTAAGTTCCAGATTAATGGTGTTTGGTATATTATCAATTGCTGTCAGCAGACCAACGATTATGGTGTTGCGGGTCGGCCAATCTGGAACCGTGGGAGTTTGAATATGCTGTTGTATTGTTTTTCACTAGCTAAAATATCAGCTATGATGAAATTCATTAAAGTCAAATTGAGAGCGCAAAATGGTGTTTCGAAAGTTTCATAACAGTCTGTTCGTGGCATTATTTCCGTGAAGCGAGAAAAGTTTGGAGAGAATTTGTTCACACAAGAAAAACTTCGCTTCAACACTCAAGCAGCTTACTCCTGGATTATTGTGAATTTTTTTTTTTTTTTTGTGAGAAACAGGGAAATGATCATTTATATTATCAGATTTGCAATCGTGTTAGATACCTATGTAATCATATTATAGTGTATCTGACGTTGTTTACTTCCTAGAAGAAGATACACAACTATCAACGGAATTTTTCTCGATGGAAAAAGTTTTCTTGGCATATCTCACCTACAAGAAAAGACGTATCAGACCACTGGCCATTGATTGAGGAGGAAATATATTTCCCGATAACATCCATATATACAAAGATTAATGTGTAAGATTGACGCGCGTCGGTATCAACCCAATTTCGATACGCTACGACGATAAAATTCGTTAAAAAAATTACATGATTGTTCCAAAAGATGGGAAAGAAATCAAGAACATTTTTTCCTAATTTTAAAGTATTTATTAATCATCTCATTTTACATTCAGATCGGGATATTCGAATTGTTTGTATTGAATGCAATGATCGCCAAACAATGAGATATTTTTTATTTTCATTATTTCATATAAGTCAAGTAAAATCCAATAAACACTTGAGCCCTGTTTTCGAAGGGCATAATACTTTATTGCCGAAGGTCTGAAGACCACAAAAATCACGCGATAAGCTACCTAAGTATCAATAATCTACTTTTCGAGTAGTAAATTCTTGGTGAAATCGGGAACCGATTCTTCGAGAATTATTCGAGGACTGGGGAACAACGAAGACACTAATTTCGGTAAGCTTTCCAGGACAGACTCAATCTTCAATTAATTTTCGAGAAATTAATATCGGCATCAAAGATCGGCAAAGAAAGTTACCAAGAAACGGTAGCGTTTTCACCTCATTAAAGATTATAAGTATCTGTACTTAATAATTATTGTCAGTTTACATAGTACGTGTGGTAGGGTGGTCTTTAATCAGATGATTTCCGAATTTTGATGCTCTCATAGACCAGGACGTTTCCAACTATTTGACAAAAAAAATGTATCAAAAACCCCAGGTTCCCATCTCAATTTTAAGTACCGTCCCAAAGTCTTCAAATTTTTTCATTTGAATAAAACACGATTTGCGACATTCCGCGATTAATATTCTTTTCTTCCTATTGCAGTATAGCTCCAAAAAACCTCAAACTTGGTACACTCCTTACCTGTAATAGTAGATATTCCATGCAAATTCGAAAGATTTACAACGATATAATTTTCGAAGCTAGAGCGCACCAAAAATAAATTCTTATCTCCATCTCCAAATTGTGATGAATAAAATTGTGTCGTTGAAAATCTGTAAATTTTTCACGGATACCTACCATTATAGGTAAGAAGGGTGCTGGGTGCGGAGTTTCAGATCAAACGAAGCGAACCGAAAGTTCACAGACTTTGGGGCAGTACTTAGAATTTAGATAGGAACCTGGGTTTTTAATTACATTTTTTTTATATATTTTCATACGTTCCAGGCCATGGGAGCATTGAAATTCGAATATGACTGAATTAAGGACCGTCCTAATGAACCTATGTATACTATTCCAGTTCTTGAAAAAGACCCTCTAGACGGAGTCTCTACTGACCTTCAATACTAAGCAGTCTCGAAATATGAAGGATAAAGTCTGAACTAAATATATTTCTTAATTAAGTGCAGGATAACTTCTTAACGTGAAATTAACTCACTCATGGAATCACGTAAAATTTTTGAATAGTCTATAACTTGTATAAGTAACCCCTGAGCCCCCAATCCGTGTCTCTTTTTTCCCTGGATTCATTAGTAACAAGATAATTATCATTATCAGAACAGTGTCTATGGTGCATTAATGGGGTGGGGGTCGATATTTTGAAAGATCAGAATTCAGAACGGCCAAAAATTCGAATATTAAAAATTTGAATACAAAAATAGCGAGAGACAAATTAATTCGAAATTCTTATTTTCGAAAGATCATTTCTTCGAATGACTTATTCAGCAGGCGGTCACCTGTCAGAACGCTGGTTTATTCGAAAATGTATTTTCTGATAATTTTTACTCTGAATAAGTATAATGTAGAAAATATAAATGTATAAAGTCAATATTTCTAAATTTTTAATCTTTAGAGACCAGAAGTTCGAAAGACCAAAATCTCGAAAGATTTAAACTTCGAAAAATAATATTTCGAACGTATTTTCTCTGCATAGATGAATTTGGATCAAAATTTTTATTTTTTATTGAAACATCATCCAAAAAACCGTATGAAAGATTCGAGATTCTGACCTTTCGAATTTTCGGTCTGTCGCTAAAATATATTCGAATACGTGAAGATTCGAAGTCTCGACAATTCGAAATATTGAACTATTCGAATTATCAGACGTTTCGTTATCTTTTCAATTAGATATTTCGTCTTTCGCAATTCTGACCGTTCCAATTTTTTATTTTAGTACAAATATCTTTCTACATTTCGATATACGTAATTTTTTAGTTACTACTTGATAGGCCTTCTCTAAACTGGCCTTTTTGAATTTCGTACCATCGCTATTTTAAAATTCGAAATATTGGTCATTCGAAATATTAATATTGGTCTTTCGAAATTTTGACCCCCACCCATTCGATATACTTACCAATGATAATCGACAAATTCAATTTTGAGATTAGAAAATTTTTGGTTCCAATCTTTTTTTTTTTTTTTTTGTAAACGTTGGAAAAATAAAAGTGTCCTTGCTCACAGCGATACGAAAACGATGAAATCTTTCCTTACGTCAATCATTTTTTTTTTTTTTTTTTTTTTTTCGTTACATTCAATCCATTTAACACGAAGTCCATAAAATCTCCAATGATTTCAAATCATCCCTCAAGATGAAAGTAATCAGGTGTGAAAAAAGTGAGCCGATAGTATATTTCTTCGAAGCGTTCCAGTGATTTAAAAAAAATGATTTCCAAGGTTTATATCACCCCTTTAACGTTGAGGTTTTATTGCATCAAAAGCACATCGATGAGTATCCCTTACGGAAAAAAACCCTAAAATTTAAGGGGTAAATTCGCACCCCCAAGGTTTTGGGGGTTTACCATGAAAACTCAGGGTTTACCCTATATTTGGGGGTAAAATTTGAGGGTAAACCCTGAGTTTTCATGGTAAACCCCCAAAACTTTAGGGGTGCGAATTTACCCCGTAAATTTGAGGGTTTTTTTTTTCCGTGATGGATATTTCTTGATTATTCATAAATAGTGAAAGTGCCAGCGTGTTTCTTTTCATAAACGCATTACGTAGACATATCGGACCTATTGTATGTACAAAGTGTTATTATCACAGTCAAGATCACCTTAGCAAACAAGTATTACGTATGGCGATTAAACGGCGTCAAAAACGACGCTTGCGCTATAAGGTGAGGACGCCGGCGTCACGACGCTCCGTTGCATGTTCACCGTTCTTCGCAAAGGCGCGTATCGTCAGACGTTTCATTCCGCGTAACCCGAAAACATGCTCGACAAACTTACGAGAAAGACTTTA
Organism: Tenthredo mesomela; assembly: GCA_943736025.1. NCBI lineage: Eukaryota > Metazoa > Arthropoda > Insecta > Hymenoptera > Tenthredinidae > Tenthredo > Tenthredo mesomela. The sequence continues at coordinate 21,737,405 of OX031016.1, read as the reverse complement.
TCAATAATTAATCGACAAAGAAAATAGATTGGTAACTAGTCACCAACATACTCCAAGTTCAGAATCCATCCGGGGATTCTTCAAATTTCATCAACATATGAAAACAGATGACGATTTTCTGTGATAAAAATTTGAAAATATCTACAATATTGTGATAAAACAGAATGAGTCACAAACTTTGAACCAGATTCGTTCGTCCTGTAAATCGTATCAATACTAAAAGTTAAAAGCGAGTAATTTAAACTAAAATTATCATACAGAAATATTGAAAAATGAAACTTTCGTCATCTGAATGATTATTTCCATTTCAACTAATGAGATTTAGTTAACTTTTCGTATTTCAATTCGTCATTCCCTCACAATGTGTAAAGTGTATCGAGCCTGGTATAATCCAGGAACAGAATTTCATTTCAATTCAATAACCGAATGCAATTAAAAATCTCTCCTGAAACAATCGACCTAAATTATTTCAGTTGTAGTGATGCTCACAGTGATAAGTTTAATCAGTCAGTTGTGCGTGCATGGTGTTTTAACCCTAGAACGGTACACATATTTTTTTTTTTGCCCTTATTACGGTACACATGGGTCCGTGGTACCCAGGTGACGAAATGGGCAGTAATTCTGGTCCATTGTCATTATTTTTCTCTTAAAACCAGTGAAATCGATCCAACAGACTGTGGACTACACATATAAATTGTAAAAAAATTAATTCAATGATTATTGAACAAATTATAAGCTGTCGCAGAAGAGGGAATTCAACAAAATTCCACAAAATCGGGTTTTCGTTGGAAAAGTTCTGGGTACCTGTGACCCATGTGTACCGTTCTAGGGTTAATAATCAAATACTAGTTTAAAAGTGGTGCAAAGCGGATCATACTTTGAAGAAAAAAAAAATTTCTAATATTTTAGAATTAACAAATTGTGATATTTGAAGCGTGAAAACGGATTAAGTACATCACTATCTCGTACACAATACTGAAAAGTGCATTAAGAATAAATTATAAAGAACAATGGGAACTTTAACGATTCTTCTAGATCTGTTGGCAACAGGTGAGTTGGAAATGGGTGATGAAAATCAGAAGAAACAAAGAAAACGTTAGCGTGAAAATAAAACGCTCCCGCAATTTTTTTACACGAACGTAAAAACCGGCGATTATTTTCTAAGGATGCCCGACCGCAGTTGACTTCTACTACTTATTATCAGACCAGATATCTGGCCAAGCCTGCGATAGGTGAGACCGGGTATGGTTGTCACATTTCTTTTCTTTTGCATTTTTAATATACTCATGTTTTTAGTTTAGCAATGACATGTACTATGTATCAATGGATAGTGTATTTGTTCTAGCTTAAAAAGAAATAAAGACTTTTTCTCTAACATTATCTGTTGAGGAAATATTACAATTTTTGTGAAAAAAGAAAAGTGTGACTTTGAAACCCCGTGTCAGGGATGGCTATCACAGTGTCTGGGGCAGGTAGTCACATAGTAAATCAAGGGGGGAATATAAAAAGAAACGCTGATTAAAATAAAATAAATATTTTTATTGCAGACAAAATGGTTGGGACAGAATAACTAATTGTACCCAAAAAAAAAAATTTTTTTAATATTTTTAAAAAAGTTCATGTAGCAAAACCCTAAAAAGTCAATAAAAAAAAAGGCAGCAGACGTGCATGGTGTCGGTCGTCACATGATGACTACCAGCCCCCGTCAACCTGAGACAACCTGCCACAATACACATTTCAGAACATGAGCTTCCAAAAATAATTTAATTTAATGTATATTGAAAAAACCATATGATGATATCATGAAACACATATTCAACTTCAACATTATAAATACACGAAAAATTATATATTATTATACAAAATTTAAGCATACTTACGAGACTCGACACAGATACAGAAAAAGATTACTTTCACTGTGTGAAAAAAAATAAAACGCACATATCTGCGTCACGGTATTTCAGAGCAGACTGAAATGAAGTAAGGAGGGTGGTGTTGCTCTTGTGATCCTTCGATTTCGATCGAAAAATTAATTCGTTCGTTCAATTCTGTGTTGTGACCGCTGTGACAACCAACCCGTGAGACAACCATACCCGGTCTCCCCTACCCCTCGTACGGGAAAAATGATTGAAAATAAGCAGCGAAGTGTGCGTGAGGAAATTGCAAATCGGTTTTTGATAATATCTGAAATCTTGAATCTTTCATCAACTTATGTAAATAATGAAAAAAGAAAAACAAAAAAAAAAAAAGAGAATCGAACTATAAAGACGTTGTAGTGTAGACTACTGCAAGTAATGATATGGATTGTGTCAGTTGATTGCAAACGCTGATTAATTGTACTCGTAACTTTTTATGCGGCTGTAATGACCACCGCGAGCTGTTCGATTAAACAATATAAGTAATCTTGTAATGTTATCATTCTACATGACCCATATTTTCACGTCTTTATGATGTGGACAAAGATTTTGATCAGGGAAAAATTGCCCAGCGAATAACCCTTTTACGACATCATATATTCTACCCTAGTACGAGTTCCGCGTTTTAGGCTTTATCACTTTTTCCCGGAACATTTTCCCAGTCTTGAGTATCACCTGAGAATATATAGTATTATAACACTTTTGAACTCTTGAGAAAAATGGTATAAAATCAAGAAAGTGAGCTTTAAACACGATATTGAATCTGCTTCCTGAATTTTGGGTTCCTGAGATATCAATCATGTGTACATTATGCATACATCGACACAGCTATTCATACTCTAATACTCGCATATGCATATAAAACGATCTTCAAATATTCGTTCTTATTCGCAAAGCTACGCTACTCTTTGACTGTATAAATATTTTTTTTCGGCATAGGCATTGAAAAGTCACTTTTTGACGCCTGTTTTCGATCCACAAAGTGTCACTTTATACGGTTGGTTTCAGAACTGCCCTATAAAGTCTTTATACGGCAGTCTGGATGCGCAGTTCGAAGTGCGCATTCCAAAGCTGCCATATAAAGTCTTTATACGGCAGTTTCGATGCGCGGTTCGAAGTGCGCGACAGATCGCACCATAACCTGACTCTTCGTCTAGTGAATCTCAACAGGCGTCAAAGTGACTTTTCATGCCTATTTCGAAAAAAATACAGTATGGGGCGCACCCGTAAACCGTTTTTGACTCGAATAATGATTTCAGAACTCGCTTACGGCTCGCCTTCGGCTCGCCTTTAGCTCGTCCTGAAATCATTATTCTCGCCGAAAAACACTTGGTTTACGGGCATGCCACATAATATACTAATATGGTGCCAATAGAAGATGGAATTTAATTATAGTCACGAATGGGCATAACAATTGTATTTCACATTTTCGCTATGATGCATTTTGCATTTACTATTTTAATTTCAATATACATCTTCAGATATTTTCCAATTTCAATTGCAAAATATCATTGAGATACATCGTGTTGGTAGGAAATTCATACGTGCAGATCAATTCGATTACTTGAAATGTGAGAAAAAGGTTTCATTCATACGAATAATGATAAAATTTTTCAATCTCATTTTTCTCTTTGCAGAATGATTATTTATCATTATATCAGTTACAACTAGAATATTGCTCTTTCGAGTTTATTAAAACGCAAATTATTGCGTTGTATTCAGAGTCGTAAGAGATCTAGTTAGATTATATTTTTAGAACCTTATTACCTTTTCGCGCCTTTTTGCAATGGAAATTGACGAAATTAATCTTTCGACTTATTCATTCCCTTCTGGCTAATTCTGTTCGTATTTCTTAAATGCGATTCGTATTTCTTGTCTGCGCATATTCTGAATTTAAATTAAATTTCATCGGGATTTTTTTCACCCCTGAATCACGTACGAAACTGTAATAACTATGATTTATCGTCTTTAAGTGATTAACGCTTACAGCAAATTAACGCAGTCATTGATTCTGTGATTTTACGATCTCACCCAATCTGTGGACACTCTTGAAAGATATTTGATGAGCCAAGTTCAATCAACAACCACGAGCCATAAGAACTATTCAGGCTACGCTATTCTAAGGGATGCTTTGATACATCGGTCCATTACCTATACTTCGTTATTTTGTACATATTTGACTCGGTTTGTCGGCCAATCAGAAGTCTAGAAGAACACTGAATGTCGTATTTTTAATATAAGTTTTTCATTTCATGTTTAAGTTCAGATTATAAGTATATAGGCACTCCACGAACCTTGCGAAAAAACAGTCATACCTCCCCACGATGGTATGTGACAATTTTTCCGAAAATTCATATCACGTTTATCATTCCAATTCCGATTTAATAATACATTGCACACTTATTTCCCTCAAGATTCATATAAAATTCCGACGAAAATACTTTCCCAATTTCGGCATATATTTGAAATAATATGGTATTTCGTTGAAAGGATAACTTTACTTTTTCATTAAAATATTTGAATACATAATTCTACTTCGCAGACACAAAATTACTGTTAGCACCTCTTCTTTTCTCCTCCACTTTATGCGACTTTATGTGAAATACGCGTATTTTTATTAAATATACTACCTGCGATGCAGAGTAAGGGGGGAAGACCGGGAAAGTGAGCTGCCAAAATTCATACAATTCTTAGACGTTGAAGTGATTCGGAAAGAAAGTGACGTGGATAGGCACGGGAAAAAAGATCCGATCCTAAACCGAGGAGAAAGATACAAAGACTTGAAAAATGTTTTCAGCAATTTAGTCAGTCTAATTTTTTTCAGATTGCGATCAGAAAAACTATTCAATGAAAATCCTGATCTAAGTAATATCCAGCTTTTCGAAAGAAAATCTACTCCATGCAGTTTCATCATTAAGACGTCACCTTTCAGAAGGGAACTAATTCTTAACGATTGCAAATGTCTAGAAGTAAATTGTCTGCATTTTCCGAAAAATAACAGATCAGAATTTTCGTACTAGATGATTGTGCCGGATTGTTTATAATCCCATGTATATTATTTTTTACAATCAAATGACCAGTTTTTTTGGAACAATTTTTATTTTTCCAAACACTTTAGTCAACTTTGTGACGATGAGTTATTTTCGCGATTTTTATTCCAAATTATAATACTTCCGAAAATTTTCCGACGACAAAAGTTGTGACAATTCACAATGTGGCAGAGTTTCTTTTTCCCTCTAGTAACGACTCAACGTACCAAAATAAGTGCTGTGCTTGATCGCTTAATTCGAAGATGAAAATTGCCTGTTTGCCTCCAAATTAGCCCAGTATCTTGGTTTATATTGTTATTATCGAATAAACATTGGTTTACAACCTCTTTTTCAGAGATTTTCGTTTATCGATATTGCCTACAAAAGTTCTTGTTGAATCAAGAAATTCGTGAACGATAGACCGTATATTCGAGGAGAAACTCTACCTCCAGTTTTTATGCTCGTTCTGATCCATGCAAACGCTTTTGGCTAGTTTTTCCCTCGAATATTTTTCTGTTGTAATAAAATTGTAAATTTTCATTCAACAGGCAGCTTTTCTTTTACTTTCCCGAATAGCGAAAAACTTATTCGAACTTTCGCCGTAGTGTAAAGTCGACAATCTGAAGCAATGGACGAAGCCGAACCATCATCTTCATTTTTTCATATCAATTAATATTTGATGAGGCAAAAGTTAAATGTAATAATAATCTTAAGACTCTGAAGAAAATATAACAATTAAATGATACAGCTGCTGCAGGTAAAATGACAGACTTTATAATTGAAATATGGAATAAGATTACGTCTGTCATGACCCACATTGTTCTGTGGTCTCTTTTGTGTAAGCCTGTTAGCTCTGAATTTATTTTGAAATCTCTTCAAGTAGATCCTTCTTTACTTTTCAATCAGAGAGTTGGAAATTGAATTCTGTGAGAAACTAAAATATCCCTACCCTTACGATCTTGTTCAAGATAAAATAGAAAACTCTACAAATCGACGTCGATTCTCGGATATCCGTTTCCACGTGAATTCAAATTCAGTGACCCGTTAATTATAATTTTTTTTCAAAATTTGTGTGGATGCATATTCTTTTTACAGGCTTGCGTTTCAATTTCTCACATCAACATAATTATGTAATGGAATTATCAGGCTGTTCAAAAAACACATAATTTTCAATTTTGGCAGACGTGGTATAAAAAAAATCTAAAATACCAGGCCTTTCGGAAACCTTACCCTACCGGATTTATAACACATATTGTCGATGGGATTCTGAATTTATATAATATAATATACTCGAAATTCCGGTTCACATTAACTTTGATACTATAGCATTAGCTCTAATTAATTTCAAATAACAATCAGATGACTCTTCGACTTTCTGAACGACCTACCTATGACATGCCGCAGTCGTTTCAGAAATAATTACATCGTATTTAATTAACTAATTATTTGACTTTTTATTTTTACAGCCTGTATTACAACCTCATTAATCGTAGACTCAGGGAGCTGTGACGTAGGCCACTTTAAATGCAACGGAAGTGCAATGTGCGTTCCCCAAAGACAAAACTGTGATACCAATTCCGACTGTCCTGATGGATCTGACGAATGGAACTGCGGTGAGTCTCCAAATTTTTTGATTGCACATTTTTAAAGTCCCCCCCAAAAAAAAAAAAGATGCACTATTTCAAATGCCATTTTTTTTTTTTTTTTTTTTTTTTTCCTATTAATTTCATAAGGACGATAAGAACGAATGAAGATCGAACGAGTTGTACTTTTCGTTTCTTCTACGTTTTTTTCATCGTTAGGTAAATTACGCGCTGTTAGAAACGCCGACAAGTTGAATGCGATTTTGAATAATTTACGCCTGATTCCACGAACGAGCCTTTTCTTTTGATAGACAAAGGAGTTGTCTGCAGGTAATAGGTCGTTATTAATAATCTTTCTCTTCGCAGGAAATATTCGACGCGTAATACCGTTTGTGCTTAATAGGGTCCTTCTTAGTTTAAGCTCTATTTTAATGAGGGTAAAAATTTTCGGAAAACAAGGGAAAACGGACGGACTTGTCCGTATGAAGAATATTGTAAAGTTTCGAGCATCCTGATCGATTTGGTGTATGGAGATACTTGGCCTTATACGATATTGCGCCGTTTGATTATATGTATAGTTTTTTTTTCCCTTGCAGATGATTTACCGGGAACAACATTTTGGGACCACTTATTTCGCAAACGTCCAGCTGCCGAACGTGACGAACAAGGCGACGTTGATTGCGGTAAGTTGGTCGACGCTGCGTTAATAATAACGACACGTAAGACAATTAGTTAAAAGAATTTACATGAGCTACAGACAAAACATGTAGCCTGAATATGGAATTATCGAAGAGGAGGCTACAGACGCCGCGGGTATACCTAAGTAAACCCGAAACAATCTGTGAACTAATTTCCCATACAAACTGTGTAATTTTCTTTACAACGTATAGGTATCAATCCGTGAAATCAAAATTTCTGAATATAATCACGACTGGCTGTGATTTATTTAATCGATTTACATTAATCGATTAATCAATTAATTACCAAATTATTATCATCCCATATTAATTTTTCATCCATACAGCTTGGAGGAATTTCAAGACTTTCTGTGTCTGCAAAGGGAACGACATACTTTGCCAATACAAAAATCTTTCAAGGGTACCTTTCCTGCCTCCGCATAATGTCATGCTTCTGTAAGTATATATATATATAGGTACATTTTATATGCATATCGGTACATTTAGGGTGGTCCGTTTTTTCCATTCAATTTTTTTATTTTATCATATTTGTGTGGGTCTCACACTTTATTTTTCAATTATTTCTAATTATGAAAATTGATTAAAATTCTGTTGGGCAAGTAGAACCAATTATAATACATTCCACTTACGTAACAGACCGGTTCGCAATTCAGTCTTTTGAATCAGTGACGCGTGGCACGAATCAACCGAGCCAATTACTTAGAATCTAATTGTACACCGAGAGTGTCGAGTGTAGGATTCAAATGTAAATCTCTTAGAGGTGCACTTAATTGGTTCTATTGAACTTAATTAGACCTCAAACTTGAAATATCACGAATACGACGTGTTTTCCAACGAAGTCATCATCAACAATTTACCTAGCGAGTGCTGATACTTCATAGATACACAGCTTCGAGACTAAAGAAAGTCTTTACAAATCATTTCGACGCTTTTCCACTCGACCCCTTAGAGATTTGGCTTCATTCTCCAAAATTTACTCATGAGTCGATTATCTCTTGATTTTCACTGCGATAGAGTTCTGCTACAATCTTATAACGAAGTCTCTACTCTTATAAAGTAAAAAAATTTTAATCAAATTCACTTGAAGTCAGAAAGTTAGATTTTTAGCTGCGCCCTGTATACTCAGATGCAAAAAACCAATCAGTTCAGATGGACCGGAAAAATAAATTTCTAAAGAATAAGCGAAGTTGCAAAAAAATTATTCAACATACCGTCTTTACCGCCAACCAAAAAATCACAGGGTTCCATTTTCAGCCTGAAAAAGTCTTCAGAATAATAGGAACGTGATTGTACATGAAAAATTACACTATATTGTGTAATCACTGATTAGAAGAGTGAAAATTTCACTCAGCATTTCTATCCACACGGTTACGTACCTACGTCTTGCTTGTTTTTTTTTTTTTTTTTACCGATTGTTTTTTTTTTTTTTCATAAATGTACACGTATACCGCAATTCTTGCGTTCCTCCATAGCACCAGGGGTGTGCAGATCTGATTAAAGCTATACGATATAGTCCAGTCTACAGTGAATACCGAATATCATCTTACCGAAATGAGATCGAAGTGTAGAAGTACGTATAATGAATTCGATATGACCACCAAAATTATTTCGCGAATTGAATAGGTATACGAGCCACTGGCCAATTTCAGTCTGTGGTTACGAATGCGTCAGAAATGATTGATTCGATCGAAGCAATTTCATGGTGACATCTATTTCAGAGATCTAACTGGTAATCCATTCACAACGTTGAGCGAATTGAATCTTGGAAAACTTCCCGAAGTGAACATCTTGTGAGTAATACAACATTTCTAAATTCACTTTGAAGATAAAAATTGCGAAATTCCAATAGATTCTAAAACATGAATAGTCAAATAAAAGTGACTCGATCTAAAAAGTCTATTAATTTTATTCGGACTTTTTATGAATTAAGAAGAATATAATTTTTTAGAATCTTCGAAGACCAGTCATCTATTTTTCATTCATTAACTCAGACATCAATAAAATTCCTACTTTTATTAGTTCGATCAGCATTACACATTTTATTATTTTAATTATCGTTGGATTCGGTCTGTTCCAGGGTACTGAGACACTGCTCCATCAAACACATCGAAAAAAGTACTTTTGACGACCTCACATCCACAAGCACACTGTAAGTCGTAATTATATTTGCTACATCTACCCGTACTTTTAATATAATTACGTCAAAGTCCAGCATTCAAAAGCCCGAAAAAATCAGCTGGTTGAATAAACTCGAAATGCCTAATGTCTTTTGATACATGAAACAGATTGACTTTATTCTGCCAAGGCGACGAGTCATTGGAAAAAAAACGTATATAGCTGCTTATTTCCATTTCAGCAAATGCAATGATAATTTTTTTGTCCAAGCTCTTCTCTCTTCTTCACAATCTCCGCCCATAAATGATCGCTCATTCACTGTCTAACAAAATTTAGAGTCTTTGTCTGATCGATAATTGCCTGGACACTGCAATCGTCATATAGCTGTTTACTCCCAATGAGCACAGTTTTACAAAATACTTAAGACTTTCTAATCTTTTTGAGTTCGTAAGTAAGCTGAACACCAATTGAGACCTTGAACACTGCCCCATATAACAAGCCAAGCCATCAACAGGCTCACAGCTTTGACTCAATATTTGATAATCCTTTATGAAAATACGATTTCGTACTTCACTTTCAGATAAAACCCTTGCGGATTAGATACTTCTTCCGTCTTGACTTGGTGTTAACAATTTCTGAGCAACTTCAAAAGAATTATGTGTAACCTGGTCGTTTTGGAGTTTTATTTTGTTTCGTTATTCGCGACATGCTGTAGGTGCGATTTGAAGTACACGTGATTCGCACAGGACTATTAAATTTCGTACTCCAACGTAGCAAGGTATTTCTTACCATCAGATTTTCTGAATCCTCAAGATCTCACTGCAGTCAGATGAATCAGAAGTCTTTGATATCATATTTCAATAAGATGAGGAATCATTTGGGTATTCAGTTTTCACTAGAAATTCTCAACTTCTGTCTACAGTATGCCCGAAAACTTGCACCTCAAAATTTGATATTATAATTTAATCAGCCCTAACGCAAGATTAATTCATCCAGAGTAATAAAGTTGAGACCAAAGAGCTTATCCGTTCTATATGGAATAAGGACTTCATACCCACGTCGGAAATGTTACTTTTCAGATAATTACAATCGGAGCTTTCTCTGACAAGTAAAACTCAGATGATTCTAATGCTCTTGTTCATATGACTTTCGATTATTTGATAATATTGAACGGAAAGGGGGCATATATTCCGATAAATGTCCATACACTGATATAACTTCTCAATCGCGTATCCGCCATCAACGTGAATGTGTAGAATGATAAGGGAACAAGACTGTGAAATTTAATCCCGATTGGATTATCGTCTCTCGAACTTGTCTACTGCTCAATTTTTCGTCTGCCAGTTGAAATTTTCTTGTTAAATCACTCTAGGATGTAAACCAATATATCTGAAGGCACAATACTGATTGAATGAAGCAAAAAGTTCCGACAGGACTGTCTGTTCGAAAAAGAATCAATGGCAAGATACACTTCGGCGAAAACAATACCCGGGTTCATTAGATGGGTTTTACAAAATGATTGTTATCGTGGTAATCAGTACAATGCTTTCTTAACTATAATTACTGCTTTTTAAAGTACGTATGTATACGTATAGTACCTCACCCAGCCAGTAATCTAACGAGCAGACGAACAATTTCCCCATAAATTACATTTTGGACGTTTGTACGTCTTAGAGTACGATGCAGGTGTAATTCATTAGTCAAATTATAATCCCTAGACTGATGACCATGTAGTAGAGCCACGTGAGAATCAGCTCTTCAATGGGAAACACACGGCTCAACGGTATTGTCGTAAAGGGCAAAGCATAATCCGCAAACGTCTCAGACTCACAATCAGTCTCTCAGATATATCGCAGTGGTGAAATTTCAAAGAAGGAAGAACAGAATCGAAAATTTTCACCACTTCGTCGGAACTGCAGCGAGATAAATAATTTACTTGAAATTTATTTGATAGATTGAATCGAATATTCTGACGAATTATTAATGAAGTTGAAATACTGAAATTAACATTATTCTTTCAGTTTTTAAGTTTCATTTAATGGTTCGGGAGATTTTTCGTAATTAGCGAAAACCGGTATGTTGTAGCTTTTACCAAACTTTTATAAACTGGCTCAATGAAACTTGGGAACTTGGGCTATAATTTATAACTCTTCAAGCATAAAATGATATTCATCCGTGATAAATAAAGATTGAGAAGAGTGTCGAACTACAAAGTTTTGCCAAAAACAACCCCCTAACCGCCAACGAATAAGTTTACGGTGTTAACTGCCGTGAATTTGGAATTATAAATTACCCAAAGAAAATCAGACGAAATTAATCTAATCGTAAGCGATGCCAAAAAAAATTGCAAGTAATATTCAAGATGAATTTTTTTCGTCTGTTGACTCGTCGACTGTAATATTGACTCATCATTCATTCTCATCGAATATAAATTATTTTTAAAAAATAATAATAGAACCTACATTTTAAATCTGGTCTGCATAAATGTACATAATATATGTCGTAAGATATCACTATTAGTATACAATTTTTCAGATATTTGGACCACAACGAAATCGAAGAACTCGAGGAAGAACTTTTCCCGTCAAATAATAAGCTGGAAACGCTGTGAGTGATTCTAGGGCATTATATAATTGAATCTGGAATCTTATTCCTGGACCGTTTTTTTTTTTTTTTTTTTTTTTTTTTTTCTACGGCTGAGTTGCGATTCAATTAAATTTTAACGATGAGTGACAAGTTCCTTCCGAATGCTATTGAATTCTTCGACCGAATAATAGCTGGTCTAAAATTTCATTCAGATTCACCGTTCTGACCGAAACACTGTATAGGCGTGTTATGGAGATGAACAGCATAGTGCGCAGGCACAAAATAAGAGATTTTTGTTTGGGTCGTGAGAACTGAATAAAAATTTCGTCAATTTCAAACGAATAAATTTTCATTTTTGGTAGAATGCTGAGCAGCAATAGACTCGAGACGCTTGCAGAGAACGTTTTCATGAACCTGGGGCAACTTCGTGAATTGTAAGTTATTCGTTAATTAAGGAACGCTATTTGTAACACCTCGTGTTACGAGCTTTAGACATGCTCACATTTTATTCTCAACTTATTCGCTCCTAGAGATCTACGGGAGAATGCACTAACCCAGGTCAGAGCTGTCACCCTGCAACCTTTGGTCAATCTTCGCATTTTGTAAGTTTATCACCAAATAGTGTTCATTCTTTGTTATCAACAATTTCTCAAAACACATAGCGTCTACTGATTGAAAATATAAAGTTTTACACTAGTGTGAAACGCTTCAAGATTTCCACGTCTCTCAATCCATCGTGCAATCCGAGCGTGATGATTGCATATTTGCATTATACGACACCCTCATGCAAACAATCCCCCCCACTGTGCAAATTGGAACGAGACATGCAATATTCTGTATCTATTCTCAGTTTGTTATAACTGCAGCGATAAATTGTACCTTGGCAAAACCTGGAATTTTTTCGAATAAAGATTTTTTTTACCAGAAATTCGAAGGCTCTAAATAACTGTACGAAGAACTTTTTAAACTGGTTCGGAACTGAAGAATAAATCGAAAGTTATAAAAGTTATGAAATTCAGAAAGTTCGAGTCCGATTTTCTTGCGGTATTAAAATTCGGGTACAATATTTCTTCTTTCGTCACACCATGAATATAAGATCGTGAAAAATCATATAGGCTGATGTTTATTCACGTTCAACTAATCGTTCAGATAGAGAGCCTGCTCGCCGTCGAGGATTGCGTAAACACCGAGTTTCTGCACGAAATTTTCACGAATCTTTACAATAAAATATTATTCTGCGAAATATTTCTCTCCGATCTCGACATATCCTCGCATTCTAAATCTGTATGGTTCAACTCAGCATCCAAGTTCTCCGTCCCGTAAAACTTTCCTTAAATTTCTCACACCTTTCTGGTCTCACACTTTTTTTACACCTAAATCTATACGTCTCTTTTTCATCACTTCAAAAAATATTCGTCTATCATCATGAGAAAAAGAAAAAGAAAGAAAATTTCACACAAATTTTTACTCTTGCATTTCAGATATCTGAATCGAAATCGATTAACAACGATAACTGGTTCCTTTCCGTACCTAAGGAATGTTAACACGCTTTCGTTGGCTGATAACGAACTCCACGATATCCCGGTTGACGCTTTTGTCAATTTTCCTGGCCTGTTGTACTTGTGAGTAAAACTCGATTGGTCTATCGATCACGAGTTTGTTTTCTGCGATAAGCAATTTAAATAAGAAACATGTGTTTAGTTGATTAAAAGAAGATGTGGAGGTACACGCAGAATTCTTTGAATCATTAGACAATGGTTTTTGGGGATTTGAACAAGCTCCCCTAATATATCGAGTCTTCATAAATATAAGTTTCAGATTTTTATCTGGGAATCAATTGATCAAACTTCGGGCAGGCAGCTTCAATAATTTGGACCGATTACTCGCCCTGTGAGTGATATGAAAACTCTTCCTGTTTATTCTTTTTTTTTTTTTTTTTATTCAATTTGTCTTGCCATCGTTGATGAGAAATTCGCTTTTGTAATCGTTGATCTTCCATATAGTACGGATACAGAGATATATACGCCTTATTACCCTGTTTAGGAACTTGAACGAAAATTATATCGAGGAAATTGAAATTGAGGCATTCGCATCCCTCGGGAACCTCACGTCTCTGTAAGTTTCTTTGTAATTCGAATTTTCTGCTCAATCCGTATACCCTTATTCATACATATGGGCTGTTCCTTATACCCGAGCATGGGATGCATGGGATAAATTATCCTCGTTCGCAGTTAACATAAAATATTTTATAGGTACTTAAAAGGAAACAGATTTCGAAAGCCAGAAAGAACTGTGTTGAAGTCACTTGGAAGGCTAGAATATGTGTTAGTATTAAAATTCGCCTTAAATAATACGTTATACTACGATTCCCCGATATATCGATTGTAAGTCACGTTCCCTATAATCGTAGGTACTTTGACGAATTCTCTATGTGTCGAGCAGCCCGGTGGGTCCGGGTCTGCGAACCGAAAGGAGATGGAATTTCATCTCTGCAACATCTCCTGGACAATCCCATATTAAGAGCCAGGTAAGTAAACATGTCGCGAATGAAAATTGCCATTCCATAAAAAATAAACGAAATCGATAATATTTCACTTTAAAATCTCGAAGATTATAATATGATGATGCTTCGTATAAATTTCCGGAAGTCTCATCTTTTCTTTTTTAATTTTTTATTCTCAAATAAAAAAGATCGTGAAGAAGCTGGTTCGTTTCGCCGAACTTGTTAAGGTATACTGCCGGATATAATTATTTTTGCTTTGGCGCATATCGCGAAGCTATGCTGTTATTGATTGCAACTTCCGTTTTAAGAAATCTAAGAAGCAGTTTCCTTGAACGGTAGCGTATACAGAAAAAAAAAAAAAATTCCTCGTTTCAAGAAAAAGATTTCTTATTTTACGAAACTGTATACAGTTTCTTGAAAACAAGAAATCTTTTTCTTGAAACGAGGAATTTTTTTTCTCTGTGTAGCAGCGTCAAGTTCGAATTTTTTGCAATCAGTTTTTGAAAATCTTGATGCATACAATTACGTCTAAAATTGTCCATATTACATTTTGCGAGATATGATCTATATATGCGAACTATGCAAACCAGATGAAATTTGTAGAATTTTCAAAATCTTTAATGAATACTATCGAGACTGTTCCAGCGTCTGGATGATGGCAGTCTGCGCCTGCACTGGAAATATTCTTGTCCTTCTTGGACGCCTCCTGGCCAGAGAAAGTAACGCAGTACACAGTCTGTACATCAGGTAATTTACCCAAGAAATTGAAAATCCCTGATGGAACTGTTTTCCTGGAGAGTGTGAAAACATATTCAACGATTTTCTGAGAAATTTAGAAAATTTCAAGAAATTATTAAAGATCGAAAAAATAAGGATGAATTCTTGAACATGTTGGAAACAGTTTGGTAAATTTTACTCTCATAACATCTGCAAGTGCAGTCTAGAAGATATTTCCAGACCATAGAGACCTTGTACCAAAGTGAATGAATTTTTATTTCCGAATTAGTAAAAAGAATAAACGAAATTTATCATTCCTACAGGAACTTGGCACTTTCCGATCTACTCATGGGATTTTACTTAATTTTAATCGCCGCAGCTGACATTATGTACAGAGGGCGTTATATCGACCATGAAGAGGCGTGGAGACACAGTTTTACTTGCAATCTCTGCGGTAAGTTTACTGTCTAAAAATCAACCGACAGATTTAAAATTTCGCAGCGTGCCTGAAAATCATTTTTTCTTCTTCTTCTTCTTCTTCTTCTTCTTTTTTCTTCACAGGATTCCTTAGCACACTAAGCTGCGAAAGTTCTGCTTTAATCCTTTCCCTGGTCACTTGGGATCGTTTCGTTTCTGTGACTCAGCCACTAGCTCGAAGACAGCCATCGCCAAGTCGTGCTACACTTCACCTTATCGCTCTTTGGCTAGCCTCGAGTATCGTAGCCGCACTTCCAATAACTGGAGCTTCGTACTTCGGCGATGAATTTTATGGAAGTAATGGCGTCTGTCTGAGTCTTCACATTCACGACCCATTCGCTAAGGTTCGTGAAAAATTTCCAATATTTAATTTAAATCAATGGATCGACTTCATAACAACTCAAATACCATATGGTACGTCAGAATCATGAGGGAGTTGAGTTTATCGATCATTCAGTTCTACCCCATGTTCAACCATCTAAGATTCACAGTTTATGAGATCAATACTTTACGCAGTGTAAAATCAAGAAATAGGCAACGATTGAGTTTTGAGACGAATTTTGAAGAGTCCAATGAAAAGGTTCACGTAGTAGTGAAGACGTATATATATATGAGTCTCCGTTAAACTGAAACCTGCTTTTCGTCCGTGTTTATCTTTTAACTGTGCGGTTATAACGGATATAATATTGTAGAGATTTGTATTTGCCAAAAGTTTGGAACTCCGTTTCATATTCGATTGTAGTGAAGTTGTATCTACTTTACTACACAGACAAACAAAAGTTGAAAACGTTTCATTTTACCTATATATTTACGATCGGAACGAAAGCTTTATCACATTGCGATAAAAAGTTTCATTGATGTATCTGATTCGATGCAGAGAGTTTTATTTTCTCAAACTATGGCTATTATTCAAAGTCAGATTTCGAGATCGACTTTGGTCAATGCTCTACTTACATGAAGTCTTGAGACCATGCCGTAGCTCGTTTCTCCGAAATTGTTAATTAATATGCACTCAAAGCCCGGCTGATGAGGTGATTTTGACGAAAGTGATCTTATGTCAAATGCACGAAGTTGAACAGTTTAACAGTACCACATCACAGGGACATAGACTGCCACGTTAATCCTTGTTCGGTTTTGAACAGTTTTGAACAAAAATCAGTTTCATTACTTCATGTCAACCAGATATAAATAATTCTCCAATTTAAGCCGATCGTCTACGTCCATGTTATCTATCGACGTGACTTTGCGTGATCTCTTAATTGACTACAGGGTTGGGAATACAGTGCAGTGATGTTTATTCTGGTCAACACAATCGCCCTTGTCTTCATTATATACGCATACGTTCGGATGCTGCGAGAGATCAAGATCAGCAGCGTAGCACTCAGATCGACACAAGAAAGTCAAGAGCGGGCTGTAGCTCAACGTTTTGGTGTAATAGTGGCGACCGATTGTCTCTGTTGGGTACCTATTATCGCCGTCAAATTGATTGCTCTGACTGGTGAGTGTCATTGTCTATTCTTTTTTCTCAATCTAAACAACCACCCATCGCGTCTCTGGACACCAGACAAACCGATCAATCTCATCTTACATCTCTCTTCGAACGAGTCAGTTTCTTTCACACCTATATAGTGTATATATTCAAGCATTTTCAGACATGATTCGAAATTATTTTCGATTTGATGGACTTATGGTCTCAGGTATTTCTTTTCGGGGAAAATCAATGATATTTTTGATTTTTCACCATTTTTTATCACAAAAATAAAAGACTGACCTTGTACATCGTCATATATATTATTGGAAGCAGTTTCAATGTTCTTTCAGTGTGTACACCGTATGCATATATATATGCATTACGCGTATCTCGTCTGATCAATCCCATTTACAATGCCAGATGGATTTCGTTCGTTCGTTCCTATATGAAACAAATCTCTTTGTCGCGTAATGATCACAATCTTTTCACTGAATATGAGAAGAAGAAGAAGAAGAAGAAGAAGAAGTGTCGTTACTGACTGTGAAATGTTCTATAGCTTCCGGCAGTAAGATTAAAAATCAGACAAAATCATCGCGTGTTATAGTATTAGAAATTATTCTCTGTCCGATTTTTTTGATTGATCAGACATAACTGAATGTACCATAAATGGGAATATAAATTCCTTTCACAGAGTCAGACATCATACTTTAGAATTATGATAATAAAAATTGTGTACTCTTGTAATAGAATAGTACGAAAGACGTGTACTGAAAATCAATATATTGAACAAAATTATAATCAAACACGTAACCAGCTCTCATGGGATTGCTGCACTCTGGCGGAAAGATACGCGATAGTGTTTATATTTGCGTACGAAAAATATTTGCATAGTCTGGTGGGACAGCGAAATAGATATGACATATATATCGACCAAAACCACCAACGTCGTTCTAAACCACTCACAACTGTACATACATATCCACCTACAGCATATAGCCATAAAAATCGATGTAGTAAATCGGGAGTTAAGACGTGACGATGTTTGTCACAATGCAGCAAGGAAAAACCCCACAGCTTTGTGGTTTTCTAATTTTTGATAGCAAAAATAAATTCTTTTATAATATCCTAGTAGAAACTATTAATTTTACTATTAGGATTACACGTGGATGAAGGCCTCTACGCTTGGTTGGCAGTACTAGTGTTGCCCATCAATTCAGCCCTGAATCCGGTTCTCTACACCCTGACAACGAGCATGTTCAAACGACAGGTAAATCGTTGAAATTTTCCTTTCAATTATACATATCATAAAGCATAAAAATTGGTTGAGCCTTTATTTTGAAAAATTTCAATCCGACAGAAGCGTTTGCCCGATTTTTAGAAGAGTTCAACAATTTTTATCATCGTTTTGAAAAAAATTTGTATTCTGAAATAAAATGTGGGAATGTAATCCATTGGAAAAAGATTCGCGGTGTTTTTCCTTGTATATCATACATTTGAACCGAAGATATGCTGAGCTATACAGTGATAAAAAAAGTCTGAAACCTGCGTGAAATATTACCAGTCAAATATAAAGCCGACACATCCCGAAGATTTTCCACTTGAAAAGTATCTATCTGATCGTTCGAGTTCAAGGTGCTTTTAAATTAATATCCGCGAAGGTCGATGTCTCAATTACTGCGAGTGGGTCCAAATCGCCGAGTTTTTTAAATTTATTTTTACTCGAAAATTAAAAGAAGAAAATAAATCATTTTTTTTTTTTATAATTTTCCACCTACGCCTGGGAAAAATAATTATGTGTAGTTTTGCTGTCACCAAAAATGGATGGGATTATGGTGGAAGGGTTGCAGGTGTCAGGAGTCCTCGCAGCGCTAAGGGCTCGCGTTTACTCGGAACAACATCGTCGTCGACATCGTTCTACGTCCCGAAATGGCCATAGCGAAAGTGCCATGTCATATAGTCTTGGGGTTCTTCCAAATCGGCAAAGATCTTCTTCAGCTCGTGCCCTCTACTCAGTTGACAGCAAACGACGACTGGTTAGAAGCAGGGTGAGCTTACAATTAAACTAATATACAAACTAGATGCATTTTCACCCGCATAAATTAAATTGAATTAAATTAAATTAAATCCAAGAGATTTTCGTCACTTCGACATCTGCAATTAATTATAGTGTATCAAAATTAATGGGGGTGTTAATGCAATAGTCGAAAGGGTTCGCGCGGGATGAACAAGGCCTCGAAATTGAGATATGTATCTTTGACACAGATCAAAGCTCCATGATGTCGACCATGCAAATGTAGATACCTGCTGCTCTAGTGATCTGGCCATTTCCTGTACTCTGTACAATTTCTAAAGAAGGCCTTAGTTCACTTGCTGCGTTAATGTCTCACGGCTAATTCCATGCTCGCAATGTATGCTACCAGAGAATTAGGACAAAGCTGTGTTCAATACCGGAATCACTCGATCTAATGCGCTATTCTGACTCATCTTAGGAAATCGATGATAATTATGAAAATATCGAGGTTCGAGCGTTATTCGATTCATTTCATTGATATTTGGGTTTTTTATTCGGAACATACTAATTAGAAATGTGCCAAACTAATTAGAAATACCGCGATCTACAATTGGACTTAAAGATCACACCGCCACCGTAATTGGACAGGCATTTACGATCATCTTATGATTGTATCAGAATTAAAGGATTGGGAGAAACCCAACTCTCTCTAAATTTCTTGGAGTGAAAAATTCACTCTTTGTCTTGAAGAGTGGCGCTGTTTTCACTCCGAGGAAGTGAAAATTCACTCCGTTTAGTCTGAAATTTCACTCTATTTTCTCGGAGTGGCGCAGTTTTCATTCGAAAGAATTAAGAGAGCTCCTATATTTGATTTTCTTAATTATCATTGAATAATTAATTGAGAAAATTGATGGTATTTTTATTGGAAATAAATAATAATATTGGAGCAATGAAACACTAGTGAGCCAAGCAGAGTAACAAATATACAAACCCGCTGAGAAACAATTTGGACACCTGTTGCCAAATATCATCCATATAGTAATACAATACAGCGTGAGAACAATGCCCAGTTTTACTCCTAACTAAAATTTGCAACAGCTTGAAGCCTGGCAAGTGGCAACTGAAAGCCTCATCAGAGTTACCAAGGATACGATACATCCAAAATTAATTAACGTCTCTTGCTTCCGTTTCGCAAATCTGTTTGCCTTCTGGTCCTTGAAATGCCGCTGACCAAAGGTAGACTAAATTAATACGTTTTCAATAAGGGGATAAAAGTATCCGTAAGCCAAAAATTGGACAATTATTTGCAACTATGAAGATAACATTCAAAAAATAGTTAACGAATATCAATTTTGCATTATGGGTTTTGTTCGTCAATCTGATATCTCATGGTAAGAACTTCCCAGTGCTTATATTGTGTGCATACTGTGTAATGATGAGGCTGCAATGGGCTGAATTCATGTCGTTTTCGATATCAAATCATTGGGTGTAAGTAATTAATGGATTTTAGTACAACGGAAGCACATGCACCAAGCTTGGGAGCCTGCGATCCATCTCATCACTAAGCCTCTCTTCAATGAGGGCTTCTGATAGACCCAGAAATTCGCAATCACGCCGCGTTGAGGAGAGCACACCCTTCATCGTTTCCAGGTCAGTCAATGTTAATTATAATATCTAATTAACCCTGAAATTTATCCCTGGACGGTGATGTCAAATTTTGATCAAACGCGGCTCAGAATGAAAGTTTATTAAATATATCTAGTACACGGAGAGAAGAGAATAGTAATATTTACCATTCCAACATAGTAACCAGACTTATTTCTCATAAAATCGTAAATGATACTATGTCAAATAGGATTCATTACTATTTTTCTGGTAATATTTACTATGCTACATGGTAACTAAGCAAATGTAATGTTTGAAAATCTACGTTACCATGTAACATAGTAATGGTTACTATGTTACATTGTGAATACTATTCTTTTCTCTCCGTGTAGTCAAGGGAACCCCCGTTGAGACACCAAACACTTCTATAATTTCAATTCAATTCGATTAATTTTCATATGCGTTTTTATTGTCTGGAAAATGAATGTCCCTTGAGAGTTGGAAAATCGGATTTAATCTATTCCTGCACGCAAGAATTCATCGTGATAATGACGGTCCAAATGTACCAACTATTTACGACAATCAAGAATCTGTGTCTATTGCATGTTAACAGACTGGAAAATGATCGAACAATACAAGTGATCGTGACTTCGCCAATGGAAAACCCAACGACCATAGAAACTAGAGGCAACGTAGGCGATGTCTGAAAAATCGCAAATTATCATTTCTAAATGTGATTTTGTTACTCATATATTTATGTATATTTAAATAATTGTATAAAAATATCAACACCGATAATTATTATACTCGTATAATATACATGTACGTAATTTTATACCTCGGATAGCGATAAAACTCCTTTTAAACAAAAAAAAAAAATAAAAAAATTCTTTCCATAACATATTAACATCCGGTCTTAGGATATATTTTTGAACATTGAATAGATCAGTGGTAAGAAAATTTTACAATTATGATATATATATATATGCATTTAATAATGGTAAGTGTTTTAATCTCGAAAAAAAAAAAAAAGAAACTTCAAAATTTGATAATCTTTTCAACATACGAAGTAATTTAAGCTTCACTTATAATTAATTATCGATGTCTGATGGATGTAGATAAGACCACAAAGAATATAACTATTATAGCCTATATGTAAACGCGTCAAATGCTATTACTA
This sequence comes from Tenthredo mesomela, assembly GCA_943736025.1. Lineage (NCBI taxonomy): Eukaryota > Metazoa > Arthropoda > Insecta > Hymenoptera > Tenthredinidae > Tenthredo > Tenthredo mesomela. The sequence continues at coordinate 21,715,514 of OX031016.1, read as the reverse complement.
CTACAAATAATATTGTACGATAAGAATTATTTTTTAATAAACGTTTAGCTAATACTATGTCAGTCTAATGATGATTGATCACTAGACCAGCTCGGAATAATTAATAATTGTAAATATTAGATACAAATAAATGGTGGAAAAGCATACTTAAGCTTATAATCTATAAATACGTATTTAAGCTGCTATATCGAATACCGTTGAAGCAGATGTTTCTAACGGATTTTATAAAATCCAATAAAAATTAGGTATACAAAATCGTTGTACTAATATATATGCACCTATTATACAAGCTTAGGTGATTTCCATAAACCGTAAGTAAAATCTTAATCGGATTAAACTAAGTTTTTTCGTTCAATTAACTGACATATTAAGTGGATGAGTATATAGATAATTTTATTTAACTGTTTAAATGTGATCGTCATACGTCATATACATATATATTAGACCGGTTCAAAAAAATCGACTATTTTTTTTTTCCAATTTTGAAATACTTTCGGAGGAGTTAAAAAAGATGCCTGTTAAAAGCGGAGCTCTTAATATTAAGATTTAGAGGTCGCTCATCGCGGATTTCTATTTTCCATTTAAATAGCATAGGAATTTTATTTTTTTTTTCTTCAGAATTTCGTAGCTCACAAACCAATGAACAAATCCAAATTACTCTTACATATTTTGATAGGGGATTGAACACTCTAAAAAATGTATCTATCGTTGTGGAAAAAAAATCACAAAAAAAAATAGTTTACTCAACTATAAATTGAAATTTGAGTTTGAATAACTTTGGAAGGAGTCAATTTATCAAAAAATGATAAGAGAAGCTTTTTGTAGAGTGTTCAATTTCCTATGAAAATATGTTTGAGTCATTTGGATTTGTTCATTGGTTTGTGAGCTACAAAATTATAAAAAAAAAAAAAAAAAATTCCTATGCTATTCAAATGGAAAATAGAAATCCGCGATGAGCGACCTCTAAATCTTAATATTAAGAGCTCCGCTTTTAACAGGCATCTTTTTTCAGCCCCCCGAAAGTATTTCAATGCGAAAATTGAAAGAAAAAGAATAATCGATTTTTTTGAACCGGTCTAATATATATGCTTAAATTTTTCAATCAATGTCGATGTATACTACTATTCATGATTTCGCAAAGAGCGAGGTGCTATACGTTCTTGAGAAAAAAATAAAATAAAAAATAAAAAAAAAATCACTTTAAAGCGCTCAATAATTGATCACATCGACATCATAGATGAATAATAAATTTTGTAAATATATTTATATCTACATAATATAGGTATATAATTATCATATATATATATATATGTGATCGAATATATATAAATTATACTTTGAAATAAAAGAAATTTAAATTTCTCTTCGGTTTTTGTTTTATTTTGTAAAACCTGCCCTAAAAGCATCGACAAAGTTTTGTTTGTTTCAATTGAAAGTTTCCGATTAATCTCTAAAAAGTTTCCTACTCACAAATACGAATCAGACTTCCACTATGCTTGATCGCAGAATCAAACGAATATAGCTCGAGGCTATATATATTGCCCCTTCGAATTAATATAATTGATTGTATATCATCGTCCACATAAGTTATCTAATAGCATTGCCTTGCGTCAACAGCCACTTCGCGGTGATTCGAATTATTAGCACTGGCCTTCCTGATGCGATTATAATAAATCCTAGGACATGGAAGGCCATTACTAAAATTGTATTTCTACTTCTAGATAAATCTGTTGGTGCAAAAACAAAAAATATATACGAAGTAGGTATTTCTACTCATCGTTGCACGCGATATGCCGCACCTATTATAGGATAACGTCCAAATCGTATTTCTATTATTAAAGCAATAATTTATGCTCTATAGGTATATTTGGTTGAAGAGATGATCTGTTAGGGAAATTAAAAGCATTGGAAAATGGTTAGCCATTCTATGTAGAAAAATATAATATTGTGATGCGAAAGTTTAGATATTTTTTTATTTTATTTTATTTTTTTCTTTCTTTACTTGAAGCTCGTGGGTTGACAAGGAAGAATTTATTCATGTGTGAAAAATTTTCTGTCACATATACTATATTCTAAAACCTTATCAAATATTTTGTCGTAGTCACATGCTTGCTACAGGATACAAGTGTTTTCATAACCAGGCAATTGATTTTATATCATAAACTGATAGAAAATATCAAAGTAAATATCTATACCCAACCCCATTGAAGAGAAGGACAGAAAAAGAAAGGAAATCAATCCTCAAGGAACTTCGAAAGATCAGCCATGCGATAAACAAAAACAGGATAAAAATTATACCTGCTGCAAAAAAGATTTTCTTTCTCTGTAGATGAGAAATAATTCGGAAATAACGGACCTAGAATTATATTACGGATTATATGAAATGACCGTAAGACTTCCGCTGTCTCACACCACGATATCATGCATAAGAATATACCCAAGTACCAGAGATTTGTATGTTTGATGAAGGATTAGGTAGAGTAAAGCTGGTAAGTCGGAAAAGTAACGTTGAAAAACTGTTTCCAAATTTTTTTTTTTTTTTTTTTTTCTCGATTCGATGTAACAAGGCGTAGAGCTCGTTCATCATTGTGGCGTGAAATCCGAAGTTTAATATTCGAGATTCAAGCTCGGGCTTCCACCAGGACGTGATCAAGCTTGTACGTCGTGTCTAATCATAAATCAGTGGGAGTTGCAATCAAGCAAAGAAGAATGAACAAATAATGAAAAAAAAATCTCGGATTCATATATGGTGTTTTTTCATACCGATCTCGATCAGCGGTGAACTCTTGGTGTCATCCGCTTTAATGCCACAGCTATAAGGTATACAACGTTTCTTGTCAATTTATATACATTACTTAGAAGATGGGAAAAGGCATTACAAGATTTATGAAATTGCCCCGAAACGACATTAATCTTTCCCCTCTAAATTTCACGCAAGACTTGAATAGGTACCATCTGAGCGAATAGTGATTACATCGAGAGGTTTATTCGTTCCTGCTCACTGATGAGCAACAAGCAAAAACGTTGTTTACAGAATGCCGTGCGATCATTTTCTCCATGGCATATAGTTTCGAAAATGTCGAATTATAAATTATGATCGAACACCAGCTGTATTATATCGTCGTAATTCACACGCATCGTATTCAACTGCATTATACCGGATACGATGACTTTCTGATCATGCCTAAAATATAGTATAGCTTCATAGTTCATAGAACTGATCTATTCCACACATTATATGACGCGTATCTATATAAATATACAAGATTTTTATAGTTTCCCTCGTTTCATATCGTTTTCTAAAGCTATTCTATCATACCGTCCTTCTTTATGAACCCTATAAGGTGCTGTAAGCTCCTCATAAACGTAGGGTAACATTGCATGCAATTTTTCACATCAATATGATTTTCGAAAATTTATCAACTTTTGGTAAAAAATAAACAGTCGCAATCTGCAATTGAGGCTGAATTACAGGAAGAATGTATATAATTCAGTAGGGGAATCGATGAAGATATTTTTTGCGATAGGAATACCAAATTGTTGCGTAAATTCTGAAAGAAATTAATTTGCCAAAGTATGTCTAAATTGGCTTTTTATCGCAATGAGCAAACGAGTAAAAAGTTCAGAAAATAAGATTCAAAAATTGTGTATTCAACGTTGTAAATTGTTCTTTTAAGTTTTCTGGACACGGAGTGATCTGTTTTTTGTCAAGAATTTTTTAAGTGATCAGTTTGTGCCCAATTAGTCAAAGTGCCTCGTGGCTAACGTGCGACTACCAAAGCCACAGATGTAATTTTCGGCCTGTAATTATTGTGGCTGGAAAAAAAATCATAAATTTTGTTTTGTCTCGTCCGTCCAGTTGAATATACCACATTTATATCTATCACGAGCATAAGACAGTAAATAGACGTTACGACTTCGTCATAAAGTTAGTATCCTGAGAAGGCAGTAAAACTTACAAAGTCACAAAGAAGTATCGAAAGCACAACAGACAAAAAAGTTTTTTGGCGCCTTATAGTTTCTCAAAAATTGACACTAAACAAACTTTACGAACCCCGGTGATGCTCGTTCTGCTGACATTATTCTTCTGAAAATACACATAAGTATGTATACTACTATTAAATCAGTTGCATTACAGGGTCTAACTATTTAGTTCTGAACAGAATTGGGTTTCATTATCTATCCGCAGATCGGGGCATTCGATAAAATGCCAGTAAAGTGCACATCGTCTGATCAAGATCAGTTGGTGAGCACCAGCTCAACATTACCACAGAATTAACCGAGTATTTCTGGAATTGGAAACCGTCAAAGTCTGTGAAAAAAACACCATCTTCTTCTTCTTCTCGCTCGGACAACTCTTTCGCAAACCCTTATTTTTTGCTACCTCGGAATCTATCGAACCAATACACGGATCGTCTTGAGATTCAGAAGGGAGATTCTCTCCATCGATATTTCGCTCCCTATTGATTTTAGTTGAAATATTACCACGCAACACAATGATTGATCCCACGACATAGACTTGCAAAACTTTTTTCTTTTCATTTTGTTCTGGACAAAATCATTGCCGGTCATTTTTATATTTCGTCGAAAGTTACCGAACTTCTAACTGTTTGATTTGTATCCTCCAAAGCGAAGCCTTAATTATCACAATTGAGTAAGAAGACCTTCCACTTGTTGCTATCCCACTACGTTGCAATCGATTTGAGACGAGAATAAACTCTTCAGATGAGACGAGATTGCCAAATATTCAATTATGAGTCATACTCGACGAAATTTCTTCTTCGTAAAGAAATTTTTGGTATCGTAAAGAGCTGTTTACTGATGTTCACTTGAGCAGTGTGACTTCGTGAGAGTTTTGTAATGAAATGGTAGCGCTAATCCAAGTGATTGAAATTGGCATTGAAATTGAAATTCCGAGACCGTACCAAACTCTTCTCGCCTTATGAGTGAGGCAATAAGCTTTATACAACAAACACTCGCGTTTGCGTCTTAAGCTACCTCTGAAAAACATCGGAAAAATACCTGACCGCACGGAAAAAGAAACCGTGAAAAACAACGATTTGTGGGGTCCTTGACTCAGTACCTAATTTCAACGATATAAATTCGAGATAGCATGCCGCGAGATAGGTACCTAATAGCCACCTTGATAGTCGTCAGAGTTGTAAATGCGAATTAATGAACTCGAGCAATTGGGATGAATTCGAAGTCATTACTCACGATGTGTTTGCAATATTAATGAAACCGATTGAAAGGATTCGATTATAAGTATCTGGGGCAGACGTAAAAATTGACGAGATCAAATACGGGCTGATAAACGAACCCCTACGACCAAGGAACTTTTTCGGTCTAAAAATTGTTAATTGATCTTCGGTCGAGGACGTGTGACGATTAATGGAAGTCCAAAAATGATAAATGGACGTTGATGGATCCACGAATGGAGACACTATCTGTTATATGGCAAAAAGTCATATTAGTTCAGAATTTAGATTGAAGACGAACTGCGTAACCCTTCTCGGAAACTCCTTTCACCTCTGGCTTTGAAGGCTGTGAGTTTAAAAGGGGTGGGTCCATATTAGTTTACGTATACCCATTTCTACTCATCTAAAAGCTGCACGCTGACTTGGATTTTCCTCCCAGAAAGCTAAACTTAAATTCAAAATATTCGGAACAATTTTTTTCCAATTCATCTTATCTAGTCTCGAGAGTTTGGAGTTGTTGAATCAGGATCGTCTGACTATTTTACAATCAGAAAAACTCCGTTTGACAACAGCAAAGTCATACAGTTTTTTTTTTTTTTTTTTTATACAAATACCGATCTTATCCCAAAAATTCAGACTTCCTTTACTATAGCTATGTGAATTACAAGTCCAGAGATCTGTGAGATAAATCGAGTTAGTTGTCATAATAATGTGCAGAGATACTGATTTTAAAAAATCTTGAAAAATTGATTTTTTGTGATTTTGTGAGTTTTTTTTTTTTTTTTTTTTTTTTTTTTTCGGTGGCTGAAGTCACGCGGAATGCCCCATATAATATGATACTTCCTAACAGACGGCGTGATTTCTAACATCATTTATCGACACATTGTAAAGCCCTACAAGAACTCATTGGACATGAATTGCCTTTTGATTCTGTTTACCCATTTGAAAGGGACGGAAAAACAGAATTCCAGTATAACGATCAATAATTGTCAAACGAGGATTGACTTCGAGAATATCCACGATTTCGTGAGTCTCAACAATGACACGAAACCCTTTTAGCGCAGAGACAGCACAGAAAAAAAACAGCAATTTTTGGATAGGAAAGATCAATTCTCAGATTTCTATACCAAAAAATATATTCCTACGTATGCGTATGCTATTATGTTTAATTCTTCGAACTATTATTTTATACTCAAAACATTTATTCCATAAACTCTTTTCAAAAACGCAACAGAGTACTTTCAAAATTTTCTAATAGATCGAAAATTGCCTCTATTCAACTACCGAAAAATGACAACTATTATTGTTTTCGACTTTCAATGCCTGTCAATATTTCAATATCCTATTACTGGCCGGAATCAGCTATAGAGTAACTTTTGGTATATAATTTGAACTGCATCATATCAAAATTGGAATTTTTTTCGGACCAAAATTTCAGCGTTTTGCTCATTTTTGCGGAGTTGATAATTTCGTATCTCATAAACTTATGAATGAATTTTTGTGTAATAAAATTTCTGGGGGAAACCTATTCAAACGGATCTAAGTACTCGCGTAAAAACAACAGAAAAAATTGTCTGTATCGTAGCTCTCGCGAGCTTAAAAATGATTCTGTTTTTTTTTTTCCCCCCAGTCTTCAAACTGCGTTTACTTAATATAAGCATATAGATACAGACAATTTCGGAACAAAGATGATATAATATTGCTTTGTTTAACTAGCCCCAAGCTGGGTATCTACCAGCGTAAAAAATAATATGTGAAATTATAATTATTTCACGATTATATCTACAAGAAAATTGAAATGTTCAGTAAGCCAGGGGACAGGTCAATTAATACTCGTCCAATGGAAGTATTTTCACCATACACATGTACATAGGAATCTGAAAATTGTAATTAGGTAATCCTGATTTTGATGATCCATACTAACGCATATAGCAATCAATAAATCCGCTAACTAGTAACTAGGAACTAAATTCGTTAGAAATGAACCGAATTTTGCAGTTCATCCGGAAAAACTGCAGGAGCAACAAGGCCGACATAAATATATAGTAGAAGTCGCCGAAGAATTTATTTTTCAAAATTGTTCAAATTTTTCTCCAAACTTCCGAAAAGTCACACAGTTTATTCTGCACATCGCGCCATATCAATATTGTTAGCAAATAACGGAGTCATAATCTTTCGCCATTAGGTATTCGTGCTATGGTTGTGAGCACGCGTTTCACCACAGGCATGAGGCAAAGTACATTCTTGGTTAAATCTTAAGTGTAAATTGTGCAAGCTCTGGTCCGTAAGGCTGAGCAACGAGAAACGTAGTAACGTAAATTTGATCGTCGACTTGGCATTGAATGTGATAATTACAATCTCGGTGTTCAGTGTGTTCGGTGCTTGACTGTTTCATTTAGTTAAACATATAAATACGGAGTCGCCGAATGGATTCGACTCTTTAAAAACAGGATCGGAAGCATATTATATATCTCGGATACCCACATCTCCTTTAAAATATCATAGATCCCCTTGGGATAAATCGTGCGAATATAGCATTGAGGAAACTGGATGACGAAGCATGTACAGTATGCCTGGGTAAACCGGCGTAAGCCTCATAAAATAAACGCAGAGGTTGAAGGAGGCAAAAATCACCGTCTGACTGACTTAAGTACCTTAAATCGATGCAGGGACTCATCGAGATGGGAAAAAGTATCCACACGATTTTCTGGACAAAAATACAGTCAAAACGGATCAGCTATTACAGGTTTGAAAGCGTGAGAGAGAGAGAGAGGAATAAAAAAAATTGTTAAAAATTTCTTTTTATCACACAGATGGTGGCTTTCGAAACTTTGTTGAGCTTTTATACTTGTTTTCAAATCTATATACGTTCCCTGTTGATATTTCGGCAGGAATTAACGGAGGCTTTTAACACTTATTTGTTATATTATCATCACTGACGAATCTGCTGACAACGTGTTTCTCTAGATATCACACATGTGACATCGAAAAACGTGACCAATAAATTGAGAAGAAAATGAAACAGGCATTTCGAAACCATATCAATGAGCGTCAACAAGCCTTATTCGCACGCAATTCGTATTGTAACAAATCGAAATACTTTCAAGCAGAAGCCCAGAGCGGTTTTTTTTTTTAATCGAGAACTGGATGCCGCTTTATTTGATAAAAAAAAAACAGAAACGAAACAGAAGAGAGAGTGATTGCATTCATTCGAAAGGGCCTATACTCTGTGGTCCAGTGTTGACCTCAAAATTAAAAATCAATACCTACTCGAGTCTCCCGATCTCACTAGATGAAATTAATGCTCCTGTAAATTGGTATCTTAGCTCAGACTCGATCGATCATTCGAACCTACATCACTTTGACGTAAGCCTTCAAACGAACAGTCATCGATTCAGTGTACTATAAGGCCATTGAATTTCAACCGTTTGTTTTACCGAAGGATATTATAATTTGAAGAAAAAATTAACAAAAATAAAAAATGAGATTTGGTGTGCATTCTATGTATAGAAATAAAAAATACACAATATGCACACCAAATCTCATTTTTTATTTTTTTGTACTGCAGCCTTTTTGTGTTGCGTATTATTTTATTGAGTAATTATTTGAATTGTTAATTAATTAGTTAACTTTTTATCTATCCCTGAGTATTTATTTGAGAAAATTTTATTCGATTAAATTTTATATTAATATGACTTTGCCTTACATACCCAAGAATAAATAGCATACGCATGCATACAAAAGCACAAGGATATATGAAGATGAGAAAAATTGCGGTGTAAAAAATCTCGGGTGTAAGTCCACGGATAGGTGTCCGTGGATCCTGGTTTCGATTCCCGGATCGTCCGTTAATTTTTCTCATCAAGAAAAAAAAAAAAAAAATTCTCTAATTTATATATACTTGGATCTAAAAACTGAATAACTGCGGTGAACGGAGAGATAGATAATTCAGAAACTTTGGCAAAGTCTTTCTGTGACCCCTACCCCCGTGTGAAAAAATTATTATTATAATTATATTATAATTATATTATACTTGGAATAGATTACGCAATCATACATTGATAAATTGAGGAAAAATATCTCCATATTTCTGCGGAGAGATAATGACTGGACTTGAGTTAATTGAGATAAGCACACAGATTTGAATTGCTACGTAGTTTACAGGATAAATAATATGAAATACATACCTATTTAGAATGTAGATACATGTACAGGAGAGAGAAATTTCTTAGAAAATGTTTAAAAAAAAAAGAAATTTAAATTAATTTGTCGAAAAGTAAATAGTAATCAGATCCATATATGTCTTTGAAACCACTGTAACTTGTTAACGGTTCAATTGAGCAACTTGGGCCATAGGACCATTTTCGTAGATCATGAAATTCTCTACGGAACCGTATGTCTACTTTATTCTTATCAGTTGAATAAAGAGAGTTATAAAAATAAAACTAAGATAAACGAATTTCACCATTTGAAATACATGGGAATCTTATTTTCAAATGCGCTAATTCTGTGTTCAAGCCACATAGCTGAGCTTTGGGGACAATTTTTTTTTTTTTTTTTTTTTGTATTGAGCACTAACTATTTTCGAAAGGGCCCGAACAAAAAGAAGATGTCGTTTTTTTTTTTTTTTACACAGTCTAATGTATACCGCGATAATCAGGTGAAAGAGAATGGTCCATCCGCCCAGGCAGACAATATTTCGTATTTTTAGGGGGATAGCCACTCGTTGCACTGAAAATCCCTAGGGTGATTTTGGCGCGCGGTCGATGCAACTCTGCAGCCATTGTTGATACAGGCCGGCTGACTGTCAATACATCGCGGAAGGTAGACAAGTGTGGTTATGTTCGTTTATTTGTAGGAAATGATAAATAAAGTGAATGAAACCTACGTGAATAAGCTAGGAATATTTATCAAAAATCGATCAATTAGTTTTAAATGATAATTCCGTTCAAATTAGTTGTTCTCGATGAACTTTTCGATTCTCATTAATTTCCAGTTATAGCTTCGGTTAAGTCGTTGATTGCATTAAGATATCATTTAAAACTAATTGATCGATTTTTGATAAATATTCCTAGCTTATTCACGTAGGTTTCATTCACTTTATTTATCATTTCCTTCAAATAAACGAACATAACCACACTTGTCTACCTTCCGCGATGTATTGACAATCAGCCAGTGATGCCAGAAGTCACCAGAAATAGAGATAGAGCGCATGGCGATCGCGGCGGAGTAAGAGAGAAACTATGTCTCTTTCTGGCATCACTGCAGTCAGCCGGCTTGTATCAACAATGGCTGCAGAGTTGCATCGACCGCGCGCCAAAATCACCCTAGGGATTTTTTCAGCGCAACGAGTGGCTATCCCCCTAAAAATACGAAATATTGTCTGCCTGGGCGGATGGAACATTCTCTTTCACCTGATTATCGCGGTATATAGACATTACGAAATAGTTTTTACCCAAAAAATTGTTATTCGTCGCTTTATCAGAGTTCGGCTCAGAAAGATAACTAATAGGAAAAAATCTGGTTATGCTCGCAGTGGGGGAGGTCCTATATAAGTAAGTACTGGCGAATTGGTTATTATCGCATTCGAGTCCGGTGAAGAAGCTAGATAGTCGAGCTCAAACGCAAATTCACGACAAGTATGACGAGTAGAAGAGAATCGTTGCGAGGTGCCCTCTGGTCGTGTGGTCAAGCGCTGATCGTGTTTTCTTGTTGCACTGCGCTGCTTAGTCTCCAAGCAGAAGCTGTACCCGTGCCTTCGGAAATCAGCGACATGGTAAGTGGCGAAACAAATTGGGAATTATAGTATTTCGATACTAGTGCGAAAGTGTTGATTCTCGGACGAGTGTGAAGTTTTTCGCCCGAACGAAGCGAGGGTGACAATCACACGAGTCGAGAATCATCTTTCGCACGTGTATCGAACTTTATTTTTCAACATAGCGCGCGTTAAGTTGAATTTAATGCACGCGAAGCGTACGCAAAATCGAACTTTGCGACACCTGCTCAGGCGGGAAATCAGCTTCGTTCATTTTCTTTAGAGAACGTCATCGCTGCTAAGGCGATAAATCAGCTCGTTTTGATTTTTTCAGAGAAAAAACGACTCAGCGAGCGATCAGGAAATCAGATTCATACTCCACCCGGAGAATAATGACATTGGTGAGTAGTACTGAGTACGAATATCGAGTATTTACTACACTGAGAAAAAGGAATAGTTGAGCCGACTAAATGTATTCAGTTGGAGCAAATTTCTTTGTCTCAACTCTTCGATCTTTGGCTCAAGTAAACTACAGTTGATCCAATCACACAGACTCAGTTCAAACAACTAAACTGTTTAGTCAGAACTTTTTACTTGATGCAACTCTATCACCGTTTGTCACAACAAATTCAACAGTCGAATCAACCGTATCAATTGAAATAATTTTTTATTTGCTTACCCGAAATAATAAACTAATTGACCGGCCTTAAACGAGTGTTCGGGACAACTAAATCGTTTAGTTGCAGTAACTGAACTTTTGTTTCGCCACCGACAAACGAACCATTCAGTTGAAACAACTGAAATCTGCTTGATTCAACATATCCTTTTTCTGCGTGTAGATCATCGGCCATTTGCCAAGTCTGCGAATCGTGTAACAGCAGGAATGTGACCCAAATCTGAAACCCGATGGATTCAGATTTCTTCGCACGAATAACTCACACTCTGCCACAACTTTTTTTGGTACACCCTTGCAAATGCTGATAATTATCTGTGCCACTGGCTGGGGAGTTTTATTGATTGTTCAGAATTTCTCAAGGTGGATCCTTTCCATAAGCTGTCCAGCGATACCGCATTGCGATCTTTTTATCGACCAATTTAATGAAAATCAGATGGATTTCAGTGTGTCTACAGTGTCACGCCAAGAATCTTCCAAAGATCTCAAAGATTTTGGAATTGATGAAACTCGAAACTTCTGGACACTAATTAATTGTCCCCAAATTTCATGATTCTCAGCTTCAAGAATTTTTGAAAATTCGCAAGTTCTAAAGCACGACGTTTCGTGTGTCCTGTCTCTATTCATAATGAAGATTTGTTTTTCCAGGTACTGGATTAGACTCCGGATCCGCTCACGCGATGACTCCGCCTGAAGTCTTCCTCCGAAACTTCGTTGTCCCAAAAACGGGCGGCAGAACGAAGAGATCTGTTCATGGCAGTACGTATATAATTTAAGTATTCAATAATGTTCGATGTTCCGATGGGCCTCCGTTTCAGGTATTTCCCATGAGTGCTTAATATTTCAATGCCACAATTCTGCAGCTAATTCTGGCACTAATTTTTTGTTGTAAATGGTTTGAAATTCTAGCGAAAAAAAATTAAAACCGTCGCCAGAGATTCAATTCACGTGTATTTGAACTGATATTGTTCAATTCAAATGTAGGCTCCTTAGCGCCAAGCTTGAATAGCAAAAAAATATAAAATACGACGTTATATTACTAAAAACGTGGATAGAAAATATTCAACTGAATTAAAATACCCACGACTTGTATGAAATAACCTGTATACGATTTTTGAAATTGTTTTAGAGAAATATGAATATTATCGTTCGCTATCCGATTCAGGTTTGTTGATTGGATTGTTAACCTAAGAATTACTCAAATTAGTATTTTTACGAATGACAAAAAAGTCCATGTAAAAATGGGGCCCATAGAGGCCTAAAATGAAAATTTGAAAAAATTAGCGAAATATTTTTTCCACTTTTTTTTCTTTCCCAAATCTGTAGATAAGATTCCCGAATTGTGTGATGGTTCCCCGGTCGATGCTGCGTTCAACTCTGCCGATGGTTCCGCGTCTTACATTTTTAAAGGTGAAACCGCGTCGACTTTATAGAGTTTTCTAAACGAGAGATTACATATGCACCGTTTAACGTTTGACTGACATCTTCATGGGGGTTTTGTAGGGAAATATTACTGGAAGGTGACGGATGCGAAACTACTTCCTGGGTATCCAAAACTCATCGCCACGACGTGGAACGACCTTCCGGACAACATCGACATGGCCTACACGGACGATCACGGGGCGACGTATTTCTATAAGGTAGGTTCGACAAGATGCTGACTGGTCAAATATGTTCCAGTACCAAATTTTCTATCGACGTACCTGTACATAAATAGTAGACTGTTCCAGAAAGAGTATAATGATCAATTATAGGTATTCCACGTGAACCGGACCAGTTTTTGGCCTGAGGTCATCGAATTTGACGCCAATGAAGATTCAGATTCCTTGTTACTACATGAGATGCCCCCAACAGTTACAGAGCTTGAAAATAATTGGTTCAATTTATATCGCTGTCATAATTATGCCAAAAATTTAATTACCACATTTTCAACTCCACTTATCTCAGCCATACATGAACAAAATCATAACTTCCCATAGTGCATTCTACGCGCATAAATGACCTCCTTCGAAATATGTAGCACTTGAATTATTTTTGGAATTCTTGAACATGTAAAACTTTGAAAATATGCGATTTCTTTGTTCTTCTACCGAAGGGTCACACCAATTGCCCTGAAATTTTCACCGAAATTACTTCGAAGTGGCACTAAGAAGTGATCAAAAATTCAGCCTCCCGTTTTTCTTCTTTTTTTTTCAAAAAACCGGCGAAGCATGTAAAACTTGGCAAATATGTGTTTTTATTTTTTTTCTACTTGAAGGGTCACACGGATTGCCTTGAAATTTTCACCGAAATTACTTCAAAGTGTCACAAAGAAGTGATGAAATTTCTAGCCTCCCGTTTTTTACTTTTTTTTTTTTGCCAAAAACCGGCCCGGTTCACGTGGAATACCCCATATGACTTTTAAACCGCTGTAACTTGTTGACGGTTCAATTGAACAACTTGGATCACAGTACTATTTTTGTAGATCATAAAATTCTGTACAAAAACGTATATCCACTTTATTCTTATCAGTTGGACAAAGAAAGTTATACAGATAAAACTAAAATGAATAAAAAATTCCATTTAAAATACATGGGAAATCCTATTTCCAAATTCGCCGTTTCTGTGTTTAAGCTACATAGCTGGGCTTTGGGGACAATTCTTTTATATCAAACACTAACTATTTTCGAAAGGGCCTGAACAAAAAAAAATATCTTCTTTGACACAGTCCAATACATAGTCGCATGAATACTGATTTTTTTTATCTTCCTTTTTCATGTCAGGGTTTGATCTTTTGGAAATACGTGGGCGAGCGAATAAGTCCAGGTTGGCCAAGGGAAATTGCCAATATCGAAACTCCCATGCAAATAGCCCTATACGAAGATTCCATCAAATTAGTAAAAGATTTGGCATCACTTGCAGAGAGCTCTTTCTGCATCGTCAATATCTGGACTGCCCTAATGTCAACATTAACCAGAACGGATTAAAACGGATTCCTACACTTTCGTGCGACCACAATTATGATCTACGACGAAGTTTCGTTGTTTGTACTCTTTTTCTTAATCAAACCCTACTTACGCGTGTATACATGTGAACAAATAAATACTATTTCATGATTTACGTCCCTTGCATTGATTTCACTTGCACCGCATAATATTTATCGCGTGTAGTTACGTTACATTACGCTAGTTAGTTACAGGCTAGTTGTGTACAAGTCAACATATGAATCGCTGTAGTTGAATGAACATCGAATATTCTTTCATCATGACGGTTACACGAATTTCTACTGACGATTGTTAGCATAATGTAGTTATATAGTGCATGAGCTATTGATTCCCGTCATTGATGACCTGTGTTTATTCATGGATAATACAAGAATCTGTATTAAACTTCTAAAGTAGATATTCACCCGTTTATATCGTATAACAAATAAACAAATAATAAACAAATAATGAGTCAAAAATTTCTAAAAAGTAAACGATGCGTTGAGGTTGCATGTGTCAACTTTCAGAATCGCCAAAGCCTCATTTGTTTTTAAAATCTCGTGTTACAGTAACGTTATGAACTTCAGCCTCATAGAGAAGAATGTTATACATAATATCATTGTATTTTGATATGAGAAGCCAGATGGACATTCGAGTACATGCATTTATTCATCTCCACAGCATGGAAATTCATATAGAATTTTATTCAGTGACAATTAGATTTGAGCTCTTTGAAAATATGCAAGACTCGTCTCTAGCGAGTAAATAAAATTAATTTTAAAATTTTGCTTTGAAGTAACTTGCCCGAGGGACAGAGCACTAAAAGCGAGCTTTTTCCCCCTTCAAAATTGTACAGCAACTGCCATGACGACTGCAATCTCAATTCATTTTAATTCAGTACCGAAGTCGCTACATCTCGATTCCCAATTCTGATCCCAACCACAGTAACCACTGATGAGGCGAAAAAAGTCAGAAAATCAATTATCATTCAAAAAATGAAAAATTCATTTCGGGGACCCTAAGAAATTCATGAACGAGAGTGAATACGAAAAAATTAAGATAGGATCTGCAGAAAAGATCTTTCACTATCCAGATGAGCACCTAGCTTTTTGTATCATGTAGCATTGTTTTATCTACTAAGGGGCAGACAGCTTAACCGAGTACCTACCCCTAGCAGACAACTTGAAACACCTTTCTAACACAAACTGAAGACAAGTTAGTACTAAAGTGCCTCGTTAAGTTTCTATTAGTCTTTCATACCGTAGAACTGCATGCAGGCTTTGCGAATTCGTTTCTTTGAGTATCTCTGCACTCGTGCTTCTTGCCACCTAGTTCGCTATGCTCGAGCGGCAAACGTCGCCCTCTTGCGGGAATCACCAACTTCCCACACTCGTTGTACTATTCAACCTGTTACTATAAATAATCAGCTGTAGTTCATCTGGAAGATTCTTCTAATGAGTATTACAAAATATTGGAAATTAAACGTCACGTCAAAGTTTCGCGAATATTTCTATCAAAACAAAAACATTTGTTTCTATAACTAGCTACTATCGCACTCTCCGAAAATGTAATTGGGCCCATGCCTCAGTCCAATCAAACTTTGATAATTACGTTCCAGACCCATAACAAGCCATTATATCGCAAACAAGTAGCGCAACAGTGCAGGCAACCGAAATCACCTTTTCATTCACAGTATTTCGACCTTTCAAGAGTCTATTGAAATAGGTTTCAATGGTCTTAAGTGTCAAGTGGGTTTACCGAAGCAATAAAGATCTTTCTCTTTTTGTTTCGCTCTTAATTTGTAAGGACTTTTTGTCGCTAATTAATAATGTATTGTCGCTGGTAAAGCTACTGCTACTTATTTTTCTGACGATACAACGAGCAGCGAAAATAACACGGGAATGAAGTTCATCAAAGCTGATAATTATACCAACGTTGAAACAGGGTGTGAAGGGAAACAGAAACGAATGTATTCTATTATTTGTCAGCGTATTCCAAAGCCTAGAATCAGATCCGATAGAAAAATCGGAAATTCACGCCTGTATAGAACCAATCGGAAATTCATTTGCCTATTTCAATCTTCAGACCTTCCTGGGCTTCCATTTGCAGTTCTATCACCGTTTTTTAGGTCTTCGGATGAAAATGATATCGGTATAATCCGTGAAATCATTCTGAAACCTGTTCTGAAATGATGTGAGTGCTCTGAAATTTGTCATCAAAATAAAGAGAATTCATACGGATTGCCGCTCGCTCTATTGCGGCGAAAGGACTTCGGATACATACCACTGAAATATATAGTATGTGACGCCACCTTCTGGAACATCTGGTGGCGCCATTTATCTCATTTACGAATAACTATATAATATTGATATTATATACGCGAGTTATGTACTACATGGTAAGGTGAAAAATCAATTACGACGACGTACAGAAGTCGATAAATAATTTCAATCGCTTGAAAATTAAAAACTATTCAAGAGTTTCAAACTACGCGGGTCTAAAACTGTGGTTGGGTGAAACCATCCGGTTTTAGCATCACACAATCGGAATAATTTGTCCAGGACAAGTTCTGGGTTTGTTGGACAATGACGGGCATACATATACGCGGATGTCTACAACCAGAGTCATGAGATCCTAACGCGATCAAAGGCCCAAGTCTGATGTATACAGTTATGTGATTGAGATTGTTCAATAAGTGTTTGTTTGAATGTATAAATAGTGAGTGAAATCCGTTCTCGTATACAATATGAAAAACATAATATTCATTTTCACGTTACATGCAACAACGGCCATCTTTTTCGTCGGTAAGTTGGACAACGGAAAAGCAGATATAGAAATAGTATAATTTTACCAAAAGTGGATAAGGCACAAATTTGTTACTGAAAATTCACATTTTATTGGCTGATTAGTGAAAAATAATGATCATAACAATAATAAGAGAAGGAATTCGACAGCGAAAAGATGATTAGAATTCAAATTTCAAATTCCGAGAAAGACAAAGAAAAACTTCAATGAATCGAAATCAGCTAATCATTTAGCATACCGATGTATAATGTATTGTGATTTTATTTGGGACCGAAATATGCTGAATTTTGGGCATGAACATCTCTTCTTCTTGTTCTTTATTTGAATGTATATCCGGTTTTGTGCGAATCCAACTTTCACTATAATTACGAGAGTCTTTATTAAATATTTTGTCTATTAGACTTCAGATCTATGAACATTCATCTATTATATAAAACCTGTATAATTGATTTGCAACGTGTATTGTGATATAATCTTTTGATTCGAGAAGCTGAATCAAAGGCATTTCGCTTGCATTCTTATTCTCTAAAACAGAGACCCGCAATAGCGATCATTTATCGACCTACGGTATTCGTTGTGAGTTGTAACTTCAGTCAATATGATACCATGTGCAAATGCGGTCTTTACCATCGACCAAGCTTCATTTGCAAATTCGTTATCAATACCACTGGAACACAAGCTCGGATGCGATTCATTCCGCAGTTGAAAACCTCGATTTGCGTCGTAATCCCAGTAGATGGCGAGGAAATCGACATTTGAATTTGAAATCTTGCCAAATAGGCAGATATCGTCGACTGGCAATCGTGGAGACCAGATCAAGCTGAACTTGGAGTATTGAGTAACTTTACTTCGCAATATTGCATAATTATTAAAAAATTAAAAAACTATCGACCTTCTTATTATAATCGACACCAGATTAATGTCCTTAATTGCACACCGGTTTTCCTACTGGATTCATACTGTAGCGTATAAATTTGTACTTTTAATTACGTAAATTTGGTATCGTTGAACAAGTCTTTTGAAAAGCTCTTGTCATAATTAATTGGTAAAACGAACTTCATCTTTGTGATGTAATATATCCATCGATCCTATAGGCGTTCGAGTATACTATTAATTTCATCAAGTTATTAGGAGGTTGTTGAAGAAATAGTGAGTTTTTTTAGAATTTCGAAAAGCGAATTAATGTTTTCCGTAAAGAAGGTCTTGATTAGAATGAACTATTTTTTGTCTTCACATAATGAGAAATAGACACAGATTTTCGGATTTTTGTGCCTTCGAGGGTCTGGTCTTTCGGAGTTTTGAGCTGTCTGCATTCCGGCCTTCCGAAATTTGAATGTTTTAAACTCCAACGTTTCTGAAAATTCGATATCGTCTCAAACGAATTCGGAATTTTTACCGTTCGGAACTTCTAAAATTCGGAACTTCATCCCAGCGCACAGTCCCATCTCACAGATGGATCGTCTAGATTCCAGAATTTGTTGAAAAAATTCCCGCATCATTTTACCCAGACGCACGAAGATCACTCATAAGATGCGATCGCATATTTATGTAATGTCGTCAATCTGTTTTTAATTTCAGGATGCCAAGTTGAAACTTTGTCAAAAGTTACTGACTCGGAGCTGAGACAGTTAACGGAAGAACTTTTTACTTATGAAAACTCGGATTTCCAACACCATGTACAGGCCAATTTACAGGCTAAACAGATGCAGAGGCCTTACAGCGACCTTGCACGCCAACCGTAAGAAATCGATTGATAATTACTGCCAATAAAAATGTCGAGGAAGATGAAGTAAAGAAAGTCCTCTTTCACTCCAGAATATTTTTAAAAAATTTTTCTGCAAAACCCCGTAAAAATTTGGTTTCTATCTCAAAATGAGGCAAAAAGAACCGATACTGTATTCGATTCATACATAACTGCAACTCAGTGGATCCAGTTTTTGCAATGAACTTCTTAGAGATCAATGTGAAATTTGTGTAATAATTGTTCATTGAATTGAAGGATGTATCAAAAAAATACGTATTAGTCTACTTTCGACCATATACACACTTGAATACTTGTCAAAAATATTCAATCTTTGGCATTTCGTCGCAATGTCATGTTGATTCAGTAACATTTTGCTCGAGAGATGTTTCATTGGAGCACTGCATACACTGTAAAAAATTTGGTGTCAAAATCGACACCATTTTAACACCGAAAGCAGTCCATAGAAGTCCACCTCGTTTTCGGTGTCAGTGGACAGTGTGAGAAAGTGGGTGTTGAAGTGGGGTGTTGTGGTGTGCTTAGACATTGTAATTTGACATTGTAATTTTTGAGACAACACCACTGTAATTCTAACAACATTGCCGGAGTATTCCATACACTTTGTTGGTGTTGTTATTGACACCAACATTCTTAAACAACAACTCCAAACTGATTTACACCGCAATTTTTTTACAGTGTAAATCGCTTATAAATCTCCGGTTATACCTATAGCCGTGAATCGTGATCATAGAATTTCTTTGTACAGCTTGTTATCAGTGTATCCTGTGATCCTCGAAAGACCATTGGTAAAATATACTCACGATTTATTTGACAATTATGAAATGGACACACGTGAAGAGGAGGTCGTAACCACATACGAATATAATGAGGAAGAAAAATTCCTGGATAATTTGCTTAATACCTCTTCAATTTATCGCGTTATGCATTTCCTATCTGAACGAGGTTTAATCAGCAACGGAAATGAGAGCTACAAAGATACTCTCAATGATCTCTGGTTCTATCAGTTTGCAAGACAAAAAAAGACTAAAGTACGAGGAAGCTCTGGTTTCGAACACGTATTTCTTGGGGAGTTGAAATCTGGTAAAAAACTAATCGGTCTTCACAATTGGATTTATTTCAACGTCGCAGAACGGGCTGGTTTGTTAGATTATTGGGGACACAGACAGACGAGGATTTTGGGAAACGTGAGTAAAATTGAAATATAACATTATATATAATGTTACATATAACAATTGTGGCTCGATTAAGTATAATTTCATTCGACAGCTGAAATAAAATTAAAAAAAAAACAAAACCCTTGCATCGTCATTGTTAATTATAATGCATTTTATGCAACGCAATAAATATCGCGAATTACTTATGAATAACACTTTCAAAGATAACTAATCAATGTTTTGACACAAGAATGGGGATGGCCTTTTGTAACCATTGTCAAATTAGTATGAAATTTATTAAACACGCAATAATTATTCATTGATAATGGAATTCCAGTAACTCTGAACTTTCCTGTACCTATTTATCGGCATATATAAGGTCACAACGATCAATTTTTTCCTCATATATATATGTTATTAAGAATTGCCGCTGCGATTGATCAAAGTCTTAATAACATGACCCGGAGATCAATAAATATTGTATTTATTTTATTTTATTTTATTTTTTTCAACTTTCTCAGTCTCATGTGTGACTCGGAAAAAAATCAGCACCTTGCCCATATAGACAGGGTAGATTTTGTATTTCAACAATTTTTGCAGAGTAAAGCGATCGTGGCCACCGTAGTCTTCTCATACTTAGGAAATGTGAAATCGTCAACAATTTTCATCGGTACTTCACCCGAGCTTGAAATATCCTTATACACATTATGCTATTTCGTAAGACCGAATAAATACTGCCGTGTAGCTATGGGTGGAACCAAATTTGGGATACAAACATACGCCGTAAATCATACAGGGAATAAATCTTCCCTTGGCACGGGATACCCGGTAGTTTAATAATCAATTTTCGGATTTTCGATTTTCAACATTTTCTTCAAACTAATTCTAATTTTAAATATAATGATAAAACTGAGTAATACGACGTTTTTATTAACATTAAAGATAATAAATAAAATTACTACTAAACATACTAATAAAGTTTATTGACATAATTTTAATTACTAATTACAGTATCGTTGTTACAACTATAATTATTATTGGTGTTTGTATAAGAAATAAATTAATTAATTCGTTTCTCATTTTTCATAGGTCTAAAATTATTTTCCCATACGTTTTTTTATTTTTATATATATATATATATATTTTTTTTTTTTTTTTAATTGTTTTTCTGCTGCTTATTAATTAGTGAGATTAAAATTTATCGTGTAGTTCGTTCGCGTGCAGCGCACTTAGTGTAATCGGACATTAATTGTTATAAGACCGTATACATACATACTTAGAATCGATACTTCCAACGTTTATTAAATTGCAAATATTTACAATAACCTATAGGTACTATATAGCATATATGTATATAATCTACGCATGGGTGATGGGTAAATAAAGCGTATCGGTGAAATGTCGATAACGCTTTCGTACCTATAGTACCTACATCGCACATAGACTGTCTGCGCAACTCGCAAGCACCGTACCAAGAACCGTTTATGTGAAATCTATTCAAACAAGTTCATATGTACAGTACTTTACGAATAAGTAATAGAAACCTTGAATTAGCTCAAAAAGTTAGAAAGATAATTAGAAAAAATAAATAAAATAAAATAAAAGGTAGAAAAGAAAATTCATATATAATTATATAAAATTTCTTGAAAACCCTAAATTATTGGATCTTCTATAATGATAGGTACCCATAAATTTCGGTATATATAATATTTGAATTTTTTCCGCAAATTCTATAATCAAGTATTCTATAAGTTATAGTTGCAGATATCAGCTTATCTCTCATAAACCGAAAAGTACAAACGAGGATATCGTAATTCTACTTAATATTTATAAATCGTCTAAATCCCATATCTGTAATCCCTGCATCTGCTTTATATCTACGGCTTTAATCTATTGATCTGTCCGATTAAAAATTAAGAACGATTCGGTGTTCTTCTGTTCAGACTGCACGGAGAAAAATTTATAGTAAATTTTCTCATACTCATATAGTAGTTGTGTCATATACTTCCAATATGACGATCGTTCCGATACATTATACTCAATGTTCCATGAATGTGAGAAAGACATTCCTATATTCATGGTGACATTAGGTATAAAGTATAGGAACAATCGTCATATTGAAAGTATATGACACAACTACTATATGAGTATGAGAAAATTTACTATAAATTTTTCTCCGTGTGGCAAGTAAAAGAAATAACTAAGTAATACTTAATTGTCTGACAATAATAATTATATAGCCTCGGTCAAGAATTATCAACCTGTTGATTAGAGTCACTGTTTCGCACATTTTTGAAACGTATCAAAACATGATTAAATGGACTATACAATATTATTTCATAAGAAATAATTTTACTATTTGATTGTATTTTTATTCTAATTTTTTTTTTTTTTTTTTTTTTCCTCTAAATTTTGTTTTCTTTTTTTAAAGAACAAAATTGAAATCATACCGTATGCAAAACCGATAATAAAACCCCGAGGTTTTATTTGATAAGAAATTTCCGTTGCGATATAAAATTATAACGGGATAAAAATCTGGGGAATTCTGTTTTGAAATCATTGACGGTTAGAAAGTTTGGCAACACTGGGTGTACGATGTACCTAGAATATACTACAATCGATTCAACGCGAACTCTTTTCGAGAAGGCGGCAGTGTCTGGTGGTAACTTCTCGAAGGATCATCGCAAATATATAAATATATAATAAAACCGTATGTATATACCGGTCACACGTTTCATTATTATCTTTGATATGAAATACAATTTATATTTATATAAGTATTGAGAGAAAAAAATATTTCTACAAAAACGTGATTATCACATATTATATATTTTACGAAAGAATAATTCAAGGTGAGTCATTTGAATTGTACGTAGTTTAATATAATTATATATCGTCGATAATTATTACTCCACTAGTTTATTATATTCCAAGTATCATATACCCCAGCTATACCATATCATTCTGACCTTCTTTCGAATAACGATAGATAGGTATACAGGTCTGTTATAGTATACAAAACATAAACAGTATAATGAATGACACATATCAAGCTGTATTTATCAAATTTCACCAAAATTTGGTTCACTGTATGTGTTACAATATTTGGTCACAATTAATTATAAAATAAATGATATTTAACTTATAGGTACTGTACTAGTATATGAAAATTCGTGTGATCGTCAATTTTTACCCGATATTATACCTACTTATAAAATGATCGACCGTTCGTTTAAATAATCAAACATTATTTTAGACTCATAATATTATAACAATATTTGATTATAAACTTTAATTAGAAATACAATATCTAAAAAAAAAAAGAAAAAAAATTCATTCAAATATACAGATTACAGATATATAATTCCTAATTCAATTCAGCTTAGCTTTGTCATTGTGCGGGTCAGTGCCAACAACGTCACATTTATCGCATCTACGCAGTCGCTGAGCTACCATAAACCGATAAAAAAGAATTCTTTTCGCTCGGTTCTAAGGTGACTCTTATTAAAGTTCGTTTTTTTTTGTTTTTTTTTATTTTTTTTTTTTTTTTCTCTTTTATTTTTTTCTTCACGTAAAACCGGTATGTCACATAGTGCTAAAAATAAACTACAACGCACTTTTGTCCTGCTCAACAATCGCTTCATCAAAACCTTTCTTCCTCCTCGCGTATATATTAGCACATGTGCAGTAACGTACAATTAACACAATACAGCTATTATTACATATACCTACGTATATATATAATACATTCACCTGTATTATACGATTATTCACGTTCGTGTATTTTTTTTTTTTTTTTTTTTTTTTGCCTTTTTGGCTTATCTCCGATTTGGAAGGTAGCCTAAATCAAGTTCGTGTATTATATATATATATATATATAGAGGGGCAGGTCTAATCGTGGCTAGACGACTTTTTTCTACTTCTCATAATCGATATAATTATTTTCTTTAAATATGACCTACGATTTTTCATTATTCTATATATGCTATAATTATATTATTTAAAGGTTTTCCTTTCTGTAACAATATTCGAAAGTTTTCATTGTATATTTATAACGATAGATTGAAGAAAAACAAAAATAATAAGAAAAACAAAAAAAAAAAATAACTGCTGATATACAAAAATTAATTCATCTACAACGTCACGAAAATTACGATAATTTTACGATAATTTCTACAGTGTTTAATCCACCGAGCCTTTTGGATTAAGTTTAATCTAATTAATGTTGTTATTGCGAATTGCGACCTAATTAATCATATAAGATTGTAAAATTCGCGATGAGCGCATAAGCGGATCGAATATCATACGTATACCGCGAAGTTCTCTGTATGCGGAACGCTAGGAGTACCAACCCGAAATTTTTGCTATTTCCATAGGCGTAGGTCATACAGTAAACTGCAGCAGCAGTTTGGTAACTTACTAGATGTTTTTAGTAAGATCACTAGAAATGACTGGAAATCTAGTCACTAGATTTCTAGTCCAGAAAGCTAGTGACCAATGATCACTAGATTTCTAGTGATCTCTAGTGATTTTACTAGAAACATCTAGTAAGTTACGAAACTGCTGTTGCAGTTTACTGTATGACCTACGCCTATGGAAATAGCAAAAATTTCGGGTTGGTACCCCTAGCGTTCCGCATACAGAGAACTTCGCGGTATAATTTATTGTCCAAATTGCATAGCTCGCTTGTGGCTCGTCGGTCAAATCTTTCCAGGCAAGGACAAGGTCGATAAGCGGTACCATCGTACACCTCGACTCACCAAGCGCCCAGACAATTTTACTTCTTGACCTATCCTAAGCTTAGCTTTAACAGACCCGGCGCGACGCGACGTAGCTAACAAAAAGCGCGCTTGCGTGTGTATAGATAAGCGTCTAATACACACTTGCGTATAACTGCAGTGTACATACGAGCGTATGATACCTCGTGTGATTTGCACACTAAGAATATATGCGCGTAATCAAATAGCGAACGCAGTAACGTAGAGAGAAAAAATTCTGCCTTAATTAAGAAGCGTCATATGTCTGGGGCTTGTAAAGGTGATTTAACCGAAATCGTGAGGTAATTAATATTATATGGGAATGAAGCTTCTGAATTTAGGAAATAAGCTACTTAGGTAAATATCCTTTCAAATTATATAGTTTCTTTGACACGGATGGTTTTTTTTTTTTTTTTATCCAAATTCTACTCGAAAATCTTGTTGTACACACTGTTAGAAATTTCTAAGCTAGTTCCACCAAACATGCATTGGAAGCTGATAGGCAAAACATCTATAGCCAAAATTCGAATCGAATATAGTAATTATACAAAACTTTTTTTATCGGTGTTCAAAACAACTTTGTGAATTCAAGTACAATTTTTGGGTTTTTCGTATAAAAGTACAGCAGAATCAAAAATTTATTTGGAAATAAATAGAACAAGCTTAGCGATTCACTTTGCTAAGCCACATTTGTAATTTTGCAAAACTTTTGTACAATTATGTGTGGTACATTCACAATAATTTTTTACAGTGCACGTTGACAAAGAAATTCTGTGAAATTTTTAACTCTTAATTCCAATTTTACGTATATGTACTCACGCTCTATTTTTTAAGTCTTACCATGCTAAAGGCATGAATTTTTTTATCCTTACAAAAAAGGACCTTTTTTTTTTAGGAAATTCTGAAAAAAATTACAAAAATCCTGATGATGATATAGAACAACCTCCCATTCGCAGAAACGTGGGCAGAATTGTTCTTATATTATTTTTATTTTCTTCTTTTTTTTTTTTAATTTTATCCATCAAATCGTGTCCTAAGTGATGTTTGAAAATTAAAGGTTCCTTGATGTAATTAGTATCTCATGAAATATGAAAAATTCGGTGGCTTAAAGATGCGAGAAGAGATTGCCGAGCCGTTCAAATTTTGTTTAACAACAACATGCAAAGCTGTATAAATATTCAATAAGATTTGGGATATATTATACTAATATTTCGATAATTTAAACAAAGAACCAAGGTCACCAGCTTTCGCGATTACCATATATGGTCTCGCAAGATGTTAAATACACAAAACCGATGTAATAAAAGACCAGAAGAAATTTCGAATAAATGTTTTTTCTATATTATTAGAACACCAATTAACTTACAGCTTAAGAAAATGGATGAATGCCATTTATCTGAAAAAAAAAAAAAAAAAAAATCCAACAATACTGACAACAATAAATTTCAAAAAAACGTGATACAAATTTTGAGAAACTTTCTTCCTTTTCATTATCCGTAGTTTTGTTTTTGTTGAATTTATCTCTAGTGTTATACAAACTG
Source organism: Tenthredo mesomela (assembly GCA_943736025.1). Taxonomy (NCBI): domain Eukaryota; kingdom Metazoa; phylum Arthropoda; class Insecta; order Hymenoptera; family Tenthredinidae; genus Tenthredo; species Tenthredo mesomela. The sequence continues at coordinate 21,688,906 of OX031016.1, read as the reverse complement.
AACTAAACTCAAAACGTGGGTCTCGAAAATTTGAAAAAATTACAAAAAAAAAATTTACAAAATCTTAAAATTTGAGACTAAAATTATAAAAGTACCCCAAACTTTGAGTTTTCTGTTCGTTTACACATGATTCAATTCTGAGATCATATCGACGCCCGATACGAATAACAGCACATTTCAGATTCCGGGTGAAAAAGAGCACGTTTCAAATTCCGGATGGAAAAGAACACGTTTCAGATTGAGAATGAAAAATAGCACGTTTCAGATTCACTTGAAAACTAGCACAATTCAGGCGAAGCGAATATTACTCATTAGTAAGTGTCAGGTAGGTTTATTATGAAATTGGAAAAGCACAATTATGCACAAAAACTCGATTCAATTTTATCATTGAATGATTAATTCAATCTTATAATAAACCTACCTGACACTTGCTAATAAGTAATATTCGGTTCAACCTGAATTCTGCTAGTTTTCGAGTGAATCTGAAACGTGCTATTTTTCATTCTCAATCTGAAACGTGTTCTTTTCCATCCGGAATCTGAAACATGCTCTTTTTCACTCGGAATCTGAAACGTGCTCTTTTCCACCCGGAATCTGAAACGTGCTCTTTTCCACCCGGAATCTGAAATGTGCTGTTATTTGTATCGGGCGTCGATATAGCCGATGAAATCAACGTATTGGAGTAACTCCAATTGCTCTATTTTCTTAAGGGTACCGCCTCACTCTACCTTATCCTATAAATTTTTCAATTTTGTTTTTTTTTTCTTTTCTCCAGCTTTTTCTCGCTCGTTTACCTATTCTCGACGTTTGAACTGTCTGTACGAGTATGTAGGCATGTACTTTTGTTTAAACATTTACGTATATGTGTATATGTCACGCGTCATACAAGCGATTTTTACAGACACATCACGCGGTTGGTATGGTGTGTAAATGTCAAGGAGCAGGTTCAACTCGCGGCCATCACAAGATAGCCACGTGCTATACGTATATTATAGACTGCATTATTATAAACTGTAAACAGTTTTAATTGACGATATTTTCGAAACGTTTCGCGTTGCGTCGTACCACTTTACCGTTTCTGTACAATAAATAACGTGAATATATAACGGGTCCATCCAACGCTAAGATGCACTTATAGTTGTTATGCAAGTAGCTTCTTATCTTTTGACTCGATTTGTTTTAGTTTTATTCTCGATTACACGTCATGGGCTCCCCTATATATCAAACTCAAAACCCATTGACCTCATGTATATAATTTATAATCTACTTTCAACCTCTTATCAATTATCTCTATTATATTCCTTAACTTCAACTCCTATTCTCATAGTCATAAATTTTTTTTAATCATACAACATAAGCTTCAACTTTTCGACAATAACTCGTGGCATAATTATCACTCAAAAGAAACTTATATTAGTGATAAAAAAATATTTAACTGCGTCAGAAATCAGAAATCGAAAGCACCTAGTATAGGTATAGCCAATACGTTTGCGAATAACAAACAACAAATATTTGAGCTGTGTAATTCGTATTTTGTACGTAAATAATTTCTGTTTTTTCTTCAAATTCATGGGCTTCGATTATAACAACTTTATTTGCAAATCTTTTACCGTACAAAATATTAGCTGAACCTAAATATCCGCACATCTGTGCTAATTTCACGAATAATCGATATTATTTGGTATACTGCACATATACACGAATACATTATAGTAGTTCAACGTGCAAAAACATATGTTGAGGTCATAATATTCTTACAGTGAAAATATTTTTCATAAAAATGTATTTGTTATTTGTATTTGTTGTTCATCATATTGCGAATCGATATCGAACAGTGTTACTCCAGTCTCCTCATCAGTAATTGCTCTTTCAATTCTGAGACCATTCAGATCCTCATTTAGTGGTAGATAAAAGCTAGAGAAATCTCTTTGTACCGCATCAGAAGTTTCTAGTAGTATAGGCAATTGGTGTTTTAGATTTTAATCAAAAATTGGATATTTAATCAAAAAAGTGTTGAACAATTCAAATTCATCGTTATAAATAAATGGAGAAAATTTTAAAGTTAGGAAAATCGACGATATTATGTTTTAGGTGGATGTAAAATCTCATTGGCATGCCACATAGAGATGAATTGAGTTATAGTCAATAAACGCAATACGAGCCAAATATCATTAGGTTGACTCAAGCTAAACTTTTATAACGAATGGCTTGATGCAAATCGATCTTAACTATGAACAAATAATTCATTTCGCTGTATGCAAAATTACGTTTATTACTTAACTATAACTGAATTCTTCACACCATCATCATCGATCGAGCATGAATACCAATTTTCCTTAAAGATTGAAACTTAGATGATAAATTTCATCCTCTAAACTCTCTTGACCTCTTGCACTATATAGTTCAAAGAGAAGTACGATAATGAAAGAAAATAATAGTCAGATTTCCTCGAAGAAGAGAAAATTATTGTGACTAGAGGATATGAAAATGGGAAAACAGGGATAAATGAGACGAGCGAAGAGGGGCACATGTTGAGCACATGTATTTGTGTATATACAGGCCTGCAATATGCATATTGGCAGACGCATTAACAATAAAGATAGACTATAAAGTGACGATGCAAACTGTCGTTATCCATACTTGTATCAGAAAATAGTGTGATAACTATAGATAACCTCTGCAGAACGGCCCTCGTACGGGGGGTTTGCGGAAACTTGAGGTCGCGAAGTCGTACTTTGGACCATTTTGTACCGTGAAATCGAATAAACACGCGTGCTTGCAGCAGTGTCACTTCAGTGCCACTTTGGCTCGCATCTGCACCGGAGTTCAAAAACTGATAGAACCTTATTGAGAAAGGAACAAGTCCATAGCCGTGATGGGTTATTAATATTTCCTCAAATTTCTCAACACTTCTATATCTCCGCTTGAATTAAAACCGATAAATAATCGCTCGATTAGCGAGTGTAAAAAAAAAAGAAAAAAAAGAGAACTACCTCCATTAATCTCATTAACCGATAGATAAACTGAACTTTAACATGTCTACAGCACCGGGTAGCTTCTCTTCGACCGGCAGTATGATCGTCGTCAGCAATAGACTGCCATTTGTACTAAAACGAAATGAAATCTCCGGTCAGCTTGAAAGAAAAGCCAGGTAAGTCAATGAAATTCATTTAATAATTAGATATATTAATTAGCAAATTCTTCTTAATTCCACGACAATTTCAATATCTCTTTAGCCGAAATCTCTGACCACTGATGAATCGGCTGAACTTGAATCGCGAGCAAATTCTTCATTCGCAATATGAGCTTACGCGATTTTTACTCCTTCTTCAGGGTTCCAAAACTTTTATAATTCGAATACGTATATTGAACGATCGAACAATACCAATGTGTAATTTATTTTGCGGTGAAAATCTCATCAGATTTGATTATCGTCTCGCTTCTAGATTATGACTAATCAATCGTTCGACACATCTCAACATCTTAGTGTTAACATCGTTTGAATAGGGGCTAGAATTTTCTCTCGTCATTCGCGAATCTATTCTTATTTGACCTTATTAGTACCTCGGATCTTTCAAGGTCTGTAGCTAATTTTAATTAAACCGGTGTTATATTTTCGTCTCTGGTCTTGTACAGTGTTTTTCCGATCGAGATCTACTCATAGATCATCTACTCGTGTTCCAAATCAATAGCGAAAGGGCAAAGAAGGATTACGCGTATTGTTATGTCTGAATCCCTGGATAAAATCGATCAGGTGATTTTCTGTTCTCCAAAATCAATTTTTTTTTTGTTTTTTGTTTTTTGTTTTTTGTTTTTTGTTTACAAAATTTTAAACCTGTTTGTAGAACATCCTTTGCCAGTTTTATCGCTTCACACTTTTCTTTTTCGTCCATCGACCGTTTTGTGACTGTATGCACGATACATATAATTCTACTATAAAATTCAACCCAAATATATTTAAATTCGGGTCATTTAACTATCGGAATATTTGATTTAAATTAGGAACTCGTAGAGTCTATTAATTGCTGAGAAATCAATACTCAATGCTCGAACAGGGACAGCTGATAGCCCCGCAAATTTATTTTCCGACCAGTAGAAAATATTGATATTTTATCTTATTTATTAAACGTGTATTTCGTACACAAAATATTGGAATTAAAAATCTTGATCTAACTGAAGATTGAAAAGAAAAAAATTTGAATAAATGAAACGATTCAAGGATAACAGCTGACGTTCTTATATATACCTACATACGTCGTCACAGGAAAGTGGTCTTGTATTATGGAAAACAAAATCACAAAACCGTTGACGCATATAAAAATTTGCGGTAACGACGCAATAGATATTATGTTGCGATCTTAGTAATAAGTATAAAATTATTTTATAAACTAAAAGAAGTTCGCAAATTGTAAAAATTCTGTTTTCCTCAGCGCTGGAGGACTCGTTACGGCCGTTGCACCTGTGGTAATCAGTGGAAATGGCATTTGGGTAGGATGGCCGGGAATGCACATGGAAGATCCCACCGAAAAAATACCAGAATCAGACCCTAATGATCGTACTCCAACAGCCGGACTGTTATCTCGCAAGGTATGTCATTATTTTACCACATATTGTCTGAGGCTCATTATCACATGTATTCTTTTTGGGAAAGGATTCCGTTAGACAATTTTTCAAATGATATTTCAGCGGAACTTTGACCTGCAACAAAATAAAGACGAGGAAAAATGAGAAATCATTTGATCATTAACGTAGTTTTGTGATTCCCTTTGCATACGAGGGAAATACTTAGTGGATTCTTGAAAATCTTAACATGCTACCAATTCGTGTAAAATTTCTTTGGAACTCTGACCTTAAGTCTAATATACAGAGAGACATGTGTGAAATATGTATTGCAATCGTACATTACTCGATTCATGATTAATATATTAAAAGCACAACCTTTATTGTTACGGGTGATGGCATTATGGTAACCAACCTAAATAGATAAGAAGAAAAGGATGGGGATAAATAATGTAACGTTCATAGGTCAGATTTTTCGCTTGCTTGTCCTTCGTTATCGATATCAGGCTGCGTATGTGGCAACTACACAATATACTGATATATTTTTATTTTTTTATTTTTTTTTTTTTCCTTTAATAAACCAGCTTAAACATCTCGTATAAATAATACGAGATAAAATTATTTATCGAAGAATAATAATTGAGATACAAATTACTCACATCCAATCATACCCAAAGTCAAATTTAAAGGGTGATCTATTTTACTGATATTTTTCTGTATAAGTGATTAAAATTAGAGAGGGGTGATTATATTAGTTCCAAGTTAATTATGCATGACGGTTAAATGGTTGTATAATTTTCAATCAGCTATATAAGATAATTGTCAATTAGAATTTCAGTTTGCGATTAGATATGAAATAATATACGATTTGAATACTCTGATTTTTACTTCGTTGCGAAATAACGCATATATTACATATATTTTCGAACTTTTATTCAACGAGATATTAAACAGCATATTATTTCGCACCTCATTCTGAGTGTAGAAAAATTTCAATTAGCACTATTCCACCACTAATGAAAAACTAAGAAAATCAATTAGTATCAATAATTATCACGTGATTTAAAATCGAATGATTAAATTAGCATTAATTAAAAAGAAAACATCAATCGTCATTATTCAGTGATTAGAAATTTGCATTGACACTGTCCATATATACGATTGAGTAATCATCTAAATTTTGACGAAATTCGTAAATTACGAAATTCACTAATCAGCATAGAGCACATTCTTGTTTAGGAATGGAATGATAGTGCAACTGCAATAATGCATCGTATGAAATTCCGCAAGCTCTATTTACTTCTTCAATTTCGTAACACGATTCCTGCAAGTATTTGCATCGTGCGTTGCAACGTGAAAATCTGATAAGAATGCAGAAATAAAAAGAGTCGTCAGAAGTTCGTTTAACGTCAACAATACGTTCAAATATCTTATCAAGTATTTTGCGACATGTATAAAAGTCTCAAAAAATTCCACGCTGATGCATATTATACATACCCATCAGAGGGGAATAAATTGCACTCACGTGTCGCCCACGCTTTCACCACGTGGACTTAAGTTAATCACGATCTCAATCGGTGTGAAAATCTTCCGTAATTCAGACTCGTACTTTCGACTGATCCGTCATATACGTCGATGATTCATATCTACATATATACATATATTATGCATTTGAAATATGTGAAAACAATTTTCATTTGAAATTTATTTCAAAAGTATAACGATAATCGATTTATTTCCTCAAATAACTATAAAATTAGAGTCAAGTTTATTTTTTGGGAACAAACATTTCGATTTATCTATTCGATAGAATATTTTCGTATAAAATCATTCATCACGTAATAAACGATAACTGCAGTTTTTTTTTTTTTTTTTTTTTCATAAATTAATTCATATTCGTATATTTATTTTCAATCCGAGAACTGAATGATTGAAAGATTTTCAACGTAGGATCGTGGATGATTTGATAACAATGCAATTTTAATATTACAGTTATCAGCGATGGTCAGTTATCATATTACAGTCTTGTTTATTATGTTAGGTCAGTTGTTATCCTCGAAAATCGGTGTCTGACCAACGTCTGATTATCAAGACTTAAAATTAACTCAAGACCATACTTCCGTTGACCATGTATGAGTAATAAACATATGTGGTATTAAGCCCCGCGTCGAATAACAAACTTGTGGTAGTGGGAAGATGGGATCGAGACGGGTTATCAATGTGAATCACGTGCAAATGATATTTTATCTTTAATTAATGAATTATAATTAAATGATGCAAAGAAGTATACAAAAATCGGTTCCTTTTCTGCGATTTTTGGAAAATCATCCGTACAGAATCTCTCTAATTATTTTCGTGTACAATTTCCCAATATTTTCATTCCGCTCGAATCTCACAAGGAAACTGATAATCGTTGATTATTTTTACACATGTGATTAATAACATAAAAATTGTAAGCCGAACTAGTTATTGGTACGATCATATATTTGTGTTTTCTGTTTCTTCGATATGATTTTTTGTCTAAACAACTGATAAAATAGGATTGCTACAGCAAAGCTCGACTTTACTGCAATAAATTAAAAATTACATTAATATACCTACCTACCTACCATCCGATCTTTCCCCGATCTTCACAACGCTCTAAGAAACTGGATGTCAAATTCATTCATGAACATTCGATCATTTCAATGATTATTTCTATACTGGTGATAAGTGTTCACTCAATCTGTCAGATACATATATATATAACCGATTATAATTCATAAGACAAATAGCAAATGGTCTGATACCATCAGTAATTATTATCACCGATAAGATGATAGCGATTTTTTTTTTCTGTTTTGTCTACTAATGCATTACTCTATTAATTTATGGACCGATATAAATCAATATTATATGCCTGTTTTATCTCGTCTAATTCCTCGATCTTAGAATTCTAAGCAATTAAAAAATACGATAGAAAAGGTATATTCGAAGAGTCTAAATATAATCAGCAGTAGACACAATATTACCTAATCATTTCATAATTCATACATTTCGAAAAGTGTTCGGGTGTTTTTCGACAGGAACACCAGCTGATTCATGGCAGACTTAATCTTCTTATCTAAACATAAGGGTCAGTGGTTTTCGTAAATAAGCTTCGTCTCGAGATCTTCTTTTCTTTTCTTTTCTTTTCTTTTCTTTTCCATTTACTTTTTTTGGTTTTTTTTTTTTTTTCCATTTGAAAATCTTTAATACAAAAAGTAACAAAGATAATGGTAATAACTTATTTGCCAATGAGAATGAGTGAATTATTACGTTGAGGGCCCGACGGGGCAAACTCCAATCACAGACGGACTTTGCACAATTTATATGTGCATTGAAAATAATAAAATTTCTTATTTCATATCGTAGTGTATTCTCCGATTGTCTTATTCCCCAGTCGTTAATAAAAATTGCGATAATGGGTGTAATTAATCATACTTACAATTATTGTTGTTCGATCGTTTTCATCTCGCAATACTTTATTGCCAATAGCGGGTGATGAAGATTGCATCGGAATTGTATAAAGAAAAAGAAATAATCTTTACATAGATTCGACCTGTTTTAATTAATTTATAACTATAAATCCTCGTCGATTATGGTTATAGGTAGTCGCAGTCCACGTTGAACCAGTAGTATTCGACTCCTACTACAATGGGTGTTGCAATGGCACTTTTTGGCCACTATTTCACTCCATGCCAGACAGAGCAACTTTCACAGCTGAACATTGGCGAGCTTATGCCTGCGTCAATCAAGAGTTTGCTGCTCAAACCGTAAGTCAATTAAAAAAAATGAATCATTAATTCGAATGAATAAAAATCGGAAGAAGAAACGATAATTAGAAGTCTGGCAATTGAAAAAGTTTCTCAAAATGTCTGCTCAGATTTTGGTAATTCAACTCCTGAAACTTTGAGCCTTTTAATTACATTAAAAAATTCATTTCTCAAGATAAATGCACTGGAAGAACTTCACAAGGAACAAGTAGGCCAGATAAATGGAACACCTCTTGTCTGGGTGCACGATTATCACTTGATGTTGGCCTCAAATTGGATCAGGCAATCTGCCGAAGAGAAGAATCTCCGTTTGAAGCTGGGATTCTTTCTTCACATTCCCTTCCCGCCTTGGGATATCTTCAGATTATTTCCATGGGCTGATGAGATTCTCCAAGGAATGCTTGGTGAGAATTGTCCGAGTTTAAAGCCTCGATTAAAGCTAGATAATTAGCAAAATCCAGTTAATGACTAAACTTTAATTACCAAGGTTGTGACATGGTCGGATTTCACATCCAAGACTATTGTCTAAACTTCGTTGACTGCTGTCAAAGAAGTCTTGGCTGCCGAGTTGACAGGAAAAATCTCCTCGTTGAACACGGTGGTCGAACTGTTCGTGTCAGGCCTTTACCCATCGGGATTCCATTCGACAGATTTGTTGCTCTCGCCGAAAGTGCACCGAAAGTAATGCTTACTAATCAAAAAATTGTCCTGGGTGTTGATCGGCTTGATTACACCAAAGGATTGGTACACAGGCTTAAAGCCTTCGAGATGCTATTGGAAAAACATCCCCAACACAGAGAACAGGTAATTAATCAGAGCTGAATAAAATTGGAAAGATCTATGTGAACTTATGTAACAATTTTTAGGGTGGCATATTTATTTTTCAAATAATCATTTCGCACAGGTGACAATGCTGCAAATTGCTGTCCCATCACGAACCGACGTTCGTGAATACCAGGATTTGAAACTTGAAATGGATCAGCTAGTGGGATGTATAAACGGTCGTTTTACGACTCCAAATTGGTCCCCGATTCGTTACATCTACGGTTGTGTAAGCCAGGAAGAATTGGCTGCTTTTTATAGGGAAGCTGCAGTCGCACTTGTGACCCCACTTCGTGATGGAATGAATCTGGTAGCTAAAGAATTCGTCGCCTGCCAAATAAAGGAACCCCCAGGTGTGCTGATCGTATCACCTTTCGCTGGTGCTGGAGAAATGATGCACGAAGCTCTGATCTGCAATCCTTACGAGATTGACGAGGCAGCTGAAGTGATACACAGGTAAATCGCTAGTTTACTTCACTTGTTGTATGTTGACAAAATTTCTTTCACATTTTATGGATAGAAATGTCATGTTTGGAATAAACGTTGACAATTCTTTCTTTCTTTTTTTTTTATTTTTTTTATTATTATTATTATTTTCTTGCAGAGCGCTGACGATGCCAGAGGACGAGCGAACGCTTCGTATGAATCATCTTCGTCGTAGGGAAAGACTATACGATGTTAATTACTGGATGAAATCATTCCTACAAGTGATGGGATCTCTGGAAGAAAGGGACTCAGTCGGTGCCACAACCATGCAACCCGTAACGATAGACGATTTCGATGACTATTTGAACAAGTAAGTACCACAGACGAGAGAATCTTGCATGAATGGGCCCAGCCAAAGCATGTGCTAGTGGGCACACACATTCGATACAACCCCCAGGTCTTTCGAATTTTTTTTCAAAAACATTAGTTTTTGAGTGAATATATGACAGTTAGTCTGCTTCGCGAAACTTAAGACCTTCTTTCATGCATTTTTGTTGAATGTCATTTCGAAATGAAACATTCGAAAAGAAGAAAATACAAGAATGAAATTGTTTATTGATTTGTTCGAATGCCATAAAAAGGCACTATCACTGTTAAAAATTTCTGTATGAAACTTCCAATACAATGCACGAATAATGCTTCCAATACACGAGTAGTGAATTTACAAGACATTTCTTGTAAAATTAATTCACAAATACTCTAAATTTACTAAACAATTTAGCGAATTCAAATACAATTTTGTGTTTTTCCTATAAAAGTTCAGTAAAATCAAGAATTTATTTGTAAATTTATAGAACAAGCTTAGCAATTTACTTTGCGACGCCAAATTTGTAATTTTGCAAAACTTTTGCGTAGTAAATGTGTTGTGAATTCACAATCATTTTTAATAGTGTATGCTTCTGGACTTTGAATCTCTGACATTCATTTGTTCACAGTGATTTCTTCACGTCAATCTGTCTGTTCGATTTTTTTTTGATTTTTTTTTTTTTTTTTCGTGAAAAGATACAAGAGTATCTGCAAATAGGAATTTTCACAGTGAATTATTACATACGTTCTGAACAAGCGGTCAAAATTTCATCTCAACATTTGAGAAAGTTTTTGACATTTTTTTTTGCACAAGCATTAGGAATACAATGTTGAAAAAAAAAAAAATGACTAAATTGGGGAGACAAAAAATAAAATTATTTCTGGAATTCCAAACTGTCATATATTCCCTAACTGATATCAAAAAGTTGGTATCAATAATTAGACTGATTTTATGAATGAAGAGAGATGATTAATCTCTGGCTCGAAAGGTCATGCGCGTCCTGATATGCATTCGATTAATTTTTTGATCGCCTTTCAAGATAGCGAGGTGTTTTTTGTTAATTTTATTTAAATATTTTTTTTCTCTTTCATACATGAAAAGGAAATTTTTATTCTACTATATAAGATTAGACAAATAGATGAGGCATGAGTTTGGGAACGTCACTGCGTAGGCAAAGCCTACCCGAAAAATCTGCTAAATTTTGTATATACTTGAAAAAAAAAAAAAAATGGTGCATGGTATCTCATCTGTGAGTTGGGAACCAGATGACAAAAATCAGTACAAAGACACCTGCACGTATGCCTATATTATCTGGCGATCCAGAAAAATCCAAATTCGTACTAAAAAAAAAAAAAAGAAGTTGAAAAATGAAATCGAAATTAAAAAATGGGCAGCTAACTGCTTCTATAAGGCGGCGGGCCCGCGCTGTGCCGCGACCTGACTCATGATGAAAGCCGGGTAACGACCCAGTGATGGCGTATGTCCCCTAGGTATATTGGCGATAATCACAAGTTGGCCCTCCTCCTGGATTACGACGGTACATTGGCGCCAATAGCCACACATCCTGATCTAGCGATACTGCCGATAGAGACTAAGAACGTTCTTCAAAGATTGTCGAACATGCCGGATGTATACATCGCTATTATCAGCGGAAGAAATGTTGAAAATGTTAAATCCATGGTGGGAATAGAGGGTATCACTTATGCCGGAAATCATGGACTTGAAATTCTACATCCGGATGGTAGCAAGTTTGTACATCCTATGCCAATGGAGTTTGAGCACAAAGTTGCTGCCCTGATGCAGGCGTTACAGGATCAGGTAATGTGTTTTATCTTATCTCTCTAATGGTCTGCACTCAAAATATCTTACATGATTCGAAATTTGTATAATATTAGAAAAAAAAAAGTGTTTTTAGAAAGTAGTAAAGCCTATAGAAGGATAGTTGAAGATAGTTTGCCTGCAAAAACGGGAATGAATGTATAGAAGCATCCTTTGTCTCTCCTTTTCGTATTTCTGTACATTTTTCGATTTCTGAAGGCTCAAAATGTTCCGACATGATCAGGCTGTATTAGAATACAAAAAAAAATGGCTTTCTGAACACATCCAGAAGTTTAGCTTCTTCAGAAACGGAATAAACTTCATTGCACGGTATGACATACGTTTTGTATCACGATAATGGCATTTTAGGTTTGCAATGAAGGTGCTTGGGTAGAGAACAAAGGAGCTCTACTGACTTTCCATTATCGAGAAGCACCGATGGAAATGCGACCTAAGATGGTCGAACTTGCAAAGAGATTGATAGAAGATGCAGGATTCAAAGCTTGTGCTGCTCACTGTGCAATAGAAGCTAAACCCCCCGTGGAATGGAACAAAGGTCGTGCATCCATCTACATATTGAGGACTGCTTTCGGTCTCGATTGGAGCGAAAGGATCAGGATCATCTACGCCGGAGATGATGTCACTGACGAAGATGCCATGAAGGTAACTAATTATATACTTGACTTCTTAGTATTGAAATTTCCAATGAAATCTACCATTTTTTTTCCTCCCTTCACGATAATCTTTCTACAATAAATCATTTTTGTTATCCTCAGGCGTTGAAGGGTATGGCAGCAACCTTCCGTGTTGCTTCATCACACATAATTCGTACATCAGCAGAGCGACGTCTTCCCAGTACAGATTCAGTTCTGACAATGCTTAAATGGGTCGAACGACACCTTAGCAGACGTAAGCCACGCAACAGCATTGATATGCAGCAAAAATTTCGTAGAGGAAGCGGAGGAGTAGCGATGGAGATGTCATTTACGTCGAAAGAAAAGCAGAAGCTTGAACAAAAGGTAGCGTAGTCGTCGTGAGTAGAGGACACGAACGTCGCTCCCTAACTAATTATGATAAGAGTAGTAAGTATAATAATTATAATATCGATCTGTCCTCGGAGATAAAATTAATAAGAGAGGACATCGCGGAAGGTATACGATCTTTATTACACCTCGTTTCACTTCAGCAGAATTCTTATTTATATTATATAATTCTTTTTTTTTTTTTTTTCTTCTTAAATTTATTTAATTATAATAAATCCAAAAACCGGAAAACTATTCACTCAGAAATCAAGCAAACGATTTTACTTTCTACGTGATAATATCTGAAGTGATATCTACAACCTACTATCTACATGATTTCCAATCCTTTTCGTTTCATAAATTTTCAATTTCCTACGGTTTTAGGTAATCTCCAATTGATTCTCAATCATTTTTAATCGCCTTCTGTGATTTGGAGTGAATAATCTGATTCATTGCCAATTTTCGAGTCTGATAACTCCTACTACTTCCAAGTTTATTTTATTAAGATCTGAAACGTTTGAATACTCAATTCCTTTAAAAAAAAAAAGAAAGGAATTATCCTCTCAGGTATTATAGGTAACTTTCCGAAGAGAAATCAGTCTCAAATCTGTCTTCTATGAATCCTTTTCTATGATGCTATAATTTTCGTAAAAGGTATTTGCAATATACTGCATTTACCAAATCCTGGATCAATTCTTCCAGCTTATTCTAATTATCAAGTGATCAACGTAGGCAATTAATAAGCATATATATGCTAAATTCAGCTTATCTCATTCTCAGTACTAACATTATTTGAAATAACAAGTCTGTAAAAACCCCAGAAAATTTCGTTTAATATATATATTATTTCAACCTTTCGTTATAATAACGTTCGACTATTCAAAATTATTCAATCTTTCGGCAAAAAATTGATACTACGTGAATTTTTCAACTGAAACAATGAGATCTAGTAGTTAGGTATAGCAGAGCCGCACAGCTCTGAACTTAGAGCAGTTATTCCTTAATATCGATTGAATTATAAAGATAACCGATGCGTTATTCTGATCCTATTTTTTTTTTTTCGCTTTTCTGATTTTTTTTTCTTCTTTTCTCTGGACTAAAAATTCCACCTTCGTTATTCGACTTCAATTTTGTTGTGTAATATAAAATTGATTCAATGTGATGCCAAATTGCATGTCAAAAGTTTTTTGTTCCTTTTCAATATTTAAATACGAAATTCGATGAAATTAATTTTAAGACTGTCCTACAAAGTACCAAATTTAATTTTTAATCTTTACCTATACTGTTGTTCCTTTTTCATAAAAAAAAAAAAAAAAAAAAAAAAAAAAAAAACATCCACTGCAAACGACTCATGAATTATTATATAGAGGTAATAATACGTACGTACATATGCAAGTAAGTTTGAAATAGTAGCAAATATACTGCGTTACTTTTCATCACTAATAAAATATAAGAATTTATTTTCTAGATTTTGTAATATGGTTGTTGATAATAAATCGATTGAGCATTAGGAACCGAAAATTACGTGTAATTCGTTTGTATCGGATAAAATGCTCAACTCGAAAAATTGAAAGAGCTCAATTTCGTGGGTCATAATCACATCCGTGAGAAATAACGCCATTTGAATATTGTTTTTTTCTTTTTTTTTTTTTTTTTTTTTTGATGGAAAAAATATATTTTTTTATATAATCGTTGCGAGCAACGATTAAGAGCGTAACCTGATTGATTAAATACTATAATAATCTATTATTTTCTCACCCGGAGTGGTATGCATAAATAGACTGTATAAAAATAAAATGAATATATTTTTATGTATATTTACAACGATATCTTTTTACGTAATTTAACAATTTAACAAAAAAAAAAGTTATCATTAAAACAGAAGAAAAATTGTGAAAAATAAAAAAAAAAAACCTAAAATAAATTATAGATCACAGTATAGCTGTAATATAAATTGTGATCGAAATTTATTTGCAATTTGAAATAATGTCAATAATCTTGAATAACTTTTTATATCAAATCGAGATCATTGCCTGATAATTAAATTTTCTTTGATCGTAAAATTATTTTTCACTCATATTATTTCATGTACTATCCATACTATTTTCTGTTATTTCTTTTTCACTAACGATTGTCATTATTTATAATGTTTTAGCATTTAGTTATATAGAATTTAGTCGAGTTACTATAGATATTAGTATAGTTATATACAAAACGCCTGAGTGTAATCAGGCCGACGTCAACAATTTCGCATGTATTTCTTTTCGTATTTATTAGAAAATTATCATCACTAGTCAATAAGAAAAAAAAATCACAAAGAAAGAAAAACAACAAAAAATTTCCTTAATTATATCATAGAAAATCATGGATTCACAAATCTATACTAAATTCATCGATAAATAAATAAACAAGAATAACAAAGAATCAAAAATTTGATACGCAAATCTAATTGAAAAAAAATAATCTAAATCATAAAGAAAAAGAAGATATTTATTAATTATTTGTGTCATTCGAGCTGCTATATTATAATCAATGGATATTCATGCTTTCCAATGATCAAATTACTCCCCAACTGGCACTGAATGTTCTTTTACCTGATATAAGTGAATTTTACAGTTAACTAGCCGTTTATACTCTTGGACATACATATATTATGCGAGTTATACAATTTGTGGGAAAATAAAATAAAATAAAAATTTTCAACAACAATACTCATATTTCAAATCAGTTGTGTGATTATATAAAAATCTAATCACTTCACATTTGCGAATAAACGCAGTTGACTCGAAAATATTGAGCTTAGAATTAAGAATTTAGAAAGAAGCCGAAGGTATAATAGACTGAAATTAGGAAATAAATTGGGAGATTTTTTAAAATTTCGTACCAACATATTATACTGTGCGAGATCGTTTACCGAGATTATGAGAGTTGTCCGATGTATGATATTTCTGGATTTCTGGATTTGAAGGAATATAAAAGAAAAAGTTTTTAACGAATCGTTTGAAATAGAAGAGGAAAAAAAAAAAAAAACTTTTACTTTCATATCTTTATAACCACATATATGTATGTGTGCTACTTGTATTGATAGAAGTATTCGGAAGTTTATTTTTGTCTATGAAATAAGAAAAAAAAATAAAATAAAAAATTTATAGGACTGAAATCATAATATGTATAGCTTTTTCTAAAATTTTCCCAGTCTTTTTATATGAAAATAAAAGTCAGGTCAGTTCGATCGGGCCGTATTTTCAGGATGAAATCTGAGACTATAAGTGCCCTTTACCTATAATTCGATAGACTAATAATTCTCGAGTTGAAAAATGTCCAAGTTGACTAATTACAGAGCTTGAATGTAACCAAGGCAGGGCCGAATGGAGAATGTATAAAGCTTACGACGTCGTTCTCGTCGTCCTGGTCCTCCGCTGCCAGGAGTCGTTCTTTTTTCTAAAATTGGAAGAACGATTGCCAAATGAACTTATTATATGAAAGAAACATGTAATTTTGATAATTTTGCCTTATAAGCTGCATAGGGAAGTAAAGGAGCAAAATGATTAAACAATTGATTATACACGTATATCTGGTTTATTATCAAAATTTCTTGCTGAAGCATCGATACAATATTAATAATGTAGTTTATGCAATTTGTAATTGTTTATTAAAAATAAATATCTGTCGCAATTAATGAAGTTTCTTTGTTAGCATTGTGGCACAATGATACACGGAGAGAATGTTATAAGATGGTCTTTATTTATTATAGAATGGCTGTCATACTGGGTATCGCGAGATTGACTTATCGCTGATTCTGAGATCCCGTACTATAAGTATGGTAACCATTGCCTCACTTGTGAGAACGGCTACCATACTTATAGTACGCAATTGAGGCTGAAGAAAAACTCACTTTACGCACTAGTAGCATAATATACTATTTCGACGCAGCGTGCGTAAAATGAAATTTTACGCATAGTATATCGAAAAAGAAATATCAAGCCAATTACTTCACATTCAGCAGAATGTGGTTTGGGGGTCTATGCATCCTCGGATCAGATTTTCTTCTGATACCGGAGAATTATTTAACTTTACATTTTTTTCTAACTCCGAAAAACGCTTATATGAAGAAATATAGGTATAGACATGCAGAAAGATACGTATGGATATACAGTATTCCATTTTCCCGCCAAAAATTTCAGCACACTTCCTCGGGTCAGATGTTCTCCTGATACCAAGCGCAATTCTCAACTCAACATTTTTCTATGTCGAAAAATCCGTCTATTATCAGGAGAATATCTGACCTAAGGAGGTGTGCTGAAATTTTTGGCGGGAAAAAAGAACGGTGTAAGCATGCATACGTATTGCTATCGCTTGTTTAATTCCCGAAATAGAGAGTTGCAAAAGCTAAAAAGTGTTAAATAAGCAATTGATTAGTCTACTGATTAGTATACATAAATGACTAGCGACGTAAATGAAGACGTGTATGAATGCGAATACCGTCCCTTCTTCCCGCCGAGAATTCCGGTATACCTTCTTCGGTCGGATGCTCTCCTGATACCAGGCGCAATTTTTTATTTGAAATTTCAGGAACTCCAAATAACAACGTGAGCATATAGAGACGTGCAAAAGGCTACGTCTGCACGACTAGGGATTAATTTCGCAAAAAATTGGGAAAATAATTATGCAATTGATTATCTACGTATCTTATAGTTTATTATCAACATTGATTGCTGAAGCTTCGATATAATAAATATAACTTGCGTGGTCGAAATTGTACAGTTACCTACTCTAACTATTCTCATTGTATCGCGAACGTGGTCAATGCATTACTACTTGTTACCTACATCCGACATAATTATACTGCGGTTTTGGGAGATGAGACCAGTTGCAGTAAGAGGAAAAATGGTGACGTTCCATTTTGACTGCGACTGGAAACTGAAATTAAAAACGTAATGTCCACATGTCCAGAATATGGTAATGTACCAAAAACACCATTGCGAAGGTAGTTTTACCCCAATCGGTAAAGAGCGGTGGTAGATAACTATATAAGTATTGATTATTTCAATCGCAAAATTTCAGTATATTTCGTCCACACTTCTCTTCATAGATGCCAGTCCGAGGCTGTCGACGGAGTTTGAAAAAAGAGGAAACTCTCCCAAAAATAAAGTAATAGTCTAATTAATTTTTTAAGATATCGATCAAAGGTCTGAACGAAGAAATAGTACCTAAGCTTCGATTTGTAGAATCTAATGTAAAAGAAGAACATTTCTATCTCAGTAACACCTAGTTTTGAAACTCATACCATTTTTGTTTAATCTTTGTCCGCATCTTGGATCTTTTAAATCGTTTGGGACGCACGCGAGAAGCAGTACCATTCTGCCGCTTGGCAATTTTTATATGGGGCCCATTATGCGCCGCCTTACCCTATAAAAATATTCCACAGTGATCTGACTTGTGATTCCAATTTTTTGCAATTTTTTTCTTCGAAATAGTAGAAAAAAAAATAACCAAGCAACCGCTTGCCCACTTTGGGTCTAGGCTCAAAAATTTTGATATCCAACACATAATTGTTCAGAATTTTTCAAGATTTTAAAATTATGGCTAACGATGTGTTCATTTTCAAAAATCACAAGTAAATCAGACAAATTTGAAAAATTTGAAAAAATCTGAGTCATTTTCAGACTCATAGCAGCATAAAAAATCGCAAATCAAATCCGAAAGGTCGAGAGTCAGACTCAGGTCGATTCGGTATGAAATGCCCCATCATTTATGGAAGTCTTCAATCACTTCTCCATCATGAAAAGGGACCCAAAACATCCTTGATTATTATTGTTTTAAAAACCTCGCTCAATAGGGCTCTTCAGACCAATTGAGATCATAACTGATTCGTATAAGAAAACTCTCTGAGATAATATTTCATCCCGTATTTCAGCATAAACTTTGCACTTTCTATTCAAATCGTCGTAAAGTTCTGCTTTCGTCGTAAGGTCTCCGATGATATCTTCAGTTAATAACGTTCGTTAATTTAGTAGATCCATGTAAAGAAAAAAAAGGTGCCTTTTTCTCTCTACGATTTAATTTGCACAAGGCTGATTCGTATAAATTATGGAAAAACGGATTTTATTAAATGAGTAAAGTTTTGCAACGAACTTCATTCCGAAAAAATATTTATTCTATAGGTAGTACGCAGACTGTCAGCAGATAGAAACTAAATCTCAAAAAAATTGATCATTTTTTTTTTTTTTAAATTCAATTTATCAAATTTACGAATGCAGCTTTAGCTGTTCCCGAATTACTTGGCTGTTAGAAAACCCTGTGAATGATAACGAAATCCGGTTTTCTATGAACTACGTAAAGTAGAATTTGATGTGAAAGGGAAAAATGGGTATTTTCACCGGACATAATACGGGAACTCGATGCGATTCGAAAACCATCCAAATATTTTCATTGGATATCCCCGTGGTCGGTATGGCTACAATGAAACGCCTGGTTCTTCTTAGTCCTTAGAAATGTTATAGCTAGCCGAGTAAATTTCTCCTTTTTCCGAGTGGTGATCGTTTGCCAACGAAACGGTACGCGTGCATAAAGGGACGATTACACGGTGTCCATTTCAGAGGTAAGCGGAATAAAGAGAACAAACACTCACTTGGCAGCGGCGATCGCTTTTCTCGCTCTCACCAAGTCCGGGCTAGGTATTATTTTCGGTATTTTCCCGATTCAATTGTGTGCGATGAAAAGGCAGCGTTTAACAAGAGTTTAATAAAAGGCAAACAAGGATGTCTTGCCCAGGCCAAGAATCCTGGATTATT
This sequence comes from Tenthredo mesomela, assembly GCA_943736025.1. NCBI lineage: Eukaryota > Metazoa > Arthropoda > Insecta > Hymenoptera > Tenthredinidae > Tenthredo > Tenthredo mesomela. Next base: position 21,669,303 of record OX031016.1, on the reverse strand, counting down.
TACTTTCAATGGAGCCAAAGGACCGCAGCTGCTGCCTCACTGATTCTTACTCGCTAGCTCCTATGTAGTATATATTCGCGTTTTCCCTGTTCATCCGCACATCCTTCTCTTCCGAGGATCAACCCAAAGGATTTCGGGGCTACATGAGCTACAGAGTAAATAAATCCTCCACATATACATTTCTACTTTGCCAAATTTCATCACCAAGATAAAAAATAGAACAATGTCATCTAATTGACGGAAGCTCATAGCTGAAAGCAACCCTGCATTCTGCAGAGGGTAAAAAATTCGTTTTTCTTTTTTTTTTTCTTTTTTTTTTTTTTTTTTTATTCCTACAGCTCAGTCAGCCAAGGGACGGAGTCTAAGTTCCGTAAGCCAGCCTAACTTTGCCGGCGGCAGCAATCGATGCTGATGTAATTATCCAAACGTTGAATTCTTTATCGGGCTGAAACAATGGCGTATTTTCAGACCAAACAACATCGCGTACCTACCCACCGAATGGGGTGGTACACCCCTCGCATACTCTCTCTGTTGATACTAGGTAATAGAATAATCTGTGCACAGAAGCCTATAACTGCGGTTGTTCGAGAACTTATACCTATACGTGAACACATGCATCAATTCTCGACAAACGATCATAAGATGAGAATTTTGTAAATTTATGTTGAATTTTTTTGGTACATTTTTAATTATCGTTTGAATTGAAATTTTAAAAATCCTTTTCTCAATTAGCACGATGTTGTAGAAAAGAAAGAAAAAAAAATTCAGTCATCATTGGAGAAGTAAAAAATTGATGACGAATCGAAACGTGATTTATTACGTTTTACATTAAAATCAAAGATCTAGATTCATCGCTTGTGTGGAATTGGCTATAAGGCTTTCAGTCGGGTAGTTATTTCAGGGTGGATTTTACTAAGTGAGATGATAATGCAGTAGGACAACAATACGAAACGGCTATAGGAATATGTGAAAGTGTGCAGGACTTCCGTTCATGTAGCTAATTTCCTTTGAATCCTGGGTATCGTCCAAGGCGTATCGAAGGAATATAGTGTTATCTAATCCCGAAGGAGTGTTGATTCTGCAGCTCACACCCGCATCACGCGATGAGGTTTTCGTGTCGTCAGGGATTACCCCTATTTTGCGACCCCGAAACCCCCTGTACCTCAGGCTATCTATTTAGCAAGCCTCAACCCTCCGGCAGCCATCTTAAGTTCGAATCACAACAAAATTAATACTATGGAACAACAGAGTTCCAGACTCTTGAGTAATTACCCATCCGTTTTACTCGCTTCGTGAAGTGTAATGAATTTGTAAGTAGGAAAACCGATCGGTAAGTTATATTGCTTCAGAATTATGTTATCTTTCGAATTCTTAATTAGCGAATCGGGGTATATAAAATAAGGAACTTCACCGCTTTCGCAAAACTCAAAAAAAAACTTCCTTTTATGTATATAAAACTCGTATACGTATAAATCTTTTCAAATTCTTATACTATATACCTTAGGGTGTGCCAAAAAAAAAAAAAAGAATTCAAACGCACATCAACATTCCGGTAGAGCATCTCAAATATAATATCTCAGCCAAATATGAGCTCTTAATATTGATATTTAGAACTGCCTAACTCAGTTTTCCCATTTTTGATTTGAATAACACGTGAAAAAAAAATCGGAAAATTTTCGAATTGTTTTTTCTCGTAACCGGCTTGATTTAAAAACTTTCCGAATACAGATTCTTATAGGAAATTTCACGCTCTACAAAAAAAGTACTGAGATAGAATTTTCCTAACTCTCACCGATTACGAAATATTCGCCTATAAACATTGAGTCATAGCGTCATAGAGTCATACGACTCTGGGAAAAACAATTTATTTTTTAACCGCGCATCAAAATTTCGGTATAGCATCTCAAATAGAACATCTCAGCCAAATATGAGCTCTTAATATTGATATTTAGAACTGCCTATTTTAATAACTAAAATTAGTAACTAAAATTAGTAACGAAATTAGGCAGTTCTAAATATCAATATCAAGAGCTCAAATTTGGCTGAGGTATTCTATTTGAGATGCTCTACCGGAATGTTGATGTGCGTTTGAATTTTTTTTTTTTTTTGGCACACCCTAATATATAGACTTTGAATTTGAAAACATAAATGATGAGATATAGATGATGAAAAAAGTAGAAAAGAAATTTTATTAAAATTTCGCTTCTGTCATCAGCGTTAATTGGTTTCATCGAAAATATTACAAGCGCGTAAATTGGCGGCATTTACATAGCCAGTTGTCCAATTATGGAAAATTAATTGGCAATCTATACCATACGGCGACAGTATAACATATAACGTATTCGGACGGTCAACAACTTGATCGTAATTTCCTGATAAACCTTTGTCTATATGGAAATTATTATCTTTTTTTTTTTTTTTTTTTATCTTTTTGTTTTTCAACCGCTGACCAATTAAGTTCTGCTTTATTATCATTGGACAATATTTTTACCGCAATTTTACGCTAGAAAAAATTTATATGTATATTTAGAGTCCCGTATCCCAATTTTTCAACCAGAGTATAAGAAAATAAGAAAATTTGTTCCATAGAAGAGCAAATATGGAAACAGTATAGACGAAAATGTATTATATTATTACCTGCCCTCTTCTTTTTCTTCTTCTTCTTCTTCTTCCTCTTCTTCTTCTTTTTCCAAAAAATCACCGCGGCCAGATCTTCTTCATCTTTCACGTCGGCAACGGATGAAGAAGAGCAAATATTTACCAAAACGAATTATAATCCGCGTGGAAGTTAGAACAGTCATGCGGATGCTGCATGTTTTTGTGTCGGTTTCTTTTTTTTTTTTTTTTTTTTTTTTTAAGAATTCGGCATCTTTCATCAATTTATTACCAGAAATATTCTACGCAGGATAAAAATATATTCCGATAAAGTTCCAGTATAACATATTCGATATTCGGTATTAAAAAATTAGATCCATGTTCTCTCATGTATTCAATGTAGTATACCTAGTTATGTGTCATAACGCCATAAACTTATACCAGCTTCATTATCTGATGAAAATGATGATCGTGCCTTTATCACATAATTCAGAGTTAAATTCTAGATTGCAAGACAATATCTTGAGTTTGTGTAACGATTTTTCAAAAAGCAAAGTTCCTTTTTTAATCTTTATAATATTTCTCTTCGTAAAAAAGATTCCTGCTTGATTTCTCCCATTGATTCGATCCTCAATGAAGTTTTATAATCGTTTTTGCACTTTGGTATGCAGATACGGTTTGGTATGAATGTATGAAGGTATAGGATTAGGATCTTCTAGTAATCAGTGGGAAAAATCTAATACCGTGGTAGTTATAATGCCGTGACAATGGTGCCAAAACAGACAAAACAGACATTTTCAAATCTGTAAGCACCGCACGTTAAGTGGATGCCTCGGACACCTGCTGAGCTTGTTTCCCAGGGATCACACTCGAGCCTTTTGGCTTAAAAATCAAAGGCTTTGGTCTCCGAAACACCCGTGAAACTGCGTGACTGTTAGTGCTCTACGGGATGCTAGTACCTAGCTAAAGAAATCGACGAAATTCGCAAAGCTATAAGCTTAACGCGGATACTTTTGTACATTATGGAGAGGATACAGACTCAGAAATATCACCATAATGTGATCTAACAATACGCAACACACACTCAACCGCATAGCCAACAACGAGCAGACTTTTAGATAAATTTGACCAAGACAAGGTTCTCAAGCATCAAACCATCGAAAAGTTCTTCCAAACTCTGAATATCCTGATGATAAAAAAAAATTTTGCGCAAAATTCGACTTTTCACGTCTATTTTGCGTGTGGAAGGTGCCCGTTTTTCGCACCAGTGCCAGAATCACCAACTTTGCGCACTAGTTGCACAATGTACTATTCTCTGTTATCCTAATCTATGAAATATTAAGCTTGATATGAAGATAAAATTCATATAGTGCTGAAGTTATTTGGGATTGTGTTTGTGAATCAAATTTTGAAATCGACAAACTTAACTTTCACCGTTCAAATGACTTTTGATCATTTCAACAAATCTTCATGATTTTAGGCATCTAGTGTGCGAACAACAGATTGATACAAAGATGGAAGGTCTGTGCAAGAAATACACCCCAGCTAACAATCACATGATGTAACAAGGATGTAACATTTGTCTCAGGTACATACCTGCGATGTCAAAGTACCGGATATGTAGCCGGACTCTGGATGTCCGGACATTTTGTCATGGCCGTTACATCCTTGTTACATTACCTCTGCGCTTGTTGGCTGGGGCTGTTCGATCTCAAAAACTGCGAGATGAAAAAAATCTCCAATTTTCAGGATTTTACTTTCAGATTATTTGGGCAAATACTGCTTTTACGTCTTGATTAATTTACTTATACATTTTCTGGAACTGAAATCAACGATTTTATTTTCATTCAATTTTTCGATCGAGGAAGAATTAAGAGTACTATTGCTGGATCCATCTATATTTTCTGTAATTAAATTTCCAGACATATACAGTTCAGTTTTTACCCAAGGCAATATATCCTGTGCAAAAAACTCTCGCCAATATCAGTATACTATATACTTATATACATATATGGGATGTATATGGGAGGTGCAGATATGGCGTCGCGGAGGATGGAATACCGTCGCGCGTGGGGTGGATGAGGTAATATTTTCGCGTTATCCATAAGTCCGTACGTACGGTACGAAATACATCCATCGTTAAATGCCCCTAGGGGATGAGAATATTCAAGGCAGACTTCACCTGGGGATTATCCAGGAACCTCATCTCTCAGTGTGGAGTCTCACAGCCAGAAGGTGTTACGTCTCGTAGAAATGTGACTCGAATTGAAGGGATTTACATCGGGGATATTATATAGCTGTCCTGAAGTAATTACCTAAACGTATACCTTACTCATAGTGTATTCGTCGCCAGGATCCTTTCAGGACATTATTATAATCATACAAAATCTCGAGATTTTCCGAATACCCCTAGACTAAAATCATCAATTTTATACTCATGTTAGGCATCAAAATCATACATCAATTTCCGTGTTCAATATATTTCGCCATGAGTTGTCTAAGGCAGTGGAATTGGCTCCCTCTGATTGCATTATAATTTATTTTATTATCTCTGATATTTTGATAAGATCTTTTAACGGATAGCCAAGCACTCTGGCGTTGACAATGCAATTAACTTTTCTATTGTCCCGCTAACATGAGATCCCATACTTGTCGCGGGCAGACCAATAAGCAGGAACTGGTGCCTCTACTCCTGCAGCCTTCAACAAAGGACTACTTATTATATTCATGAATCTATGATGATTTTTTTTTTTTAGGGTGTAGGAAGTTAGAGTCTGTGAAAATATGTTCACACTCCAAACCGAATCCCTCGATCAGAAATGTACTTCGATAAGGTAAAAATTAGCTTCAAGTGATTCAACGTTATCTAAAAATCTCTTATATAAATTTACCTCAAATTCATGCATTTACCTCTCATGCACGATATAAATTATAATGCATAAATTTTGCATGGGTTTCGGCCATCTTGGTTCCTGCATTACCGTACAATTTTCTCTGTCAGAGATCGGAAACGCCAAATCCTTCGACCTGGTCATACAAAATGGGCCTTTAATCCATAGCACGAACTAATCCTACCCCTAGCACCATGTCTGCAATTACAACGCATCGTATGTAGCTGAGGAAGTTCCTCCCTATCGCCCATATGCCAATATGCAACAGCCCTTAAGGTGCGCTCAGAGTTTAACTATGTAAAAATAATTGAAAAAAAAAAAAAAAAAAATTGCTATACTCGTATTTTATTTATACAGTAATCGTACGTGTGTAATAATCTAAACAATTTTTAAATATACCTAAAGAAAAGCTCACATTAGCTGTAGAATAATGTTATGCAATAACTTTTACCCCGATGTATGATAACAGAATTTGTAAAAGGTCCTAACAACGCCCTATGAACTCTAGGGTGATATAGGGTAAGGGATACATGGGATCTAGATCTCTGGATTCGACCACGATTAACGTACGGATTAGGATTAGGGTTGGTATATGTATAGTATATATTTCGTGCGTTATAATATAGTATACCCGAAATTCGCAGACGAGGTCGATTGTATACGTGTAACACTCTACTACACACATATATATATATTATGTATAACATACATGGCACATATCCAACATACTACTACACTAATGTTGATATTGCACGTATAGGTCTGTGCAGGATGAAGCTGGACGGGTTTTCCCATCCCCTAATACCCATTACAACGGTTTTATATTATTCAATCGGCCATACATACCAAGGATTTAAATAATTGAGGAGATATTTCACGGATTATATAAGTCTAGGCATATGCCTTCGCTTACACTACTCCTATATCGTTGTACTACCTACTTATAGCATAGAAATAATCAGATATGTCATTAGACTCAGAAAAATAACAACTAAAATTTGGTTATTATATGCACAATCAAATTTTTTGTTCAGTCAACCAAAAATTTCGTTAGGATAAACAAAATTTTGTTGGGAAAACCAAATTTTGTTGGGACAACCAAAATTTTGGCTATTCCAACAAAATTTTTGGTTGACTGAACAAAAAATGTGATTGTGCATATAATAACCCAAATTTTGGTTGTGTCAACGAGACTTTTTTCTGAGTGTAGCAGTTGGAAAAAATTTGTTTATTTACAAATTTGACGTTAGAATTATAAAATTATTAAGGTCTCAAACCTTTGAGAGCATTCCTTTTTTGGTACTAACAATATTTCGTCAACGGAGTGACGAAAAACAAAGGTTTTTGTTCAAAATTGACGCATAAGACGCGACTAAAGGTAAACGCAATAGAGATATATAACAACGGTGTGCAAAAATCCGTAATACATGGGGCGTTTCGTGATTATCCACGCTAAATGCGTCATCCCCCCTCCACAATGAGCAACCCCAGGTTTCCCGAAGGTATTCTTCCGGTTGTCATCGCGAACTCTGTCCCCGATATACCAGCGTTTTCCTAGGGGATGTAACCGGAGGCCACGCCTGGCAGCCAATCGGAGAGAAGTTTGTTAGGGTGGTTGAAAACGACGAGGGTGGCGCGTCGACGAGGAACTACAAGGCCGGGGCTTCGCGTCTGGACATATTTGTCTCTTCTAGTCATCGAAACGGTACCCGACGAAGTCGGTGTTGAAGTCCGCCAACTCGTCGGAGTAACACAATTTTTTTTTTCCACTCAAATTTTCTGCACCCTCGTCATCCCTCTCTAAATCTCTCGCTCATTAATATAATAAATAAAAAATTGAATTAAAAAAACGGGCTAAAAAATCACGTCGAATATGTTACGGAATAATTTCATTATTCAAGGGTCGTTAATTATTTATAACAAGTACGGAAAAGTTTGATGGCTTTTCGGCGAGGTTCGTTCGGTAGAATTGGAGGAAAAAACAACAAAAAACTGAAAAAAAAAACAACATCAACACACATACATAATAAACTAATTTCTAAGTGTCTTGTATACATCGGTACAACGAAATAACTATTTGGACTAGAAGTTGTACACGAATGCAGTAGAAGAAGAAAAAAGAATTGTGCGTTGTGCGGCGGTTTACAACGAGTGAAAAATAAATAAGAAAATAAAAATAATAATCCTGGAAGATATTCTAAGCGGATGTTGGATTCGCTGCAGGTTGGAGAGTAAATCATCTACTTATATGAGGACCTCCGAATAATATTGGTGAAAAACATAATCGTCGAAAATCTGGTGAACGGATAAGTTCTTTTTTCGTTTCCGAAGTTTTGGAACATGGTAGAGAGCACTTTCACGGGTGACTCCCCAAAATCGCGATCCTCGATGACCGAACCCTCCAGCCCTCTGTCCGGCTACAATCATCTTTATTTATACAGTTACGGGTCTGACTGCACGTTGCAGCAAAAACTTAAATCCGAATCTCAGCTACTACATTCTGCAAGAGAACATGCGGAACTTGATCGCGAACGAGTATTTTCACGAAGTCTTCACAGTCCGACTAGCCCTGATCAAGTAAATTATCATCCATCAGTGTCCAGGCCGAGTTCATCAGCTACCATGTCTTCACCGACGTCAATTTTCACCATTGATAGTATACTCGCTCCTCGTACAGGTGGAAATGTCACCCCAACAAGTTCAGGAAATTTGTCTAATGTGCCGAATGCTGAACCAGTTAATTCACCACCTAGAACAACAGCGATACATCCTCTGCAGCAACAGCTTCATCATTTAGCATTCACGTCTGCAGATTTTCTTGGTAAGTTTTTGATTAATTTTTTATGTTTTTCTATACTTGACGGATCATGCGAACTTTTTCATTTTCATATACCTACCATTCCGCGCGCAACGACGCTAAAAGATTTGTTTGTTTTGCTTATTTCTTGGGCTTCATTGGACCAGTTAGGCATACCGGAAGCCTTATCAATTGTCGTCCTCCTCGTCCTCCTCGTCCTCGTCCTCGTCCCCGTAGAAATCACCCCCTTAAAATAATCAAAGTATAATAATAATAATATTGACTCTGTGATAGTAGAAATGATTTCAAATGTCATTGGAAGAAGAAATGCTGGAAAAATTTAAAAAATTCAACATATATGCATGATTGAAATTTTGTCTGAATAAATTTACCTGATATTTTGATTTTTGGTAAGTCTTTGGATATTCAGGGAGAGACTCGAGTTCGACGTAAAACCGCGGAATTAAGACCACTTAGAAAACGTTGAGGAGATATTTTTCGATATATTTTACTTCGTGAAACGAGAAGCTGTAACTATAATAAGAAACGCATCGTCGCGTTGAAGCCTAAAATCCGTCTTCCTTTCGCGCGGACGATTTTGGGCTTGCAAATCTGACGCGAACCTCTCGATTCAGAAAATAAAAGCTCTTTTTTTCCTCTACGAAGTACAGTAACAGCCCTTGAGGGTAAACCCGGAAAAATAATAATAAAAAAAAAATAAAGAAACGTTTAGGGTGAAAAATATATAAGCAGCTTTTTTTTTCGTAAGATTTTAAATAACGTCTCCTGGGGGAATCCGGCATGCCGTCTCGACGCCTCTCCTGAATCGTGACGTGCGATTTGCGGCCCCAAAAAGTATACGCAGAGTTTAACCTCTGGAGAAATATATAATCTAGGTGAAGCCTTAATGGATTCGGAAAAAAAAGCAGGGCTCGCTTCTATATACCTATATATATATATTTAAATTTATTCATATATAGGTATATGTATCGAGTTAAACTCTCGCTCTCATTCCACCTAGATACAGATGAAGAAATTTTTCAAAGAGACGATTATATTAAGGGGACCAGTACAGCGACTTTTCGAGAAATTATCATAGTCCGAAATCAATTTATTTCATAACCAAAGTTCATTTCACATCAAAATATTTTTCTTTTTCAAAATAATGTGTCGTAAGGATTTCAGAGCACCGTTGAACCGATTCAGGTCATCTTGGATTCATTTTCTTCAGAAAACAATTCCTCATCATGTGAATGTAGGAATTTTGAAAATTTTTCGTTTTGGCCAAGTTATTTAAGAAATGAGTGATAATAATTTTTGCAAATTTGGTAAATTGATCATAACTTATGACATAATTTTTTATTTTAAAATTCCTATATTCACATGATGAGGATTTGTTTTCTGAAGAAAATGAATCCAAGATTACCTGAATCGGTCCAACGGTGCTCTAAAATCCTTAGGACACATGATTTTGAAAATTTTGAATGTGTTCCTTGATTTTGTATTTTTCAGTTATTTAATATCTTTTTTTATTCATTTTTTTCCAGCTGCCGCTTATCCAGGTCTTTATCCAGGTGGTTACGTTGCCGCAATGGCAGCCGCTGGTGTATCACTCCATGGACAACCGGGATTTTATCACGCAACACATCCTTATCACATGAGTCCAGGAGTACCAGGAGTTGGTCCAATGACCAAAAGGAAACGACGACATCGTACGATTTTTACTGAAGAACAATTGGAGCAGTTAGAAGCGACTTTCGACAAGACTCATTACCCGGATGTATTGCTTAGAGAACAATTGGCCCTCCAAGTAGATCTCAAGGAAGAACGCATCGAGGTGAGTTTGTCTTGAGAAAAAAAAAAATTTTAATTTTCATTCTCTTTGGCGATTGGAGGTAATGATTGGCCACGAAGATATATTGTCAAATTTATTTGACAACAGTCATTTCATTTGTATTGATTTGTTTAATTAAGAAACGTAACACACACACACACACACACACACACACATATACTATATGTTCGTTTTCAATTAATAAGATTTTGTTTATACACGGAATTTGGCGCGTTGTAATAATACGTTGTACTGTGTTCCCAAATATTTGTAAAGCCCTTGAAATTCTTTCCCTTTAAAGTCCAAACATGAATGGATTCGGTAGAATTATTTTAACAAACATCGCTGACAAGCCTTGTATATAAAAGTCATTCGGTCTTCGACGTATACCAACAAAATACCCGTATATATGCTTGATGAGGCCAAAACGTCCTGTTCGAGTTAGGCCTTGACTATATACAGACCTGCACAGCTTGGGCCTGACAAATTGGTTTTTTTTTTTTTTTTTTTTTTTTTTAGAAACTAAAGATATTCGGTTACTCTGAAGGCAAATATTTGACCAACCCCCACGTTTAGTCGATATGCACAATTTATAATGTAAGCAAAGCCTCACTGTCGGAAGTCAATTGTTTGTCGCGTTAATGCCGTTAATGCATAAAGCCTATAATATTTTAATGTCACTAAAATAGCTATTGGGCGAGGTAGTTCATTTCAACATTATACATATACATAAATATACAAAACTTTGAAACTATGTCTTTTTGTCATACATCAAATATTACCATTACGAAATTATTCTAATATTTACAATTTCATTCTCGTCTGCAGTTTCAAAAATATATTTCAAAGATCAATAGGAGCATTTCCTTTTTTGTAAATTTTAATTACAATGAAAAACGCTGAAATTAATTTCCTAACGAGATATAATTACACTCGGTTTTACCAAAGCTGGTTTTTGGTGGCGTTTTTTTTTTTTTTTTTTTTGTTGGCTTTTGGTGTTTTAATTTTCTATAAAATTGCTACCCCTACAAACCTTTTAAGTTTAGGCTCGTATTATCACAACGAGCTATGCACTTCGACAAGGGCTTGGGGTAATCGACCACGATGCAACTTCCCCGGGGTACCCGGTCGTCCCTTTAATGGATTAAATTTTTAAATAATATCAAAATACTGAGAGTAATCGATAGGTCTTTACGTTTTTATCAAACTTAAGGATTGTTAAATGCATGGGATTGAGTGAAGATTTATTGATTAACATCAAGTGTATTTTGAAATTTCGTATATTTTCGTGGACCACCCACGTTCATAGATTGCTTAAGACTTTTAGAGGCTTAGTCAAGCGAGTTCTATTCTATGGTAAGTTAGCCTTTATAAGATTTTTGGACAACATAACTGCCATGGTAACGCTCGATGAATGCTGCGGTTTAACCAAGTAGGATCTTTACCTTTCTTCACATTTCAGTTCCGAAAGAAATACAAAATTTGTTTGAACAGACGGCTCTTCACAACGAGTGAACCGATTCGAGAGGAACGCGTGGTTCTTCCGTTTGTTCCCTTTTTTTTTTTTTTTTTTTTTTTTTTTTTTCATATCTTCCGAGTCAAACTTTGATCTCATATATATCTATACAACATCAAATCATTTTTTTAGAAATTAATTTTCAATAAATGAATAAAGCAATGAAAAAAAAAAAAAACGCTACATCTGCTTCCCACGAAATGAAGAAATTTTTTAAATTCGACAAAATTCATGAAATGTGCTGAGCGGTCAATGCCACGATATCAAATCCTAAGAGCAAATTTGTCATAGAGAATGTGCAATATCATTAGGGATGCAAACCAACTGACAATGAGGGTTTGTTGTCTCCCTAATCGATTCGGACAAGCCGGTCGTGCGAACTGAAGCGGGGTGCAATACACGGGTTCAAAGTGTTTGATCTCTCTCTCCATATCTCTATCTCTCTCTCTCTCTCTCTCTCTCAGACACTCTCACGATTTTCAAAGGTAAAGATAAAATCTGTTTTAGGAGGAAATATTCACGTGTAATATTCCACACTGTTATATAATATACACGACGAAATGATAATGAATATATATACAAATTTTATTCCAATGATTTATATTTAATATATTATATTTGAGAATAGAAAAAGTCAGTAAATTATGGTTTTGTTTTCAAAAATGACGGTGTGAGTAAATATAAAATGAGAAGATAAGAACAGCTCGTTTCCACCTGTGAAATTTCGCACCTAGACTAGACCATGGGAGTCTCTCTAGGGAGTCTTAGAAAATCCTAATCTCATTTTATTATACCTGAAACTTTGAACAAACCGTTGAACCGTGAAAAGGTGCATTCAGTTATTTGGGAAAAGTAAATAGTCTAAGAGTTTAACGATTATACTGTTGTTCTTTGTATCAAATGGATAAAGAAATATATACCGTAGATTTTCGTGGAAGCGGAACATGCCTAGATTCGAAGATAGTCGAACGTACACCGTATTACATGCAACTTACCAAGTCCTAGATTGGCTGGGCTGTCTAGTAATAAACAATTGGTGTTTAATAAAAACATCGAGGTTCGACATCTGACGGCTTGCCGCTTATTTTTGACGCTTGAGCCGTGACGGTATCGCTTTTTTACATTACCTGCATATTTTTTGTTTCAGGTTTGGTTCAAAAATAGGCGAGCTAAATGGCGCAAACAAAAGCGAGAAGAACAAGAAAGACTTCGTAAGCTGCAGCTAGAACAACGACAACGTAGCGATGACGCTGTTGTAATGTCGCCAATTAGAGTTGCGAATCATTTAAATCTTAGCAAAGAACCACACGATCAGGACACTGACAGTTCAGACCTTGAAGTCGCGTAGTTTCCGAAATTTATCAAACTCACAATCACATGGCAGAAAATTTTCTGCTTTTTATAGTCTAAACCTAGTCGATGATTGTGGAAGATGTATAAATAGATGAAAGTTATACTTCTTTGTGAAATTCATTTGCCGAATTTTTTTTTTTCACAACGCAACCGATAACTTATAGGACTGTATCATAATCTATAGAAATCGATGGCTTTCTGCCATTTCACCTTGTAAGATTCGATTAAGAGCATTACTAGGTTTGATAAGACCCGGAGCTCGAACATTGAATCTACACTGTTGGAAAAATTTGAAAAAAATAATGTCCCAGGAGGTCCACTATCATTTTTATGTCAATTTCAACATTTTTTTTTAATTAAACCAACATTATTTTCACTTAAACGACAAATTTTTCTGTTGTTTCAACTGAAAAAAAGTGTTGAAATCAACATAAAAATTATAGTGGACCTCCTGGAACATTTTATTTCTAACGGTGTAGAAGCTTGATGGAAAGACTGAATTTGGAAAATTGAATCTTTCGTCAATAACAAAGTGTACGGTTAATTTGTGAGTCAAGAGTAAGTCATACATACATATATATGGCAAGATGTAGAATCTCCTGCTTTACTGCAGCCAATTGTAAATATCATGTAAATATTTCTGTAAATATTGCTGAACTATGAGTGTAGAAAAACTAATAAATTATTGATCAAATAGAAAATATAACAAAAATAATTAAAAATAACTACGACTATACATATTAATTAACATTTCATTATACCTATATACAGGGTGATCCTTATCTAGCGGGAAAAAAATTCCTTATCGAAATCCAAGAATAAACTTCCTTGTCAAGAACTCAGAGGTATACTCCGCAGCCAACGGCGGAAAACAGTGGCGTATCGTATTTTATAATTCGAATCATGCACGCTTTTATTAGAAACTACAGAAAGAATACGAAAACCCACATATCAGTGGATACACCACTGTTTTCCGCCGTTCACAGCACTTCGCGACGGTGCAGGTATAGTGAGCGCCGACGCAAGGCTCTTGATAAGTAAGAATTGAAGAAAAAAATGTCACCAATTACACGTGAGCTTTTCTCGAGTGCATCCTTTCATAGTTTCATAATTAATTGTTGAAATCTCGATATAGTTCAACAGGGCCTATTTCAGTAAAAATTAAAAGTTACCCAATTTTAGATTTTTTTTTTTTTTGTCCCTGTTCAATTCGCCATACTTTGAAATTGTGTACCGAATCTAATATGATAACGCAAGAACAGATACAGTTTGCTATTCACTATGTGCAGAAAGCCAAGTGGCGCCGTGGCCGGCTGAACTCAGCATATATTATGTTGGACTAGCTGGCATTTATTAAAAAAATTAATAAATTTTAATTAAAGAACGTTCATGTTCGTTATTTCCCATTGGTACGCGAGTCCAGCAAAATTCACATATCTCGCCACCATGGGCGCTCTAAGTTGTTCTCAACCGCTATATAGTATGGCACACAGTGATTAAACCAGCCGGCGTGATGTAAGCTCAGCTGAATTTAAAATCTGTTAAGTGAGCGTGTGATGTTACAAAGCTTTTTAATTATAACGTGTTACTCAGTTTCATAACAATTACGATATTCGGGATATTGTAGTTCCGTGAAAATTCTCTTTCCATTTTTACATCAATTTCAATCATCGTTATATAAGTGGTCTACGAAAATCGCGAATAAGCTGACTCATGTTGGATGTGCTGGACGTATGAATTCACTTGACTATTGACAACTATATCTGGACTCTGATTTTAGAAGCTTATCGAATCGTTTCGCGGGTGGTATACGCCGTTTGGATTAATCGGAGAACAGCGGTAAACGGAAAGTCGGCCGATACGCTTGTGATACAGTTGGATCCGTTTCTAGAATACGGATTCTGGAGAAGCAGACCTAATTGCTCGAATTTTTATCAACGGACGTTAATATTGACGTTAACGTTAACAAACATAATTATCGGACCACTAGGACCCTGCCTGAAAAGCGTTCCAGCAACAGTCTTTTATAATGAAGATCACTCGATACTTACAGCGTACCGTTACGCTACGAATTTATATAATTTTCGGTATTCTGATCACGCCATTTGTTCTCATATCTTTATATGGCCAGACAAATTGCCAGGACGAATCGTTGTACGGGTATGATCCAAAATTTGAGCGAGATAGACACGTGGTTGTGCTTAAAGCATCGAAAAACAAAATCCCTACAAAAACATTGGAAGTTGTTAAAAAGACAAAGACCATTTTATACTGGACGAAGAAGTTCTCCAGCGATAATTTTCAATTCGGTGAAGGTGACATCTTCGCAGGGTGTCCCGTGTGGTCCTGCGAAGCAACAAATAACCGGAAATATCAATCTGTCGATAAATTTGACGCTGTAATGTTCCACGGACCTCAATTAAACGACAAAGACTTACCCGATAAGAGATCGGCAAATCAGCGTTACATATTCATGGATACAGAGACTCAAGTCTTTCATCCAATACCGAATAAACCTGCTTTCAAAAATTTCTTCAACTGGACAATGGCCTACAGAAGAGACGCGGACATAATGCGACCTCACGCTGTCTTCAGGAATATTACCACTAACGAAGTTATACCCCCTTATATTCCGTCGCAGTGGGTAAATGTCTCCGGAGGATCCGGTGTCATCCCGATATCTTGGCGTCTATCTTTCAGAAATAAAACAAAAATGTCAGCCTGGTTCGTATCCCACTGTTCGACTGACAGCAAACGAGAAAAAGTGGCTAAGAAATTACAAAATTACGTGGCGGTTGACATTTATGGATCATGTGGTCAATTCAAATGTCCAAGAACGATCGAATGCTACAAGAAACTGGAGTCCGTGTACTTTTTCTATCTGTCATTCGAGCACTCAATGTGCACGGATTACATCACAGAGAAGGTTTTTAGGATATTAGAGTACAGCGTTATACCCATAGTTTACGGTTCAGCAGATTACAAAAGTTTTCTACCACCAAATTCTTACATCAATGCCCTAGACTTTCCATCGATTGAAATACTCGCCGGATTCCTTGTAGAATTAAGTCAAGACGAAGAAAGGTATATGAGTTATTTTAAATGGAAATTTTTTTACAAAGTAGACAATGACAGGAGATACATCATTTGTGAATTTTGTAAAGCCTTACATGAAAGAAATTTGCCAAATCAAGTGATTGAAGACATTTACGAATGGTGGGTCGGAGGATCACAGTGTGAACCTCCGCCCAAGATTATCTGACGAGTAAAATAATCCGTGACCTAACTTGGCAATCAGATTGTAGTGATCATGGAAAATGCAATCTAAATCTTTATAGCTCTATATTTGCACATGGGAAAAGTATTTAAAAAATACCAGCGTGAAGACAATGATAATGATTGAATTGATCAATATTTATCATCTCGCATGAGCTGGCAAGAACGTTGAGCAATTTTACAACAGGATAACGAACAGTGATGTATTCATCCATACTACAAGATAAGTGAACGTGTTTAGAGATAATTTTTTAGTTGTACTCAACGCGTAGTGTAATGTAAACAAAATGTAAAAACGTGATGTACCTATATATCGACGCTGCTTACGAAGACTAGATACATTTCAGATTTCTTGCGAAAACTAGCACGATTTAGTTATTGCTACGAAAACTAGCATGCTTCGGTTATCCACGCGAGAACTATCATGTTTTGATTAGTGCAACAAGGATTTTCTGAAGATTCATGCGGTGTGCGGTTATTGATTTGAAAGTCAACTTGCAGATGCAGGAGTGCGTTTTTTTCGCGGTGAAATCTGAAACGTGCTAGTCTTCGTATAAGCAGCGTCGATTTACCTTTATAAGAGGTATTCCATATACCAGCTCGACCAATGATTTTCCCTCACCATTTTTGATTTGGTTCATAATTTTTTCTACGGTTACTCCAACTCTAACAACCACTAATGAATTTTTTCAGATTTTTTCCATTAACCGTTATTTATTCATGAATTTTCGAAACTTCAAACAGTGCGACACCGTCGATTTTTTTGAAAAAAATCTCAAAAATTCTATTTTCGAAGATCATTTTGACCCCCATTCGAAAGTTGAAACTCTTTTCCTTGTGTTCATTTTGCCTATTTAAGAAAAAATTATTTCGTAAACGTGGTGAATAATGGCTCCCAGAATTTTTTCAATGCAAATTGAAAAATGAATTGTATCTTCAGGATAATGGGTCGTAACCATCAGAGATACGTTTGATTTTATTTTCGAAAATTTTAATCGTCGTACAATAAATTATTTTTATTCATTTTCCTTGCGTGGGGCCCCGTTAGATCGGAAGATATTGTGCCGTAATCACCGGCTCCATAGACAACAGGTACAACGTCATATTGCAGAGCCTTAAAGACATTATCCGTGATGTAATCAATGCACAAAAAATTTTCAAATGATAAGTAAAAGTACGTGAATATTTCTGTAAATATTGCTGAACCATGAGTGTAGAAAAACTGACAAATTATTGATCAAATAGAAAATATAACAAAAGAAATTAAAAATAACTACGACTATACATATTAATTAACATTTCAAATTCCTGAATATCATGTCTACATTATATCTATATACAGAGTAATTCTCACCAAGCAGAAAAAGATTCACATGCAGATTCCTTATCGAAATCCAAGAATAAACTTACTTATCAACTGCACTCAGAGGCATACTCTGCGGCGAGTATCATATTTGGTCATTTGAATCATGCACGCTTTTATTAGAAACTACAGAAAAAATACGATGGACTCACATATCAGTACACCACTGTTTTCCGCCATTCGCCGCACTTCGCAGTAGTGCAAGTGTAGTGAGCGCCGACGCGAGGCTCTTGATAAGTGGGAATTAAAGAAAAAAATGTCAACAATTGCAAGTGACCTTTTCTCGAGTGTATCCTTTCATGGATTCATAATCAATCGGTGATATTTCGATACAGTTCAACAGGTCCTATTTCAGTAAAAATTAAGAGTTACCGAATTTTAGATTTCTTTTTGTCCCTAATTAATTCCATACTCTGAAATTATTGGTTTTGGGGTGTGAATTAAGAATACGCATTAGTTATATCTATAAATCTACAAAGTTCACATAGACTTTATTTAATATTGCACTGGGAAGGCAGTGTAACGTGTTACTCAGTTTCATAAAAATTACGATATTCAGAATATTGTAGTTCGGTAAAAATTCTCTTTCCATTTTTACATCAATTTCAATCATCGTTGTACAAGTGGTCTAAGAAAATCGCGAATAAACTGACCCATGTCGGATGTGCTGGACGTATGAATTCACTTGACTATTGACAACTATACCTGGAGAAGCAGACCTCACTGCTGAAATTTTTATCAACGGACGTTAACATTGACGTTAATGTTAACATACATAATTATCGGACCACTAGGACCTTGCCTGAAAAGCTTTCGAGCAACAGTCTTTCATAATGGATATCACTGGAAACTTACAGCGTACCGTTACTCTAAAAATTTATGTACTTTTCGGTATTCTGATCACGCCATTTGTTCTCGTATCGTTATATGGCCGGACAAATTGCCAGGACGAATCGTTGTACGGATATGATCCAAAATTCGAGCCAGATAGACACGTAGTTGTGCTTAAAGCATCGAAGAACAAAATCCCTGCGAAAATATTGGAAGTTGTTAAGAAGAAAAAGACAATCTTATACTGGACGGAAATGTTCTCCAGCAAGAATTTTTACTTCGGTGAAGGTGACATCTTCGAAGGATGTCCCGTGTGGTCCTGCGAAGCAACAAACAACCGGACATATCAATCTATCGATAAATTTGACGCTGTAATGTTCCATGGACCTCAATTAAACGACAAAGATTTACCCGATCAAAGATCAGCTCATCAGCGTTACATATTTATGGATTTAGAGACTCAAGTCTTTCATCCGATACCGAATAAGCCTGCTTTCAAAAATTTCTTTAACTGGACAATGGCCTACAGAAGAGACGCGGACATAATGCGACCTTACGCTGTCTTCAGGAATATTACCACTAACGAAGTTATACCCCCTTATATTCCGTCGCAGTGGGTAAATGTCTCCGGAGCATCCGGTGTCATCCCGATGTCTTGGCATCTATCTTTCAGAAATAAAACAAAAATGTCAGCCTGGTTCGTATCCCACTGTTCGACTAACAGCAAACGAGAAGAAGTGGCTAAGAAATTACAAAATTACGTGGCGGTTGACATTTATGGATCATGTGGTCAATTCAAATGTCCACGAACGATGGAGGACGAATGCTACAAGAAACTGGAGTCCGAGTACTTTTTCTATTTGTCATATGAGAACTCAATGTGCGCGGATTACATCACAGAGAAGGCTTTTAGGATATTAGAGCACAACGTTGTACCCATAGTTTACGGTGCAGCAGATTACAAAAGTTTTCTACCACCAAATTCTTACATCAATGCCCTAGACTTTCCTTCGACTGAAATACTCGCCGGATTCCTTGTAGAATTAAGTCAAGACGAAGAAAGGTATATAAGTTATTTTAAATGGAAATTTTTTTACAAAGTAGACAATGACAAGAAATACATCATTTGTGAATTTTGCAAAGCCTTACATGAACCAAATTCGCCAAATAAAGTGATTGAAAACATTTACAAATGGTGGGTTGGAGGATCACATTGTGAACCTCCACCTAAGATTATCTGACGAGTAAAACAACCCGTGACCTAACTTGGCAATCACATTGTAGTGATAATGAAAAGCTCAATCTAAATCTTTATAGCTTCATATTTGCACATGGGAAAAGTATAAAAGAAATATCAGCATGAAGACAATGATAATGATTAAATTGGTCAATATTTATATATTTTTGAGTGTAACGTGTTACTCAGTTTCATAACAATTACGATATTCGGATTATTGTAGTTCGGTAAAAATTCTCTTTCCATTTTTATATCAATTTCAATCATCGTTGTACAAGTGGTCTACGAACATCGCGAATAAACTGACTCATGTCGGATATGCTGGACGTATGAATTCACTTGACTGTTGATAACTATACCTGGAGAAGCAGACCTCATTGTAGAAATTTTTATCAATCGACGTTAACATAGATAAGATTACACACTATTGATAATTATCGGACAACTAGGACCCTGCCTGGAAAGCGTTCGAGCAACAGTCTTTCATAATGAATATCACTGGATACTTACAGCGTACCGTTACTCTACGAATTTATATAATTTTCGGTATCCTGATCACGCCATTTGTTCTCTTATATTTACATGGCCGGACAAATTGTCAGGACGAATTGTTGTACGGATATGATCCAAAATTTGAGCGAGATAGACACGTGGTTGTGCTTAAAACATCGAAAAATAAAATCCCTGCGAAAACATTGGAAGTTGTTAAAAAGAAAAAGACAATTTTATACTGGACGAAGAAGTTCTCCAGCAATAATTTTCACTTCGGTGAAGGTGACATCTTCGCAGGGTGTCCCGTGTGGTCCTGCGAAGCAACAAATAACCGGAAATATCAATCTGTCGATAAATTTGACGCTGTAATGTTCCACGGACCTCAATTAAACGACAAAGACTTACCCGATAAGAGATCGGCAAATCAGCGTTACATATTCATGGATACAGAGACTCAAGTCTTTCATCCAATACCGAATAAACCTGCTTTCAAAAATTTCTTCAACTGGACAATGGCCTACAGAAGAGACGCGGACATAATGCGACCTCACGCTGTCTTCAGGAATATTACCACTAACGAAATTATACCCCCTTACATTCCGTCGCAGTGGGCAAATGTCTCCGGAGCATCCGGTGTCATCCCCCTGTCTTGGCGTCTATCTTTCAGAAATAAAACAAAAATGTCAGCCTGGTTCGTATCCCACTGTTCGACTAATAGCAAACGAGAAGAAGTGGCCAAGAAATTACAAAATCACGTGACGGTTGACATTTATGGATCATGTGGTCAATTCAAATGTCCAAAAACGATTGGGGACGAGTGCTACAAGAAACTGGAGTCAGAGTACTTTTTCTATTTGTCATTTGAGAACTCAATGTGCACGGATTACATCACAGAGAAGGTGTTTAGGATATTAGAGCACAACGTTATACCCATAGTTTACGGTGCAGCAGATTACAAAAGTTTTCTACCACCAAATTCTTACATCAATGCCCTAGACTTTCCTTCGATTGAAATACTCGCCGGATTCCTTGTAGAATTAAGTCAAGACGAAGAAAGGTATATGAGTTATTTTAAATGGAAATTTTTTTACAAAGTAGACAATGACGGGAGATACATCATTTGTGAATTTTGCAAAGCCTTACATGAACCAAATTCGCCAAATAAAGTGATTGAAGACATTTACAAATGGTGGGTTGGAGGATCACAGTGTGAACCTCCGCCTAAGATTATCTGACGAGTAAAATAATCCGTGACCTAACTTAGCAATCAGATTGCAGTGATCATGGAAAATGCAATCTAAATCTTTATAGCTTTATATTTGCACATGGGAAAAGTATGAAAGAAATATCAGCGTGAAGACAATGATAATGATTAAATTGGTCAATATTTATCATCTCGCCTGAGCTGGCAAGAACGTTGAGCAATATTTTACAAGGGGATAGCGAAGAGTGATACATTTATTAATACTGCAAGATAAGTGAACGTGTTGAAAGATAATTTTTCAGTTGTACTCGACGCGTAGTGACAAAATGTAAAAACATGATGTATATTAGGGTGGTCGTTAATTTCTAACATATACTTTCCACCCTCTGAATCGACAGATAATGACCCAAAAACACCGTGTAATTTTGTTAAGATTTTTATCTTGATGGGAAAGCGTGCCGAGATCAATTTGAAGTTTGAAAATTTGAAAAAAAAATAAAAAAAAATAAAAAATTTTAATTCTTTTAAATTTCTGAGTATAAAAGCAGGAAATAAACGTAGAATTACGAAAAACGAAAACTTTCCAACAAAAAAATGTATTTTATGGTAATCTTATAACATTACGCAACGTTATAAAGACTATATTTATTTTGCATCAACTTCTCATCCTTGGTGTCAACGTCATATTTGAAGTTGCGAAAAAAAAATTCTTATGGAAATTTTTCACTCTCAATTGAACTTCTAGTTCAAATATCGTGAGTCAAATAGGTTCTCCTGCCCATAGACCTATCCACTAGACTGATTGTACCAGCGGTGGAGGTAGGCCCGACATAATATATTTATTACTATTATTCCGAAAGTTAAACGATTAATGAAATCAAATTACTCGTATGTTTGTTACATCGCAATATTTCTATACTTTTATTAAGATTTTTACGTTGTGGCTTTAATTTACTGATTTACTTCGAACAATTAAATACTAATGATCTATTTTATAAATATAGTCTAACATGAAGTTGTAATATGATAAGTTCAGAACAAAATACATTTTTTGTCGAAAAGTTTTCGTTTATTGTCATTCTACATTTATTTACCGCTTTTTTACTGGAAAATTGGAGAAAAAAATTGTATTAATTTTTTTGATTTTTTAAACTTCTAATTGATTTCGGCACGCTTTTCCATCAAACTAAAAATTTGAAAAAAATTACACAGCGTTTTTGGGTCATTATCTGTCGATTCAGGGGTGGCAAGTATATGTTAGAAATTAACGACCACCCTAATGTATATATCGACGCTGCTCACAAAGACTAGCATGTTTCGACTTTTGCCACGAAAACTAGCATGTTTTGATTAGTGCAACAAGGATTTTCTGAAGATTCATGCGGTGTGCAGCAATTGACTTGAAAGTCAATTTGCCGATGCAGGAGTTCGTTTTTTCGCGTTGAGAACTGAAACGTGCTAGTTTTCGTAAGAAATCTGAAACGTGCAGCTAGTCTTCGTATAGGTAAGCAGCGTCGATATACCTTTACAAATATTTTATATAAATTTTTATTATATACTATATATACGCTATAGGTGGGAAAATATTAAAAGATGATACATATTTATGCGCCTAACTATTTGTACTTCTTGATAGGAAATGAAAGGGAAAATCATGACTGGAATTAGCAAGAAAATTATCGTAATCAAGTACAATAAATTTAAATATAGATATTTTGGGAGGACCTAGACGATGATAGTTCCACCAAAATTACTAGAATATCGGTTCTCGATTATTTTTCTTTATATATTATTATACTTCAGAAAATCCCCAGTTCAACTTCTGGTATAAGGTGATTTTTTCGTCTGATCATTTCTCTAAAAACTTTTTCAAATAAAAATTTCAGCTGGATTAACTTGAAATCATTTTTGCAATTTCATAGACTTGACATAGACATAGATTACGTAATCGTTTAGAAAACATTTTTACTGTGATAAGAAATGACCCTATTTTCTGACCAACTTTTTTCCATTCAAATAATAAAAAAATTTTAAGTTTTTAACACAATAAGGATTTTGAATTCCGAGGTTTCTGAATTTATATAATTATCGATAATTCGAGGAGTCATTGGTAGTTAAACTTATTTCAAATTCTGTCTAATATTCTGCTTGAAGTTCACGATTCTACTTTGTGAAATTCAATCAAATTAAACTAAAATACGCTGTGTCTAGGCCCGTAAATTCTTAAATCTTCGCATTTTACTGTGGAAAAATTAGATAGGAAAATAGTTTAACTATAAATATATGAATTATTAAAGTAAAAAAATGTGAATAAACAATAAGAATGTACAAGGCTGAATGTATTTCTACACTTTGACTAATGTCGGAATGTTCAGATCATGTAATACATACGTATACATATTATGAATCATTGAGCATACTAATAATATGAAAAAGACCATCGTTCTAATTTATAAATGGAGTTAAACGTTACTATTTACAATTATCCTCCTTTTTATAAGACTCATCTATCTTGAGTTTTGGAAAATGTCCCACTGCTTGGATCATGTTATTTCATTGTCATTAAATTATGTTCTTTGAGAATAAAAATAATGAAATGTTTATTAATGAGAAAATTAGTTTAATTTCTATCATGAAATTGGTTTCATTTTAAAACAGGGTATAGGTATATACCTTAAGGTGTTTCAAGTTTGGGAATGTCCTTTTTTGGCCTCGTACTATTGAGAAAGGTGAGTTGTAGAGTCAAGTTATATTCCGAAAATTCCGAAAGTTCAATTCGGAAAATAGATGTCATTTGTCAACCAGTTACTTTGTTTTGTAACTCCGATTGAAATCAATGAAATAATTCGAAATTTGGCACAGTTGTTGCTTATACTGTTTCGGAGGTAACCCTGAAAATTGCACATTTTTATATTCAGTATTTCCTTACATATCAGATCAATAAATATTTTCGTGATATTACTCTAAATATTCAAAATATGAACTAATTTTTTTTTCCACATCCGAAATATTTGCAAGCTATCCAGGGGGCGTCCCGTAATAATTTTTGAAATTCATCAAAATAAGGACCACCCTAATGCCTATACGTGTGCATTTATATGTGCCTATATGTGTGTCTCGTGAATAGAAGTTTTCAGACGTACTATTACGATTATTCCAATTTTTTAGAATTTTTTCAAAATTCTTTGGAATTTTTGCATTGAAACAATAATTTTCTGATTTTATTTCCTCCACCGTTTCACCCCATATGACCAGGGGGTGAAATTCCGATTTTTCTCACTTCGATCTAACTTTAATGAACTCAGATTGCGGGCGAATCACCCTGTGGGTGATGTACCAAACGAGGAGGTACAATGCAACCGATTGGGAAAAAATTTTCCTGTGTTATTTAGATGGGAATTCGAAAAGACCGTTGAGACACCCCTTAACATCGTTCTAGAGGCCCCAAATTTCACCATAGATCTAGTCTGACTATATTCTCAAGTTTTTGGGGCACGCCGAGAATGAACGAAAAAATCGTCGTTACCTCAAATCAGTCTACTATGCATATATTAATTAGCATTTCAAATTCCTGAATATCATTCCTATATTATATCTGTATACGGGGTGATTCTTATCTAGCGGGAACAAATTCACGTGATTCCTCATCGAAATCCAAGAATAAACTTCCTTGTCAAAAACTCAGAGATGTACTCCGCGGCGACCGGCGGAAAACAGTGTATCGTATTTTGTAATTCGAATCATGCACGCTTTTATTAGAAACTACAGAAAAGATACGATGCAACCATATATCAGTAGATGCACCATACTGTTTTCCGCCGTTCGCCGCTGCACTTCGCAGTAGTGCAGGTGTAGTGAGCGACGACGCAAGGCTCTTGATAAGTGGGAATTGCGGAAAAAAATGTCAACAATTGCAAGTGAGCTTTTCTCGAGTATATCCTCTCATGGATTCATAATCCATAGGTGAAATTTAGATACAGTTCAACAGGGCCTATTTCAGTAAAAATTAAAAGTTACCCAATTTTAGATTTTTGTTGTCCCTGTTCAATTCCATACTCTGCAATTATTGGTTTTGGGGTGTGAAATAAGAATACGCATTAGTTATATCTATAAAGTTCATGTAGATTTTATTTAATATTGCGCTGGGAAGGCACGTCTACAGTGTGCATCCCTTACACTTATCCTTATTACTCTAATACCAACAGTATTATATAAACTGTATCGGTGCCATGTCGTGAGATCTCTAGACTCATCACATGTATTTAGACTATGAGATAAGCGAGGTTGCTTTTTGTATATACACTAGGGTGGTCCTTATTTGGGGTGTTTTTGAAATTTTCTATGGACAAGGCGGAAAAAGTTTGCAAATAAATTTAAAAAAAAGTACGCAAAAGTTGAAGTCTGTAGGTCAACTCAAAGTACTGCCTATAAGGCAGTGAATTTTCCCATTTGATTTAGATAGGAACTCGGGCTCAATGCATTATTTTTTTTTTTCTCTGCCTCAATAGTGCTTCGAAAAATCTGAAATTTGGTATACGTCCACCCTATAATCATAGTTATTCCATAAAAAAATTGGGCGATTTTCAACAATAAAAGTTTCGAAGTTTCAGAACGTAAAAATGGTGATTTTCGGCTTCGAAATACAAGTTTAGTACATTCTGACTGGGCACAAATGGTCTAGAAAAATCGCGAATAAACTGACTCATGCCGGATGTGCTGGACGTATGAATCCACTTAACTGTTGACAATTATACCTGAAGAAGCAGACCTCATTGCTGAAATTTTTATCAACGGACGTTAACATAAATATAATTATCGAACCACTGCCTGAAAAGCGTTCGAGCAACCGTCTTTCATAATGAATATCACTGGTTACTTACAGCGTACCTTTACTCTACGAATTTATATAATTTTCGGTATTCTGATCACGCCATTTGTTCTCGTATCGTTATATGGCCGGACAAATTGCCAGGACGAATCGTTGTACGGATATGATCCAAAATTCGAGCCAGATAGACACGTAGTTGTGCTTAAAGCATCGAAGAACAAAATCCCTGCGAAAATATTGGAAGTTGTTAAGAAGAAAAAGACAATTTTATACTGGACGGAGATGTTCTCCAGCAAGAATTTTTACTTCGGTGAAGGTGACATCTTCAAAGGATGTCCCGTGTCGTCCTGCGAAGCAACAAACAACCGGACATATCAATCTATCGATAAATTTGACGCTGTGATGTTCCACGGACCTCAATTAAACGACACAGATTTACCCGATCAAAGATCGGCACATCAGCGTTACATATTCATGGATTCAGAGACTCAAGTCTTTCATCCAATAGCGAATGAACATGCTTTCAAAAATTTCTTCAACTTGACAATGGCCTACAGAAGAGACGCGGACATAATGCGACCTTACGCTGTCTTCAGGAATATTACCACTAATGAAGTTGTACCCCCTTATATTCCGTCACAGTGGGTAAATGTCTCCGGAGCTGTCATCCCCATGTCTTGGCGTTTATCTTTCAGAAATAAAACAAAAATGTCAGCCTGGTTCGTATCCCACTGTTCGACTAGTAGCAAACGAGAAGAAGTGGCCAAGAAATTACAAAATCACGTGACGGTTGACATCTATGGATCCTGTGGTCAATTCAAATGTCCACGAACGATGGAGGACGAATGCTACAAGAAACTGGAGTCAGATTACTTTTTCTATCTGTCATTTGAGAACTCAATGTGCACGGATTACATCACAGAGAAGGTTTTTGGGATATTAGAGTACAACGTTATACCCATAGTTTACGGTGCAGCAGATTACAAAAGTTTTCTACCACCAAATTCTTACATCAATGCCCTAGACTTTCCTTCGATTGAAATACTCGCCGGATTCCTTGTAGAATTAAGTCAAGACGAAGAAAGGTATATGAGTTATTTTAAATGGAAATTTTTTTACAAAGTAGACAATGACAGGAGATACATTATTTGTGAATTTTGCAAAGCCTTACATGAACCAAATTCGCCAAACAAAGTGATTGAAGACATTTACGAATGGTGGGTTGGAGGATCACATTGTGAACCTCCGCCTAAGATTATCTGACGAGTAAAATAATCCGTGACCTAACTTGGCAATCAGATTGTAGTGATCATGGAAAATTCAATCTAAATCTTTATAGCTCTATATTTGCACATGGGAAAAGTATAAAAAAAATACTAGCGTAAAGACAATGATAATGATTGAATTGGTCAATATTTATCATCTCGCATGAGCTGGTAAGAACGTTGAGCAATTTTACAACAGGATAACGAACAGTGATGTATTTATCCATACTATAAGATAAGTGGACGTGTTTAGAGATATTTTTTCAGTTGTACTCAACGCATCGTGACAAAATGTAAAAACATGATGTGTATATCGACACTGCTTACGAAGACTAGCACGTTTTAGTTATTGCTATGAAAACTAGCATGTTTTGATTAAGGCAACAATTGATTTGAAAGTCAATTTACGGATGCAGGAGTGCGTTTCTTCGCGTCAAAAACTGAAACGTGCTAGCTATATATTTTATATATATTTTTATTATACACTTTATATGCTAACGGTAGGAAAATATCAAAAGATGAACCACATTTATGCGCCTAACTATTTATCCTTCTTGATAGGAAATGACTGGGAAAATCATGACTCGAATTAGCAAGAAGATCTTCGTAATCAAGTATATAAATTTAAATGAAGATATTTTGGGGAGCCTAGACGATGATAATTTCACCAAAATAACTAGTATATTGGTTTTCGATTATTTTTCATTATAATTTTTATTTTTATTTTTATTTTTTTTCACTTTCGAAAATCACGAGTACAACTTCTGGTAAGGTGATTTTTTCGTCTGATCATTTCTCTAAAAACTTTTTCAAATTAAAATTTTAGATGGATGAACTTGAAATCATTTTTCCAAGTTCATAGACTTAACATAGACATAGATTGCGTAATCATTTAGAAAACATTTTTAATGTGGTAAGAAATTACCCTATTTTCTTACCAACCTTTTTCTATTCAAATAATGAAAAATGGTTAAGTTTTCAACACAATAAGGATTTTGAATTCCGAGGTTTCTGAATTTAAATAATTTTCGATAATTCGAGGAGTCATTGTTAGTTAAACTTATTTCAAATTCTGTCTAATATTCTGCTTGAAGTTCACGATTCTACTTTGTGAAATTCAATCAAATTAAACCAAAATACGCTGTGTCTAGGCCCACC
This sequence comes from Tenthredo mesomela, assembly GCA_943736025.1. Lineage (NCBI taxonomy): Eukaryota > Metazoa > Arthropoda > Insecta > Hymenoptera > Tenthredinidae > Tenthredo > Tenthredo mesomela. Next base: position 21,640,663 of record OX031016.1, on the reverse strand, counting down.
GTAAATTCTTAAATCTTCGCATTTTGCTGTGGAAAAATTAGCTAGAAAAATACTTCAACTATAAATATATACGAATTAAATTAACATATGTAATTAAAGTCAAAAAGTGTGAATAAACAATAAAAATGTATAGAGCTGAATGTATTTCTACACTTTGACTAATGTCGGAGTGTTCAGATTTCGGTTCACACTTTCACAGGATTACTACCCATCCAATGTTGGAATAGACTCATGTAATACATACGTATACATATTATGAATCATTGACCATACTGATAATATAAAAAAGACCACCGTTCCAATTTATATACCAAGTTAAACGTACTACTTACAACTATCCTTCTCTTTATAAGACTCATCTATCTTGAGTTTTGGAAAATGTCCAACTGCTTGAATCGTCTAATTTCATCGTGATTAAATTATGTTCTTTGAGAATAAAAATAATGAAATGTTTATTAATTAGAAAATTAGTTTAATTTCTATCATAAAATATTGGTTTCATATTAAAACAGTGTATATGCCTTGGGGTGTTTCAAATTTTGGGAATGTCCTTTCTCTCCCCTCGTAATAAAATAAATTAGTCTACATTCTGAAAATTTAGAGTAATATTACGAAAATATTTATTGACCTGATATGTAAGGAAATAATGAATATAAAAATGTGTAATTTTCAGGGCTTCTGCCGCAAGTATAAGCAACAACTGTGCCAAATTTCAAATTATCTCATCGACTTTTATCGGAGTGACAAAACAAAAAGTAACCGGTTGAAAGAATTACATTTATTTTTTGAAAACTTTCGAAATTTTGAGACACGTGGTAGTGCCAAAATGAAGAGCTAGAATACTGCAGGAATTTTTTTATATCTTTACAAGCTATCCAGGAGGCGGCCCGTATTCATTTCAAAATTCATCGAATTACGGACCACCCCAATACCTATACGATGTGCAAATGCAACAGCCGTACACTGAGTATATATACTGATCTGCTTCCAGCGGCTATAATATAGCTGTATCGGAAAGACGCCAGTAGCCATATTTGTATGAAATTTAGAGCAATCAGTGTTTTCTGATTCAGCTACTCGATTTTCTACATCAGCAAAAGTCTTTCACTATAGCGCCTATAATTGACCAGCAAGAACTGTATTGCTGTACGGCCGACACAGATTTTTTCAGTGTAGATGATATGTAACACGTTTACATCCATTTACGTTAACAATTTTCGATAAACTTCCGAATGACCCACAAATGGAAAACAGTCTATCTGTGTAATGGCAAGGTGAGAACATGGAAACTTTCTAGTTACTCTACTTGCATAATTCAGTTATCGATTTCTGAAATCCCCTTAAAAGTAGGTTTTCGTAAACACTGACCCGTCGTCCACCAGCCATAAATATCCTCCACCACAATCGGAGGCCGATTGGCTTTATATAGTTTCTCACAAAGTTCACAAACGGTATAATGTTCCGGTTTAACTTCCACCTTGAAGTAATTTTTCCACTTAAAAAAGCTCAGGTATCGTTCCGGGTCTTGACTCACTGCCCATAGATGATTTGCCAAATGTTCAGGCTTAGAAAAATCTCTTATGTCAATGTAAGAACCGGGAGGTAACACTGTGCGGTAATCACCGGCTCCATAGACAACAGGTACAACGTTATACTGCAAAGCCTTGAAGACATTATCCGTGATGTAATCAATGCACAAAGAATTTTCAAATGCCAAGTAAAAGTAATACTCTCTTTGAACCATTTCAAAGCAATTATCACCTCCGTCATTACACTCGAAAGATCCACACTCTCCAAAAATGTCGATCGGGATATGTTGCTTCAAATATTTTACATAGACTTCTCTTTTACTTGGAGTTATACAGTCTGATGCAAACCAGGAAACCAATTTCGTTTTACCTTGAACCATCTTTCGTGTCTTTTCGTCAATTTTCCCCTTGGAAATGTCCTTCCAATCAGTTGGTATATGCGGGGGAAGATATTCGTTGGTATCAGTCATCTTCACGATACCGTAGGACCTCATCAATGTCGAATCTCTTCGATAAGTCATAGTCCAGTTGAAGAAGTTGTGGAAAACAATGTCGTCATAGATTGGATGAAGAATCTGAGTCTCTAAATCATGAAAGATGTATAGCTGATGAGGGGAACGTTGCTGAGGTAAATCGTTCCTGTTCATATCCTGAGCACGGAAAAGTATGACGTCAAAGTCCTGGACGTTTAATGCCATCCTGTTTTCTGTTGCAATACACTTCCACACTGGACATGATGCGAATATATCCTCATTTCCAAAAACCATGTCATCACTTTTTGTCCAATATAAAATCGTCTTCATCTTTGAACTTAGTTTGACGAACGAGACCGGGTGAACTGTAACATCTACTATTCTCGAGGGATTCTTATGTCTTTTAAATCCAGCCAGTCCATCGCATAATCGCATCTTGTTAATTGCATTTCCACTCAATATCCAAAACGCAAGAAATGAAGCTGATAATGCGATAATCAAGGTGTACAATTTAACCGATATCCTCCTGTACAGTATCATGATTACCAGTCTTTATAACTTTCTCCTCAATGTTGTATATAGTAACTATGCTATGAATTCGGTAATTTAACTATGAGTCGTTCACTCGATAACATTACTTGACGAACAACAACTCAGATCTGGCATACACCTACCGGAACACGTTAAGTACTGCCCTATTATCGAACACGTTTGAATGTTTGTATTTCATACATGAGTGGGTGCATTTTAATTGATTAGATAATGAGTAGATACCATAATACTACTCGGACAGCCCGTGGAGATTAAGTGACAAATCACGTATATTCTGATAAATGGCTATAGCGAGTTCGATTATATCTTATTGAAAGTTTGAAATTTTATGTCACAACTTTTCTATCAACATCGAAAACGTTGAATAATTTCATTCTAATTCAATGAACGGTTGTGTTATTTTCATTGCAGATTCTAACTGCTCCAAAGTTTTCATTCCCTGAGAAAGAAAAAAAAAAAAAAAGAAACAGTCACCTTACACATTATTTCAGCATTTTCTGATCCGTTTTTTCACTTTGGACAGATTGTTGATTTTGATCTTCTTTTTTCTTTTTAAATTCATCATGCACAATGCCTCGAAACTCAACCTACATATTCGTATTGCCGGTTCGCGAATATTGGGTCTTGGAAAGGGGTTGTTTCACAGAATTATTCGGGCAGTGAAAGCTCGGTTCGGAAAGTTTGGCAAGTTCGCAAAGTACATAAACTAAGGAAAACCATGACTAAGACAATCGCCTCTGCAAGTTTGATGACCTCAACGCCGTTGGGCCGTTGAGACCTAAAGGCGATCAACTTAAGTGCTTTTCTTGACTGAAAGACCTAGAACTAATTCATTATTTACTAGCATGGGGCCGACCAAAGCAGAGGTAAAGCGATGAACAATTGAAACTGTGAAATTCTTAATTTTCCCTAAAATCGTAGTCTTAATTGATACTGTGTCGACTACTATTCAGCTCTGCCAAACTCTTCGGATGAAAAATAGCCGCAGTTTTTGCAACGGTAAAAAACTATCATCGTCAATCTCGTCGTCATCATATTACACTATACATGCAACGTCCCTCCATTGATACGAGAAAATCTTTTCGGTTGAAATAAAATTCTGCAGGCTTCACGAAAAATTGGCTTGCAGCAGTTATCAGTACAGTATAAGGTTTCATCCAGTCACCACAGTAGACAACACAATATATATATATATATATATATATATATATATATATATACCTGCTTTGTACCGTATGATACATCCATGTATCTTATCTTCGATCGCGTTATAGTAATATTAAAGTAAAGCAGAGTATCTGAGCCTTACCTCATGATACATGATATTTGTACCTACATACTACATACAGAACTACCTCTCAAATTCCAGATAACTAATCCAGTCAAGTTTATGATATAGAAACATCATCCATGGTCAGGACATCTTCAACGTACAGTAGATATATATTATGGAATCAAACCCTCATTCTTACCATTCTACGATATTATATCATAGTCACTTTATTACTTAACTATATCAATATAAGCCGATTAATGTTCGTAAATGCTTGATAACAGTAAGTTTCACCATTCCTTAAATATATCCAGCATCTTCGCATGGAGATTTATGTCCCTTGCAAACATCTTTCGTCTTTGAAGCTATTGACCGGGAATTTTTGGTTGTTTTACGGTCTTGTAATTCATGAGGACAGAAAACCTTGCCAAACTTTTTGCCCAGTTTATTCGACTTGTTCTTCTTCCGATTCTCAGTCAAACAGGGAGTCCGTCCGACTTCAAAAACGTTGTAAATTTGTATAGGATTGACTTCGAACACGCTGCACTCGGTAGAGGCGATTGTGAGTGTTAGAACAGTGATGAACTTCATAAAACACGTAGTTCGAATCAGGTGAGCGACGCCACCACCGTATTGGAACAATGGAGGACCCGTGGATCGAACATCACACATGTAATACGCACCACAAAATTTGAATATACCTACGCATGTGCTTTCACACGTCACGATACCAAAGGGATGTTTTAGGAACATGTTCTGCAAGGTTGCCCACAATGAGTTAGTCGATTTTACGTACAGTCTTCCCGCAATACCAGGCAGCAATTGTCCCTCGAACATCGTCTCTCCGATTTGAAAATTATTTGCTAAATATCGATCCCAGTTATCAACACCGGAATATTCTGGTCTCTTGGATTTGAACCCTGCCTCGAGTGTACTGATGGTGTAATACTTGTCTCCGCACATTACTATGGCATCGAGTGTCTTTGGACTCCAGTATTCCGGTGCTGTGATTCGCGTCATTCCAGCACAAACTACATAACAGGCGTAGGTCTGTTTGCCACGATTTTCAACGGGGAATAGGGCCTGGGTGGGATGAATCTCACCCCATAAAGAAAATAGCTTGTGAGGTTCTTCGACGTAGAATTGATGCCATCGCAATTTTGCGCCGGCGATATTTTCCTTCACTAGTTTCTTGCTCGATGTTTCAGATCTGGTCCACGTCACTTTGAATCGTTTCAACCACCCAGGATTCTCCACGTTTTCTATTTCCCTATTTTTACCACCACAAGAGTCCACAACGTCCATCGGATCGTATGGACAAATTTCAATATCTTTATTCTCAACTGGGTGCATCATTGGCTTCGGTGTTCGACGCTGAAGCAGCTTTAAGTTTGTCAATTCGCACTTTCCATATATTAATTGAAATATCTGAACGCTGAAGACATCTGTCTTGGCCTTTCCGTTTTCCTCATCAGTGGCATCACCTCCTTCAACGATCTTCTCTTCGTGTTTCAAGTTCGATTCTGGCACCTCATAGACGTACGCCCTCAGCAATAGTACCATCAAGTGTCTCTTGAGGGCATTTCGTGAACAAAACTTAACTATACAAGCGTACCCAGTGTCGTCCCAGAACCCAACATCGTCGCATCTGTAAGGATTGTACAGGTACCAGAACGGACCTTCTTTCCAAAATGCTAGACAGTATTTAGTCGTTTTGAAGATGCAATTCTGATACTGAAAAGGCAGCTTGTCAAACCATCTTTCAATTTCTCTTGTAGCTTTATGGACCGGAACTGTTTGTTCGTCTTTCGGTTTCTCGGCTCCAATTTTACACTCTAACTTGGTCAAGTCTTTCCGTTGAACTTCCGTCGTTCGGCCATGATTGGACTCGACAAAATCCCAAGTGACATTTTTGATCCTAGGAATGTCCTTCATTTCTTGGACCAATTCCACCTCTACGTTGTACTTGTAATTGTAAATACCAATGTCATCAAATTTCTGTCGTCCAGCATGGTTGACATTTATGTTGCCAATATGTGTGAATAGGTTCCATCCCCTGTCGTAAATATAGTCGATGTTGCCACTCCAAGTGTGTTTGTATCTCAGCTGAGTTTTTACAAGGAGGGCAACGATCGCCTGATAAAAACACCACTTCCAAGTCTTTTCGCGTACTCTAAGATCGTCCAGCTCTGGAAGATGCATACCTGCCAATCCATGCAGACAGATATTCGCGTAGATTCTGTTGCCCTTTTTTTTAGACACCGTTTCGGTTAGGACATAATCTCCGCTGACCAAACTGTGATTTAAACCACTAGCTCGATCTACCATCGGAGGATTTGACCTGGCCGACGGACATGTCGCAGAGACTCTTGCGTGCCAGAGTTCTATGTGATTGGCAAAGTCGTCTTTTGGCTCCCCGAGGATACTGTCTTCTACTTCCAACTCGGGACAAGGTTCTCCAAACTTTCTCTTCTTTTTTAATAAGTTGAAATTAGAAGCTGGCTCTTTGCAAGGGCAAACACCAGGCCAGCGACCACTGTCGGTTTTTGATACTACTGTTACTTGCTCAGGAATGAAGCAGGTCATGTCCACCTGTGTCAAAGATTAGTTATCGGGTCATCAACAGGAATGAATAGTCTATAAAAATATTCTTTTTTAACAGGCGTCACTAATTACCGGTGGGTTATCTTTCATTCGCTTCCACACCTCGACGTTTTCTTCGGGTCTTAGGCGGTTCGGAAGTCTCGTTTTTTCACCTTGATTGAATATATTGATCGGATATCCTTTGGCTGGTAATTCATCTTCCAATTCGACACTAGGTAGGTCGGGTAGGTCAGCAGGTTTTCTCAGATGCAGTCTATCTTTCACTTCCAGCTGCTCTTCTCTCTTCATGAATCTGTGATTAAAAAATTTGATACATTTTCTATGTGCAACTTGTTGTAAGGAAAAATATCGAGAAGTTCATATGTGCCATAGCGATTTTAAAATTTAAATCTTGGGAAAAAATTGTTCGTATACTTACAGATTCATGTATCGTCGCCATAGATCTTCTTCGGACCCGGGAACTTTGTTTTCCACATTTTCGGCGTTTTCGTCCTTTTCTTTATCGCCCATTATCTTTTTAAGACGTCCGAAATGGGATGATAATAAATATTGTATCTAATTAGAGAAAAATAATTTCACCCAAAAGGAAAAAAAAAAACCATTTCCCTGTTACAGAAGCAGTTTGGATATACGTAATCTAGAAAGGCGAAGCTCCCAAATCGATTTTCACTCACAATTTCGATGATCTGATGAGTAAGACTGGTGATTAAAAGTTATAATTCGAGAAATAGACCTTCAAGGTTATCTGAAATACCCAAACTGATTATTCAACATCAATAATTAACGGTTGAATGGTGGAATTAGATTTACTTAGTTTACACATAATACCAGAAAAATCTGTCGAATATATGGGGTGAAAGTGACTCGTAAATTTTGAAGCTTGTATCAAAAAATGGTGAAGTCGAAAAACGTCAATGAAGAAAAGCAAAATCTGTGAGGCGAATGTTCTGATTCATAAAACTAAAGACAGACGACAGTGTCACATTGTTTTAAATACATAGCTGTATAAGGCTGTAAGATTCAGATTCATTTACTCCGAGAAGCCACAATATTATTGAAAATTTGAAAATAGTAAAAACTGAGTCCGTCGTCTTTGATTGTGAGATATTAAATTAATTATTAGAATTAGCTGTAAAATGATGGTAATGCCTTATAGGGCGTGTCGAAAAACAAATTAATCAACACTCATCTGATTGAACGTTTCGTTATGTGATTTTGTAATTATTTTCCTCTTCACTCAACGAAGCCACATCGTGGACGCAATCTCGTTCGAAGCCATTTCGATACGCAAGATTTTCAAAGTGTTTATAAAATTACCGTGATACAAGGTGGAAGTAGCTTGAAACCTTACCGATACCCCGCATATTGAGATCATTTGGATTTTACTCCCACACAGTCTGGTCGGCAAAGAGGGCGAAAATTGGGAGGGAATAAATATATCCGCGTTGCGAAAAAGCTTTCGGGGGTGAAAAAGAAATAAAATAAATAAAAAGTTTGAAAAAAAAAAAAAAAAAAAAAAACGAAAGACATTTTATAAAAAATAATTTATGTAGTATATTGATTGATTAAATATATGGCTCTGCAGATATTGTTTCAATAGGATTGAGACCCGCTTAAACTGAAACTAGAAATCCGTTTTCAATCTTTACGTTACGCTCCACGCCTCCCCAAGGGGTCGTGCGAATATCCCAGGGGAATCCCAAGAGGGATGTATGTACCATGTTGAGTGCAGAGCGGTGCTTGAGTTTCCAACAAAGTTTGTCTAATTGTAAGCTAAGCACGGCGGGTAAGTCGAAACGAGCAAAGCTAAGATCAAGACAATTCGATATAAAAGATTAATGAAATAGGTATACACCTTAGTTTCTGCAAGATCCACGAACTCCAAGAGGCTGTGTTCCACCGGGATATACGATGCATTTGCGATAAAGCTCTGAGGCATTTAATTTATAAATTTATTTACAAATGTAGACGTAATACCTAGTTTGGAAAAAATTTCTGTACACCATATATATTTTGAATCTGTGAGCATTTTATAGAATTAGAATATTTTTTATCATTGTTTTTGGATTTCGGGTGTATTTTTATATGAAGACTTATTTCTCCATATAATGTTACCAAGCTTGTTTCGGTTTACGAGAGCGGTTTTCGGTGGGGTGATATTGCGGTGCAGAGGGGATCAGAAACGCAGAACAAACAGTACATTACACGCAATAACGCACAACAGTAGCCCCAGGGTTGTACAGGGGTAGTTAATATTTCCTTCAACGTGCGTGTGCACCTCAATCCAATTAATTTTATTTTAATTATCGCATCACGATGCATTCGTTAATTATTATTTTAACCGTCCAATATGCGTATAGCGGTTGCACTCACTCGACTATTTCCAAAAATATATAAAAAAAATGTCTCTTTTTCCTATCAAGTATAAAAAATTTCAATACATTCATGCAGATATATTTTGGCAACGAAAAACTCTCATTTCCAATTTAAAAAAAAAAAAAAAAAAAAAGGAATTGTACGAAGCTCTGTTAATCCTAATCATCTAGATTTATCCCTATGATGGTTAAAATTGAGAAAAGCTAAAGGGAGCAACACGTAATGTCTTTTACTGTGGACTGTTTTGATATTAAAAAGCAAAGACGAGAAGTGAAGTACGTAGATTTTTATATGTGCCAGAATTGGTCCCTTGGTTGACTGGACCTGGGGACTCGAGAGACCTCGTAAGAGGTTTAAAGCAAGATCAACAGAAAGTGTCCCGCGGCGTCTCTTTTAATTATCCGCGATGGTAAATTCTTTATCCTCCTGAAACAGTGCAGTCCACCACACTGTTTTCATACCAAACAATTTCCATGTTGATACGCTGTAATAGAATAATCTGACGGCTGATTCTACGGCTATACACCCCACGGGGGTCACCCCCTAGGGGGTCTAAATTCACCCTATAAAACCCCCGAATGAAAATTTCACTCCTCTCTCTCTCTCTCTCTCTCTCTCATATTCTCAGAATAAAAAATTGTTGAATAATATCTATAGTTGAAAATGATCTGAAATTTATTTGTTTCCCCTCTTTCACACAATACTATATATTATACCGTATATGTATATCGGGATGCAGTGGTTTTTTTTTTTTTTTTTTTTTCATTCCGTGAAAATTTTTATACAGCAGATGAAAAATGATCGGTACCAAAAATTTTGTCACGGGCTGTTAGTCACGTCGAGACAATGATTGAAATATGAAATTCCGAGCCTTGGGGTATTCCTGTTTTATTGCTTTCTCGTTCAATACCAGAATTTACCCAGATACGAACCCCGCGCCTTGCCTCGGCTTGCGTCGCTGGGACAGAGTATTCACCTTTTACCCAACGTTATATCGAACGGTAACGAAAATACTACCATAGCTGAGAATCAGATGTTCTTATCTCCGCTTTTTTTTTTTTTTTTTTATCAAAAATATTCGACAATTATTTACCGCCTCTTTTTCAAATCGTTATTTTTCTTTTCTTCACAACTCCAAATGGTCTGAATACGACGCATGTTTAGCGATAAATTTTCTAATCGTATAGGTACTAGAACAATTTGGTGAAGCTGGATCCCTGTAGATTTGATAAATAAATTGTTACAGGTAGTGAGAAAACCCACTACGAAATGTGAAAAGAATTAAAACAGACGCTTTTCGAATCACATCACGATGTGAAAGCACCTAGTTTAAGATTTCCTGAATATTTTATTCTTTGTTCATTATTTTTTTTTTTTTTTTATTATAAATGGAGTTAGAGCCATAGGATTCTGGGAAAAATATATACGTTATAATGATATTCCGTCCAGGTGACCTGCAGGAGAATATGATTGTTGCTAAGGGAGTAGGTAGGAAAAAGCCAACTGCGTGGAAAACAAGAGGGAATAAAAAGCTTTTTTTGATGCCACGGAACTACGGCTAACAAGCGAGTGCCCCTTTATTTTTTACATACCTATACCTATACCTATATATATACTTATGTGCGTTTCCGTGTGTATTATTTTCTTCTTTAGAGTTAAGCGAAGCGAGTCATATCACAAGTAACAAGACAATCTCGACTCAAAGGAGACGCGAGATTTCATCTCTTTTGTAATCTAAGCTTACATTTTCCTTTTTTGACTCTGCCTCACATTATTAGACGTCGAAAATAACGAGTAAGAAGAATCAATCGCCAATCTGAAAAAATCTTTAATAAAGTATAAAATCGAAGACATGCTACTGGATTAGATATATTCATCATCCCTATTCCATTTCATTTTCATTTTGTAAAGGGCTTGCAAGATCACTAACGGCACTAGCCAGGGAAATGACGAAACAGAGTAAAGTGTTGGAATTTTAATTAACACCTGATTAATTACAACTTCCTATTTCCAGGTGATTACGACTTTCTTGGAACAAATAATTCCCTCTCGAATCTGTGCAGGTCTAATGATAAGCCTTGAGACTTTATAGACGCTTGATTCTATTTCCATTAGTATATTGAGGTAAAATATTAACCTGTTACATAATGGGCAAACGTTACCGATATTTAATTAGGAAAATTCTCCATTTGAGGAAGGTCTTTATTTTTCTTCTATCAATAGCAAACAAATCATTTTCATAATGGACTCGAAAATTATCGATAATATAGCAACGCATAATTCATTCGAAATTTAAGGATATTTGATTTAAAACGCAGGTATATAGATGATTTAAATATTCAGTCGAAAAGCCGTAAGAAATTTATTTTCTTTCGGCTTTTTGACACAATGCGAACGTTTTCACGCCCAGAACTGCGTACTAACAAGATTGCGGATAAACCTAATCGGTGGCAAGCTGTATACCCCTAAGCGGTTGCAATGTCCGTCTGTCGGTTTGCCTCTTATACCTAGTATAAGTGTGTCTGTAGTATATATATGTATACGTATATAGGTATCGAATTATGGTTGGCTAGAAGGGGGTCGTCGAAGTGGGTAATCTCAGAGACTTTGAGCCACGTCTGTAACGCGATAGTTTATGTAGAACTTGACTGGACATTGGACAGTACGAGATTATCCCCCAGGTGCAGTTTCGAAAATCACTTTTATCCTATAGCGTACAAGGTATCGATGGACGATGAAATCTTATGGATTTCTTCCAACAGAAAAGCTCCGGTTGCAGTCCTCAACCGGTTACTTTTTTTTTAAAGAAGGAAGCTACTATCCTTATAATTGTATGAGGTTTAAGATCAGCCAGTTATAACCGCGTCTCAACATCACCTCAGGCTAATTCAAAATATGTGTTGGCTGTGTTACAGTGATAATACCTATTTGCCAGCAGAATGTAGGTACATTTCAAAAGCTTACTGCGACTGAATTAACTTTTTGCGGTTGTACCTAGGTGTATTTTAGGAAAGCCGAACTGACGAAAGTATAGAACTGACGATCATATGTCTACAGATCCTATGTTCTTTGTAAAGTTATTCCGGTCTTTATCTCATTTCTGCGAAGAGCTGATCAGGTAGTTGGTAGTATACCTAACACCTGGACAAATAGTAAAAAATCACAAGTCGCGTTGTTGTCATTAAGCCAAAGTTTCCATGATGCTGAGTTTAATTAGCAAATAAACCTTTCACACGAATTGAAGAGAGAGAAGAAAAAAAAAAGAAGATAAGTATAGGAAGTTGTTTGGATACAACTTTGAATTTAGGGAAAATCAACATCATAAAGTTACACCTCCGGGGTGCGTAAGCTCAAAGTAAAATACTATCAGACTTTTCCCACAATATCATCAGCTCCGATACTCAAAAATGATCTTGCCATATACGTGGTTTTTTTATGCAATTGACAATAAGATCGATAAGGTCTTGCATCCCAAATATAGAAAAATTATAACTTACGAGGTGCATGTATGTATATTAAAATTTACAGGGGTGAACAGATACGATCAGCCCCTATTATTTTTCGGTTAAAATTTGATAATTGAATCAATTAAGGAACCAAGCCCCGAAATAATAGAGTCGTGTTACTTTTGAGGCGTTGTCTTCTAATGGATTCATTACCGGTCAGGTATCTGGTTGTGCTAAGACGGTGTAATTATAGAAGCTAGTTTCTCCTTACGTTAATTATTTGTTCTTACAAAGTACTAAGGAAGGTACTACACACACACACACACACAATCCAAAAATACAAGAATTTCACACCCGCACCTTTGCTCCTGTCAAGTTTATTTCTATTATCAAAATTTCAAAAATAAGCAAAAGCAGAATTTCTCAGCTTCAACAAACGGTCCCAACGTTTTTTCTCCCCATCTGATTACACAGATTTGTTTTTCGAAAAATCACATCCGAAAAATCTAAAACTCAGATATGCAGCGTTTCACGTCGATTCGTTTGACTTTTACTCCATCTATAACTATATGAGAGGTACAACAGATTAAGAATTGAGAAGACTAGTGAACTCCTGTGATGAAAAGATTCTTCAGAGACACACCATAGTCTTGACGAAAGAAAAAATATATCCCCTGCAGTATTTTAATTCTGAAATGAGAAAGAATAATAAAAGCCTCCCGGGCTAAAATACCAGAAGTCAATCCATTCGAAGGCAATGAGTCCTTTATGCGTCGCACAGCGGTTAATTCAACACATAATGGGGTAGCTGAAGCAGTGCTCTCGGTTACTGCAGCACTGTCTCGGGTGTGCTATGGGGGTGTCGTAGATAGATTCAAGGATCGCACTGTACATTAGGGGGTTTGCGGGCGTCACCGTGTAAGGACCCCCGGTGTTGTGGAGATAATTGAGCCGTCAGCTGCAAAAGCTCTGGGCGCCATGATAGCCCTTAGCACTGTTGTGCTTCGGCCTCGATTTCACCAACTACATATAAGGGAGTGCTCCAGATACCATATATACTATACAATATATAGATATATATCCATATATATGTATATATAGATTTACGAGGTGGTTGTGCCTCGATCGACTACCCGATGCTCATATTACCCCGGAATCTACCACTATAGCCGTTTCAATGACGCATTGTGATGTTAAGTGAAGAAATTTTATATCTCCAACGAGTATATAAGCACCGTTCAAATAAATTTTCTCATTCCTGGTTCTAGAGATTTTTCAGTTATTACACTCAGAAAAAAGGTCTTGTTGCCACAACCAAAATTTGGATTATTATATGGACAATCACATTTTTTTTTTGTTCAGTCAACCAACAATTTTGTTGGAATAGCCCAAAATTTTGGTTGTTCGAACAAAATTTGGTTTTCCCAACAAAATTTTGGTTATCCCAACGAAATTTTTGGTTGTTCCAACAAAATTTGGTTTTCCCAACAAAATTTTTGGTTGACTGAACAAAAAATTTGATTGACTGAACGAAAAATGTGATTGTGCATGTAATGACCAAATTTTGGTTGTGTCAACAAGACCTTTTTCTGAGTGTATGCTTTCGTGAAAGTCAATCATTATGATAGGCCCTGCAGAATTTATATTTGCATGAATTATTTTCAGGGTGTATCTTCGAAGTGAGAATCTTCTCCTTTTCGATATCGAGCTGATAGGTATAGTTTGAACGAGTCGTGGGTGTGTAATAGTTCGGAAACACTATCTGCGACCATAACCTGGCACAACCTTAATCTTAGTAGTACGTAGGTATATATACTTGACACGAGATCAAGTAATGCAAGGCGACGCGTGAAATCCAGCTGAGCCGTGGGGGTTCCCCGTGCAGGGGATGAATGGGGAGAACCAAGTACCGTCGCGCCGGACTTAAAAATACCAAGTTTTCAAAACCTCTCGGATTCCTGGCCATGCAGAAGCGAGAGTTCACCCTACCGAGAGTAACGAGGATCTTGATTCTTACGTATATTTCAGAATGCAGAGGATCGAAATATACTCAATACCTATGCAGACATGGACGAGATTCGATGGAATAGCTAACGGAAATACGCGACAGAGAAAATATAATTTTATTAAGACATGAAATTGAATTAAATTTTCTACGTTTCATCTTTTCCGTTTTTCAGTTTTCCGTTTCCCGTTTCCCGTTTCCCCTTCCCACGATATTCTATGTAACAGCTATAAACCAAATACGCGGTAAACTCTCCGCCGCCGCTGAGGAAAAGATTACACTCGACTCCTAATCTCCGACGGTGTCTTATTTAATTGTTTACAAAGGTTTTTATTACGTCGTAAAAAATTAAGGTTTTCCCTTCCTGTCAGTCGGCAATATCTGATGAATGGTAGATATAAAAGGAACCAGTTAAATCCCATGGAATTAAATACACATAGGTATATAAAACCAAGCCATTTACTTGACTGAAAATAATCATAAACTTGACGTTACTTCCGGTTCATATAAATAGGATATCAATAAGTGGTTTTCGTTAACATCATCGTCTTACGATCAGCGAATCTTAATCACGTGAAATATTTTCGTACCATAAATGTGATAAGGATAACCTTCATAATTCTCACTCTTATAAGGAAGAGATGCTTATAGAGTAATAAGTCGTTAGAGATAGAGCATTACAAAATTACAAATGCAAAAAATGCTCACAGGTATTTCCATCAACAAATTTTTTCAATATATTCTTCAAACTGATATTATACGCTTCTTAGGTCCTCTTGAAAGTGAAATTGTGATTTTTTGGTAACATATTCAGGAAAAAAATGTGACCACAATGGATTTTCCGGCCTTAGCTAATAGTTACAAGAATACTAAATCACATATTTCATCAAATATGTACCCATGATCCTCCTCATACATGTTTGCCCAAAATTGCGATCTCCCACTTTGTGCTGATGATTTTTTGTCCCATCAGATTCTTGAGGACTATATTTTCATTCAATTGTCATTTCGCGATTAGATTTTAAAGTTTTCATAGGGTTTTTCATTCTAACAAGATTTCGAAAACGGAGAAGATTCTCTGTATCTCGAAAGATGAAATGAGAATGTTTATATAATAATTTGAAAAAAGTATCAGGCAAATAAAATTCAAAATAATAATGATAATAATAATAATAATAATAATAATAGGAATAGAATATGGCGTCTGCACAAAGCGTCAGACATAAAAGCTGTAATGCGGTCCGATTATCCATCGCTAAGCACGGATATCTTGGTCCCTAGGGAGGGTAGTGTTCACCCTGGATGCAGGTATATGAGCTTGTCGAGGTGATGGTAGTAGGGGAGCTGAGAGAAGCGAATATGGTGAGGGAAATTGGCCCCGCCTTTTACCCTCGAGGAAAAGCCAATGAGATTTAACCTGGGAGGGTGAAATACGGACCACGGTACTGTCACATGGACGATAACTGTCTGCACTGCAGTCCTGAACAACTGTAACTAGAACAGTATGAGAGGTTGCCACCGGGCAATGAGGAAAAAAAGTTAAAAAAAAAAAATCATCCACGTATATAATTATAGAGGATCACACCCCCATATATACAAGAATTTAAATAAAATCCATAATCATCAGTGTGACTAATCCTAATCAACGGATTTACAAAGTATCCATGGACCTCTAAGCATCCAGTGTTCATCGAAGAAAGATAAACGCACAACAATCCCAAAGTTGCAGAGTGATTCAATTCATAGAAGCTAATATTCTAGGTAAGATCAATTATTAACGAAATGATATGTTCATTTTTTGGTCATGTTAATTCACATCTTGATCCACCCCAGACAGCATCAAAATTCAAAATATGTCCTATGGATGTCCTATGAACATACCGACGTCCCATGGATGTGCTATGGATGTCTTTTGAACTTTGATGCTGTCTGGGACCATACCGATAGACGAGATCAGTTATTGATTAGATTTTTGCTATGCATATTAATTTAAGGTAAATTTTTGAACTTGGATTGTCGACTACATGGTTAAAAGTAGCTACATTGGAAGTAGACCTTCGCCGAGAACGCCGTCGTCGGATGATCGAGCTATGCATCCCCGATATGGTAGCAAAGACAGTCGATATCCTCCTGCTCAATCGAACTTTCAAATATTAGAATATCCGCGTGATAAAAATCGGGAATTTAATGCAGAGAAGAATTCTGTAAGGTGCGGTAAAAATTTCATCCATAATTCGCAACTTGATAAAACTGGGATGAATCAAATACTCGTGCAGTCTGCGGTGGCATTTACCATAGACAATATACTCGCGTCAAACAATGCCAGGGCAGCAACAAACTCGGATTATAAAATGCTGCACAATGCAGCAACGAGATATTGCCAGTTGCTAAAATTTCCTTCTTTGAACCAGAACATGGCCATGCTTTCCTCTGCCGATTTTTTCGGTAAGTCTCTATACAGCACTCTCTAAATTTGAATCAGTGAAAACTACTGACAATCAGTGACTATTCACTGATTCAAATTCAGAGAGCAATGATCGTAATTTGACGATTTTTGTTCTTCACTTGTTCAAAAATGAACACCAAATCAAATAGTATTTTCAAACTCCTGAAAAAAATTGAACTTCTTTTAGCCGCGACTTATGATCCTAGACTGCAGTATATCGATGGTTTTGTGTCAGCTATGGCTTCGAGCAATGCTTCCTTATTACTCGGCGGTTATCCTAGCTCGCAATTCAATCCCACGGATAATTCCAACCATCGTGAATATCTGGAAGAATTGGAACCGGGACCTCAGGTGAAAAGGAAGCGACGGCACCGTACTATCTTCACTGAAGAGCAGCTCGATCAATTGGAGGCAATATTCGAGAGGACTCATTACCCCGATATCCTCCTCAGAGAACAATTGGCACTCCATGCTAAGCTTAAGGAAGAAAGAGTCGAAGTAAGGATTTGAAAAACGCGAAGATACCACTTATCGAATTCCCAATTCCTTGTAAATCATTTTTCAACTACTTTTCTAGGCAATTTTTTTGTAAAAATAGAATTACAAAAATTGAATGTGACGACTTTTTTCGTTCAAGCTACATAGTATATATATCAGGTATAGAATAAAATAAGATAAACAGAACCAGGTATGAAATAAGGGTGGGATTTGGGGGGTGATTTTTTTTTTTCTTTTTGTTTCCTTTTTTCTTTAACATCGTGTTAGGACTCGAGTTGATGTTGCGTGAAGAGATAATTAACGAAAGCGAAGAGGGAGTGAATTACTTTAATCATGAAGTACTTCGTCGACTTATCCGCGCATCACAAGCCTCGAGGAAGTTACTCCCCTCGGGTTAACAACGGTAATGGTTGCAGATCAAACGGCATAATGTTCAGCACAGAATTGAGACACCTGTCAGTTTAAATGTAATCGTAGAAATCAAAGAGATATCCGGCTTCGAATCACTCGCCCGAAAGCTCTATACCAGGTGTAGAATTATACGGTGTAGATTTTACGAAGGGTGTTACCAGGCAGGAAGCCATTTCGAGATACGAACTTGATTAAACTCCCTCATAGTGCTCTTCGCTACCTTCCTATATCCTACCTATATACACCCACACGCATAGTATAAGCTCTTTTCAGGCTCTGTCATATCATTGCTGAACATACCTGTATGTCTATGCGCTAATCGTTTGAATGTAAATGCAATCACACGGCTTCGTATTGAACCTAAATTCTGTTTATCCCAGCTACTTAACGCGGAATTAGAATGATTTTCATTGCCCCTAAAGTCAAATTTTATCACTGATTTTTCATTCCTCTTAAAATCAGGGTAGGAATACATTTTGGATACAAAGATGTTGGATAGAATCGATGATATAAAGACGAGACGTATATTGCAGTATTTCATTATTTATCAAGATAATATTGCATTTAATTGCTCTGACAGCGTACGTCGAATGCGCTTTGGTTTGTGAAATTCTATAACACAATACGCTCGTATAAACCATACGATATATGGCACATAACGTTAACGGTAGAATTATCACGAGCTTGTAACGTCATCCAATAATGGGTTAGCCTCAAACAATACCTATGATAACTCAGGTGTGTTATTCACCGAATTTCAATTCAATGATGCGAATTCAAACCAGTGCAGCAGCTCTGCGATGTATATAGGATCCGGTAATCGTAAAGTGCCGAATGACAAGCGGATGTGAAATTCAAATTAGGACAAGTTCTATCTGCTTCAGTTTTCAGATCGTGCACTCAGAAAAATTACAACCAAAATTTGGTTATTATATGCACAATCACATTTTTTGTTCAGTCAATCAAATTTTTTGTTCAGTCAACCAAAAATTTCGTTGGGATAACCAGAATTTTGTTGGGAAAACCAAATTTTGGCTATTCCAACAAAATTTTTGGTTGACTGAACAAAAAATGTGATTGTGCATATAATAACCCAAATTTTGGTTGTGTCAACAAGACTTTTTTCTGAGTGTGCAAAAAAAAAATGGAATAAAAAAACTGCTCATAGCAATAATTCGCATATATCTTCATCACCCTGAGCAACCTGTGCAACAATTGCTACCTTGTATACATATTTAGATACTAATTTTCTGCAGGTATGGTTCAAGAACAGAAGAGCAAAATGGCGTAAACAGAGGCAAGAGGAACAACACCGAACTCGTAGTACTATACAAATTTTCAAGCAAGACAATTCCGTGTTTCTCAGCGACGGGCAACGACTGATGTTGAAAAATGTGGAGAGTAAAATCTAGAATCCACGCACAGTGCATTGATAATCTTCAAACATTCTAGTCACACAATTATAAATGAAGTATAAGTAGTAGTGGGTGAATAATATTGCTGATCATAATATGTATAAAAATAATAAACATAACGCTGCAGAATCTACACGATCTTATAATTTGTCATTTATTTTCACCCTAATTACCCCCATAGAAGTATGGTAAGTATATATAGTACATTGGAAATACAAGATATTTACGTAACACTGTGATTGGGGTTGAAGGTTCGGGGATTGAGAGAAGCCTTAATGCCAGGCTGAAACAACAATAGATGGATAAGGTACCTAGTACTACGTTGGTTATAAGAGACAGATGAGACAGATGATGAAGTAATCAACTAATTACCAGAGATAACTGCAACTTCCTTTCCAACGAATCTATACTATATTTATGGCTTCTTTAATTCAATTCTATAGAAGAACTTCTGATCGAACAGAAACTTTTTCTGATTCGATTATAACTAATTTACAGCCATGGAAAAATTTAGTTATTACAAATTGAAGATTATATAACATTCAAAATATACTATAAACTGTTATAATAGCTAAAGTTGAATGAAATTTAGAATTTTTCGTCCAAAGGAAGAGAGATGGACTGATATATTCTCGTTATAAAAGCACCATTAACCCTAGATTACACCACTGCACTGTTTGCACAGCCCCAAGGTATATCCTAATACAGAAGAGCCTCCCTTTACCCGAACCATAAGCCAGCCTATTTTATCCATCTGCAGTGAAAGTCCCCGCGGTTTCGCGACTATCCCCTTAAAATATCACTTCGGTTCGTTAAATAGCGTGGGACGATAGTCACCCCCGATTGCCATTAGTTTAACTAATAGCGGATGATGCTATAATAATACCCGTAAATTAATTGAAGTAAGAAAAATTGGCTCTTGCTGTTTTTTTTTTTTTTTTTTCTTTTCGTCAACATTTATGTTTTATAGTCAACAATTATTAAGATTCGTATTTGCACCTTGTTAATCACGAGGTATGATCGTGCGAATAACATTACGTTGCACCTTTGCACCGAAGCTTAATTTATGACATTTCACAGTGACCGCATATTTGCATGGGCTTTTCATTAGCAAACTGCGAACTTGTGTTGGGTGAACCGGTGATATAATCAGGAAGGTACGAGTTCGCGTCAAGGTGATGAGGGGAGAGGGTAGTTATGAGCTTTCCACTGCTAATTAATTATTTCCACGACAAATACTCGCCTTGCTACTTGCTACTCGCTACTGCAACCTCTCTCGAAAATATAAACGAGTGGCACAAACAGAGACGAAAATAATCATCCCTACAATTTCGACTTTCACATATTTCTTTATAAGTTGATACTAAGTCAAATTCAATAATCAAACCGCGCAGGATTCGGATTCCAAAGAAATTCAAACTCCCAGTGATATGAGTCAGTTTTTTGAAGTCATATTTTTGACAATCATTTTTTTACTCAAACTGAGATCAAAGAACGGATCTTCGCGTGTCGGACCGCCTCTCCATTGTAATCAGTTTCCGAATCATCCCTCTTCCGCTCTTCTCTGGTCCCTCTTTTTCCCCTTTCTCACATTAACCGCCCCTGGGACAACAACAGTTCCTCCCATCAAACTTTTTGAGGCATTTCCTCTCCTTTAAATTCTTCGATACTAAAATCTTGAAGATTTATTAAAATCTGACTACTTCGTGTGTCTGCATTATTTTGTACAAATCTTTTCATCAAAATCTGTTCCCTAAATCTCCAAACAGGAATGATCATTCAAATTTGAAACTCATTCGATACTAAAATCTTAAAAATTCATTCAGAAATTCGACTGTGTCATGCTTCTGTATTAATTTGACAAATTTTTGTCACAATCTGTTCCCGAAATTTCAAAATAGTGATGATCAATTTTTCTAGAATATTCCAGATGGTGGAGGGCTGACTTCCTGTTCAGAGAAATGAGCATTCAAATTTGAAACTCATTCGATACTAAAATCTTAAAAATTGATTCAGAAATTCGACTGTATGTCATGGTTCTGTATTAATTTGACAAATTTTTGTCATAATCTGTTCCCGAAATTTCAAAATAGTGATGATCAATTTTTCTAGAATATTCCAGCTGATGGAGGGCTGATTTCCTGTAAATGATATATATATCTATGAATTTGAAACTCGTTTCTTAAATAACGTAAAGAATGATGAGAAATAAAAAAAACTTTCTGAAACTATCAGATTCCTGGATGTCAAAACTGTTTGTCGAAATTTTTAAACAGCCTTTATTGCAACACAACTGTACCTATATTACGAGTTGATTCTTATACATATATACATATATACATATATGTATGTAAGCGATGGCGTTTAGTTATAGTGGTAACCTCATTTCTCGGGTTACAAACTTAACTCGCCATGACCTAAAACAATATTGATGAACTGACAGCGGCTAGGGTTTTGGGGTCCCAAGGCTTGCAGCAGCACCAAGGATGAATATTTATTTTGGCCTTGTTCTCTTCTCTGCCCTTGTTGCGTCCTGCTAGCCCTTACTACTTCGAGGGCTAAGCATCTAAGTACCCCGAAATGTTTACAGAGTTAATAGCCATGTGTTTGATTTGACTACTGTTCACCAGGTAGTATAGTACAGACCCCATATCCTCAAGCCCCGCACACTCTGCACAGATATTCGAATTCACGTTCTCTCCGAGTGCCATACCATATACATATATAGTTAAAATATCCATATAAATATACTAAATGTGTGTCTGTATAATATTTACTCCAAAAGTGTGCCTTTTTTGTTGGTCTTTTTTCCCTCCTTTCCCTCCAAAAAAAAAAAATTAAAAAATTATAGAAAATTGTATTATAAAAAATAAAAAATTATATAAAATTGTTATAGTATATAGCTTTAGGATTATATAAGATGATCTTATGCATCATAATAAAAGTGCATAATCGATCATAAAAAAAAAAAACTGTGAATCAAATCGCTTCTAGGTTTTACAGACGAACCAAATACCATATTATTACAAATTCTGTGGATGTTGTGTGGGATTTTTTTAATATGAAATAGTCGTAGTAGGTATATGTTCCTCGGTAATGAAAATTAATTAATGTAATGCTCTTATAGGATAACGCATTTGGCTTAGTTTTTTTTTTTTTTTTTTTTTTTTTTTTATTATTATTATGCAATGATAAGAGATTTCGTTGCGTATAATAGTGAATGAGAAATTCTCGAATAAAGTACAGCTCTTAATTAATCAGAAAGGTTAATTTAAAAATTAAAACACTTCTAATTCGTTGAGTTTTATGCTCAAGTATTGAAATTTTTTTTGCATTATTATGAATAAAAGACGTTTTATAACTTTTGACGAGAAATGATGAAGAAGAAGAAGAAGAAGAAGAAGAAAAAAAAATGTTTAATGGTTTCTCCGTGAAATCGTGACAATAAATAGCCTATGTAACTAGCTGTGACGAAGTTGGTCTTCTCTCGAGCTCCCTCGGGCTTGAAAATATTGTAATTTCATCAAAGCAACCTTGTTATTTTCCGATTCGCTAATTCGTTTATAAATTTGCATTTTCCGCACCAACAAGCCCGAGAAGTTGAGAGTCAGAGACTAATTATCACATAACAAAGACTCGACAAAAGCAGGAGACCAAAGGGCGCTGGTTATGCCTATAAATTGGAAAGAACCGAGGGGGGTAGGGGGGCAGAAGACTCAAAAGGATGAGAGAAACTCGGCGTCCAGAGATGATTCGAAAATAATTCTGATAATGAGATATAACAAATTTAAACCGTAAATAACGCGAATCTCATAAACCTAGAATAATTTTCTGTCTATAATAATACAAAATATTTACAAAGTTATTAAAAAAAAATGTTTTTGAATCGTTATGCGGTCTCTTCTCACTAGCTATTATGCTACGTGCGTATAGGTATAGTACCTATATATTCGGCAACAATCTCAATGCTAAAAGTATAAGCAAAAGTAAATAAGCTAGGCATGGCCCCCGGGGGGCACGCGAAGAAATCGAAAGATCCATTGATCGGAAGCCACCGAAAACTGCTTGATCCTTTGACAATACATCGATCTCCCGGTCGACCGGACACTCTTAAAACTCTGGCAAACTATCGTTGATTCAAAACGCGATTCCCCTATCCACTGCGTGCTCAATCGACTGTTACAGCCCCTACCAAAATATTTAATTCTTACTGGTCACTGCAGCAGTGAGCTACTGTGCTTGGCTTTGCGTAGGTACTTTTCTTAAGTACTTATATAGCAACCCTAATTCGCAAAACTTCGCGCTCTTTCAGGTATAGGTATAGGTATGTTGTAGTATACACAGAATGGGTTTTCAAAGAACAGTTTTTTTTTTCCCCCTTCGGACATCAAATCGACGCCCGATACGAATAACAGCACATTTCAGATTCCGGGTGAAAAAGAGCACGTTTCAAATTCCGGGTGGAAAAGAGCACATTTCAGATTCCGGGTGGAAAAGAGCATGTTTCAGATTCCGAGTGAAAAAGAGCATGTTTCAGATTCCGGATGGAAAAGAACACGTTTCAGATTGAGAATGAAAAATAGCACGTTTCAGATTCACTCGAAAACTAGCACAATTCAGGTTGAACCGAATATTACTTATTAACAAGTGTCAGGTAGGTTTATTATAAGATTGAATTAATCATTCAATGATAAAATTGAATCGAGTTTTTGTGCATAATTGTGCATTTCCAATTTCATAATAAACCTACCTGACACTTACTAATGAGTAATATTCGCTTCGCCTGAATTGTGCTAGTTTTCGAGTGAATCTGAAACGTGCTATTTTTCATTCTCAATCTGAAACGTGTTCTTTTCCACCCGGAATGTGAAACGTGCTCTTTTCCACCCGGAATTTGAAACGTGCTCTTTTTCACCCGGAATCTGAAATGTGCTGTTATTCGTATCGGGCGTCGAAATATTTTCTGCGACTATGTGATTATGTGTCGATTACGCTAATTTTTCTGCGAGTGAAAGGGATGATGTTGATTAAAAAAAAAACTTTCTATCATTAAACAAATCGGGAATAAAGCTTGTGGCTATTTTATATGCCCATGGGGAATAAAGCGGCTTGGGACATTCCGTGTGTTCGACACTTTTGACGACGTTTCCTTTCAGTCATCCGTGTCAAACGAATTCAACACACATAAGTTGAAGTAGGTTTATGTTTGGGCTCGTAGAGATCTTTGGAGCAATACTTAAATACGTCTTGCACGCCGTATTACCTTCTTTACCGAAATAACATCTGCGCAAACATGAATTTTCTTGATCACGTTTAGACGCGAGGAAGTATATACATGCGTTATACCTATACCCACGTAGTATACCTATTTAGTTTTTAAGTCTGTAAACATTTTCCGATTCTATTTCACGTTATAGTTATAGAAAACCTGCGCCTTATTTACGCCTATTGATTCATAAAAGAATCGAAGTAGCTTTGATATTCGAAAAATTACCGATCGCAATGCAGTTTTCATTGTGAGAAATATCTATAAAGCATTTTTCTTACTCTAATTAAAACACCGCGTGTTATATTCAAGCTGTTTTTGCAGATTTTGAAAATATTTAGAATTATATTTGAAAATAAAGGAGAAAATGAAAAAAACATTAACGTGAATTTTTATAGGAGGGAAATGATATATTAATATCTTTCAAAGCCCTTCTTCGTGTTTAGTCTCTCAACATTGTCTTTTATTGTTTGAATTATTGTATTTCTGAATATCATGGGGATATCTCGATTCTAGACTGTATATCTGGATATAAGAATGAACTTGCCTCAGCGCAATCCGAGCGCTCTTGTTTTCTTAGCAAATATTTTTATTAAGGCCCTACAGGCTTGAATATTTGAATATCAATCGCTTCTGAAACGCTTCGATGCAAAAATATCGAGAAGATTGACGTATATTTATCTTGCTAAAATGTTTAAATTTTTTTTTTTTTTTTTTTTTACGAATCCAAGGCAATCGGTTAACCATACTGGAAGCGATTTATATATCATTCCTCATATTATAAACCGAGGAACAATAATTTTGGCTTCATATTTCTGATAAACCAAAGAATTTTTCAAATTAATTCCACAACGATACCAAGAATAAGAAATTAAACTCTTTTAATCAATCATACGATGAAGAATTATTCAAGAAAAAATGCGGAGATTATTTTATGTATAAAAATGAAAAAAACGTTTATTCAATTGCAATTATACGCATAAGAATTTTTTTTTATATCCAATAATGTATTATAAAATTTAACGATTAGATAAACTTATCTATTATCGATTATGTTAAATGAGATTATTTTGTTGTGTGCCAGTCATCACGCAATTTTCACCCTTGCATACGACTGCTTTTTTAAGCCGATTTCTGAACCTGTGTCTAAGTCCAGATTTCATGGTGTATCCAATATTGTTTAGTTGGTAATTATCGACGCTCAAATCGTATGCCTCGATATAATTCTGAAAAGTATAAACAGATTTGAAATAAAATCTACAGAAAATGATGGTTCGGCTACCATTTATATAAAGCGAGAAGAAAAAAGAAATAACAATTACAACATCATCTTCAAATACGCAGAATATATTGTCATCCCCATTGGATACCCTCCTGATACAACTGTATGTATTATTCCTGCAATCCTGACATTTGCAAGCAAAATCCTCGCTGCAAAGCTGGAATATAATAATTGATGTTATAATGACAAAAATAATCAAAATTTTTAACTGTCTTGTAGAATTTTCATTTCATAATTATTACACTGATGTTTGGATCACTGTCCGTCGGGCACCCGGAAGATGAAGATCCTTTAGATCCTTCACCTCTATACTCGATCAGGACAGTTCTATCAGTACGAAGATAATGACTTAGCAACGAAGTGCCATCTGACGGTGCCTGGGTACCAGCCATATCTAAAATAGTTGCAAAAAGATCCACGCTACTTGTTGGATACGATATGTTTCCCGTGGGAAAACCTGGACCACGGATCATCAACGGAATACGAATGTCCGTTTCGTATGGCTGACGTTTATCAAATGGCATACTGAACTGACCTACAGAAAAATTATTGCATAAACATTTTTATGACTCCAGCTATTCCAATTTTCTTAGATCAGTGACTCCGGAAGCATGTCATGTCCTATTCCTTACCTACATGATAGCCGTTATCGGATGTAAAAATAATGTAAGTGTCGTTCATCAGCTTCCGCTCGCTAAGTATCGCGTGAATATTCTGCACCATGTCATCAACGGCTAATAATGCCTCCCATCGACGTCTGTAAATTTCATCCAATTTTGGCAATACGGATTCCGGAAGTGGCGCTTGACCCATCCGCACTAAGAAATGCTTATCCTAGAGTGTGGAAATGATTGCAGAACTAAAAAAACCGCTATCTTGTAGCTTAGGTGGAAATTTTGGTAAGAATTTCGCACCTGCTGTCTTGGAACGTTGAAATTTTGAGTTCTCATGGCTTTGGTCCCTTTGAAGGCATCGTTGTGTCTTGGTGCCGGTGTGAAAGGTGCGTGAGGTGCGGGTGGTGCCAAAACCATGAGGAAATTATTTTCGTCATTGGCATTCCGCGTTTTCAAAAATTCTGTTGCTAGATTTCCCTTAAAATCATTTTATTCAAGTTGGATAATAATATTAATGAAGGAATATAAGAATTCATGCATGGGATCAAATTTTCAGTCTATATATTATATATCCGACTTACGATTACATCGGTTAGATAATCTTCCGGCTTGTTACCGTATTTTTTCGTCGTTCCATTTATGGATAACGAATAGTCGTAATATTTTGAATTTCCGACTAAACCAGCCCACCAGTCCCAGCCAGATGGGATATGTGCTGTACCACCGGCCGCAGGACTTCCATACTAAATCAGTTTGAGAATAAACTTTTTTTTCTCGTTTTTAAAAAGCCCGCAGTACGTCTACTATATTTTGATAATGAAAAAAAAAAAAAAAAAAAAGAAAAAAATCCCGTTCCTCATTCTATTGTTTAAATACATATCTGCCGTACATGTTAAATCCATAAAAGAGTCTCCTTTCGTGAGTAAAAAAAAAAAAAAAAGAACAAGTATTTATTCATAATATTTGTTTCCAGATTTAATAATTACGCTTATATTTACAGTTTATACCTGGTTCAAGTATTTTCCAGCATAAAACGTGGTGTAATTCGACAGAGTTTTTACATGTGCTGCAAAGGTATATGGCTCTTGAAATTTCTGCCATTCTGGACTGCTGCATCCACCCTCAATAGAATTGTTTACGGTTAAATGATTGTGTTGATATCGACCGGTCAGTATCGCAGCACGATTTGGACAGCAGATCGGTGAGTTGACAAACTAATTTACGGATATTATTAATATAGTCACCGTGAAACAAGTATAGTAGAAATACTGCAATCGAAATATATATTTTAGAGAGGACTACTTCTTTTATATGCTGCATTATTTTATACAATTTGAATACACAATCTTCTCCAATATATATGGATGGAAAATTTTGCAATTTACAAATTGATAATACGTGGTATTCCTGCAGATTCGCCTTAATCACAGCTGATTTTAATCATGTTGAATATTCGATGCCTTTAACTTCAGTTTCGCGAATTGACTATATCATTTCTCATTGAAACGCTTTTTCGTGATGAAATAAATATTTTGTCAATTTGTATCAATTCGAAATTTAGGTCTTTATTCTATTCAATCTTTTTTCGATTAATGAATTCATATGCCTTTGTATCTCGTATGGGTTTTTTTTTTTTTTGTCCAATATGTTCGCCTGGTATACTAATCAAACTTGATCTGAAGTGAAATAATTGAATTACGACTAAATTTGACTACGGCTAAAATTATAATATCGCGACTAGTTCACGTTCGAACTATAGGATGCTTTGAGTGTAATTCATCATGTCTGTCGTCTCCAAATTAAATTAAATTTAGTCGACATCAAAAAAAAAAATAATAATAATATGTAATAATAAAAATCGTCACTTTGCTCAGAGTAAACGACAAATAAATCAATCAACCCACCGAACCCCTCGGTTATAACTCTTCAACATTTGACGCATAATTGATGATTATATGTTATAATTCTATGTCAATTTTTATCAGCCCAACAAGATTGAGATTTCATTTATTTGAATCAGTTTACGCACACTCGTGGATTTCTATTCATTATGCAAACAACCGTATAATCGGATACGTTAGTGATTGGGCGAAGTGTTAATATTGATAAATATATAGAAAGATAAATCGCTATGGGTGCAGGTCAATGGTCATACGAAAAGCTATTTAACCCGAGAAAGAAGTCAACGCGTATAAATCGCGCAGATAACAAATCAACGGCGGTGTTATTTGAACATATAAATTCTTTATATACTTACACAGTTTGTGAAAACACTTCCTTGATCACCGATCAATTTCTTCGTGTTTTTCAACGGAGTCTACAAAATTATAATACATATGAGTAAGTCTATCATAATTCTAAACGTCGGATCCGGTCTCACACTCTCGGATCTTTTTGTAACTTTATACCAGCTAAAAGTACACATCGCAAAATAAGTTCCAAATTTTTTGCGGATTTTTTCATTTCGCATTTTCGCTGTTATTAAATACTAGGGTGTTTTTGAATTTTTTGAATTTTTCTATTTTTCATTCAGTCTTCCCGCCATTTCACCCGCATAAAAAAATATACACAACATATGTTTTCTGTGTGAAAAAAGCTCAGTTTTCCAAATAAAATATTGCTTTTTCAGTTATCATTTTCCAAAGCCCTTGAAATCAAGTTTAAAAACTAAAGACCCGTTTTTCTGCCCTTGCCCAAATATTGAAAAAAAATTCAATAATTTTTTCTAAAAGCTGAGAAAATTTCATATATTGTAATGTGTGATTTTCAAGATGGGTTCTTCGTATATACTCCAGAAATTAATTTGAAAAAAAAAAATCGAAAATAAGGGGGGAAAAAATCGGAAAAAAATTTGGAACTTGTTTTACCATGTGTTATACTTTCAGCTGGTAAAGTTACAAAAAGATCCGAGAGGATAAGACCGAATCCGACATCTAGAATTGGTAAACTTGCCATAATATGATATGAGAATAAAAATAATCAACAAATCAATTTTGTGTATTCGTATTTTGATAATTACCATTCCGCCGATGGTCAGATCCAGATCATCGGCTATAATTAGAATGATATTCGACGCTCTAATCAAACTAATTAGCGAACAGCTAGATATTAGCACAAAAAGTAGTAGCATGATATTCATATTATAGAAATGACAAAGAAGAATAAATTTTAAACACAATTTCCTACAGAGTTTATCGAGTATCACGCCAGCACTTCTGTCTTTTATCACGTTTAATGTCGGGTAAGAATTCGTCGCACTGATCCGAGATGGTGGTTCTATCTAGTTGTTCAACGAGACACTATAAATGGATGTCGGAATACGAAACGGGGCGCCTGTATTTAAACAGACAAAGCTATGTGCAGTTAGCTCGTAACTTTATTATTTTCCAATCAATTATAATACCAAACTATTGCCTTTTAATTATTCCACTGATTTCGTTCATTTCTCTAATCCAGTTCGTATGAAAAATTAGAAAAAACCAAAAAACGAATTTTCCACTTTAATAGAATAGCCCCAAATTCAACCAAAAATAATTTGTAAAATTTTTCTACGGTGCTATTAGTGCGCTAAAATTCATTGATCATCCTTGTGAATGAATATCTCTAATGTTTAAACGCTAAATAAAAAGTATCATCAAACGAGAATTCAAACTGAATGATCCCAGCCCGCTCTTTGCGGCAAAAGTAGTTCATCAAAACACCGCAAAATTTAGATCAGCGCTAGCTCCGAGATCGACGGTAGCGTCATGCATCAGATGAATTATGAACTACGTATACAGGCTGCATATGTAATAATGAGGCGATAGCTACTGCGCAGATTGTTTGAACTGCGTTTATAATGGCATACAACAATGTTACCTCGCAATTTCAGATCTTTAAAATGATGCAGCGATGAAAATAGATGATATTAATAAAATAATTAGTATAATTTTATGAAATATTTATTCGAGGATACTCCATAATTATTATCATGTTTAATCATATAATAAGTTTTTATTACTACTATTATATAATGAAAAACTAAATTCTATATGAATAATAAATTGATTATCCACTCATACTCGTGTCCTATAACTTTTGACTAAATACCTCATTGTCTCGGTATGTGGTTAAAGGTCTTTACCCAAAACTAAATATATATATATATATATATATATATGTATATGTATAAATATGTATATAGGTTAGTGTAGGTATCTTCATTCACGGTCTTATCAACATGCGGGAAATAAAAGCATAGGCGTAGGAATGATTATAATGTAAGGAAAGAAAGATGGCTGAACGATAAAAGTGACAGGACATTTTATAATAAAAAAAAAAAGAAAATATATCCTTTTCTAATTAGAGTTATAATAGATAAACTTGTCGAAAAATTGATAATGATTGTGTTCTAGCATAATATATAATAATATATATAATGGGTGGTAAGGAATCAAGACCGTTGAACATTTCCTACGAGGATTCAACTAAGCGAGGTATATAACCCCCATATCAGTGATATATTTGAAAAAAAATTTCATACATTATACGAAAACTAAAAGGAAAACCGAAAATGATAATGAAAATGAAAATTCTATTGTTTGACAGTTTCTGATTCTGAACTTAGAAGATTGAGAGAAGCTTTTAAACGTACTAGTACTAACGGAGTTTTAACCTGCAATATATTCATACAGGATGTCCTTGGCGATTTTGTACCCACACAAGTTGCAGAAGTATGTATATCAGCTGTACTGTAATAAATTATTAACTATAAATTACAAATTTTACTTATTCCACAATATAAATATCATCTAATCAAACAATTCATTATTATCAGTCTATATACTAATTCCTTATACTCTTAGAATAAACAAATGAAAACTGACAATAATATTTGGAGTTTAAAGGTCTGATATTATAGTAGAAGTATAATCGTATTGAAAATCTGAATGATGATAATATCTCAAGTTCCACATTACCAAAATGTTTAACAATAATGATAATATATTTTTTAGTACATATATGCAGCCTTCGGAGGTACACAGAGAGGAATTTCTTTTAAAGAACTACTTTGTGGACTGGTTCTACTTACTCGAGGAAGACAAGAAGAAAAACTACGATGTTAGTTGGTTTTTTTTTTTTTTTTCTATTTCATACATTTTCAAGGGACTTGAAATTCAGGAATTAGTCTGAAATTTCATTACTCATATTTACTTTTATCTAAAAACTGATACACATGGTTTCAGATTTCACTTATTTTACAGGTTCTTTCGTGTCTATAAAACTTTTGATGTAACAACACAGCTAACAATGCAAAAATACTATCATTCACCTACATAAGAAAATATTTCATTCTCATATTTCACTGTTTTCTGTTCAATGCAACAAATATCGTCACATAAATTGAGTACCATAATGTGTGTCAAATCAATCTATAAATGGATATTATTTATAAATAATTTGTTAAAGTTCCTTACGAATTAATTCCACATACTTAATGTTTGTAAAGAGATATCATTTTCTGTGGAAAGTCAGTTTTGTGGGAATATTCATGTTTCTATTTTCATCGAAATTACTCTCTGTTGTTATTGATTTTAAGAAAGTGTTTCAAAAAGTTAAAGACATTGAATAATTGTGTATTTTTACGATTACACAACTTTGGTAATCCTTTTTTTTTCTTTTTTTCTACACAAATTGCTAAATAAATGATTATAGTTTAGACTCGGTGTAATATCACAAGTGCTCTATTTCAGGGTAAATTCATGCCACCCAAGGGCATATCCTTGCCATATTTTCTGACGAAATCCAAGTTAACAAGTTTTATGAATAGTTGAAAGATTCAAAGAGCTTGAAACCTTCGAGTCTCTGATTTAGCACGAACGGTACATATCCTTTCCCGAATTAAGTTAATGGAACAATATATTTGATACACTAATCAATGAATTGGTATATTCAAGATTAAAGTATAAACCAGACTAATCCAAGGAGAAATCACGAAGTTAATTCAATTTTAATTACTGGTACATATTTCACTGCTTTCTGTTTAATCTATCAAATACCGTCACATAAATTGAATACCACAAATCTATGTGTTCAATAATAGAAAGTACAAGACATTTGTGATAGTCATGAACTTATTTTCGAAATTGAGTTTCAAATGATGAAATCTGAAGATTTCACAGACCCTGGTCAATGTGTATCCTTGATATATGCAGACTTTGACGAATCTTTACAACAGTTTTATTAATTTTCGATATTCTGATTTGAGAGTAAATTCTTAAAAACTAATTTTTCAGTCCTATATGACCTTTACTCAAATGGAAGTGGGTCTCAGCTTGCAAAGGATGAATTGGCAGGCAACGAAGGCTACGAAAAAGTCGTCAGAGGAGCGACTTACGAAGAATGGCGAGACTGGCAATTACAGAACATTGAAGCTTCGCCCCTTTCTCGTTGGCTACTCTCAACACCTGGTGCTCTGACGCTAGGCAATGACTTG
The DNA here is from genome assembly GCA_943736025.1 of Tenthredo mesomela. Classification (NCBI taxonomy): domain Eukaryota; kingdom Metazoa; phylum Arthropoda; class Insecta; order Hymenoptera; family Tenthredinidae; genus Tenthredo; species Tenthredo mesomela. The sequence continues at coordinate 21,607,998 of OX031016.1, read as the reverse complement.
GAGACACCTACTTTCTATCAAAGTCTTGCTGGAGTTACTCACTGTAAGCGCAGAGGATTAACTCAATGACAATCAACTCGTGAGAGAGAGAGAGAGTGAAAAAAAGACTGAAATCATTTAGATTAACATTTCTGTTCAAAGTTTAAACGTTTCCAAGAATCGTATGGAATAAAAATTGTCTAAATGACGACAAGAATTGCATATAGTGAAGATTTCTTGCAAATTATCCAAAAATTGAACTAAATGAACGTTTTTTATCCTAACAGTGGAAGAAGCTGATATAATAGAGTTGGAAAAGCATTATTGGACATTGAAAGGACAGTCTGGAACTGGTCGTTTAGATCTTGAGACCTTAGTTCCGATGATTTCGCCACCAATGCCTTTAAGCGTGTGTCCAGGTCTTGTGGCAGCGTTTGATGAAAACCGAGACAATCATATAGATTTTAAGGAAATGGCTTGTGGTATTTCGGCCGCTTGTCGCGGGCCACTAGTTGAGAGAATGAAATGTTTGTATTATTCTGATATATTTGTTTCTTTGAATAATCGAGAGATTTCAACTTTCTTAAACATTTTAAATAACTACTAAAGAAAAATTGCAAATTTTCCCTCCAGTTTGCTTCAAGATATTTGATGGCGACAGAGATGGCGTGCTGAACGATATCGAGCTCAAACATATGCTAGAAGTTCTAATGTTGGTGCGAGACGATGAAATTGAGAAAGGTGTAGAAGCTAAAGAAGAAAAGAAAGATTTACCAAACTCCCCGCTTTCAATGGAGGAGTGGCTAGTATGGACAGCTGAAAAAGAACTACCATTAGCTTTCCTGCGGCTCTTAGACCAGCTTTGTCACGTAGTTCTTGGTCTTAGACCGCTGGGTCGTTGCGAGGAGGGAGAAATAGTGACTGGATGGTTAGCTAGGGAAGAAAGACGGGGCTTAAGAGTCGGCCAATTTTGGTATTTGGTAGCGGCTCACTGGTGGACTCAATGGCGACGTTATTGCTTGTTGGATATTCCCGTTTCCCAAGGCAGTGGAATAGTCGTCGAGTCTTCAGCGCCTGGGCCTATAGATAATTCAACCCTCGTAGAAACAGCAAAACATAAAGTATCTGCGTTAACAGGAGAAGGAGGCAGGCTAAGACGAACTTTAGTACTCACAGAAGGAAGAGATTTTCATCTGCTTCCCGACGCGCTGTGGAAAGCTCTTGTACAATGGCACGGAGGCGCTCCTTCGTTACCTAGACAAGTTATTCTACCTCCAACAGGTAGAATACAAAAACTGTATTATACATCAGTTTTTGATTGCCTTAAGTGGCAAAATTTCAAAATTTCAAATCGCTGGTACGCTGTGAAGAAATATTCCATTAGCTTTGCATTATATTGAAAGAGTTTTCGTTAACGATGCACCCCGCACCCTCAAGCAATCCTAAAATCTCAAATAATTTCTAATCATGTTTCAAAAGACGAGTAATCAGCTGAAAAAACCTAGTCAATGTAATAATCCTTCCAATAATTTCCAAAATTGATCAAATTTCAGGAGGAGATGTAGAGTTGGAGCTCTACCCCCTGGTATTACGGCTTCTGATGCATCGTTCTGTTGGTGTACAACAGCAGCCTTTACCGCTACCATTAAATGGAGTTGGATCATGGCTCCCATCATCTTCGTCGGCTGGCTTATACAAGCGTCAGTTAATGTACATCGCAGCGTTTAGCCGAATGGCGACCGCTGGACAAGTCTATCAATTCTTATGCAACAGATTAAGATTGATAGGCGAAGATGTGCGCTTGTGGCATGTCAGAGAAGTCGGAGCTTTAGGAGGCGGAATGACTCTACTAGAAGACGAACAGGCTACTCTAGAAGAATTGGGACTCCAAGACGATAGTCAACTCCTTATCGAGGTCCGATTCGATACCGTTCTCATTTTCTCATCTTCTCATACCTCGACTGATGAAATTTTTACACTAAATCATCTCAAGCAACTAAATATTAGAAACTTTGTATAAAATGTTGAATTTCAGGTACGTAATAAGGATCAGACATGGCCGGAGGAATTAGGTCGTTTAAGAGACTCTAATAAAGAAGAAGTAGGAAAAGGCGGTGGTGAGAGAGGTGCTACAGGTTTAAACAACCTGGGCAACACCTGCTTCATGAACGCAGCACTTCAATGTGCAAGCAACACGGGTCCATTGACTAGATATTTCATATCCGCAGCCCATCTGCGTGAATTGAATACCACAAATCCGTTAGGTACTCGTGGTCACATGGCTGTAAGATACGCCGAACTTCTTCGAGATATTTGGAGCGGTTCTGCTCGCAGTGTTGCTCCGCTTAAACTTCGCTGGACTATAGCTAAATACGCACCAAGATTTGGTGGATTTCAGCAGCATGATTCTCAGGTGTGATTTCCTGGGGATAAAAAAAAATACAATTATTTGCATCGTAAAGCTAATCAGGATTTCATTTCACCTTAAAAATTTGTATAAAATTGTCTGATATACAAATCCCACTTTCTACTCTTACAGGAACTTCTGGCATTTCTGTTAGACGGTCTACACGAAGATTTGAACAGAGTGAGAGATGCGCCTTATGTTGAATTAGCCGACTCTGAAGGTCGCGAAGATGCGCAAGTGGCTCAAGAGGCTTGGGACAATCACCTTCTTCGAAATCAATCGATAATAGTCGATCTATTCCATGGGCAATTGAAGTCTACCGTTCGTTGCGAAGATTGTCAATGGGAGTCCGTTAGGTCAGTTGTAAAAAAAAAAAAAAAAAACGATTCGATGATAATATCTGAACGATAATTTCATAATATGTTTAAATTTCATTCCAGATTTGATCCCTTCACTTATCTTACGCTACCACTTCCGATGGAGGGTTTGATACGCAGAGAACCATTAGTGGCGCGATTAGATGGCGGAGTTCCAATCAGATATGGACTTTTGTTACCTACGGACGCAGATTATGCAGGCTTAAAAATAGAACTTAGCAAATTATGCGATATACCAGCTGCGCGATTGTTACTCGCAGAAGTCTCCGCCAATAATATCGAGCGGTTTCCATCGGATAGAGCTACCGTTCAGGTAAATTATTGCATTTAATATTCTCATTGCATAAATAGAAAAGATCAAACTGTGTCTTAACAGACTTTAAATATAACGCTTTGAGGGAGAGTGCTGGATAACATAATTACTCAGATTGAAAATTACTTGTATTTTTTATAACTTATATTTTCGATTACGAATCTGATTGATGTAATAGCAAAAATTGTTCAAACATTTATCATCATAATTTCATGAGGTATTGAAAGTTTTTTTGAAAAATAAGACCGGCACTCTTTCCTGCATCATACTCTTGGTTAAATTATACCAGGATATTGTATCCAGGAGGCAAAGGCAGGAACAAGACTATATGCTTATGAAGTACCTGCCTCTCACTCTCCACCTAGCAGAAGTCAGCAGCGTTCTTTGCCTGAAGCATCAGAGGAACGTCGGAGTTTCAAAGCTATTCAAATGTCTGAATCACCGCCTCCACCGCCACCGTTACCATCAAATGAAGGAAAAGAGTACAACAATTACAGTAGCGATAGTAGTTCAAATAACTCTTTGTCTCATGGTAACGGATACGTTATTGCTCTGCATCGTAAAATGGTGCGTTTCGATCAGAAAAATTTTCTGTTTACAATAACTAAAATACATAAACAACAACAATAATATTCACAAAGTATCTATCTCCGTTATACAGATAAGACAAGACCTATACTTTGCAAGTTCGCAAAAGACTCGACCAAGTTTATTCGGTGTCCCAGTAGTCGTGCCTTGCGGCGACGGTACTACCCATCAAGAATTGTACAGAAGTGTATGGCGGCAAGTAGCAAGACTAGTTACCCCGCTACCGCCTACAGAAACTGCGGCATCTCCAAATCATGCCCAAGATTGGTAAACAAGAATAATATTCAAAGTTGAATAAAATACGAAGATTTTAGATTGATTCATCATTGATATAAGTGGTAATATTTCAGCGACGATAGTTTGGGCTATGAATTTCCATTCGTATTACGAGCAGTCGACCGAGAGGGTAGAGTATGCGCATGGTGTCCTTGGTACAAATTTTGCAGAGGATGCCGGATACGTTGTGACGGAGAATCTATGATGATGGAATCTATGGGTTCGGGACTGCCTGTAACACATTTAGCTATAGATTGGGATCCAACAGCGTTACATCTGCGTTATCAAACGGCGACTGAGCTTAGCTGCGAGGAACACGAGAGCGCTCCTCAAGCTAGGAGCACGGAAAGTGCTCCTTTACCCTTGTCGTCATGTCTGGCAGCATTCACAAGACAAGAATGCTTAGAACGTTATCATTGCCAACGCTGTGCAGAGCCTAGGTCAGCCACCAAACGTTTACAGCTTTGGAGACTACCGCCAATTCTGGTTGTACATTTGAAAAGGTTTCACTGCGTTCGTGGCAAATGGGTAAAGTCACAAAAAGCAGTTAGATTTCCTCTGAAGGATTTCGACCCCTCAGAATACCTCGCAGATCCAAAACACCATCATCGTCTAAACCATCACAGACTACAGCCTTCTGTTAGCGTAGAAGATGTTAAATACAATTTATACGCCGTTGTAGTGAGTTATTATCGATTTGTAATTTCGTTTATACATTTATATCTGACTTCATTTATATTCAATATTTTATTATAGTGTCATAGCGGCATTATGGGCGGTGGTCATTACGTAAGCTATGCACGTAATCCAGACGGAGGACAATGGTACTATTACAATGATAGTAGCTGCCGAGAATCAAGCCCAGAAGCAGTAGCAAATGAGACAGCGACGACTGCTTATATTCTATTTTATCAACGAAATGGCCTATCCGAAGATAGATATTTGCCATTTGTTTCACCTGACCAAGACCGAGAATCGCCAACACCAAATATAGAATTTTCAGACCCAGATGAAAACGAACTAAGAAAAATGTGTACTATTACTTAGAATATACGAATTAGAGCCCGTAATTAAACCGCGAATAAATCCAAAGAGAGTATTTCTGGATACATAGTTAGCGATAATGATACCTAAGAGTTTTATCATGGGAAGAGTATTGAATATTCTATTGTAAACTACAGATTGCTGAGAAAAAAAAAAAAGGAATTTTGTCCTTTGGTTGTGTACTACAACAGTTTTTTTCAAATTTTCATTAATTATACAAATTTGATTACGTCGTGATATTCAATATTCAAGAAATTTTTGCGATTTATAATGCAATCAGAGTTTCAAATCAAAGAAACCTTAGCATTTTAATAATAACTAATAAGCTAAGTAAAGCAGTGTTAAAATTTCTTGGCTTTCAATATATTGTGCCTTAAGCTGAAAATTAAGTCTGCATGTAAAACTTTATACAATTCCATTGATGACAGTATTAATACTAATTACGTACTGGATTTAATTGTGCAGTTAAAATTATTCGAAGACATTACCCATGATATTCAGTGATGATGAAAAAGCACAGTCTTTTTTTTTTATTTGTTAAACTTGGATATTTATTTCGTTTAAAAGCTTGTATAAAGATCTTTATGTTTAAACAAATGATTTGACAAAGTTTTTGAGTCTTTGTAATCTTTTTTGGGGATAAAAAATTTTCTCGTCAATCAATTTCATCAAAGGATAACGATAACGTGCTTGAAAAAAAAATAAATAAATAAAAGTGTAAATAAATTTTTGTGTAATCAGATTGAAATTTTTGTAAGCAAAGATTTTTTTTTTTTAATTAGTTTAGCGGGTTTGTTGTGTAGAAAGAATACTTCGACTTGTAGCTATTTTATTTGAGACCTGAATGAATCAACCCTAATTTACACTAATATCCAGTACTCTATCCCAATAGTCTTGTATACTGTACATAAGTAGCCATATAGTGTCAATATTATTTATTGATTAGTGCCATTCCACCTGATGTGCATTTGTAATTTTTTATTTTAAGCCATCATGGTATTCCTAGCTTTAGAGGAAATGGTCTAAGTGTAAAACTATAATAGATATAAAAAAAAAAGAAAAAAGAAAAAATCAACTCTCTCACATGTGTGTGTGTGTAACAAATGTCGTTATCACAAAGGACTTTAATAATATTTTATACACCGTTTATCATTATATAAACATTGTATCATAATGTTTACACACCTAGATGCATTGTACTATATATCGTTATGTGATAATGCAAAAGAGTGGAAGGCTTCTCCCAGAGTTTATATATATATATATATATATATTCATACGCATACCTAAATATGTGTATGTATGATTATGTATCATAATATAAATTGTGTATTTCGAAGAAAATTTGGCCCGAGATATTATACAGATAATTCTTTCTTTGTGAATATAAAATTTTTTTGTAAAACATGGATTAAGTAATATACCATGAATTTATTTATTTCTTTTTTTTTTTCTCCGTGGAAAAAAAAAAAAATTTTACCAATTCTTATACATATAGATAAATGAATAATATATGTAATGATAATTCGCAATCTTTACACCGCTATACATACATATAGATGTTAAAATTTATTGATTTTTTTTTTTTTTTTTTTTTGATCTTGATGTGTATATTAATTGAATTAAGAACGTGGGAAATGGTTTATTGAATCATTAAACCAAGCCACAAATAAAAACATACAAGCTCATGCCATATTTTAAGAAAGAAAAAAATATTAAAACACTAACAAAACTTATAATTTTCTATTGTTAAATTAAACAATATAATATCATGTGTGTCAAAACCAATCGGTAAACCGACATTATTTATAAATAATTTGTTATAATTCCTTATGAATTAATTCCAGATGCTTAATGTTTGTAAACAGATATCATTTTCTGTAGAAAGACAGTTTTGTGGGAATATTCATGTTTCTATTTTCATCAAAATTACTCTATGTTGTTATTGATTTTAAGATAGTGTCTCAAAAAGTTGAAGACATTGAATAATTGTGTATTTTTACGATTACACAACTTTGGTAATCCTTTTTTTTTTTTCTACACAAATTTCTAAATAAATGATTATAGTTTAGACTCGGTGTAATATCACAAGTGCTCTACTTCAAGGTAAATTCATGCCACGCAAGGGCATATCCTTCCCATAACTTCTGAGGAAATCCAAGTTAACAAGTTTTATGAATAGTTGAAAGATTCAAAGAGCTTGAGACCTTCGAGTCTCTGATTTAGCACGAACGGTACATATCCTTTCCCGAATTAAGTTAATCGAACAATATATTTGATACAGTAGTCAATGAATTGGTATATTCAAGATTAAAGTATAAACCAGACTAATCCAAGGAGAAATCACGAAGTTAATTCAATTTTAATTACTGGTAGAGAAAAAAAAGCGACCAATTTCTTCACCTCTCAATAAAGAAGGCAATTGAACTTACTCAAATGGATTGCTTGTAAGAGTTAATCTGGTACCATGACAAGAGTTGTGTTTAATTAATATGAATATCAATCGAGTTATTTTGAATAATATGAAAATTCATGTGAACGAAAACGTTTATTATCACTAAATAATCTACAATATGATTTTTTTTTTTTTTTTTGTTTTTTTTTTTTTACTATATAAATCCAAAACTCGTTGATATGTGAAGTATTTATTTATTTATCAATAATACCATCGATTGTTTATACGAAACCGGTATAATACAAAAGTGCTAATAATATGCCAGGGTGAGAAATTTTGTGAAATCTATTTTTTTGTTGGTTTTTTGCAAATTTTGATTTGATTTACCTTTGACACTCATGTACTAATAGTAGTAGTAGTATAGTAATGATTTATCAAATTATAATCGTTTTGTCGAATAAAGTTAAAATATGTAAATACTACATAAAATAGATAAGAATATTAGAAGATATTCACAAATATATCATATCATATCATATCTATCTATCTATAGCATGAGCCTAATGTGTTAATTTGTAACCGAATTGTAATCAAAATGTAGGAGAGACATCATTTTATTATCGACATTTTGATATTCGATATTAGTTTTGCAATCGCTAAGCCTTATGTACATAAATAACAAGATGGCACTCTCGGACCGATGAACGAGTGGATGGATGATCTTTGTACAGAAGTTTTTTTCTAAAGTTTTCAGCTTTTCAAGCTACTTAAAAGTTTTAAAGTTAGCTGAACACGAGATTTAAGCTCTCTACAACTTTGCGCTATACTTTCTTGACCCCGTTCTATGACATTAGATACCACTGCATCAGTAGAATCCAGACCTGTTTGTAATTGCACCTTTTCTAACATGGAGAGAACTGAATCCAATACATTAGCCCTTTCGATTAACAGACTCGCCACATCTTTCCAGCCATCCTGAAATTCATATTTATAAAACGATTAAATTAAGACAAACTAATTATACTGCATTGCATTTCATTTTCATTATCTATCAAAGAATCTCATTCGTGTAGTAATTTCATCGAAACAGTACGCCACAGCAATCAGAATAACAAGAAAATTGAAAAAATATTGTATCTGTGACTGTAAGTGTATATGATTGCGACTAGATTAGTTATCATTTTAGTAAATAAGTATATTACTGGTTTAGTAAATTATTATCTCGTGATTAATTAATGGGCCAAGAAAAGTGAAGACTGTGAATGTAAGAAAAGTTTTTTTTTGATATGTAATCATCTTTCTTGCTACGTGACAATCAGTAGATAGATAAAGCTGTTATAAATATTACCAAATTTTTATCAATATTTCACATTTTTTTCAACCCCCAAGAAATTTTATTCACATATAGACTCGCATAATGTAAATCTGTCGATATATTGAATCTAAAAATTGATATTCACATACGAAAAGCTTGATTTATCTATTCACATGGAATATATCGAATAAATAAGAAGAAGAAGAGTCACTCACTGCTAATTGATCGGGTAGTAGTGACCTGACTTTTTTGCCAGACTTCTTGTTATTCTTTTTGTTCGAAGTAGGAGATTGAGCGACGGCATAGGCGCAACAAATAGCTCCCAAGAGAGCTAGCGTTTCACCGCATGTTGTAGCTCTGAGAAGAAATTGTTTGTACGAAACTGGTGTCTTCTGAGAAGGTATGGGAAGGGTTTTAAGGCAAAGAGTCTCGTCCAATTCCTTTAGGCACTGAGAATCAGGAGCAGAAGATCGCAAGAATGAGTCAGCGAGCCTGGCAATGATCTTCAACTGTTCCGACTCATGGGCTTCTCTCAATCGTTCGACAGCATCCAGAGGAACTAGGATACTCTGTGCACTGCTCCCCCGGCTTTCTAGATCGCTTAAAATTCCCGGAATACGTTCCTCGTCCAATTTTCTAAGCTCTGTAGCCAACTGGCCTAATAACTCCGAAGATTCAGCCTCAGCAGCAGCTGCTACCATACGTAGTAGCAAATTTCTTGCCGCAAGCAACTGCAGCATACAAGTCTGAGTCTCTTCTCGATAACGGGGATCATTCTCGTAGCTATCCAGAGGCTCCCACCCAACGACTACCTGTTTTCATGGATAAGAAAATCTTGATTAATTAGTACAAAAGTTTTCTGGTATCACAAAACAACAAGATAACACAAAAAAAATAGATAGAGGAAATACATCGCCGCTTTTTCTATAAATAAATATTAAATATTATTCACCTCAAGATCTCTGTTGTCTCTGATAAGATTCCACCTAATAGAATCTTCGTGAGGTTGTATTCTCATAGAAGTAAGCATTACAGATAAAATATTTGGACTATCGCTCCAGCTTAATTCGAGTAACATTTTATCCACAGTTGTCATAGCAAAATGTAATGAATTGTCCAGGCGTTTTCTGAGTTCGACAAATTCCTGGATCTTTACAAAACTCCCATATTTATAGGCGAATGTTAAATGATCGGCGCTCTGAAAATTAATTTTTTTTCTTTTATAGAATTAATCCAATTAAAAATGATCATTTTTTTTCACTCTCTCTCTCATAGAGTTTAAAGGTCTTATACTATTTCCTTACATCTTTGTAATTTGTTACAAAGAACTTGGCTGCGTGATCAAGCGTCGAAGATGCCTGCGATAAATGTCCAAGAGGTGCCAAAAGCGGAGCATGTAGATGTCCTAATGAATCTAACTGAATATGTTTGGCATCTAGTAACGCAAACGTATGATTTGCTGCCCCCACAAGACCAGCCTCCAGATATACTCTCACGAGTAAAATTTTCGTATGAAAATTTGAAGGACTAGAAACCAGACTGCGTTCTAGCAGCGCTATTGCCCTGTAAAAGTGATAGGAGATTTTTAAGCGTGTTAAAACTATTTGGTAAAAAGAATAAAATATGATCTGATCACCTATACAGGTACAATGCTTCCTGTGTTTCAATCCAAATTTGATGTAGCAAATGAGTTGCCAAAAGAGCATAGACATCAGCGGGACAAAAGTCAGTTGGTAATCTATCACTTGCGGGACACAGAGCATTCCCCTTTTCATGAAGATCGCAGAGACGATCAATCAGACTGATTCGCTCTTCTATACTTGTGATAGGAGAGTGATGAAGGCCACATATACGTTGTAACTGCTCTAAATGGATATGTCTTTGCATTTGTCCGACGGTAGAGGGATAACTATCAGCTTCAACAGCCACGTCTTGCTTTAACTGAAATAGAAATATATCTTTTATCATTTTACCATAATTATTGAATTATACAATTCGTTATAAACCAGTATAGTCTTTATTCAACCTTTTTAATCAGAAGTAATTTGTCATCTGGTTTCAAAAGGTGGAGGTATAATCTTAGATCTCCAACAACGCAGCCTTTCTCTCCAAATTGTGTAAAATATTGCCGCATCAGGTCTATCGGATCTAACGAGTCCAGCTCGATTTCTAAAATACGTGCATGCTTAAGCAATTCGAAACGGGCTAGACGTGGGGCTCTGGCTTTCTCCCCTTTGCTCAAAACTATTTCATTCAAAAATTCTAGACATTCTTGAGGAGTCTCGGACTTCAGAGCAGCCAGCAGATAGTCACGGTAGTAAGCCCAGTTGTCCATACTGTTGGTAACACATTAAGGGATGATTAAACTTGTTCAGTATTCATTTCTTATTTTCTTATTTAAAGATTATAATAAACGAAGAATTGATCATTGCTTACTCCTCGTTAATTAGTTCTTTAAAGGTACTAGCAGCTTCCGAATAACGCTCTAGCTGCAGCATAAGAGTAGCTCGTCTTTGAGGAAGAGATGATAAACGGAAGGCAAGAGGCCCTGATAATACATCCATTATTTCTTCCTCTTTTCCCTGCAGTTCTAACACCATAAGATACAAGTGAACCTCTTGTTCGGCTTCGATCTTTCCCTCGTTAACCATCTTCAGAACCTATTCCCCAATGATAATTAAGTACCTTTGTTGATTACTTATTAAAATTGATTACGAAATTGATTGATACGTGATTTGAGAAAAGCATGAGACAATCGCTATATCATATAATCTTTAAAATGCTTTAAAAATCCATTTCTCTGTTATAATCATTCTCACCATTCTTTCCGCGAGTGGAAGCACTACCCCTTTAGCCAGTCTCTCATCAGCCTGCATAGCTTGCATAACAACACTCATCACAGCCCAAAAGTAATAAGGATTTCTAGGCTTAAGTTTGTATAAAGCAACTGCAGTTTGTTGTTGTTTTTTAAAATCGCATAAACGAACATACGACATAAATAAATGAGTTAAAAGATCTTCATTTGTCGGATCTGCTCTAGCTGCCGCTTCGTATAACTCGCTGATTTTATCAGCTGCCAATAGAAGTGTAAAGAAAAATAATTAATATCGTAACGAGTCCATATACCAACCATACCAAGTAACTAAAATAGGTCAGTTTATGAAAAACGCGTACGAAGATGTTATATCGAATGTTTTAATTATCTAGTTTATTTATCTTTCTTTTTTTTTTTTTATCTAATGTAACGAATAACTTACGTCGATGTATTTCACGATAACAAATACTCATAGCCTGTAGTGTAGAATCGTCGCACGGAATTTCGGCTCGTACTTTTTCCATAATATTTTGGCAATCATCTTCCTTGCCGAGACGTAGTAGCGCCAATGCTTTAAGAACTCTTGCGCATTGATTGGTGGGTTGTTTTCTAAGAACTTTTTCAGCTTCTTGAAGTGCTTTTTTATTATTACCATTATCCAGCCAGTCTAAAGGAATAGGTGTGAAAATATAGTAGTGAGTTTTTGTTACATAACCTTTCGATCAATTTAATCCTATTAATATTATTATTTTTATTTAAATAATTTTTAATACATTTATTAAATAAACATTTATTGTTTATAATCAATTGATTACTTGCCATAAATTGGCCTCAGTCGGCGTTCGTTCACCGTGTTGTCCACATGGGCCCTGGACGCCATGACACTTTTTTGTTGTTGTTTCGAACATCGGTACACGATATCAAATGAAATTAGATATTCTGTGCGCTCCCTGGTAGTAAGGTAGTACCGTCTACCGTTCAGTTTCAGTATTACAACAAATGAGAATATTATTGGTTAGATAAAACCTAAAGCGACCAATCACGTCGCTTTGTTTAGATACTTATTTGCATTTATACTTAAAAAACGAGACATTTGATTGGTGAAATTTTTCCCACTTGTACCAACAGTAAAAATAAAATATACCTTCATTTGTATTAGTTGGTAAGCGTGTAGATGTAGATATACGTATACACACACACACACACACACACACAATATATATAAAGATATACGCACACTGTTGTAAACGAAAACTGAGTTTAGAGATGGCGCGACTTTCGAGAGTCAAGATCGCCCGCGCTCGAGTGATTGAACGTCGTTGAATGTCTGATATATCTCATAAAGGCGACGCGTATAATAATAAAAAATAGTTATTTTTTATAGGGTAAATAATGATTTGAAATAAATATTTATTACGATATAGAGATAGTGAATATTTTTTAAATACTACTTAATCTATGTATAAAAATAGTTCGTATATGTTTTATACTTAATAACTGATCTTAAAGTAAGGTTTCATTTATTCTACTATATAGGAGTGCAAGCAGCAGTGTAACAGGTGCGATAACGCAAAACCCTGGTTATTGATTAGTCGCCCCACCCTTTAAACTCCACCTTGAATTTCGCTTGACAGAACTACAGCTGATGCCGGGCCTCGACGCCACCCCCGGTTTCGAAATGGGTATGTAAAATTACCTAATAACTAATTGATGATATTAATATTAATAATATTAAGCAAAGTTTAGAGATTTTAAAAAAAAAACAAAAAAAAAAAAAAACCTTCATTATAAACCCTTAGAATTTATATTCAATATTATTATATTATTTAAATTACAGATGAAAATTTTAAGGAAAAATTGATTAGGAATGTTAAGAAAGAAGTTAAACAGATTATGGAGGAAGCTGTTACAAGAAAATTTGTACACGAAGAAAGCAGCAGCATTACTTCTCTTTGCGGTGAGTATGAGAAGCTGATAACACTGTATGATTAGCTGATTAGCAAACAGTCTAATCTAGGAAATAAATAAAAATAGAAATAGAAATAAAAATAAAAATAAACAGACCTTTAGAATTTAATCTGTAGTATTAATGAAATTTCAATTTGAATAATTAAAGAAATTTGATATTTTAGCCGCTGTAGAAGCTTGCTTATCACAGGGATTGCGAAGACGTGCGTTAGGACTGTTTAAAACAAGTTCGACCACAGCTCTGTTACACAAAGTTGCCAAAAGTTTTCCACCGGCTAATCAAATATCGCGAATGGTTCAAGAATTGGAAAATGTTGAACCGTCTAATAGGAAATCATCTAGCAGTGGAGACAGTACTAGCAAACCGCTTCCTCCCCCTTTGCTGAAGAAAAATTCAACCGGGGTACTTTCACAGCCTCATCATCATCAGCCTAAATATTTATGGATAAGACTGGCGCTGTTGGAGAAACAACTAGCTGGAATTATAGCTTATTTAGTTGATAATAGCAGCCGTTATTATGAGAAAGATTCACTGGTTGCTGATCCGGACTGTGGATCTATTCTGAGTTCTCTTTTAGTCGGACCTTGCGCCCTTGATTATTCTAAAACTAAAACTCAAGATCATTTTTGGACCGATCCACCAGCTGACGAACTTGTTCAAAGACATAGAATATCATCTGGTACTACCAGCTGCCAACCAACTCCTCCTCTAAATGTGAGTAAGAGATGTGAGGATGGATGGAGATTTTTTTATTTTTTTTTATTTTATGTTCAAATGTTTATTCATTTATTTATTTGATATTTGTTCTATTCTGGCTATCTAATCTTTATTTTCATTATTATTTTTTCAACATTCTTGTGGTTCTACAAGTTTGGACGAAGTTTACATACCGGAGGAAGTTCGGAGGATAGTTTAGGACAAATGCCAAGATCTGCTAAAGATTATGTCGAATCTCTTCACCAGAACAGCAAGGCTACTTTGCTTTATGGAAAAAATAACGTCAACGTACATCCAGTACGTATATATTTATTTGAATAATATCTAAATTTTATATTTAATACCATGATTGAAATAATTTCTAACAAATCAGTTTATGTAATTGAAAATTTTATACCTACCAGCCTCAGTCAGACCCAATGCCTGGATATCTTTCGCTGCACCAGAGTGCTCAGGGTCTAGTAATCAAGTGGACTCCGAATCAGCTAATGAACGGTTTTGCCAGTAACTGTAGTTCTTCGGAAACAGGAGGAGGAAGTGATGCCAAAGAAGGGAAAGAAGACAAGTCCCAATACTGGCAATACGCGCTTAATTTAAGAGTAGAAGACATCGTCTACGTTCATTGTCATCAACAAGGGGGTGGCGAGGGTGGTGGGACTGTAGTTCTAGTCGGTCAAGACGGTGTGCAAAGACCTCCGATCTGTTTTCCCACAGGTAAACGTAGTAAGCTGGTCTATTTATGAATGAAAAATGTGAAACTAAATCTTAATACTTACAGGCCAAGGACACCTGCTCTCATTCTTATCTTGCTTGGAGAACGGACTGCTACCAATGGGTCAACTCGATCCACCGCTTTGGTCTCAGCGTGGTAAGGGTAAAGCCTTTCCACGTGGTCGTAGGAGACCGGCACCGCTGCCTGATCAGAGCCAAGAAGAAGCCATTGATTATGTATTCAGAATAATCAGTAAAGCCAGCCAAGAGGATATGCGTACGTGGTTGTAAAATATATCTTAGAACATCGCTCTTATCTTACTGAAATGAACCGTCTGGCTAGGTTTTAAAATCTGTTAATTAATCATCATTGTAAATCTATATCGTTTATTATCGTTACTCGTTGCAGTTTTGACCCAAGAACTTATGGATCCAGGCTACAGGCGAGGTGTAGCTCAAAACTGGAGGATTCTATCCTCGGCATCAGCTTCCGCGTCAAGTAGTGACTCGCCGCATACATCGGAATCACTCAACCTTCCTGATAGTCCTGCTGTTCCTTTACCAGAACCCAACAGCAACGGTCATCCAATTCGTCTCGTTTGCCAAACTATGAAAAGACAAATAATATCTAGAGCTTTTTATGGCTGGCTTGCATATTGTCGTCATTTATCAACGGTAAAAGAACAAAGTTTAATAGAAATGATGAATCTATTAGCAAAAACAATAACGATATTATCATTTGTCTTAATAATTGTCTCAGGTACGAACGCATCTCTCTGGTTTGGTGAATGGAAAAATTGTTGAAGGTAGTACGGAGGACAGAGAAGGTCTTACCGTTGAAAGATGGCGTATTTTATCTTCGGATGGATGCGTCAGCGACAGTCAACAAGTATTAAGGCTTGCTTATTACGGTGGTGTAGCTGCGGAATTGAGAACCGAAGTTTGGCCATATTTGTTGGGACATTATTTATGGGGTAGTTCTTCAAACGAAAGACAGGAGTTGGATGAAGGAACGAGGCAAAGCTACGAAACCACAATGTCTGAGTGGCTCGCAGCTGAAGCTGTTACTAGACAACGAGACAGACCAAGCAGCGAATCTAGCGAAGGGTAACAAATTACGTTACATTAATTAATTTCAATTGAAAGAAGTAAAGTTATACTTGGATTTCATTTCACTTATTTTTCTATGAATAATAATTCCAGTCACTCTAGCGAGGGAGAACAAGAAGAAGAGAGCGACTTAGGAGACTCGATTGAAGACGGCGAAGAACCAACTTCCCCCGTTTCATCACAGGGTGGAATTTATTCAAAAGAACTTTTGGACTTGTTCGCATTGAATTTGCACAGAATAGATAAAGATGTGCAACGCTGCGATAGAAATTATTGGTACTTTGTGCCGCCAGATAATTTGGAAAAATTGCGCAATATAATGTGCACGTAAGTTGTTATGTTATTTTTTTTTTTTTTTTATATATATAGATCATGAAATAAAAATAACAAAATATTTAATTTCACACAGATATGTTTGGGAGAGATTAGACGCAGGATATATGCAAGGAATGTGTGACCTCGTAGCTCCTTTACTTGTTGTATTTGACGACGAGGCAAAGACATACGCATGTTTTTGTAATCTGATGGAAAGAATGTCGGCTAATTTTCCACACGGACGTGCGATGGATGCTCACTTTGCGAACATGCGAAGTTTGATACAAATACTTGATGCTGAATTATTTGAATTGATGCATCAACATGGAGATTACACACATTTCTACTTCTGTTACCGCTGGTTTGTAATAAATAGATTCTGTTTTTTTTTTTTTTTTGTTAATCCATCAAGAGATAAACTAATCGATTTCTTATGTTAGTAACTTAATTTTTTTTTTATCTTCAATTCCAGGTTTCTTTTAGACTTTAAAAGAGAATTGGTATACGAAGACGTATTCATGGTGTGGGAAGTAATTTGGGCAGCGAGATACGTCGCCTCTAATCACTTTGTTCTGTTCTTAGCACTTGCTCTTGTGCAAACCTATAGAGATATTATTCTAACTAATTCCATGGACTTTACAGATATTATAAAGTTCTTCAACGGTGAGTAAGCCGCAAACAATTCAGAACGATAAACATTATACGTTAATCAATTTGTCGGATCAAAGGCAACGAGATATCCATTTATTAATCTTAATACTCTTTTTAACAGAAATGGCAGAAAGACATGACGCTCGAGCAGTGCTGGCGCTGAGTCGAGAGTTAGTTCTCCAACTGCAAACCCTGATTGAAAATAAATAAATAAATAAATAAATAAATAAATGACTAAATAAATAAGTTAAGTAAATCTGAATGGAATCTCATTTTGAAGAATAATATATAACATAGCATATATATTTAGGTATTTACTACATGACATGGAACGCGTAGATCGCGTATACCTCTAAAAAGTAATCATTATATTCTGAATAACAAATTATTATATAGTATAAAAGATATATTATAGATCTTGATTGAATGTATAATTATTCATTTTAGGTAAGAATATATAGAAAGAAAGAAAGAAAGAAGAAAGAAAAAAAACGATTGTCTAAAACGCATTGATAAATATTTTATTTACTTTAGATAAATTATAATATCTATATGTTAAAATTGATGAAAAGTTCAGATATTTTTCATTGCTTCTGTACTTATTAAAATATCACATTAATTTTCCTCTTATATATTTTAATAAAAATTAGGCAATATCTTTTTGTCAGTGTTTTAGCTGCATTTTCAATAAATATAAATCAAAGATTTTAATCATTTATATTATAATCTACAATTTAATTACAAAACTCTTAACAAAAGCAATTGTGTCACTTTTTTTTTTTTTTTTTTCACTTTAGCGATTTGTAATCTAAGTACTACTCGCATAATTTCATTTTTGTCTTTATTTTTTCAAAATACTTTGGCATTTCGGCTATTTCTCTACATAGATATATATACTTGATAAATTGCTCTTAATATTTGTACCTTGATACTCATAGAGACTAAATAATTCAAAGTATCATAAAGCCCATTCATTACGTATCTGATAAATAAATAAATAAATAAATACATAAATATAATATCTATAAAACGAAGGAACAGGTGCGAAAAGTGACATGTGCTTTTGTAAAAGTATTATAAAAAGAAAAAAAAAAATAATTCATTAAGTACATACGTGTTATCAAAAAAAAAAAAAACCCATCATTTGCAAATTAAATATAAATAAATAAACTGTATTTACTAACATTATTCTCAAATGATATACTACTATAATCCTATTTCACTGACTGATACTAAAAAATTTCATACAGCTAATCGAAGCAGTTTTTAGTTATTAAAATAATGTAAAATATTTTGCAGCCATTTGGCTTTGGGTCTTGCACATAATTACACATCGCTTATCCACTATGAATGGGCAATAACACCCATTGGAATAAATGCAGGTATAAAATAGTTGCCATAGAAAATTGTAAGAATCTAACTGTTCGAACTGTTGAAAGTCTTTTAATTCTGACTTTGAGTAGAAGGACTTTCGCTTAGTCCCTTGCCTTTGGTTTCAATTGGTAACGCGAGAGTAGCAGCAGCTGCTAATATTGCAGCAAATGCATAGACACCCATGGCTATGGGTAAAGACTTTTGCAATAATACTTGAGCTACGTAAGGTGTGAGCATGGCTCCAAGACGAGCCATAGCACTGCAAGCACCTACACCAACGCTTCGTAAATGAGTTGGATAAACTTCAGGAGTATATACATAAGCGGCTTGAAATACTCCGGCTATTAATCCTCTAGCCAGGAATATTGCTATTGTAAGAAAAGTTCTACTAAGAAGGCAGGCTTTACTCAGTAGGCAAACGCACACTGCGAATACTGCCAACTGACCAGCCATTGTTCCCTTTCGACCAATCCTCTCAATTGCGAATATTGTGAAAAATATTCCAGGGAATTCTCCTAAAGTTGTCCAAAGCAGGTCCATGTAGTCGCTACTTTCTAATTGGCAGGCTAAGCGGCAATCTTTTTCTCCGTCTCCTCTGGTTGCCACATTTCCACATTCTCCTGGTAAACTTCCAAACAATTCTGTGGTCATCAGTACTAAGCCGTAGTAGCAAAAGGCACTCGTCATCCTATCAAAGGAAAATCAAGTTTTTCATTCGTTAATTGGATTTGAATCAATAGCTGTATAATAAAAATGGTCTTTATTTTAAATAATTCTTATATTTAGCTTGAACAGTGATGCTTACCATACTAGCCATAGCAATATAGAAGTACGCCGCATCTCTGGAGACAATAAATCTCGCAGTCTACCTCGACCACTATGGTAACATCGATCAATAACTAATCTACCCAATGGCATAGGCTTGCCATTTTCTCTAGCCACTCTTTCTAGAGTTGAAAGAGCTTTGTCCATCCGACCTGACGAAGCATCGAACATCGCAGACTCAGGAAGCCACTAATTGGAAAGAATAGAGTAGATATATTGTTTATAATATTTAATGGATGTGCTGTAAGCTCTAGAAGCAATTCTATGCCTGATGTTTTTTTATGATAATGGGAGGATTTACCCCTAGCAAAATAATATCTGTGCATAAATAAATGTATAACTTGGTGTAAATGAAGGAAAAAAAAAAAATAATGTATAACTCACCGGTGTAATCAAAGTAAACACAAATAAAGGAAGCGTAGACAATACAAGTAGCCATCTCCAGCCAAGTATCGGCATCACGGCTAAAGCTAGTACCACTTCAAAACATGCTCCGAGTGCCCAAAAACACTAAATAATCAAAACAATAAATTGGAAGGGGACAAATTTCTCTACTTTTTTTTAAATTAATACAACAAATAAATCTAAATGAAGTGAAAATGTATTTGGATTTAACATTTACGTTTGGACTTAAACATTTTGGAGAATGAGTATGAGGAAAGGATCTTCATTCCTTCCGTTAACAAAGTGAAATTTCAATTTCAATTTCAATTTCAATTCATTAAATATTCAAGTTTATCAATTTTGGTTTTTAATTCCAGAATTTCTTTATGCAATTTATTAGTTTGAAATATGAATTATAGACGTTTGAACTCACATCCAGTAAGACGACACATTTGGCTCTTTGTTTTGTGGGAAGGAACTCTGCATACAATGTGACGCTGTAAGCCGAACACATAAGCGACTAATGTAACAAAGTGTAAAACTAAAGAAAAATGAGGTGTGTAGAAAAAAAAAAAAAAAAAAAAATGACGAGGTAATTAAGGCTGCTAGAGGAATGGAAATGAAGCTAGCACATGCGATATTATAATAATTAATTAGTTAAATATATATGTTATTTTATCTAAAACTTACGACTGCGGTACGCAACCAATAGCGAAACCAACAAGTCCTCTGAGCAAAAGAATCCACAAAAAATTTGGCGCAAATGCGCTAAGAAAACCATAGTAGAATAACAACACTGCACATATTGTCAACGCCTGTTTTCTTCCGTATCTATCGCTCAGATTTCCCCAAAATGTTGAACTCAACATCATGCCGAGAAAAACAACCTGAATGAAAGAATTTGTTTCCTCAGTTTAATAATTGGCTGAGCGCATATAAAAGCGCATCGCAATTTTTTGTTTAAAATAATAATGTACCGTTGTTGTAAGGGCTTGTTGATATCTGGTAATATCCCATTCGCAGTGAAGCGAGGGACTAAGAATACTTAGAATTGTCATTTCCATGCTATCAGCCATCCAACATAGGCCAGTGAAAAGTGATAATTTGACTTGAAATTTTCCAAATCCTAGCATGTTTACGGCTTGTGCGACCGTGAATGTGTCTGATAGTATAAAATATTTTCGAGTAATAAATCAATTGGCAATATATTATTGAAATTAAATTTAATTATTAGGATATTATATTGTTGTTGTTGTTTACACTTACCGTCAGGAATAACTGCAACTGATGTAAGTTCCATTGGTAAATCAACATTATTATTACTGTTTGTATTAGATATTGATGATCTCGGTTCTCCGGTATTTAAACGTGATCCTCGTAGATCATCGTTAAATTCTTGATAAGATTCGGAGAACTTACGACGTCTGTAATTTGCCATTTCGGTTTGAAGAACTGTTCACTATATTTATTTAATCATTTATTTATTCATTTGGGTATTAATACTGGAGAAACGCTTTTCAACACTCGTCTAATAATTGTTGAGCTTTTATTCAAATACGTTAATAATAAATGCATGACCGCATTTAACAGTATAACGTAGGCGATGTGCCGTTATATCTTTGCGATCGCATAAGAAACGAAACGTATGACAGCTGTGTATGCTGTCACCGTGTTCTTATTTCTTATTTGTTAACCAGATATATGTTCTCAACACGACGCCAACGGGGCGCCAAACGGTATTGCCATCTAGCGGATGAGTTGACGAACTACTTTTACCGCAAGCTTTTCCACGCCCTAAGCATATGCAACCAATTTCAGATTTATACAAGACTGTAATGCGGGTTGCTAATCATCATGACAGAGCTAGTCAAATGAGGAACAATTTGAAATGATAAAAAACTATGAATATTACGATTCTTATCATATAAAATGCATCATACGTAGATGTAAAAAAAATTCTGTTCTTGGATATTAAAGAATCATACTATAATTTACACCAAAACTTGTTTTTTTTTCCCCCAATTTTCCCAATATGAGATGATGATTTCATTTTAATTTATTCCGCAATTTTTGTACTTTGATGAATTAGAATCTACGCAATAAACGATAAACAATGATAAATACTGTTATCAATGAATAAAACGTATCAGTTTATTTACAGTCAAGTCAGAAGAAAATTACATTCTTAGATTAAATCTGTTTTGGTCATAATCACCGTATAACCTATAATAATAAGTGATAGAATTCGATTTGAATATGCCATATTCCGTGGATCATATAAAGAATAAGCTGTCCGAAGAACTGGCTGCTTCTCACGTGGTAAGTAAAATCCACATGCCACGCGGATAGTTTTATGTTTTCATTTCATTTCATTATAAATCATGTCATTCGAGATTACGGGCAAACTTAACCTAACCTAACCTAACCTAACCTAACTTAACTTAACCTAACTTAACACTAGTAGCCAACGTGTTCTGATAATACCATGGAGGTATAATATGGAGGGCCAGCTTCCCCCCGTTCGACCGTAATTTTGGATCCCGATTCGCGGTCGCTGAAATAGTTCGGCAGGCCGCCACTGGAGTGCGTCACGGGCGGCATGGCTATACTTTTGAATAAAAAGCGCAGCAATTCTATGGCAATTGCACGGGATGTAACAATTAATAACTGTATAAAAGTGATTTATCGTGCTCGTGCTCGATTTGAAGAGTTGTCATATCCTTCACTGCGTAACAGGTAATGTTCTGGTAATGTACTGCGTAAGATTCGAGAGTTAATTCCAGTTATTACGGGGAAAACACGTCGTAGCATTACATCTACTCAAAGAAGAGGTAAAACACTTATTATCTGGACTTTGGGGATGGAAACTACAGTCGAGATAATTCTTATGTGTAATTTTTCCGGAAGATTTGAAATGACGGTGCTGATAAAAGGAAAGTATAGTTTCTAATAAGGTTATTTCCAAGGCGCAGGCGAATAATTAGGGAAATAGCCATCATGGTTATACATTCATATAATTAATTAGTCATCATACATTGGAAGGCTGTAAGGGAGGTCAATATTTAAGATTATTTTTCATCCAAACTAGTATATTAAGAATTTTTGATTTTTAACCAATAGTTGTTCATATATTGAAAAAGTTATCTACAAAACTTTCAATTCAAAATCTTTATATTGTGCGTAGTTATTCGTACACGGAGAAAATTTCACGGTAAGGGCTCTCATACATAAGAATTTCGATGTATTCCGCACTTTTGAGAACCAGGACTATAAGTATGGTAACCATTCTCACAATTGAGGCAATGGTCACCATATCTTAAGTTATGGTTAGCATACTTATAGTCCTAGTTCTCAAAAGTGCGGAATACATCGAAATTCCTATACAGTATGAGAGCCCTTACCATAAAATTTTCGTGACCTCTTTGGTACCTAGTGGAATTCGAAATTGTACCAGATCAATTCGTCCCTAGACGAAGGGGTTTATACCTACGTACTTAATTATACAATAAAAAAGATTAATTTCTTTTAATCAAATTGTGCAGAACTAAAAAAATTATAGCTGCATGCGTGACAGCAGTTTTATAGCCTCTGCTATGAGAATCTGGAAATTAATCATCTGAAAACATTTCATAAACATATCAACGTACTCTCATTTCCTTTACCCGACGCAAATAATCGAATTTACGCGATTCCATCGGTTAAAATGATTCAAATGTGTCAAGCGCGCCTATTGCCGGAATGCATAATTCATGAGTCTTTATAGCCAAGCCGACGAGAGCGCTGCCTGTCGGCCACGGCGCGAGTTAATTCTCCGACCGCGAATTGGAGTCAGGTCCGCTGGCGCAGCTGGCCCTCCATATTATACCTCCATGATAATACAATCCAACACAAAGAAAAAAAAAACAACATCTATCATCGAATAATAATAACCTTAATAATAATAAATAGATACGCGTAAAAAATGTTTGAAAAAGTTCGGTTAATTCTCATATTTTTATTCACCATATTGTTGCGATGGTGTGTAACTTATCATCCATATAGTGGTCAAGGAAAACCACCAATGTTTGGTGATTACGAAGCGCAAAGACATTGGCAAGAAATAACGTTCAACCTACCCCACACAGAGTGGTACACAAACTCAACGAACAATGATCTTCAATATTGGGGTTTAGACTATCCGCCTTTGACTGCATATCACAGTTTGTTACTCGCTTATGTAGCGAATAAAACAAATCCAGATTACGTTGCGCTCGGTACATCTCGAGGCCTGGAATCAGATAGCCACAAATTTTTCATGAGGTTATCAGTAATATTAGCTGATATCGTTGTATATATTCCAGCAATATTTTGGTTTGTTTGGAAATTGAAAATCGACGAACCTTTAAACCTCAAGAAAAATGATCTGAACATTCTCGGCCTTAATAAACAGAACTTTGTTCTAATATCTGCGTTAATTTATCCCGGATTGATACTAATCGACCACGGACACTTTCAATACAACTGCGTGTCTCTGGGATTATTTGTCGCAGCTGTAACATCAATTTTACAAGGAATGGTTCTGACCGGTTCTTGTTTATTCACTTTGTCTTTGAACTATAAACAGATGGAATTGTACCATTCGTTGCCATTCTTTTTCTACATATTAGGAAATAATTTAAGTTTCAAGAAAGGATCCCTGTCTATTAAGTTCAAGAAATTGATCCACATTGCTTTAGTAGTAATAATTACATTCGGTATCATTTGGATTCCATTTTTGAACAACAAAGATCGACTGTACGATGTAATAGAGAGATTATTCCCACTGGGTAGAGGCATATTTGAAGATAAAGTAGCAAACATTTGGTGCACTGTAAATGTTCTTTATAAATTACGAGACATATTTTCCGACTTAGCTTTGGCAAAGATTTGCCTCGTCGCAACCCTCGTCGCTGTATTACCGTCCAATTTAAATCTCTTCCTGAAACCAACGAGTGATAAGTTTCTCCTTTCGCTCATAAACACATCTCTAGCATTTTTTTTATTCTCCTTTCAAGTACACGAAAAAAGCATACTTCTTGTTGCCGTACCAGTTTTATTATACACCCACAAAGAACCGCTGCCATGCTTTTGGTTTTTGATTATATCAAATTTTAGCATGTTACATCTTTACGCTAAGGATCATTTGCTGATAGCTTATGTTGCGATTACTGCTTTTTATGCAGTTTCTATTTTATGGATGTTCTCCGACGTATTCTTTGCTTCAGAAATTAAAGAAGATAATAACACATCAAAGGGCAGCAAATCTATTCACAAATCTCAGTTTAAAGTCGAGAGTTCGAAGCTTAAAAGCTCGTCTCAATTTACAGGGAAAGCTAGTCGTTACTATTACCTTGTTATAAAATTGTTCTATCTTTCCATGTTCGGAATGATTATTTTAACTGTTGGGATGTTCGCCATAAAACCACCTATAAAATATCCTGATTTATTCCCAGTCTTATTATCTTTGTACTCCTGCGCACATTTTCTTATGTTCTTTCTTTACTTTAATTACCAACAACTGGTGATAGGTAATCTCAGTAAAAAAGTTAAATCTACATAATATAGCATCAACATTCATTAGGATTAACATTTCAAACATTCGAATCGCCACATTATACTTTATCTAGTTCTAAGAAGTAACGATTACTTAAATACTTATTTCTATGATCTAAAATAGCAATAAATATGTATAGAACTTACAAAGATTGATGATTATTTAATAAAAAATTTGTTAATAATGAAATCATTCATTATTCATCATGATACCTACATTGCCTTTGTACATTTCTCAATTTAAGAATCTGTTTGCGTGAAGTTAGCTTGAACTTTGACCCACTTCTTTACTTCTGTTAGGGGCAGTATATTATCATGTAAAACAGAAATATACCCAAATTTAAAAACTGCAGAGTCAATTTTCTTTCAACTCTTCTGTAAACGAGAGATCTGCCTTTTTGTATCACAGGAAGTTGTGGATGAATCTGACGGCTGTGGAGCTAAGTTTGTTGTACTAGTCGTCTCAAGTTCATTTGCGGGAAAGCCTCGTCTACAAAGGCACAGGTACACAAGCACATTGTTTGATCATTAATTATTTTGCTATCTATTCGCCCCTAAATAATTATCATTATTTTTGTTGTCTTTGATTACAGACTCGTCAATTCTATTCTGGAAGAAGAATTAAAAGAGATACATGCTTTCTCTCAGAAAACTCTTACGCCAGAAGAATGGGAAAAACAGAAAGCTTAACTCCGCGTGTCTAAAATGATGAATAAACATTGATATCATTAGTTAAAAAAAAAAAAAAAAAGAACTTATTCTACTTTTTGCAGTTATTTCTATTATTTTATACGCTATATAATCATTAGGCTTAGTTAAAATGGTCAGCTTCAAGGTATCTGCTCCTGGGAAGCTAATTCTCTACGGTGAACACGCGGTAGTTTATGGAAAGACCGCATTAGCCGGTAGCTTGGATTTACGAACGACTTTAGAGTTCGAGCAATTGAATTCTGACCAATTGAATATCTACTTATCATTGCCGAAGATAAATTTGTCCAAAAATGTTTTGATCAAAAAGGTGGAAGATCATTTTTTCAACGATATCGCATTGAAAATAGACGACAATTCTGATCATTTCTACAAACATGTACAAGACTTTGTCGAAGGAATTGGCTACGCTAATGTAGCGCAGAAATTAGCTTTAGAAGCTTTCTTCTTTTTATTTATCAGCGTTTTCAAATCTGGAGATATGAAAATCGCACCATTTCGAATACACATAGATACCATGTTGTCGATTAGTTCTGGTTTAGGAAGTTCTGCGTCGTTTGCTGTTTGTCTAACGACTTGTTTTGTTCATTACGTTAATTTGAAAAATAAGCTACCCACAACATTGAGCAAAATTAAGCTCGACGAAATATCAAAGTACGCTTTAAATTGCGAAAAAATAATGCACGGTAATCCATCGGGCATTGATAATGCAGTTTGCACATATGGATCTATAGTTGAATTTAGAAAAAACGAAATATTGAAACCAATTAACGATGCAAAAAGTATGAGAGTCTTACTAGTAGATACCAAAGTTCCAAGAAGCACTAAATCTTATGTAGAAAAAGTAGCTAAACTGCGAGAAAAATATCCAAATATTTTTGAGCCAATTTTAGATTCTATCGACAATGTATCACGCGAAGCTCTAAACATTGTAAAGAAAATGAAGCTGTTAGATGAAACAGATGTAGCGAAATTGAATGAATTCTATGAAGAATTACTGGTAAGTTTATGGGTTCAATTATTATGAAAATAATAATGAAACGCTGTTGTTATTATTATCATAGCTAATAGATAACAATAATCAATTAATACATTTTTTGAAATTACGTTACAGATTTTGATAGACGTGAATCAAAATCTGCTCGCATCTTGTCAAGTCTCGCACTCAACAATCGATGATATTTGTACAGAAGCAAGAAAATATTCTCTCAGAGCAAAACTGACCGGAGCTGGAGGCGGTGGATATGCTTACATTCTACTACTGCCTGATACAAAGAACGAAACTATAACAGAAATTTCCAATACATTATTGGAAAAGGGATATGGAGTTACGCTCACAAATTTGGGAGGACCGGGAGTCAAGATCGAAGATTGAAGAATTTTTACCATTTTTTTTTAGTAACTTGTTCATTCATTTACTCTATAATTTAAATTATCTTCTGAAATCTTTTTTTTTTTTTTGTATGGTTTGGTACTGGTAGTAATAATTATCTTAAATGTACTTGAGACTAAGGAACTATGTTGGTATTTTTATGTGATGAATATTATTTATCTCAGTTTAATAATTCTGGTTACTATGATTTTATTGTGGAATCTGACAATAGTAATACGGATGTATAGTACAATATTATTATAGTTTACAATAATCTCAAAGATCACGAATTCTGATAACTTTCGAATCTTGTATAACTACAGAAATTGATAACAAAAGAGACAAAAAAAAAAAAAAAAAAAAACTTATTTCTTCAATAATAATTTAGCTACATCATAGTATCGAGTATATAAATCAGGTAACAATATGGAATTTTAACACGTTAGTTATATAGTTAGGTATATACTGCCGTTGAATATAATTTAGTAACTTCAGAGTCACAAGATTAAAATATAAAGCCAAGTTTAGTTATTAAATTACCATTAAATTTAAATAACATTTGTATTATTCGCTCGCTATAATAATAAAAAAAAATAATAAATATACTATAATATAATATATTTTTAACTTAAAATCAAAGGGTGTTCGATTAAATAATTTCTTTGACGTAGTAGTTTAATATTGGAATAAAAAAAAAATCAAGATTAATTTTCATTCTTTAAATGCAATTTAGAAATAGTGCTATGTTACTAATTCTCATCAGTATACAGATTAAAAAATCTTTTTTATTTTTCTTTTTTTCAAAGGAAAAAGAATTCGAACTCAGACACAACCCGCAGATCTGGTTTTAAAAAAGAAAATAATTAATTCTAAATAAAAGTACGGAGTAAAATTTTTTTTAGAATGTAGGAAAATACGATTTTCATATTACTAATATACTTTTACCTCAAAAGTATATGATCTAGCCTACATGATTATTAGAATACTGTTTCTAAATGGTCGATCGATCACAACGTTATTATACGTTTATATTGAATGGATAACATTTAATTATAAATAATGCCTACATAGATACGATACAGCCATTGTATTTTAAATGCTGTATAGGTATGTCATAAATTAAAATTTCACAAAAAATAAAATCACAGAAAGTGATTGACAACAAATGGTTTTTTTTTTTATATACAATATTGCATCAACGAATGATCTAGAATTTATTTGTTACGTATCTATTTCATACGTTTCAGTACTTCTCGATATAATATATAAATAAAATTCTTGTTTTTAAGTAAAAAAGTCCTATTTAATGCCCTGCATTGGATCGTAGGCTAAACACTGGTTTTAATTTAATTTAAGAAATTGAAATAATTTGTCGAAAATTAATCAAAGTAACTTAATCATTGAATACAACTGCGCATTTTTCTATCGCGACTATAATAACTATCATAATCATTTATTTTCTTAAACATAGCTGTTTTGGTTCTAAGCTTTAACTTCGCAGGTCTCTAAAACTCTACAAGTTTATAGAGTATGGGAATAGCAAAGCTCTACGCACAACATGATATGCGATAAATTTGAAACACTTAAAATTTCTTCTGTTCCAAATAGTAATACAATATTTCTAGATACAATATTAAAGTATTTATATGGATCACCGGTACTTCGTTTGGGGCATGCAAATTGTCGAATGCAGACTGTAGGCTAAATACACCTATATACCTAAAACTAGGTATTAACATCCTACGTACTTATTTTTACTGTGGAAATATTTTGATTTTTTTTTTTTTTTTTACGAGATGCGCTTTAAACCTTGTTCTACAAAGTCAAATATCTAATTAAGTTCATTACCAGTTAAATAAAAATAATTTAATTAGTAAAACAATCGGAAGCTCACTAATTGCCGAATGGATAATACCTACACATATATATATAGTTATTATCAGTATAATAAAATAAATATAAAAGCAGCTGCTAAAGGTATCCGATTAGCTACCCTAACATGATTTGTCAATATATAATATTTGAATTTGAATTTGCATCAATTTTTCATAGAATCTCAATACCGTCAAAAGCATTGAAAAGGAACTTTATCCTCGACAAATATGTAAATAAAGAGAATTCTATTTCCTATAAATTGGTTACGTGGGACTTGCGCCACCGTTCTGATGTTGCGGTGATAAACTTTCTCCGTTTAATATAACGTGATCACTGCGTAATATTATATCGCTTGATTCGAGCTCATCAAAGCTGCCTATTGGACCCGAGCCGGTTCTCTTCTCCTCAATTTCTGCCTCCGCTAACCATTCGTATATTTCATGTGTGTACATTCTATGCTGAAGAACTTCTCTAGTTCGAGGTCGAGATCCGATGAATGTAGTGATACCCTTGATAAAAGAAAATTAGAATTATCATCGTTTCAAATCGCCTTTGAAAAAGTAGTCTGCAAATTTTTTCATCGCACACCCAGGATACAACAAAATACATTCACTTACACCAACGACAAGTGTGGATCTCAGCTGCTCTAATAAATGAAAGTCTTGAACAACAGATTGCAGCTCATCCCACCTCAACTCAACTTCTTCGTGTAACATTTTCTCCTCTAATAAAAAAAAAAAAAAGAATAGGAATAGTTATTATTTCCATATCGAGAAGTGTTTGAAAAGAAGCTAAAATGCTTTTGATGTATTGATCTTGAACAAAAATATGGGATAACATGTTTTTTACAAGGTATATACGTACCGTCTCGTTTGGACGTTGACCTTTTGTATTGAATTCTGAATCTGAATGCCTCCAGGAAACTGGAGACTACAATAGTCAGCACAATCATTGTAAATAGGTAAAAAACCATGAAGTATACTCTAGTGTAAAGTCCGACACTGAATGCATAAGCATTCATTAATATAAACCAATTGTTGACTACAGTTAATTCGAACAAAGTCATTCCACTAGCCATAAGATTGTCGAATGTATTTAGGTAATAATATCCCAACGCTGTGCTTTCGTTTACTGAATATTTGTAAAAATCTTCAACCGTTGTGTTACTGTAAAGAAAATAATAATCATTATAGTTATAGTTTAATGTTATCTTTGTATTGTTTTTTTTTTTTCTTTTTCATATGAATGGAAATATACTCACATGCAACAATTGCGCATATCATATCCGGCGAATAATTCCATACCGATTATTGCAAAGAAGTAATAAAGTACAAGCATAACAATAGCAGTGGAACACATCAAAGGGGACAATATTACCAGCGTACCAAACACATCCCTGTATCTCTTCTTTATTTTAAACAGTCTTAATAATCTCAACGGTCTAACTACAACGAGAAATGTATCTCCTGGAAATAATAACAGACAAAATCCAGCACCTAGAGTAGAAATTGATGCACCTAAATCGAAGAGATTCCAACCGGAATTCAAATATTGCCTTGTACCCAATCCCAATACTTTTATGAATGCTTCCAACAGGAATACTGAAATAAAGGAGAAATGATCATACATATTCATTATTCAAAATCGAATAATCAGTTCAAAAGATAATATTCTATCTTAAAAATAATTTCTAATAGACTCACATGATACAAATAGGAACGTATCCCAACTTGCAGCAAACGCACGAGCAGATTCTTGCACGCTTACAGATGGTTCGATAAGTCTGATTACCATAGCTACACCGTTTCCGATGATTATACCATCTAAACAAGAGCATTGTCTTACATTTTCAATCCTACGACGGATATTTTTCACTTCAAATCTACTTACACACGACTGTTTCAAAGTATGGCCATACAATAGCTGCATGCGCTCCTTTGCAGAGAATTTGTAAAGGCTGCCAGGCAGCGTGGTACCATGGAATACTTGAATAAGCCGCGTCCCATTGAAGTGTTGTAGCGTCATAAACTTCAACAAATTCATCAGAACTCAAGGTACCACTGCCAGCCACATTCATATGACGAAACATCAAAATCACATCTCTGGTTGCTAGATGTTGTTGAAATTATTTTCATAAGCGTTACCATCGATTGATTTATTATTACTCTTTGTCTAATAGTTCGTAGGGCGTATTAATTTACATACTACATGAATGTCTATTCATTAATAATCCAGATATTATAATCAGTAGATAAACTAATCTTTGGGTGAAAGAGATGATTGAAAATAAAAAAAAAAAAAAGCTTTGCATTTAAATAATTAAATACTGTAAAGAATTACACTTTTGCGGAGCGTAGTATCGCATCAATCCTCTGAATTGTCTAAATTGCATTTTGTCAGGATTTTGCTTTGAAACAAGCAGTTTAAAAGCATGTTGACACGCTCTTCTTTTATGAAGTAATAATTTTTTGAACTTGTCTCGTTCTGCAGTTGTGAAAGTTTCATTGACTACAGCCAACATCAGATTCATCATTACGTACAACATTGTACATAGGTAAGAAACAAAGTAAATTGCATACCATTTGTTTCTAGAATAGGACGGCATCATCACATCTGGAAAGCTGAATATTTTTTTTTTTTTTCCCAATTTATTAATCGATTATAAACTTTAAAGAATAAAAATTTTAACTGTGAAATATTACTTCCCGGTCTTTGATCTTTGATCGAACAATTTTATAAAATTTATTTATTTATATCTCAAAGTGGAATATATACCCTAAAGCTCTGGACTTACTTAGCAGTTGTAAGTAGAACAAACAAGCTAACAAAGCTGTCCTGTAAAGTTGAAAAATTTCTGTTCATCTCTGAGAACATGTAGTATCCAAGTACCATGTATGTGATAATAAAGAACAATAGAAGCCCCAGCATATCTATTATCGGTGGTAGTGTTTGTAATATTTGTCTTATAAATCTCCTTACGCCACCGCAATACTTTGTATCGACTAAGAATATTGGTCTTAGAGCCCTAGTCACTCTAAAATGTGATGATTGTCGTACTAGTACAGTCATTGCTTCGACAAACATAATTGCCAACGTCATACACTGTAATGTAATAAAATATGAAATTGAAACAAAAATGATAAACATTTATTTCGCAATTTATAGAAGTCTGATTATTTGGTCAAACTGTTTATAGAACGATGCGGTATTTATAGTTCATTTATAATCTATTAACAGCTTTGACCTTAAGAACTTCAGGTCTTAATGCTTCGACGATGAATATAACTCCGTGATCATTTTTTTTTTTTTTTTTTCAAATTTATCGTTACAAAACCAGCTGTTTAAAAAAAAAAGTGTTTCTAAAATAAAATGACTAAAAATTGTCCGCCTCGATTGATTCTGACAAATTGTTAACAACTCAAATGAAGTATATCCCGGTATTACAGAGTGCATTGCCCAAGAGAAGCCAGATGACTCAAGTGAGTACAAGCGCACTGATATCATTCCTATACATATTACAAAACGTATGCTAATTAGTTACAACTCCAAGTATGATTTATTGTTTTTCAGCATGTAGTACGCAATTATTTTTTACTTCATTTTATTCCGCGATTAAGATGATAATTAAACTACACTACGGACTGGTCAAGCGGTTACTCAACTATTGAGTTGAATAACATTATAAGACCTGAGATAAAGGGAAAAGGTGAATGAATATCTGAGAAATTTTTAATACCAAACTAGTTTCAACTCTATAAAAGACCTAATCTAATATTTACCAGAAATTATAGCAAAGATTTATTCCGTTTGAATCCTAATCAAGGCGAATAACAAATATCATACTACCAAGTTATTTACCGGATTAAATATTTGTCATAGATTAAATTTATATCTTTTGGATCAATTATACTAATATTTATATGTACTGCCAAGCGAGTTGTTGATGCATTATGTAAATAGTAATCCCATGTTTCCAAGTCAGCTTTATACCGGATTAGTCTGGTATCAATATAAAGCTTATTAACGCTTATTACTTTGTACGCACCTTCTGTTATGTAACTAATATAAACTGTATTATAAAGTGAAGCACAGAGGCTCGAAATATGGACATTGAATAATAACAAATTACCATATCGCATCTAAGCCATCGAAAAAAATATAATTGTCGCAGATATTTAAAAAAAGGAGTACGCATTAACATACCTTGATCATCGTACGTTTGTGTTTTAAAATTGTTCCCCATCCTATCCACCTCAACTTCAAGGCCAATTCTATTCCAATTATTATCAGAGCTAAAAGCTCTATAGATCCGTGCGCCCAGACCGGTAGCTAAATAAGAAAACCAAATGAAAAATATCGAATCAAACAGATCATAGTCGAATGTAATAAGGGCTAAGTATTACAAGAAGTGATTTAAGTCTGAGAAAAGTGTGAATATTAATTTATGCATTTAAATCATCAACCCTAACAAGTTCAATTCAATTTATATGCACAACTGTGTCTATATGTATATAAGAAAGACGTTACCATATCTTATCTAGGAATTGTATTTCTGTTGGCTTTATAAGCTTAGCTAACAAGTAACAAATTATTTTTTGCTATAAGATTTACATAATTATATAAATATTGTTACTATAGGTAGTACAATTTTTTTGCGCAGTAATAATGTTCAAAGATTTAGATCGCTGATTGCTTACCTGAAAAAGAGGCACAGCTGGATCTTCGACAAAAGCTAACGCTAATAGTATCAGAGAAGTCAATAGGTCGAGGCCATAATACCAACTGTTATGGACAAGAAGATAAGCTGGTAAATCTTCAGGATGTCTAGGATGCGAATCAAACTTTTCATTATTTCTTCCTTCCTGTTTGAAAAAAAAATATATATTTTATCAAGGTGTAAGATGATGTTTAATTATCATTATTATTATTGTCTCTCGAAACAGATGTGTTGATATCGCAGGTGTAATTCACCTCTAGGAATATAGCTGCTTCATGATAATTCATTTCCCAATGCATATCCGTGTCCAAACCAACTGCGTATCTTGCCAATGCAGCATTCTCAGATATTCCATCTGCGTCTGGTACTCCGACCCCAATTCTGTGACCAACTTCATTCGGTGTATCCAGATTTTGCCTTGGTGTCATCCTGATTCTGCCGTCTGAAGAAGCGCAAGACAACATAGACCCATATTCTAGAAAACAAATTTAAAGCACGCGGAAGGAGTGAGACAAGCATGCGTTAGCAGCTGAACCATTTCTCCAAAGTTGAGTGCACTGGCAGAAGATTTTTCCGTGATTGTTAGATGAGTCTGATCTACTACCCATAGGTAGACTAAAGAAGATTATTAAATCATTCTAAATTTTGATACCAGCCACCGTCTCTTCCGATACAGAAAAGGAATTGAATAAGCAATAGGGAATAAAGTTTTATGTTGAGCAAAAAGTTAAATTTCTCATTTTTGGAACTGTAGCAATTGATTTGAAAATAAATTAGATCAATTAAAAAGGTTTTGTTTTTTTTTTTTTTTTTTTAGAAAATCTGAACTCGTGACAATATAGCATGACGCGATAATAATATGTGATCATTACTTTTTCTGAATATCTATGAGCTCCTTATACCTACATCCGTTGTGATGTGATGTGGGTGGAGGTATGAGATGACGTCATTTATTTGTATGTTTTATATTTAAGAATGAGAAGTACGCGCACGCAAGTTTTTATTACAGGTAAAAAATTTTCAGAATAATTAAGTAAACAGAAACCCATCACATGACATTGAAACATTAAAGAAGAAGAAGAAGAAGAAGAAGAAGGGAAAAACTATTGCAAGCTAATCAGGATAGATATTAAAGCTTTTGCGCAGGTAATAAAAATAAAGAAAATAATGATAATAACGATGATAAAAAAAATTCCATAAAATCAACTATTTACAGGAAAAAATGTGCAAATATTTACAAGGCAATAAATGTTAAATCGAAATGTGATGATATGTATACGGAAGAATTAGTCAATGATAGAAGAAGTTGTATTAAATATTATAGCGTTCGATTTTTTTTTTTTTTTTTTTTTAGACAAAATTAGAACCAAGTCATAAAAATTCTTTATTATTTTAAATATAACTTAAAGAATAGAATATAATTATCGGTAAATTAATTGTTTCTTATAGTTTTTGTGAAAACATCGATGAATAGCAATAGTATGTATCTAACTTTCTCTGTTTATAAAAATTAAGATTGTTTATATAGTATTATAAATGATATTCGTATGAATTGTTCATTCAGTTTGTGAAACAATTTATTATTTTGTTTCGTCGACTTATCCTATTTCGATGTATATGATGAATGGATTGATGCCTTTATTTCGAATTGCTTACTTGGACTGGCTCCGTAGGATCCTTCCAAACGTAAAGTGACATTTGGCTCATCGTCGAAACGTTGATACCCATCTCCAGATTGAGCATCTCTTGGCGACGAGGTCATCGTCAATATTTAATGACACTTGACAGCCGCCTTATGACAGCTACACGATGTGAGACGCGAATGATGAGAGTGGAGCAGCAGCGCGGCTCCCGAACCGCCGATAACCTGCTTCTACCGTTTCGGAGTCTTCACTGAACTGAATCGAGAATGACTAATCGCGCTGCACAGGATAGAAACACTTCATAAAGAGAGAAAGAAACGACGATCGTGATCCTAACGGTGATTCGAGCTAACTTCACGATCAAAATGTATGGGGTATTTAGTGCCAAATCGATAAGCGATTAGATTCTTCTCTTTATAATTGGATAAATGTTGAAATAAAGATATTGGCGTTTTGATAACGGCATGTAATTAATTTCTTTAATTAATCATACGTCGGTATAGTTTTTACACGCATGCTCTACTTGTCTTCTAAATTCATTATTCTTAAGTTAAAAATCCTGAATACCTAAATCAGGCATTTTGGCGCGGAATGCCCTATGCATTTACATTTAAAAAACCACTCGCGTCGTTTTCATAAACCGGAAGCGTGTGCTCGTTTCAAATTATTTCCCAACTAGTCCGACAGATGGAGGCTCTTTCAACCATCCGCTGGCATCGACGTAAGTATCCTCGGAAATAATATTGTTTATAAAATCCGTTTAATCCATATATTTCAGTGCATCTACACACCGAAAATTCTCAAATAACAATAGCTTAATACTTCTAGTTCATCTTCCGCGGTATATTTTTACTAATTATTACATTTTTACTGTCAAATGTTGATATGTTTATGTCGCATGTCTTGACACGGGCGACGATATGTCCCTTCCACATTTACACCCTGTTTACTTTAATTACAAGCTCGCTTTATCTCGCTTTAATATTTCATCGATGTTTCAAACAGCTCCTTACATCCTATCACATTATTCTAAACACTAAAATTAAATAATAATTGAAAAAAATCGATCACAAATTTGGTTATACTGTCTTAATTTCCTAACCAAACATAACCTTAAACCTAATCCTAGTCAGTTGTGACTCAAATCTAATCGATTCGAATTTGAATACCAATATTTCGCTAAATTTTCGTGTTTGAAGTCCAAATGTTCGTTTCAGATGGTGGATACTAAAGCGACGGCTCCGGCCAAACCGGCGGCTACTGAAGCCAAAAAGGAGGCACGTAAGCCTCGTGGAAAAGCACGTAACCGAGACTTGGGCAATGGAGTCTACAGGTTCAGCCGTACCCGAATGTACCACAAAAAGGCTATTTACAAGTTCGTAGATAAGAAGACGGAGAAAACCGTAAGTTATTTTACAGAACTTTTGATAATCCTGGTTTCTTTGTTTGAAAAATTTGTCCCGTTCACCTAACAACGTCCTTTCTGATCCAAGGTGATTCTTCGCAATCTCTGCGGTATCATCATTTATTGAAAGGAAAATTAACGCGATGAAATTACCAACCGATTTGTTGTTTATTATAAACAAATTGGGTGTGAAGCCGCGACAATATAATTACTGGTCTAAATACTCTCCACTACTCTTCTTAATCATTTTCAAGTTTTTATTCAGCTACTTCGACGATGAAATTCACATCGTCTCTTATCAACGGAAATTATAGTTTTCTTTACCGATTTAACTATTTAACAAGAGAATCAAAGTTTTTATCATATTTCAGGAATTCTTATACTCGTAAGATGAACTCCTTGCAGTAAAGTCTGTTGACGATAAATCCCACACAGTTTTTTTTGTACAGAATTCAAAAAATGTAACAAAAATTGATATTTATATAAATTTCAAGTCTTTTTTCGAAGAGAAATGTGGCAAAAGGACTTTGAGAGGTCTTTTGAATTTCATATCTGGCTAAATAATTTTAGTAGCATTAATAATATCATTTCTGTCCATCTCCTTATATATTTTGCTTAGGAACGTTCTAATTGCTTGATTAATATCACAGGTAAAGCCGAAGAAGCCTATTACCATTGAGAAGAAGATTGGCGGTGAGAAAAATGGAGGTACTAGATTGGTTCTGCTCAAGAAAAGGAGGAAGAACTATCCCACTGCTGATCCAGTTACTGTTCACCATGCAAAGAAAACTTTCCGTGAACACGTTCGCAGACTTAGGCCCAGTCTAACTCCTGGTTCAATTTTGATTCTCTTGGCTGGACCCCATAAGGGAAAGCGAGTCGTTCTTCTCAGGCAATTGAAAAGTGGTCTTTTGTTGGTAACTGGTGAGTGTATATATTTTCCAAAAAGCTTTATGCTTTGCCACGGAGAAGATCTCCACACTTCTGATAGTTGAATAAGCTTGACGCTTCGAATAATCGAGTTTATTGCTTTCTTGTCTCAATTTTTATTGATTTTTCTTCTTCATTACAATTTATTTCGTTTATCATCAAAATATAACTAAAACAACGTTTTTTTCAGGCCCATTCTTGATCAACGCTTGTCCTCTACGTCGTGTCAGCCAGAATTACGTGATTGCAACATCAACGAAGATAGATTTGTCTGATGTTAAGCTGCCTAAAGAAGTAGTAAAGGATGAATATTACAAGAGGACCCACAACAAGCGTGCAAAGAAAGAAGAGGGTGATATTTTCAGCACAAAGAAAGTAGACTACAAGCCTTCAGAGCAGAGGAAAATCGATCAGAAAATTGTTGACAAACTAGTTATTGGTGCGATTAAAAAACACCAAGACAAAAAATTGCTCTTCACTTATTTGTCGGCAATGTTTGGTCTTCGAAGCAGCCAGTATCCTCACAGAATGAAATTTTAAACCCATTTTATACATCATTTATGTGTATTTCACAACAGTGTTGTACATATGGGAGAAATAAAAAATTAAAAAATCATCGTATCTTTAAGACTATTTATTTATACACATTTCCATCTTTTAGGAGAGAGGGGGGATACAGATCCTAATCATATTATGTATATTTGTAAAAGTATGATTTGAATTCCTTTCCTAAGAATATCGAAATTAGGTTTCATTTAATAATCATGAAATTTATTTAAATCCAAGGAATTGGTAAAACGTAAATAAAATTAGGAAAGAAATATGCAGTGAATAGTTGATACATTGTGTACCAAGGAGGTAAAGTAGGTATTTTTTTAACGCTAAACGTGATTTGCGATACGTGTCGTACAATAATAAACCAAATAAAGATATATTATAAACGAGTAATACATTTCGTAATTATCGAGGTTCTTGAAAGAAAAAAAGGACAAGAATATTGACGCAATTTTTTTTATACTCTTGTAGCTCACACAAACCAATGAACAAATCCAAATGACTCAAACATATTTTATAGGAAATTGAACACTCTACAAAAAGCTTCTCTTATTATTTTTTGATAAATTGACTCCTCCCAAAGTTATTCAAGCTCAAAGTTCAATTTAAAGTTGAGTAAACTATTTTTTTTTTTTTTTGTGATTTTTTTTCCACAATGATAGATACATTTTTTTAGAGTGTTCAATCCCCTATCAAAATATGTGTCAGTCATTTGGATTTGATTATTGGTTTGTGAGCTACGAAATTCTGAAGAAAAAAAAAAAAAAAAAAAAAATTTCTATGCTATTTAAATGGAAAATAGAAATCCGCGATGAGCGACCTCTAAATCTTTATATTAAGAGCTCCGCTTTTAACAGGCATCTTTTTTCACGGCCCGGAAGTATTATTCAATGCGAAAATTGAAAAAAAAAAAAGAATAGTCGATTTTTTTGAACCAATCTAATGTATAGGTATAATAATATATTCTGAAAATTTAAACCAGAGTAGGAATGGGCGAAGAGGCAATAAAAATAAAAAATAGTTAAAATAATCGAGATTCTTTATTCATTTCTTGAGATGAAGACGTATTTTTTTTTTTTCTTCTTCTTCTTCTTCCTTGTATTTCGACTTATCGCCCGTTGATCTATCCTATTATTATCTAATTTGCTGAAACATAGAAGAAAGAAATACCGAGTTGTTATCCTTGAAATATCTTCGAAATACAGACCCGGGTATAAAGCCGAAAATCCTGGCTTATGATTGGCTGATATTTGTCCAAAATGACCTATAGTCCTCTTTGTGTGGCACGTGACTTCTAAATTGGCGGGAATCACATCAGACATCACATCACTCTCTGCTAGGTCGCCGGCGATGAATGTAGCCGCGTGTCTACATTCTCGCAAAAAATTTTCTTTTATTCGTTGAGTTGAAAAAAAAAAATAAAAAAAATAGCCGTCTAATTTAGAAATATTGTTATAGTGATAAAAAAAAAAAAAACAAACAAACAAACATTCACAATGAGTGGTGAAATAAAAGGCGAGTTAACCACAGAAGTGGAAAAAGATATTCAACAAAATATCGTCGACTACATTGGAACAGCCGACGATTCTGGTTTTGCCAGTATTTCTGGATCCGTTACAGGCACAGGTATAATAAAATCATATGTATAATCAAAGTTTATTAATTCCTACTATATAAGTTTTAAAAACAAAGTATATATACACACCTTATTTATCCAACAATTGAAAACCGGCGTGAAATTAAAAATTGCCTGTAGCATTTATTCACACGGAGAAGAGAAAAAAAAAAGAAAAAAAAAAAATTGTCTACATTATTTTGACGGTTATTCAGTTTGAATTTCTCTAGTATTTTTTTTTTTTTTTTTTTTTTTTTTTTCTACAATCACACGAATTTTCGATCCCGCTTTATTATCTAAACAAGGTGATTTGTAAACACGGAAATTTCAATAGTAGGACGATATATATTTGTCGAATGAGTTTCAACGAATTATTCCCCCGAAAATTGTTTCTACCTTATCTAATCCTTGTTTTCTATTTTTTTATTATTTTTATTTTCATTTTTATTTTCTAACGCCTAGAAACACCGATGTTAAAATTGGAAGATACGTCGAGCAAAATAGCCGACGATGTTAAAATGAACGACGAGCCGTTCCAAATAGAAGAGGCAAAGATGACGGAAAGAAAACGTAAGAGAGAAGCTGAAGAGGAAAGCAATCGTCTTGCTAATGAAAAGTACAATCAACAAGTTAAAGACCAACGTTATAAGAGATTAATGCATCTGCTGGATCGAAGCCAGTTTTACTCTTCTTACTTAGTTCAAAAGATAGACGAAAATTTGAACAAAAATCCAAAAAAAGTTGCTGACAAACGAAAGGGAAAAGGAAAAGCAAAAATAATACCCGATGAAAATACATCGCCTAATAAAAAGAACAAAAAATCTGTAAAGGGAAAACAGGATTACGACATTAGAGAATACGTTTCTATAAAAGATGTGAGTTTCCCAAGATACGTCGTTCTCTTAGCTCCTCTAGGTCTTTACATAGGATTATTTATGGCTGCTTTTTATTTGTACGGATTATTATTACATTGCGTTATGTATGAAAGTGT
Source organism: Tenthredo mesomela (assembly GCA_943736025.1). Lineage (NCBI taxonomy): Eukaryota > Metazoa > Arthropoda > Insecta > Hymenoptera > Tenthredinidae > Tenthredo > Tenthredo mesomela. The sequence goes on along the minus strand of OX031016.1, from coordinate 21,567,051 downwards.
GCATTAATCGATGTAATAAAATAATATTATTATTATACCGTTTCAATGTGTAAAAATCTATCTTTGATTTTATTGCTGCTTTTCTTTTCTTTTATTTTATTGTGTTTTTTTTTTTTTAATTATTTAGGTGGAAAACAAGGCGGAAGCAAAGAGGAAGCTTAATCTTAGTCAGGAAGAAATATCCGAAGAGTTAGCTGTGGGATGTGAGGAAAACGAGCCAACAAACAAAACTAAAAAACCAGAAACAATACAACTAAAGTATTTTGTTGGTACATTACGAGATTATCAAATAGAAGGGTTGAAATGGCTGACGGTACTTTATGAGAATGGTGTCAACGGTATATTGGCGGACGAGATGGGTCTGGGAAAAACAATTCAAGTTATAGCGCTGATTTGTCATCTAGTAGAAAAGAAGATTCCAGGTCCTTATCTGATAATCGCGCCGCTATCTACTATTCCTAATTGGATGATGGAGTTTGAAAATTTCGCCCCAGACTTACCGGTAGTTTTATTCCACGGACCAGGGGAGAATAGGAAAAAATTGTATCGTCAAATTTCAAACAAAACTCATAACATCGACGGATACAAAACTCAACCGGTTGTTATAACTACTTTTGAAGTACCTATGTGGGAGGCTTCTTTTCTCAGAAAACAACAATGGCGATATATCATTATTGACGAGGGACATAGAATAAAAAATCATAAGTGCCAATTACTACAGTAAGTATTATAATAATAATGATATTTAATTAAGATTCGCATACGCATTTTACCTCATTTGAAATATGATTTCCTAATTTATTGTTTTATTGTATTTCTTAGAGTCCTGAAGCAGTGTCAATCGATGAACCGTTTACTACTCACTGGTACACCTCTACAAAACAACTTATCGGAATTATGGTCTCTGTTGAATTTCTTGTTGCCAGAAATTTTCAACGATTTAGCAGTCTTTGAGGCTTGGTTTGACGCTAAAGAGTTGCAAGATGATGAAGGGACCAAAAGAATCCTTAAACAGGAAGCGGAAAGACACGTGTTGTCGAGCTTAAGAGAGATCTTAAAACCGTTTATGCTTAGACGTATGAAGACAGATGTTTGCTTAGAAATTCCTCCGAAAAAGGAAGTGATTGTTTACGCTCCATTGACGGAGCTGCAACACAGTTTATACACGGCAGTATTGAACCGTGATATTGCAACAATGAGTAAAATCGAACCTGAAGATCTGATTATACCTGAGGTCGGTGGAGCAAGGCCTAAAAGAAGATGTAGGCTCAGAACTGAACTTACTAAATATATAGCAGGCGGTAGCAGTGATGTGTCGTCTTTGAACGGTTCGATGATGTTGAACAGTTCGACGATGTCAATCGATGAAGACGATATCAGTAACTGGAAAAAGAAAGTTGAAGTTGAAAGCACCTCTATATCAATGTGGAAACAATTTACAGACATTAATGATAGAAATCGAGAATTTATCATTCGCATTCACTTCAGGAACAGAAGTGAGCATTGAACGTTTTCCAATACGTATCTATATAATGCCTGCGGGAAATTCAATATTTAATATCAAATTTTCTCTTCCCCAGATGTAATGTACAAAAAGATTGTTAATCATCCGTACCTGGTTCACTGTCCGTTGAATGACGCTGGTTTGCCAAAAATCGACGAAGACCTTACCAAAAGTTCAGGAAAGCTTCTAGTCCTCGACGCAATGTTGAAAAAGTTAAACGCCCGTGGTCACAAAGTACTTCTGTTCTCTACAATGACCATGATTTTAGACATGATTGAAGATTATCTAGAAATGAGACCCTACAATTATGTGCGATTGGACGGAGCTACTCTAATCGAAGATAGAAAGAAAAACATTAGAGCCTTCAACTCAGATCCGGACATATTCATTTTTCTCATATCTACTAGAGCCGGAGGAGTCGGGCTTAATCTTACTGCTGCAGACACAGTCATCATTTACGATAGCGATTGGGTAAAATTTTCATTATATTTATACATAAAATAGATGAAATAATACTTGTATAAGAAATAACAGGATTTTATTTAAACAACATCTTAAATGTACATTGTATATTATTTAACACTTGAAATGTAATAATGTAATCAAGAATTATTGATTCACAGAATCCCCAAGTGGACATACAAGCTATGGCACGTTGTCACAGAATTGGTCAAACCCGACCTGTTGTTGTCTACAAGTTGTGCACCAAAGGAACTATTGATGAAAAAATAATCCACAGAGCTGAAGCAAAACGAAAATTAGAAAAGATGGTCATATCTGAGGATGCCAGTCTAAACTTAACGAATATTGATATCCTAATCAAACTCAGAAAGCTGCTAGAATCTAATGCCAATCACATCGTTAGGTCAGAAAAAGATGGTAAGATATTTTGCTTTGGGTGCATTGAGAACCTTTACCTCTTTTTTTTTTTTTTTTTTTTTGTTAAATTTGAGTTCAAAAGTAGTGAAGCAACAAAATCTAATAACATGATTCTTCCTCTTTTTCTTTCATCTAGTTTTCACACATCAAGAACTCGACGAGCTATTGGACAGGAGTGACTTGATGCCAAAGAAAGAAGTTCTCGCCCAAACCGAAACCAGCACATCATCGGTTTGAGAGAAAAAGTTAAAAGAAAAAAACGTAATTTAAATATGAAAACTGAAATTACAGATTTTCATCCAAACAATGTTCAAACTTATTATTTAAGCACCTCAGTTTTAGTTATGGGACCAAACTTTGATAGTTTTATTTTCATGACTGTGTCATGGCCACATATTATATGTGTTCTTGTATTCCCTATAGTTTCATACCAGTGTTACCTACTTGTTCAATAAATATATAATTTTGTACTGATTTCTACACAGAAGAGATATTTTTTCTAATTTTAACAATTTTTTTTTTTTCTTTCTATCTCTTTTTCAAAATTCTAAACTTTCAACAAGCAAATTTTTCTCCAACAAATTATGAATATCATTTTACTGATTAGTGATTACGCGCTTTTATTTAATTATTTATTATATCTTACTGGCTTTATACCTCTAGCGACGAAACTCTATATAGTATGTATAACTCAATGTGAACAATTCAACGAGTACAGAATATGTAACTATAAAAAGGAAAAACTATCTACACAGTATATTCACATCTCATATGAAAACTTTACTGCAACATTTTCGAGGACTTGATACGTGCCGATCCTTTGGCTTGGGACGAATTCTTGCATTTATATGTTTGAGCTAACTGCTCACGAAATTCAGCCTCTAATCTTACATAAGTTCCACCTGTAATGTGATAGGAAAATTTTCTCAAATTATATCAACACATAATTATCATCGTTATCAAATGAAATGAAAACACTGGGTACTAATAATCATACCAATTGGTTGATTGTTACTCGAGATATGAGCATGCTGCCTATTGTGACCATGAGCACGAGGGAGAATTCCGCAATCAGCAGATGTCCTCTTCGTCAAGAGAGCTGCCATTTGAATTGCCGCTCGTTCTTCGAAGTCCCTTTGATTATCCTGGTTGTATCTCACCGTCAAGTTAGCACTCCAAGATCGCCCACCGTCGCTTCTGCGTTAAGGGCAAGATCAAAACCGAGAACCGAATTACAATGGTCAATAATAATTGTATATAATTTGTTTTAAAAAATGTTTGATTTAAAATTGACTACCTTTTCGCAGCATAATATCTTGTCTTCCGTTTGAATTTTCTGACCTGCCTAAGCGGTGGCCATGCGTGAGATTCTTCACTGTTATCAGTATCGTCGTCTGCGCTACTCTCACCGCAACCTGTTGCACCGTCATCGTCGTCACTACCTGCGATCGAAGAACCTGGAGACGAAGTATCCGTCATTTGAGAAGTTTGTCTTCTCATTTTACGAGACGATTTCATTGAATCTGGCGCATGGCATGCTTGCCGAAGCCCTGAACCACACCAGATTTTTCCTAAAACGAAATTGAACGTTGAATACAATTCTGAAATCAACTAATAAATAAGTTTTCTGCAGTTTCTGCGGTAGAAATCTTCACCTAGTAGTCCCAGCTTGGATCTTGGCGGTACAAGCTCGATGCCGTCCCACCACATGGTTTCTTTGCACGCCAATTTTCCTGGTTCTAAATTCGGATCTCTAGCTACTAATCTCGTTATTTTTTCTGGAAAAAAAAGCTGCGGTGGTTCCAATGCGACTACATCTCTATGCGTTGAAAATATATTCAAAGTATTCTCTTCTGCGTCGGATGTAACGGCTGGTATATGTTCCTGTGAACAAAAGTTCGTTTTAGTTCGCTTTATCTTATCACCTGAATGTTCTTACCAAATACATGATGTATACATATTTTTTGAACAAAACATTCTACGCCTTTAGTTTGTGCCAAGTAGCTAATCAGGTTCTTTAATAATCCAGGTATACCTTGAATCGACATCCTTCCTGATTAGGGAGCGTCTCGAATCTGTAAGCCCGTTGACTACAGCAAGGATATCTGCCGAGTGGAAATGGCGACGATCTCTGCTGTTCGTTGGCAAAGAATTGTGGAATTTCTGGATGATAGCAACACCAGTCGATTTGATGAACTGGAAAATAAACTCCACACTGTCTGCACAATAGGAAATGACAATCGCCCCATAAACGCCAGTAGACCTTTCTCCAAGAACGCAATTCACCGCGGAGAGTAACGATGTAGTCGTTTAGAGTCCAAGACGTGTCCCTGCGGAGGTGAGTATAAGAACCGAAATTGAATGATTAAATTTGACAAAGACAGAGAAGTTGCAACTGATCTATGGACGATGATCCTAGAAATGAATAGAATACAAATGAATATTCTCAATTATTGATACCTGGTATGCATACTGTGGATATTTCCTTCGGTATCTAGTCTCATAGCGCTCGGAACGCAAGGTATAGCGTCAGATATTGATGTGACAACATTTTTACCGCATTTTCCACACTTAAATAATGTTGCTAACGAACTGTAGTGACCACGTTTATTATCGGGAGTGATATCAGCTAGTGAAACTATTAATTTGCAAAAAAGACGGCTTTGGACTTTGTCCTTTTTGTCCTTTAATAACTCAACGTCTACGTTGGTAAATAGCATCGCCAGTCTGAAAGCCATAAAAATTTGTCCTTTCAGTAAACAGTTGTTCAATTCTTTAGTGAAATTTTAATCTGCATCGGAGATTTAGGCATTTAGGCATTGAAATAGATTTTTTTTCTAAATGAAACAGACCTTGCGAGAAGATTGTCGTTCAAGCAAGTTAAAATAGCGGAAGTTTTGAGGACCTCGGACATGTTGTCGTGACAGTAAACTAGACAATCTTGTAGTAGTGGTTCCATCTGGAGAAATGAGGCGGATACCATTATTGGGATAACATTATTTGCCTCGAAAACAGGCCATTCAGATTTTTTGATGATGTCCTTTTTGACCCATCGCATAAGCCAGTCAAAGATAACAATGTCACAATGAACAGATATGTCCATCTCTTCGAGCTTTTGACCTGCAGTTACGTCTGCAAAGTAGCACATTTTCTGGACTAACAATTTTTGCGGACATCTAAAGTCCTTCTTTATGTTCTTTGCCTCGTCGCATACATGGATTTCCACTTCGTTACTGCGGAACACACCATTCATTTATAAAATCGAACGCACAGTTAGAAATAACATCGATCAACGTTATCATACAAGCTGAGTTTTGCAGCTAATTTATTTTATGCAATTTTGTCGAAATGGCTTTAAAAATCTATGAAAATTTAAGAGTATGATAGACTTACTCGAAAGATTTCCTTCGATACTTATGTTTCTCTTTTTCCTTGTCTTTATTAATGGTCGGAGTTAATCGGTTGTCGATATTAACAGCGGACACAGAAGTTTTCTTAATGTCTGTATTGATGATGGATTTCTTTATCACAGGTTGAGAGAAGACGGGTTTAGGAAGCATGTACGGTAATACTGAGTCCAGTACTCCTTCGTGGAGAATATCTCCCAGCTTTCGTTTCATAATTTTAGCTAACAGTTGTTCTTTGTGTTCTGTGAACGCTTCAGCCATAGAAATTTTACTTTTCTTCGTGGTACATATCTGCGGAGATTGATTTTGCTGTTCTTGTATCAATTCACCCTTTTTCACCTCTTTTCTTTCGCCATATTCTCCTGGTGGCGGCTCCTCCGTCACTGATATTATCTGCGGCTTTTGTGAATTCTGATATTTTCTCAAGTTAAACCGGCGGTATTTTGTCTGTGAAATAACATTCGAGGAAGATTCTAGATTCTCGCTTTTGCCCAATACTGTTCTAGTCGCGTCTTCGATCTCAGGTACCTTCTCGTTATTCAACTCCTCAGATTCTACGCCTCTTATCTCTTCCGTTATCGTACCTTTATCCTCTCTTATATTCGAGTTTAATTCAGCGTTAGCATCGCCTTCGTCAGATTCCGATGCAGTTTGCGAGATCAAATCAGTTTTTCCCAATTTTGTCCAGTCGATTTCACTCTTTGCAGATAAGGTGCTCGCCAGCTCTTCGAAACTATCGTTAACTTGATAAGCCGTCCGCATGAAGTCGAAAAACGTCTGTACAGATAGTTCTGGGCATTTCTTTTCGTCCTGAAGACGTTGAAGTCTTTCAGGTAGTCTTTTGACATACATACCAGACGATGATTTTAACGCTGATGATTCCATGCTCCGAGGGCTCGATGGTGAATTAAATGATGAAAAAGGGGGGGATGATGATATCTTCGAGTTTGTAACAGAATTGGGAATTTTCATAGCGATAGAAGTTTTACTCTCTTGAACAGGTTCTTGCGAACAAAGCGAGCCTGTAATTAATACTTAATGGAAGAAATCTGCACAATATAAACTCTGAGAAATGAGAAAAACTTTTACAATCCAATTGAAATGGCTATCGAATTGTTGATATACCTTCGCTTGTGGTTGTGGATGGAGCGCTCGCCGATGATGTGGAGGAAGAGGTATTATCGGCCTTCGATTGATCATTGTATTTATCAATTTGATCAAATTTTTTAAATAAATTTGGATACATTTTTTGATCAAAGGTGAGACGATATGTGGTAACTGTGTATCACCGTCATCGATAATAATGGTAGACACTTAATCAATAAATCCTGTGCAGACTACAGAATGTAGAACGAAATATAATTTCTGACCAAATATGTTACTATAAAAGATCATGATTCTTTTACAAAAGATTTATTAGTAAAATTGTGTTTAATATTGTGAACAGATCACGAGCTAACGACAGATAAGATTGACATAGGGCCACTAGTAGCAGTAGGTTGATAGTCGCTTGAAAATATTTCAAATCCGTTTCCAAGGAGTTGTGTTATCGATCAAACAATTCCTCTATAATAGCTGCTACAGCCATCATATAGAATCATATCATAACTATACTATAAGTACAGCGAGTGCCTCAAGCTTGACGTATTATTGAAATATTATTACATTAGTTTATCAAAGCTATAATAATCATATCAATAAACATCGAGGTATGTATACTGTGAAGAATAAATAATAGCCATCAGTGTATAATGTGTATATTTTTTATTATTATTATCGGTATACAATAGTCGTGAATAAATATCATCTAAAAATATGTTAGATCTTAAATTTCTATACAATTTGAAAAATTATTATTCATTAATTAATGTTATACAATACTTATATGTGTGTGTAATTTATCTAAGGTATTATAATTAATATTGTATAATCTTGGTTTTAGAGATCATTATAATAATTCGATTAGATTGATGCTGCTGAATCATATAATTCTTGATCTAATTTATTAGATTTTTATTAAAACAATTACTATAAATTGAAATTGGAATTTAAAATGTCCAAGAATTTGAAAAAAAAAAAAAAAAACAAAAAAAAAACGCGGGGTATATTGTGCGCATGCGCGTCTAGGCAATATTTGGCGCAACGCCAATATGCCTATATGCCCGTAGTATATTCATGGAGGTATAATATGGAGGGCCAGCTGCGCCAGCGGACCTGACTCCAATTCGCGGTCGGAGAATTAACTCGCGCCGTGGCCGACAGGCAGCGCTCTCGTCGGCTTGGCTATAAAGACTCATGAATTATGCATTCCGGCAATAGGCGCGCTTGACACATTTGAATCATTTTAACCGATGGAATCGCGTAAATTCGATTATTTGCGTCGGGTAAAGGAAATGAGAGTACGTTGATATGTTTATGAAATGTTTTCAGATGATTAATTTCCAGATTCTCATAGCAGAGGCTATAAAACTGCTGTCACGCATGCAGCTATAATTTTTTTAGTTCTGCACAATTTGATTAAAAGAAATTAATCTTTTTTATTGTATAATTAAGTACGTAGGTATAAACCCCTTCGTCTAGGGACGAATTGATCTGGTACAATTTCGAATTCCACTAGGTACCAAAGAGGTCACGAAAATTTTATGGTAAGGGCTCTCATACTGTATAGGAATTTCGATGTATTCCGCACTTTTGAGAACTAGGACTATAAGTATGCTAACCATAACTTAAGATATGGTGACCATTGCCTCAATTGTGAGAATGGTTACCATACTTATAGTCCTGGTTCTCAAAAGTGCGGAATACATCGAAATTCTTATGTATGAGAGCCCTTACCGTGAAATTTTCTCCGTGTACGAATAACTACGCACAATATAAAGATTTTGAATTGAAAGTTTTGTAGATAACTTTTTCAATATATGAACAACTATTGGTTAAAAATCAAAAATTCTTAATATACTAGTTTGGATGAAAAATAATCTTAAATATTGACCTCCCTTACAGCCTTCCAATGTATGATGACTAATTAATTATATGAATGTATAACCATGATGGCTATTTCCCTAATTATTCGCCTGCGCCTTGGAAATAACCTTATTAGAAACTATACTTTCCTTTTATCAGCACCGTCATTTCAAATCTTCCGGAAAAATTACACATAAGAATTATCTCGACTGTAGTTTCCATCCCCAAAGTCCAGATAATAAGTGTTTTACCTCTTCTTTGAGTAGATGTAATGCTACGACGTGTTTTCCCCGTAATAACTGGAATTAACTCTCGAATCTTACGCAGTACATTACCAGAACATTACCTGTTACGCAGTGAAGGATATGACAACTCTTCAAATCGAGCACGAGCACGATAAATCACTTTTATACAGTTATTAATTGTTACATCCCGTGCAATTGCCATAGAATTGCTGCGCTTTTTATTCAAAAGTATAGCCATGCCGCCCGTGACGCACTCCAGTGGCGGCCTGCCGAACTATTTCAGCGACCGCGAATCGGGATCCAAAATTACGGTCGAACGGGGGGAAGCTGGCCCTCCATATTATACCTCCATGGTATATTCTTGCTAACTGCAGGCTATCATCTACTAAACTAGTGTGAATGAAGAGCGGGTTGATTTGTGTGTAACGTCGTAATTGATATTAATTATGGACTAGTAACGCGGTTTTCGACCGTTTTAGCGAGTTGATAACTTTTAAGACCATGGCGAAAGACGAGGGTGACGATCTTTTGCCAGACAAGGACGCGGCGAAGGGTTTTTACGCGAAATATGAACCGAAAGAAATTTTGGGAAGGTTAGTGTTTATTTTTAATTTTATATTATCTATTTTATTTAATTCGTTCTTTTTGTTTTTTTTTTTTTTTTTTATTACACGCGATGGTTTTCTATCAATATAACAATTTTGATTCACATATATTCCGTAATTAAATCAACAACCTTATTTCCGTTAGTTAAGTTGTCGATACAACAAAGGCGATCTTTCATATATCATAATATAACCTCGAAATTATATAATTCATTTTTTTTAACACGAACCCTTTACGTCTTGTTGACAAGTTCTCTCGCTTCGATGCAACACGAAAATGACATATTTATATCTTGCCAATAGTCGTTACCGAGAAAATACTATTTTTAAATCTAATATTGCTCCTATGTGTATAGCGACGTGTTATGAACACAAGGAACTAGATGGACTTTCATTGTGTTTCTTTAAATTTATACGATATAAAAATATCTAGCTTTTTATTCGAAACTAAAAATTCATAACATGTCTCGTAATCTTGTTTACCTCACTTGAGTATAATCGTATAAGAAAACTAAAATCTTTTGCTAAAGATTCTCTAAAATTTATTTTCAAACCCATCTTTTATATCTTTTAGAATTAATTTAACTTATTCATATTTATTTAGGGGAATTTCATCCACTGTTAGAAGGTGCATAGAAAAAGAAACCGGCATACAATATGCGGCTAAAATTATTGATATTAGTAACGAACCTCACGACGGTGTCGAGGGACAAACAATGAAGGATGCTACCATACAAGAAGTACATATTCTTCGAAAGGTCGCTGGCCATTCATATATTAGTAAGTTTTTATAATTAATTAATTAAGGATATAAAATTACTGGACTTAATATTTATGTGTACCCAAAAAAAAAAAAAAACAGCGCTCCAATCATCAAGTCGAATTCCTGATATTTATTAACTTTTCCCCTAATTTAGGAAAAATAAAAAATAAAAAAATTGATTCGGTTACCATTTTCAGAATGTTAACATTATTTAAAAAAAAAGAAAGCCAAATACAGCTATCGGTTGAATTGATAGAAAATTGTTTTAGAATTTAATTATACAAGCTATCAATTGTTTGAATCCGCAGTCAATAGCTCTGATTGAACCGGAGATTAAGTGGAGAAGAAACTTTGTCTTTTAGTAGTTCACTCATAGGGTGAAATACTGTTTTAAAATTGTTAAACTGATGTACCTATGCCTGTAATGTTCATACTTTCAATCGTCAATTAAATATTCAGAACTGTTTACGAATGATTTATAATTAGACCAGTGTCATTTACTCATTGGTATAATCGGTAAACAACAGTCAATAATAGAGCGATGACTTAATCTTATTAGTCATTTCGATTCTCACAATTTATTTGATATGATATTTTGATAATCCATTAACATTTTGATGTATATTGAGAAAATAATTCACCCACTTTGTATTTTACCTCGTCTTGAACTCTGCTGATTGATAGAAGCGAGTATTTAAATCTATTACAGCAACTAAAAGTAATAAGGCTTTTATTGTTTGTATTGTAGCTATGAGTTAGTCACCAATCAAAGTCTACAAATAATAATAATGTAGAGATATCATTGTGACATCGGTAATGAACTAAAATTCAATAAAAAAAAAAAAACAAAGTTTCACGGTATAGAGAATAGAGAATAATCTATAGAGAATAATTTATAAAATGACGAAATGAGATATTGAAAACTATTTTTTTCTTATTTCAGTTGAACTTCACGACGTTTTTGAATCAAATACGTTCATATTTCTTATATTCGAACTATGCAAGAATGGTGAATTGTTCGACTACCTAACGTCGGTGGTAACACTTTCTGAAAAAAAAACACGTTACATCATGAGGCAGGTACTCGAGGGTGTACAACACATTCACAATCAGGGTATAGTGCACAGGGATCTAAAACCTGAAAATATATTACTTGACGATAATTTGAATGTCAAAATAACGGACTTTGGATTTGCAAGATCTTTGAAAACTGGCGAAAAGTTATACGGTATGTAATTAAATTATTTCATTTAAATCTTGCCTCTAACCGACTATTAAAATATTATAATAATATTATTGAATTTTAATCAACAACTAATTTCTATTTCAGATTTATGCGGTACTCCTGGTTATCTTGCACCGGAAGTATTGAAATGCAATATGTTTGAGAACGCCGAGGGCTACGAATATGAAGTAGACATGTCGGTATTCTCTTATTGTTACGATATCTTGTCTTAATTATTTGCACAACTTGATTTTTTATAGACTGAATTTATTCATCGTTACAGATGGGCTTGCGGAGTAATAATGTTTACCCTACTAGTCGGATGTCCACCGTTTTGGCATCGTAAGCAAATGGTGATGCTCAGAAATATTATGGAAGGAAAATACTCGTTTACATCTCCTGAATGGGCTGATATTACAGGCAAGTTATATATCAATGAATTAAATTCAACAAATTTCAAGTGTACAATGAAGAAAAGTAGGAATTCTTAAGTTAGATTCCATTCAATATTTAATTATTTACATTATTTTTTTATATTTAATATTTAATCAGCCGGCTAGTAGAATGTTTGCTAATGATTATTTCTCATGTAATTTTCTTTCGCTACAGAAGCTCCAAAAGATCTGATTCGAAAGTTACTAGTTGTTGATCCGAAAAAAAGGATGTCTATCAAAGGAGCACTTGAGCATTCGTTTTTCCAGACAGTGGTGAGTCTTGAATGTTTAATCCATGTATACATACATATTGGCTGTTATAAGCTGTACAAAGTATGATAATTACTATTCTTGATTGATTTTATTTACTAGATTAGTACTTTGTGTCTGATTAACAATCTGATAAATGTTTTATAACTGTTTTTTATATATATATATATTTTTTTTTTTTATCTTCTTCTTCTTCTTCTTCTTTACGTTTGTGTTCGTAAACTTATATTGTTCATTGTCAGGCACTGGTAAACGGTAAGTGGTTTTCAAAAATCTGTTAAATATATGAACAGCAAAGAAAATATATTTCCGAGGATAAATTGGAATACCATAACAAATCAAAGTTCGCATTATTTTTTTGATAAAAATACGTGTTTAACGCAATGAAAAATTTTCATTCTTGCCTACAATCACAAACCGTTGTCATTGCATTGCACTTACTACTTCTGCCAGTTGCAACTTGCCTGATTGTTTGAGAAATTACCTTTTTTTTTTTTTTTTTATTACAAATCAATTATTTTCGTCTAGTTCTGTTTGGCCCCAATTTTCCCACGTATTATAACATTGTTTTGATTATTTCAGTTACCTTTTTTTTTTTTTTTTTTTTTTTTGTTTTTCAACACGCTTTATTCTAACGTTGAATTTTCTCTCACCTATGCACGCTCGTCGTCATATATTTTCCTATTACACAACACGAATAGAGGAAAATAGAAAATACTGTCAGCGATATACATCGTATTACAGTGCTAGGTTTTATAGATTTTAAATTTCTTGATATTACAGTTATGGGATCAAGATATTGCGCCTCTAAAACGGTCTCTATCCACTAATTCGCGACGTCTCAGTCGGATATCCCAGTTAGCTCTGGTAAATTACTTTATTTTAATTTTATTATGTTATTATTTACAGTTGGGTTTTTTAACTAATATATAATCTCATACCATTAGGCGTACGCTTGCTTTATTAATCATTATTAACACAATATTCGTTCGCTTCAAAGCTCGTAACGCTACTAAACAACGCTATACTCTGCTATGCCATTATTCAAGTATAGTATTTGTATTTTCATTACTTTTACCCTTTCACATCTTAGTTTAATGCTTTTCAATTATATTCTCCCTATCTTCTTATTATTCTATGTCTGATTTCTATTCCTACAATTCATTCTTGATCGTATTGATACTATTCTTATTCTTGGGTATAACGTTATCAAATTTTGAATAATCTAAATGATTTAACTGAAATTTTTAATACGCCGAATCCCTGTCATCGTATATAATAATCTTGATAAAAAATATACAACTAACATGTTTGTAGAAGATCTATTTAATGAATTTTTGATAAACTTCTTTAGTCACAATAACAAATTGGTAATGAGTGTAGAATTTTGAAGACAGACTAATACGTTGGAATTAACTTTCCTTTTATTCAACAGGAATTGAAAGCAAGATCGTTTAATGCTCGTAAGCGGTTCCAACTGGCCATCATTTGCGTCAGAGCTGTTATTCGAATTAAAAGATTGCACACTACTCCAGAAACATTATCTGCAAATGTAGCTCGCACTGATCCTTACAGAATTAAAATTTTACGAAAGGTACAGTGTGGACACGAATACTGGTATCGATTTTATTTTATACAGATATCTTATTTACTATATCCTTTGTGTTTGGCTGACAAACAAATTGAAAATAATGTTTCTTATTTTTTTTTTTTTTTTCTTTACTCCCAGGTCATTGATGGCTGCGCTTTCAGAGTGTATGGTCACTGGGTGAAGAAAGGTGAAGGCCAAAATCGTGCAGCGCTATTTGAAAATACACCAAAAACTGAATTGAAACATCTCTATGTGACGAACCTCAGCAGATAGCCATAGTCTGCATTGACCAATGCTTAGTTCAATTTTATTATTTTATAAGCACCAACAAAGCGTTATACGTATAGTAATCTCTCATCAAAAAAAAAAAAAAAAAAAAAAAAACAATTCGTTAAGTAAAGTCAAACTTTTTTTTTTTTTTTTTTTTTTTGATTCTAAATCTTATTGATAGGCTAAAGTAATTTTCGAATAGATGAAGAAAAAAAAAAAAAAAAGCTGTGTTAAATTTATAATAATGCTATCATATGTATATTGCAAATTAGGTGGTTAATTTATTAGCAAATTCTTGACTTATAAATTAGATTTTGACAATTTTCAGGGTTTACATACTATAATACTTGACAATATTTTCGAGGAGAGATTTCGGGGCCATTAAATCTAAGAATTTAATTCAACTAAGAACTACGTTCTGTGTCTGTTTTTTTTTTTTTTTTTTTTCATTATAAAATCGATTCAAAAAATTTATCCAAAATTTGAACGAGTAGCTGAGATTCGATAGCCAGATGTAACCAGGTCCATAAATGTATAAATTTTTACGTGACTAACTGTTCAGTCAGGGATGAATTTGCAACTTCTTTAATTTAATTTTTTTTTTTTTTTTTTTTTCGTGTATGTAAACCCTCGATGATAAAATAATTTCGAAATTTATATCTTTTCTCTCAATTTCGGTGCATCAACGTTTCTCAATGAAAAAGCAATGAATTCTGTACGATTTGGCGATTCGAATCGAATCGATGATATTTCATAATTTGATCATATAAATTTTGCGATAATTTTACAGATCAACGTTTCTGAATCGCCTTTTTATATCTGATAGAAAAAAAAAAAAAAAACCTTTATTTTCTCACAAAATATTAAGATTGTAAAATCCGAATACCTATTACACGAAAACAATAACAATTAGATTTCAACCAGTTTGATATAAAAAAATGATAGATAAAAACTTATTCAATGTAGAAATATACAAAGAAATTCTAGTCAGATTATTTAATTGATGAATTTTTTGTCTCCCTATAAGCTTTTGACAAGCAATAAATAACGGTGCTATTATCTTTTAAAATAGTACCCAAATATAAAATATTTTGCTTATTTCTTTTGTCTCGTCGGATAAGAGAGATGAATTATTATAGTTTCAGATGTGTATCCAATGGTGAAATGAAAGTAGTCGTCAATCGCGACGCTCTGTGTAACTCCCTTTAAATATTTGATTGAAAACAAAAAAAAAAAACAGAAATTGTCATAAAATAGGAATTATTAGATTATTAATTTTACGCATAGTGCGTATTTATGCTACATAGTATATAAATACTGCGTATAAACTTTGTCGATATACGTATTTTCTTTTCTTCACGTTGCAAATGAAAAATATTGCAATAATTTTCCTACGTGACTAAAGAAAAAAAGAAATTACTGTTCTCTTAGCTCGTAATGTTATTTATTTGTAAAGGGTGTATAAAGACATTTTATAGTAGGTGAACAAAACTTTTAGGTAAATAAATAAATAAATAAATAGATAAATAAATGGATAGATAGATATTCTTTTACGTGTGTTCATAGTTTGTATATTTTTTGAGAGAAAAAAAAAAAAAAAAAAAAAAAAAAAAAATTCCTATACACAATATTATTACATAGGTATGTCGCTATTTGTTAAACGTTGTATTAAAAACTTTAAACCTAATAAGGATAGTATGTAGCCAATACATTAGTGCTTTAAACACAAGTGGTTTTTTCATTAGTTCATTATAATCAACCTAAGCCTTTCTTCGATATAAGTAACTGGAATTATAATAAAAATTTTAAAGCCTTTTGTTTTTGAATATTTCTTAAAATTTTATTGATTATTTTTCAACTCAAAAACCGGTATTTCATAAAATGAATCTACAGCTTTTGTATCGATCCTGTATTTCAAAGGCCACGATCATTTTTCGTCGCAAATTTAAATGAGATGGAAAAACCGTTATTCAAAATTTCATATTATAGGTACTAGGATGTATTTAAATGAGTTTCTCACGCTGGATCAAAGATTTAATAGATTTAAATCTTCTAAGAGGAAAAAAGAACAGACGTGTGAAGATGATAAATGAATTTTTATTAAAACACGTTAAAATGTATACATTGCATAAAAAAATAAAATAAAAAAAAAAAAAAATACGCATAATATGATTAAAGGACGACATTGACAGCAAGAAGGCGATAGTTTTATCCGCTCCTCTACCATTGAAAGAAAATGAAATACTCTTGTTGTATTTCGATTAAACTTATAATGGTCCATCGATTCGAGGCAAAGGTATATTGCAAGGACTTGTGGAAGGACGCCCGGTGTGCCAAGAAAGATACACGGCACCGAGCATGGTTCGAGCATGGCATGGCTAAAAAAAAAAAAAGAAAGAAAAAAAAAACAAGAAAAAAACTGAAAAATAGAAATAAACGAATAAGAAAACAGGGTTTTGAGCGCGCGCGCGCGCAATCGTAAACAATGACTCGATGCCCGCGCTCCGAAATCTGACAACGTCGCGCGCCGGCGATCCATGTGACAGAGAAGGAACGTGACAAAAGGTGGGTGACGCCGAATCGAGTGTTTGCCCGGGCAAGCCGGGTGTCAGGTGTTGTGTGTTATTCTTCGCCGATATTTTGGTCCTAGCGTACTGCACTGGCAGGTAAGGTTGTTAGTTAGGAACATGATAGTACGTTAAATATCAAACGTGTAACGTCTATTCCTAACGATACCCGAGATATCGTGAAATTCTGGTCATAAAAGGACGTGCACTTCTAAATGGCAATACAACACCACGACACTTCACACGCCCAGTGGGCTGCTGCGTCACATGGGGCGCGCTCATTGGTCGATAGAGCTCCGTGACGTCACTAGGTGAGCTGGGATTGGTCGATAACGCGGATCCCAGACACGTGAATCGTGGTCGAGCAAGCATGGCAGTTTGATGCGCAGTGGTTAGCACTTGTAAAATGTTTCTGCCACGCGCCAGATCGATTAGGTTATAACTGCCGTTGGGTTTATTCTATTTAATAATCGTTGTGTATTAGATGATTTAGGGTTAAATCATCCCCTAATGATATATATTCGTTGTGAGTGTCGTGTCATCGCGTTGTGATTAGGTGGGGGGGTAGAGAGAATTCCGCAACATTTATTGCCCGAGAGAATTGATTCAATATACAACATCATCGTGAAAGTGAGTTTCAGTGTTTTTCAATTCTTACTCAGAGAATTCCCGAGCCCCCCACCTACCCTCTGCGTACATCTATCTAGTAAGTTTATTTTCG
Source organism: Tenthredo mesomela (assembly GCA_943736025.1). Lineage (NCBI taxonomy): Eukaryota > Metazoa > Arthropoda > Insecta > Hymenoptera > Tenthredinidae > Tenthredo > Tenthredo mesomela. Next base: position 21,549,606 of record OX031016.1, on the reverse strand, counting down.
TACATCGCTCTACAGTCTCGGTATAAGAAAAATAAAGAAGCAGAGAACAAAAAAGAAAAAAAAAAAAAAAAAAAAAAATTGTACCAAAAAATATTTTTATAATTTCTTCTAAAAACAATAGAAAAAAAATATATGAGGGCAAAGAAAAAAAGAAATAAATAAATAATAATATAAACCGTCACCAACACCACGCCCGTGGAAACCTTCCGTGTTCCATTATCTCTCCCGGGCTATCGCCTATTTAATTAACATGTGTATAGGTGGTTGCGTGGCGTGTTTTCTGGTCCATAATAGATTCGACCAATCGGGAGTGACATGCGCTCGTGATGTCATGGCGCCGCGATACCCGATTGGTTCTCTCTAGTACTGTGCGTCGGAACCGTAACGTGTTTCGCTTTGTCAGTTCGAGCCCGCTCGGCGCTCGCTCTACCGAGCTTTGTTGCGTAGTGACTTTATACAGAGAATAAATTCTTACGTATATATAAATATAATATAATATTAAACATTTATTGTATTCGCCAGATCCCCGAGAGAGGTTTGGGTTTTCTCGGTAGTCGGCTGGTCCGACTGTTACAAAATCTTAAAAACTATTTATTTATTTATTTTTTATTTTAAATATCATATTTCTTTAACAATATCTTTTTAACCGTTAATCCTAAAACCCCCGCGTATTCTTAAGAGCCTCTCCGTCATATACCATAAAGAAATACGTATACTACACACACACACATATATTTCGCGGGACGTCGCAACGTTCGGGGTCGGCCCTGCGCTAGCCTCGCGGCAGTCCCGCGTCATAATAATAAAAAAAAAAAAAAAATTGCCGCTGTTAAGGCACGGGTTCGAGTTGTTGTAACGGCCGTACTGATGGCCGTCCGCGTTTACAGTTCTACCTATATCGTTGTGTTTTTAGTGTGTCCGTTAAATTAAACAACAAATACAAATAAAAATAAAAATAAATAAAAACAAACGAACAAAATGTTTATTCAAATTTCGAATCTTTGTGACATTGTTCATAATTATAAATTCACATGAAATTTCGCTATGGCGATTAGATTTTTGTCAGATTACAATAAAAAACCTCAGTTTCTCATACACACGCACGCAAACACACAAACAAATATACATACACATGCGCGCGCGCGCGTGTTCATTATAATGATGAAATAGAACGACGTGTACAAGAATTTAACGCGATGTAAACAAATGACGAAAATTTTAAATTCTTAATTTCGAACGATTTTCAAAACCGTTTGAAACCAAAAATAATTTATTCTTCGACATGTTAGACTACTACTATTATTATCTTTTATATAATATTGTTAAAAAGTGTAATCATCTAAAAGAATTCCTATATAATCGAATCTTCGGATATTTGTTCGAGAGCTGACTGACTACTGTATACCTCGCGAGTATGCGCAACGTTTTTACACGATAGTATTCTTCAGGTACACATTAATAATATAACAATAGATTAAGTAACGTAAGCCCTTTTATACTATCCGCATTTATTGGTATTATGTAGGTGCAGGATAGGATAGATATAAGATATACTTATAATATAAAGACTCTTCTCTTTTTCGTATATAGCAATCATAGGTAGAGATGAAAATAATAAGAAAAAGAGACAGGAAGTGACTCTTGCGAGATTGATAATCGCCGTCACGTGTTTTAGGCAACTTGTTCGTGATCGTGAATTTAAAAAAGTCACGCCTTTTATACTAGCTTATCTAATATTTTCAAGATTATATTCCCCCGTTGGGTTCGTTCGTACGTTCGTTCGTTCATTGTCGTATATAAGAGAGTTTACATTACCGCGCACGTGTTCTCAGGCGTCTATGTAATTAAACTAGAAAATTTTCAAACTAACCGACAAAATGAAACAGAAAATTAAATTATTTTTTCAAAATTTACTTTCGATTATCTTTTTTTTTTTTTTTTTTTTTTCTATACTTTATTTATAAAAATTCTAATAATAAACTTTGACCATAAAGAGATCTGTAGTTGTGGGTAGTATATAATATATATATATATATATATATATATATATATATGATAAAAACGCGTAGATAGAACAAGGCACTGTAAAAGTTAGCACTTGGTAAAGCTTTATACTTTTACCAACGCGATAGCGTGCTCCGCTGTATGTATGTATGTATGTATGTATAACAGTCTAGCACGCGCTTAGGAGAAAACAAATGATGTTTTCGTAACTGTTAATAGCTTATACGTTTACTTACAGGTGCATTTGACGCGGTTTACCAAGCCGCGAAATGAAAACAACGAACAGACTTCCAAATCGCGTTTCTAATTACTAATTAGATACATATATATATATATATATATATATATGGATAGAATATACAATAAAACTTATATTTATGTTATTTCTATTTACAAAATTAACAACTGACAACTGACTCGCGATATTTCTTCCTTTATTTATTTATTTATTTATTTATTTATTTATTTATTAATTCCTTAATTTTTATAGCTTTTTACTTATACGCCGTTATATTATAACATACTAACAATATTTCGTTCTCGTTTATAATGCTCTCAAAAACAAAAAAACAAAAAAAACAAAAATCAAAAAAAAAAAAACAAACCTAGACATCGCACATTTATTTCTGATATTACGTATGAATGTACCTAGTTTTCTACTACACACAAATATGAATCGCCTGGGCTATAAATATTTATCTTTATTGGCAAGTCTGATGGACTATTTTTTTTTTTCTTTTTTTCTTTCTTTTTTATTTTTTTCATTTTTTATTTCTAGCCGATATGTTGTATATAATAGATGAGAATATAGGTACTATTTTTACGTTGTTGTTTTCCTTTTCGTAATACCAAAAATTATTTTTCATTTTTTATTTTTATTTTACAATTTTATTTTTACATATACATATATATATATATTTGTTATAATTAAATATATAATTATGCAACGATGAAAGTTTTTATATAAATGCACTAACTAATCAAATTATATAAAACGCGTGTGTTATCAAAATCAACACTCTAATTCTGAACATATTTAATATCAATACCGAGAGGAAATCTTGAAACTGTATTAAGTAGACTGTGCGCAAAGACTGCGCTTGCGCGAGTTTCGTCATTCGCTAAAGCAGGCTGACCATCACGGCAGTTTTAGCTGTCAAACTTTGTTTTTAGCGACGATGTAATAGATAGTTACAGTTTTTATTGTTAAGATTTGAAACTTGATGTTCCGTATAAAAGCCGTAAAAATTTATTTCGAACAACAGCTGCGATTGCTTGCTTCGACTAGATATGACAACATAATCTCGATCGATTACTTTCTTTTAATTTCTTGTAAGTTGGCACCCCGTCCCTCACAGGTTAAAATATAAATTGAACTATTTCACGCATGCGCACTCGACTAGTATATCGTTTCAATATTTTCTCTCTGTATAGTATCTATACGTTTATCACACGTTGCTGCCGTCATGCGCAGGTGTAACATTGCCTATACTTAACTTACGTCGAATACTTTCGGGTCTGACGTGACACTAGGGGCGCGCACCAGCTGGTTTCTTTGAAATTAACTAACTTTAAGGGTGTTGTTATACTTATAACAGTTGGCAAAGTAGCGGTTCTAAATACGAGAATATATACAATCTAATAACAGTTATTTCACTAATAATCTTATATATATATATATCGCAGAGAATATGAATCATTTTGTTAATGGAGATCGCGATTTAAAAAAAGTAATTTTCCTCTTTATTAGTATTATATCTATGCACAGAAAGAAAGTTTAAATTGATTCAAGACAATTTTTTTGCGTTACAAAAATGAAGACCGAAATTTTCTCGGATAAAATCAAAAATTTTTCTCGAACCAAAAAAATTGGGACAATTTTTTTGGTTCGAGAAAAATTTTTGATTTTATCCGAGAAAATTTCGGTCTTCATTTTTGTAACGCAAAAAAATTGTCTTGAATCAATTTAACCTTTCTTTCTGTTAGTGTGTGTATAATATCGCGTCACTAATGCCATAAGGTCGTAAGCGCCAAAAAAAAAAAAATTTCGTGTTTTTGGTGGCAAAATCTTTTTCATGCAATATAACATCATTTGGGCATATCCGCAAAAAAAAAAAATAATTTTTTGGCGTTTACGACCTTATGGCATTAGTGACGCGATATGTTAGTACAAATTCGTTAATATATTCACAAATTATATTATATTATAATATTTATTTGATAAATAATGTTTGTTCAATTTTCTATTTGTTTTTTTTTTTTTTTTTTTTTCTATATTCAGAGACACCCGGGGTGGGCAACGAAGACAAAGACAAAGACAAAGACAAGAAGAAAGAAAGAAAAAGAAAAAAAAAAAAAAAAAACTAAAACTAAGGAATAACTTAATAAAGAAGAGGAAGTAAGAAAGAAATTAAAAAATAAAAATAAAAATCAATAAAAGAAGATAAAGAAATAAAGAAATAAATAAATAATAAGACACGTAGGACGGGA